>OY770263.1:91426052-92026052 GCA_963669355.1 Chorisops tibialis
GCACATAACCGTTGCGACTGTTTGACGCATGCATCAAATCCGTGTTTGTATTACATGGAAAGTGACCGTTAGCCTTACCAAGAAACTGCAAAGTTTCGTGTTCTAATGCCTCGGATGCATGTTGGGAATATTCTGGCCAGAAGTAATCTTCAACGACAAACTTTGGGTTTCAACTGGTCAGACTGAAATAAGCGTTGAGATTCAAAGGCGGAAGTGGTAGCGGATCGGTCACACTTTGAAAAAACCAGTGCAAAATATTGCTAGAAAAGCTCTGCATTATAATCCTCCAGGAAGACGTCGGGTTGGTCGACCACGTAGCATGGAGGCAAGCCGTTGAACAGGAGGCCAAAGGAATAAAGGACTCTTGGTGATAATTAAAGCCCGATGTTCAGGCTCGCGCCATGTGGTAGAGAACTGTTTCTGTTCTATGACCCTATAGGAAGTATTACCAGAAAATTAATTAATTGTTTGATTGAGCATTGACAAAATTCACAACAACAACAGAATGAACTTGCCACGCAATGAATGGTGAATTAGTGAGGTGAATTCAAAGAGTACCAATTATGGTATTTCGGTCGGACCCTACTATAGTTCCTTCTTCTTGCCCACAATAAGTGGCGTGAGAGGGTTTGCGACTAAATAAGTTAAGAGAAGAAGAAGATAAGGTCGCAATAAGATAAGCTAAGTGAAAACGCCGCAGATAAAAGTTTGCTACCACGTCATTTTTTCTTTCTAATATGCAAAATATAACAAAAAACTAAAATAGTCGGAAATTCTTGCTAATTTTGTAAGAACCGGTTCAACCAAAATTTCGCTATCATTTAATTTTTAATTTAAAACGATAGCGTTCAGTTAAGAAAGCTTGAGTTATTCTACGGAATCCGTATCCTTGTTTTCCGTAATTTTTTATATATTTTGCTTTACCGGTCATTTCAGCAAGCGTTGATAAAAAGGATCTTTTATCTATTCTACGTTTGGAGTCAAGGACTGGCTCCCAAAAAATAACCATTTTTATCCTTAATATTTCAGAAGAATATTGTTCGGTCTAACGAGAAATGAAAACGCAAGCTGCAAAAAGCAGTTACTATATCTGTAGGGATTCCAATCCCGGCAAACAGTGCCAAAAATTAATGTTTTTCATTGACCTCAAGCTTCCTTCCGCTCAACGAATAGCATGGCATTACGTTCAGTAAGAACCATCATTTTGATGGATATATAGTGTTCATCAGCTTCATTAGTAAAATAAGGCAGCTAAAACTCTTTCGAACATGATGATAAGCACAGGAATGTCGGGTGCGAACAGACCTCACTTGATTTCGTGTTAGTTTTTGTGACATTTTTGCTATGCTAACATGGAACACGGGTTTCAGATTCCGAATCTGATTATTTGATGCAGTAGTGCGATATTATAGAACAACCTTCGAGTGGTCGAGCGAAAGATATCGTAGTTCTGGTCAGATTATTCGGACATATAATTGGAACATTGCTAGTTCAGTCACGTTCCAAAGTGGTTTCGTTCTCGCTTTTTTGCTACTCACTTCGAGTCCTTTTTCATTAAATCGAATATGGCTGTCGAGATTTTATGGTATATTTTTCCAGCTTCATTGGATGAGATTCGGTCGAGATGTCGTCGTCGATAACGGCGACATCAAGGTAAATGCGTCATTGGTCCTTTTCTACAACTATCAGGACACACACGTTCTATTATGATATCTGAACGTAACCGAATTTCAGTTCCAGTAATTGGTTAACAAGGTTGACTTGTTGAATATCGTTGAATTTGCTGAAGTTCTCGTGGGAATCCTTAACATTCGCTTAAACTATCCGGAATCCTGTAGTATCAAACCAATAGAAATTCATTTCCTTTTTTCATGGCATCGCTTTGCTTTATTATTGACCTTGCTGCTGCTGTTGTGCAAGGATTCGTTCAACACTAAGCTCTGTATCAATGATCAATAAATAAAGTTCTGACAATGGCTTTGCAGCTTTGGCAGGTATTGCTTGAAATATTTTCCTATTTCCTATCGTTCGAGTAAGTTCAATGGCGAAGGCAGCAACAGGACATCTCCTCCAAATGTAACCCATAAAAACAAGACCAACAACCAATCCATGGTATGGTACTAGAAATTGGCCGGGATTTTTCTCTTCCGGAATCCATAGGAATGAGTTTTTAACGATCTGAAAAAGGCTCGAAAAGCTGACAAGTGAAACTGTAGTGCGGTAGCGCAGAGAGACAGCCTGCCGGACCGAACAAAATGATAAATTATTTTCTAAAGTCAGTGTGTTAGGACATAAATCGTTTTAAAGGTGTAATTGAATTCGAAAGGAATTCAGTAAAGGAAATTTTCAGACACACACGTTTTAAGTATCAATCGAACTGGGATTTATTTACGGAATAGTAAATTTACGACAATGTTGAATCCTGACAGTAGCCTTAGTGCCTTGGTCGCATAGCTCGGAACAGTGGGATTTTGTTTTATCCGGAATTTTATTTTATTTCAAATGATTGTAGGCGTTTTAGTTGTTTATTATTTCGTTATTTGATTTCTTTCATTCTAAGTTCACTTAAATTAAGGAATGTGAAAGAGATCATTTCTAATTTTTATACTCTAGATGGAATCTGAGAGTATATTATGTTTGCCTAACCGTTTGTATCGCTAAGAAATAATGCTCGCACAGATTCGCCAAGGGTATACAAAATATTTGCTGTCACTCAAAACCTCGATTCCGAGAGATCGTCTGTCCGTCTATCTATTACATAACTCTCTAACACTTTGAACTATTGTGCTGAAATGTCATTTTTAACAAAAAGGTAACTTTAACCACATCCCCCCTCCTCTTTTTAACCCGTCCCATACAAATTTCATTCAATTTCGAAATTAAAGAAAATTGATTTTCCTTCGAAGCGATCGACTTGAAAATTAGGTTCTAGTATATATAATGATGTGGATATCATTAACACCAAAAGATATTGATCCGACATCTTTACTCCTCCCCAACTAGCAAAGTTAAAAGAACGAATTTTTGCCAAAATTTATTTAATTACAATTGCAACCAAATTTGAAAAAAACTATCAACTTCACCTCACACCCTCATTTACAAATTTCATGAATTTTCTGAATTTCAATTAAATTGTTTTTCTTCAAAACCGTTAATGGTCAGAAAATTGTACTTTTGCAAATATCATTGATGTCGAAAAATTTGGTATTGATTTGAATACTCCTTCTACCCCCTCCCATGCAAATGCACAATTTTGGTAATTGCATTTAATCGATTTTCATTGAAATTACAAAAGACAGAAACTTAAAATTTTGCCAGAATTTGTCCTTCAATAATTGCAATACTTGCTGGAAAAATATCAACTTCGCTTCACTCCTGCTACATCCTTCTATACAAATTTTTGTATTGGAAATTCCAGAAAAGTATTTCTCTTTCGAAAATATGAGAGCTATAGACTTTAAAATTATAGCAAAGCAATGTGATTAGGATGTTAATAAGCAGAATCAAAATCATCCAGAACCTTGTACTCTGCCATCTCCCATACAAAAGCCATAAATTCAGACAAAAATTGTTCAATTTCCTCGTAAATAATGAAACATAGAAACTTTAAATTTAGCATGAAACATTTAGCATGCCACGTTCAGTGTCATATACAAATAAACTGCCAACAAGTCGGGCGAAACTTTATTATGCTTGGGACAAGTTGCGGATGAGTGTGGAAAGTCAATATGCATGTTAGAGTGGTTAGGGAAGGCTAAGTGAAAGGGAGTTTTGGGCAGGGCTGTTGTCAATTTAGCAATATTTCAGTCGTTTCTGCAAGTTTGGGTTTTTATGAGGGGAGGAGGAGGGGTAATAGTAAGGGTGGGTGGATGTTAATAGCTTTTTAATTAATTGCTGGAATCACGTCCAATATTCTCTGCATAGAATGTGTTTCATAGACGAAGTTGCATAGAATTTTCATAAAATTCGATGTATTTTACATTCACGAAACCGAACATTTGTATGGGAGGGGGTAGAGAAGGTAGGGGAATCGTAAAATTTGATATGTAGTTTTATTCCACTTCTCTTGTAAGGTGCTTGTATAAAATTTCAAGTTTTTAGCTTTCAGTTTGTTGGTTATTAGTTGATTTAATGAAATTGGTCGAAATCATAGTTTTGTATTGGAGGGGGTAGAAGGGCAAGCGCGATTTCAAAACTCTTAAGGCAACTTTATTTGAATTATTTTTATAAGTTTTTTTGTAAAATTTGAAGTTGATAGCTTTTAAGAGTTAGCTGATAACTGATTTCTTAAAAATGCTCGAAAAAATAATTTTGCATGGGAGGGGGTAGAGGCGGTAAGGGAATCGTCAAACTTGTGATGCAATTTTCTTCCTTTTCTATTTCAAAGTGCTCGTACAAAATTTCAAGTTCGTAGCTTTTAATTTGTTGGTTTTTAGTTGATTTAATGAAATTGGTCGAAATTATAGTTTTGTATGGGAGGGGGTAGAAGGGCAAGCGCGATTTCAAAACTTTTAACGTAATTTTATTTCAATTATTTTTGTAAGTTTTGTGCAAAATTTTAAATTGATAGCTTTTAAAAGTTAGGTGTTAATTGATTTCTTAAAAATGGTCGAAAAAATAATTTTGTATGGAAGGGAGTATAAGTTTTAAAGGTTTTCGACCAGTTAATATTTGGTATATTTAAGGATTTTTTTTAAATGCATTTCGTTAATTTTCAAGTTTCTACCCACTCAAAATTTTCAGTTTATGTGTTTTTTCAATGCACATGAAACATCTTGTGCACGTTAGACCGGGGGGGTCGGTTTATAACAATTATGGATCAAGTTATTATTATTTTTCTATGTACATCAAATAGACGTATTCACATGCAAAATTTAAACTTTGTATCTTTCACCAGAGCCCTAAAAAAATCACTCAAAATTTTCGACATTTTTGCTTATCACCTCCCTCCCCTTACACCTCCCAACTTAAAATTTTTACCAAAATTAACCATTATGTAGTTCTATAATCTGACAATTTTCGATTTGATATCTGTACTATTTTTTGAGATATAAGGATTTGTAATTTTGAAAGGAGCGCCATTTTTGAAATGCTCCCCATTTCCCCCCACTACTATTATTTCAACATTTTATATATTTTTTTGTATTTTCCTAGTATAGCTTAATATATGTTTTAAGTTTCAATTACATATCTTAAGCTATAGTTGAGATATTCATTTTTAAGTGATTTTCTTTGCACCCCCCTGACCCTCTCCCTTACAATAATTAGCCACTCTCTAAGCTGATTCCGATGGAACTATATGCCACCTTCATGGTCCTAAAATATGAATTTTTTACGATAAGTACTTTCGAAGATATAATCATTTGAAAAAACAATTCGGCCGACAATTTGTTTTTCGGACGCAAATGGATAAAAAAATTGAATTATTTTTAAAGTCCCACAACCTTCTTTATATCTCTATTAATTTTCGACTTTCTATCTGCATTCGTGAGGGAGATATTAGCAAGTGTAGTTTTCGACTTTTTCCCTTCCCCTGCCTCCCCCTTCCACCTAACACACCCCCCCAAAATTTAGAAAATAGAGCTCACTTACCCAATCAATAATCCACCCAAAAACGAACATTCTATATACCTTTAACGGTCTCGGAGATACGAGTCCATCCTGTACGGCGTACGGCGGGACGGATTTTTTTTTTGCATTTTTAGGCTAATTTAGTCATGAAACGCGAAAAAAAAAATTTCAGGGTAGCAAATTTTTTTTTTCTTGTGTCGATCACAATACTTTATTATTAGAATAATAAAGTAAAATTACAAACTTCCCCACTCTGCATCTACCACCTCCCATACAAAAGTCTTTATTCACTCTTCGAATAATTTGAGATTGCACATTTCCTGGTACATTAAACTCTTTTCCATTTCATCTAGAGTATGGTATGATTGAGCTTTAAGCCTAATCATTATTCTGTTATGTTTATTGTAATTTTTTGGACTATCGAGATGTAATACTTTGCATTGAATTGTTTTTTTTTTTTACATATAATGATTACGTTGCCCATTAAGTGATACTCAGTGAGATGAAAAAGACATTACAGAGCAACGATTGCGATCGCTGATGAAACAGGGGTTTTCAAGCAATTGTTCAATATCATATTTTATATGGGAGGTGGTAGAAGGACTGATTACTATGAATCAAGGTACATATACTTAGAAAATTGGTGTATTGCGTTTAGTGGTAGAAGAACTAGGAAGATATTAGTTATTTCTACAGAAATAACTACTATGAATAGAAATATGACTGCGTAAGCTGTGTTAAATTTAGAATTCAGGCTCATTGAAGAATAGAGACACATTTGATAGGTCATTCGAGAAAGTTTTTAGAAAATTTCGTCGATGTGTAATTTTTCATTTTGAGGATCTCGATCTGCGAGTTGTATGGCAAGTTCTTAAAAGGA
Source organism: Chorisops tibialis (assembly GCA_963669355.1). Classification (NCBI taxonomy): domain Eukaryota; kingdom Metazoa; phylum Arthropoda; class Insecta; order Diptera; family Stratiomyidae; genus Chorisops; species Chorisops tibialis. Next base: position 91,432,504 of record OY770263.1, read on the forward strand.
CAAGGAGCGCAAAAATTGAATGAGCCTGATACTAAGAGTGAATAAATAGCGCATAATTCCTATGCCTTTGTTAGTTTATTATATGTACTAGCGATCGCCCGCGACTTTGTTCGCATAAGAATCGCAAAATAAATATTTTTTGAGAATGTAGTTAGTAGTAAATTATGTCGAATAAATAATCTGCTTAGTTTATTGGCTCTTTGAACACAATGCTTTGTATTTTGTTGGAATCAGAACCATAAATTATTAAGAATTGAACCATGATAGTCACATTTGTATGAGACAGGCTAGTGATCAAATCAATCACGTGATTCTCGATCATTTACATGTTGAAGAGCGTTTAGGACAGTGAATAGTAGTAGCTTGGGTCAATTAAAAAAAAAAACCAAAATCAATTGACATTAAGCTTAAAAACATAAAAGGTCTACGATTGTGCATAAAGCCCAATCATACTATGCAATAGATGAAATCGAAATTTCTGTGACCTTAAGAATTTTTGTGTTGGGAGTGATAGAAGGGGGGACAGCACTGGACTAATTTATTTCACACCATGCTAGAGTAGCTATAAAAATGTTTTGCACCAAATTTAAGCTTGACAAATTGAATAGGTACTGAGAAATTTAGTGCATTGGATTTAGTGAAATTGTGTAATTTGTGTGGGAGGTGATATAAGGACTGGGGGGTTTTTGGTGATTTTTCTAGAAACAACTATAATCATCATGGAATTGATATGTTTTGAATTTCAGATCAGTTACATTCACACTTTTCAAAAAAATCGAGTTGTTGCAAAGTCGTGGAATTGTGTCACATTGTATCGGAGGTGGTAGAAGGAGCAGAGCTAATCGGTTAATTTTTCCCGATATGAATAATAATGCTAATTAGGGGTTTAATACAAAATTTTAGGTCGATGAAAGTTATACATACTGAGAAAATTGGTTTAGAGTATTTCATGAAAAAGTGCAGTTTGTGTGGGAGGTAGTGGAAGTAGGGGGGATTTTTAGTTATTTTTTAAAAAAAAAACTTTAATTATCATGTAATTGATATATTTTAAATTTCAGAACAACAACTTTCACTTTTCAAGAAAATCGAATTTTTGAAAAGTCGTGGATTTGTGTCAGATTGTATGGGGGGGGGGGGGGGGGTAGAAGGAATGACGCTAATTAGTTAAATTTTTTCTGATATTAATAATAATGCTAATTAAGGATTCAATACAAAATTTTAGCTCCATGAAAGTTATACGTACTGAGAAAATTGGTGTATAGTATTTCATGAAAAAGTGTAGTTTGTATGAGAGGTGGTGGAAGGAGTAGGGGAATTCAAAAAAATTTTATACTTAAGGATTGCATATATAATAGAAATAATATGTTTTAAATTTCAAATTAATAGCTTTTATAGTTTCCAAGAAAATTTGATTATTATAAATTTTTCGAAAATGTGTCACTTTGTATGGGAGGTGGTTGAAGGCGTGAGGGGAGTAAAATAAAACCTAAGGCAGGCACTTCTCGATGCACACCTAATATTCTGTGAAAGTTTCATTGTAATCGGTTCAGCCGTTTTTATGTGAAAGCCGGAACGACAGACAGACAGAGAATTTTTTTTAAAAACATGTGTTTCTGCTTAGTTATTGTCCAAATAAAGCAAAAAACTAACTTATAGCCATTTATAAGCAAATAACAGACAGACACTACAATCATATTTATATGTATAGATTAGTTTGCCGCCTACTTAGCCTCCCACCTTTAAATAATGTATTTCTACTAAAAGAATGGAGCGCAAGAATTTTCTTGGTGTTCACAAGAGTGCATAAAAAGCGCATAATTCTGTAAAGTGTTCGTTAATTTTCAATGAGTGGGAGGAGGGGCCTGCTGGGCGACATACATGCATTGCTTTTACACAATGCTGAAATAAATAAAAAAATTTAATCCAGTTTTATCAGCCTAAGTTTTAGCCCAGTGGGTAGCATCTTGGTCTGCAATGCAAAGATCCTGTGTTCAAATCCCGGTCGACGTATAATTCCAACGCGCTGCCTACTTGGATAGATCTTGATTAGCTCAATCTACGAAAGTGAAAAAACTCGTAGATAGGGGTTGTGAGAAGGGCTAACAACCTTTCCCCTATAAGTAATGAAAAAAATGTTGAGGAACTTTATATCAGAACTTCAAAGCCCGATTTGGGCTTTAGAAGTAGAGTGTAGAAGTATTAAAATTACGAGATAATCCGCATATTTAACTCAAAAATAATATTTTTATACTCTAGATGAAATCTGAGAGTATATTGTGTTTGCCTTACTGTTTGTAACGCTAAGAAATAATGCTCACACAGAGCCGCCAAGGGTACAGAAATATTTGTTGTCGCTCAAAAACTTCGATTCCGAGTTGCTGTCTGTCCGTCTGTCCGTCTGTCTGTCTGTCCGTCTGTCCGTCTGTCCGTCTGTCCGTCTGTCCGTCTGTCCGTCTGTCCGTCTGTCTACAGCATAACTCTCGAAAGCTTTGAGCTATAGTGCTAAAAATTTTTGTGTGTCATTTTTAGCAAAAAAGAAACCTTAAGTTCGTGAACGGGTTACATCCCCCCACTCCTTCTACTCCCTCCCATACAAATTTCACGAAATTTTGAAATTTATATTAAATTATTTTTCTTCGAAACCGTTAAAGCTATCAGCTTGATATTTTGCGTAAAGTATACAAATAGAAATATCAATAACGAGGAAAAAATGTGTTTTCATCCGTATACTCCTTCTACCCCCTCCCATACAAATGCATAATTTTTGTTAAATGCATTATATTTATATTATATTATATATATCATTTCCATTAAAACTAGAAAAAGTATAAACTTAAAATTTTGCCAGAATTTGTTTTTTAATAATTGCAATAAATGCTAAAAAAATTATCACTCCTTCTACCCCCTCCCATATAAATATCTGTATTATAGCATTTCTTCTGCGAACATATAAGAGCTATCGACTTTGAAGAAACAAAGCGTGGCGATAATGATGTCGATAAGCAGTTTCAAAATCTTCTAAGCCCCTCCACTTCCTCTGCCACCTCCCATACAAATGCCCCAATTTCAGTAAAACTATGTCCAATTGAACAAATCAACTTTATTGTGGGTTCCAAGACAAATAGGGATTGAGGGAAAAGAAGAGGCTGACTGCCTTGAAAAAATGGCGTAGAAACAAATTTTATTGGACGAGACCTATTCTGCGGAAAATCAAAAAGATTTTCCAACCTTATACTTAGAAAGTGGATTGAACAAGAGCACATAATCTACTGGAAAAGACTTCCAGGCTTATCAATCTTCAAGAAATTAATCCTACCACAAAAAACCAAAGTGGAGCAAATCCTTAAGCCAAGCAAGATTGATATCATGTCTCTGATTGACCTTTTCACATGCCACAGTAGAGTAAGCCAACACATCAGAAATATGGGTCTAGTTGAAACCGACATCTACCGTTTCTGTCTTAACGACTCAGAAACGACAGAGCACGTACCGTGACCCTGCGAGGCAGTAGCAAAGAAAGAACAAATTCTTCTAGGAAAAGGTTCCTTACAACTGATGAATTAACCAACAATACTCCCTTAAACGTACTTAAATCTTAAATCCAAAGCTATGAAATTGTGGAAAGGGGAAATTAACGCTTAATTGGGCAAGATGGTGGCAGTGCTCTCCATAGCTAAAAAAAAGTAAGTTGTTGGCATCAGTTTTAACAGAAACTATTTTAAAGCGCATTTTCGAAGCCGATTTGAAGCGTATTTTTTGTTTGGACCAAAAAGCACAATTCACAGCTCATAAGTGTGTAATAAATGAGCAAGAGATTTTTTTTTCAATTCAAGAAGCAGTTATGAACCATTGTTCCAAAATCGAAAGGCTACCGCTTTAACCACTGTGATATCTAGTGAAAAATTGCGGCATGTGTTTTTTCCTAACATCTTTAAAAGCAGCCCTAAAGCACGTGTCCCATTGTATGTAAAAGAGCGCTTTGCAGTGAAGGACTTCATATTTTTCTAATTCCAAGCGGAGAGCGAAAACAGAAAACATTCGTATTGTAATAGTAATACAGCTGTATCCTGCACGAAATTTTACAAATGCTTTGCTTAGAAGTGTATTAATATCTCTTCCCTTTGGAATGTTTCTAGCGCTATAGTACTGCTTATAAGGCGCATGAAATCTATTGTACATATAAATATAATTGTAGTGTCTGTCTGTTATTGGTTTATAAATGGCTACAAGTTAGTTTTTTGCTTTACTTTAGCAATAACTAAGCAGGAACTCACGTTTTAAAAATTCTTCTCTCGCTGTCTGTTTGTCTGCCCAGCTTTCACGCACAAACGGCTAAACCGATTGTAATGAAACTTTCACATTTTATTAGGTATGCTCCGAGACGTAATCTTTTGGTTTCATTTTACTCCCTTCACGCCTTCTACCCCCACCAATATAAAGTGGCTCATTTTTAATAATATGTAATAATCAAATTGTCTTGGAAACTATAAGAGCTATTAATTTGAAATTTGGAATATATTATTTCTTTTATAAATGCAATCTTTTAGTATACAAATTCTTTAAGTCCCTCTCTCTCCCTTCCCTCACCTCCCATACAAACTACACTTTTTAATTAAATACTATACACCAATTTTCTCAGTACGTGTAAATTCCAACGAGCAAAAATTTTGTACCAAATCCTTAATTAGCATTATTATTAATATAAGGAAAAAAAACTAACCGATTACCTTCACTATTTCTACCCCCTCCCGTACAACGTGACACGATTAACCGAATTCACAAAAAATTAATTTTCTTATAAAGTGTAGAAGTCACAGATCTGAAATTTAAAATATATCAATTGCATAATGATTGCAGTTGTTTTTCAAAAAATCACTAAAAACCCATCACTCCTTCCACCACCTCCCATGTAAACTGCACTTTTTCATGAATATCAATTTTCTCAATAGCTTTTATCGAGCTAAAATTTTGTATAGAATCTTTAATTGGCATTATTGTTAATATTGGGAAAAAAATTAACCGATTAGTTTCACTCCTGCTACCCCCTCCCATACAATGTGACATAATTTTTCAAAAATTAGATTTTCTCGAAAAGTGTGAACGTTAATAAATTAAAATTGAAAATATATCAGTTTTCCCCTCCCACACAAATTGCATAATTTCACTAAATCCAATGCACTAAGTTTCCCAGTACCTATTCAATTTTTGAAGCTTAAATTGGGTACAAAACATTTTTATGGCTACTCTAGCACGATGTGAAACAAATTAGTTCAGTACTATTACAAAATCCTTAAAAAAATATTCGATTCCATCTGTAATATCGTATGATTGGGCTTTACGCAGAGTCGTAGTCCTGTTATGGTTTTAAGCTTAATGTTATATTATTTGGGATTTTTTTTTTAATTAACATTAGCTACAACTATTCACATGTCCTTAGTTTAGTTTAGTTTATTTATTTATTCATTTGGTTTAACACAATTAAGATACAAGAATCTTTTGTTTGCGTAATAACGGTAAATTAACTATTCAAATTAAGTGATTCATTTAAAATTAGTTCTACATTAATAACTGTTAATCAAAAGAGAAATAGAAAAAAGAAAAAAGAAAACAAAAATTTAATTAGAATAGAAAAAAAAAGAAAAAAGCCTGGATTCAACCTCTCAAGTATACGCCGAGCCTCCTTCAAAAATCACCATCCCCTCCTGATCTACGAATTTCGACTGGTAACTGATTCCACTGTTGAATGACATAAACGAAGAATTGCCTCTGTGAGACTAGAGATAAGAACTCAGGTGTTATTAGTTGGTGAGTCCTGGAAGACCTGGCGAACGTAATTCGTTGGAAAAGATACTCGGGCCTTTTCGAATGAATTATCTTGAAAATAAAAATCAAGCAGCGATATAGAATATAACGTTCTAGAGAGCAGCCAAATATATTGTCAGCATATGGAGAAAGATGGTCAAATCGTCGCAAACTATGGATATAACGAACAGTAGAGTTGAAAGCTACATTTAGTCGATTTCTGCATATATAATCAGGTCTACAGAAAATTTCATGCCCATATATCAAAATTGGTATTATTAAAGTTTTTACCAGCATAAGTTTGACATCTACTGGCACATACTGACGTGTGCTAAATAAGGTTCGAAGAATTCCATAAACTTTTCCTATATTGGATAAAATATGATCGCTCTTTAATACGAATATGGTCATAGATCACGGGATTAATTTGGTCACGAGCCTGTCCCATACAAATGCGAGTATCGTGGTTTCATTCTTAATCATTTATGGTTCTGATTCCAACAAAATACAAACCACTATCTTCGAAGAGCCATTAAACTAATCAGATTATATATTCCGTATAATGTATTAGTAACTACATTTCCTTATTTTGCGATTCCTACGCGGATAAAGTCGCGGGCAATCGCTAGTGAAAAATAAATAGGTTCTTGTCTCGAAGTAAGTTTTGAGCGCTTCTGTACGTAGGAAGTGACAAGCGATTTACCATTGCTTCTACAATATTAGGGATGTTATCACATGCCTTATCCTTTTTTATCTGTCATGCCTATACCCGCACGTGATTGATGGCAGAGTGGACATGATCGCTTTATGAAAGGAAGTGCTTTTCTCTAATAGCAGGCAATGTTAAATTTATATGAGTGTAAAGCAAATACGAAGCGCTTTATTTCTTGCTGGGTATTTTAGATAGCTTCAATGATTCACTCAAAAGCAAACTATTACTTATCAACGAATTAGAAAAAAGAAAAGAGAATAGTTTTATCGGTTACAACTTTGCTCAACTTGCATCCCAAATGTTGATGCTCAAAACTCTTGCGCCAGATAAGTCAATAAAATTGCTGTTAGTGCCTTGTACACTTCAAGATCATGATTGATTTCTCTTATACCCCATATTATATGAATTAGGCTGCAGGTTAACCTGACACGTCCTGTCATCTAAGTATTTATTAAATTACCAGTGTAACTTTCAACGTCATCAAAACATACTAAACAATAAAATACTCTCCTTGTCATAGCATCCTTTCATGGTGGATAATTCAGCACCAAGTGCGGTCGTAAATCTCAAACTAGTCAAGACTATATACAACTTGAAAACATTTTAGTTAGATTTCTCAAAAAAAAAAAAAAATAAACCTCAGCTAGCGAAAAAGGATCCAAAAGGACACTAGCTTTATTCATTTATTTTTTATATCGACAAGTCTCAGTATTTATGACCAAAATACAACGATTTGGGATTTTCAGATTTTTGATTAACTCCGAACGGGACGTTCGCCGGGCTTATTGGAAGCGACTTGCTTATACTGCTGGAACGAAAGTTTACAAAATTTTCAAGGATTTCGCTCCAACTCAACTGTCAAGATGACCCCTAAACTTTCGTCAATGTTATGCTTAGATTTAATTTGATTGCTTACTAAAATATACGAGATATGTATATACGATATTAAGGATATTTCTATCTTAAACTTGTTGATTTATGTATGGGGGATTGCTGCTGTTGAGGGTGAAATTGCCACAGGGTGATTTATAATGTTTTGCACGAAAAGTGAAAGTAAATAATAGCGAGATTTCATTGTGGGTAAACGGAGAAAAAGAAATATTCCTAGTGGAATTTTGAATAATTAAATTAATTTGTTGATTAATTGCTATATCACTAACGGAAGAAAGAACAAAAATTATTTTTCTTTTTATGTTTTGTGAATATTGTTGCATGTAAACCCTATTTAAAGATCCGCTCTTCCACTGTATTCTCTCTATTTGCTTATCATCAATAATGCGCGCGTACGAATACCTCAAAAAAAGCAATGCGACTGAATGTCAAGGTCTTTCTATCGCCATAAAGAACATCTGAATTGAAAGGAAGAATCCGTCCACTACAAAGTTCAAATTTTATACACGTCGTTTTCGGCGAAAAAGTAAGGTCAAGTTCGTGAACCAGCCAAATTGCTCCACCTCTTCTACCCCTTCCTATTCAAAATGACTCATTTTCAATTATTTACATTAACCAATTTTTTTTGGAAACTATGAAAGCTAATGATTTGAAATTTGGAATGTATAATTTTTATCATAAATGTGATGTATGGTGTAAAAATTGTTTGAATTTCCCCACTCCTCTCACCACCTCCTACGCACACTGCGCCTTTTCATGAAACACTCTAAGCCGATTTTTCAGAACATTGGCTGTATGATAAGTACTCGTGTTTACCGATTGATGGCAACACTGACGCAAAATGTTTATACCATCATGTAGCGCCATCTTTACAATGACCACTGTGAAAATTTCAGACAGATTTATCGAGTATTTTTGTTTTGACAGCTGTTGAAATTCATCAAGTTCATGTTTATTTGCAATCATGGAGAAAGAGCAATATCGATCAGTGATTCGATTTCTTTTTTGGATGGGAAGACGTGTGACGAAATCAAAGTGAAGTTGCATGCCGTTTATAAGGACCATGCACCTTCGATGACTACCATCAGATATTGGTTTAATGAATTCAAGCGTGGCCGAACATCCGTTTTTGATGAAGAGCGCCCAGGCCGTCCGATTAAGGTGACTACGGAGGACATGGTTAATAAGATCAATGATATTGTGTTAGGAGATCGTCGGATAAAGGTCAGAGAGATTGCTTACATTGTACACATCTCAATTAAATGCATACAAAATATCCTACACGAAAAATTGGGCATGAGAAAGCTATCGGCTAGATGGGTGCCGCGTTTGCTAACAGTGGAGCAAAAACGGAATCGCATGACAACTTCGGAGCACTGTTTGGACATGTTTAAGCGCAATCCGAAAGTATTTCTACGGCGTTTCGTGACTGTTGACGAAACATGGATCCATCACTACACGCCAGAAACGAAAGAACAGTCAAAACAGTGGATTTCACCCGGCGAAAATGGTTCCATCGGTCGGAAAAGTCGTGGCCACCGTTTTTTGGGATTCGCAAGGCATCATCTTCACCGACTATTTGGAGATAGGAAGGACAATCACAAGGCAGTACTATGCTGATTTATTGGATTGATTCAGTGCTGAATTGATAAAAAACGGCCTCACTTGGCGAAAAAAAAGTCCTTTTTCACCATGACAACGCACCTACTCACTCGTCCGCAATCGCCACAGCAAAACTGGTCGAATTGCGCTACGAATTGCTGCCTCACCCACCAAATTCCCCTGATTTGGCCCCCCGTGACTCTTTCCTCTTTCTAAACTTGAAGAAATCGTTGGCAGGAAAAATAAACTGCCAACAAGTCGGGCGAAACTTTATTATTCTTGGGACAAGTTGCGGATGCGTGGAAAGTCAATATGCATGTTAGAGTGGTTAGGGAAGACTAACTGAAAGGGGGTTCTTGGGCAGGGCAATTGTCAATTTAACACTTTGCGGTGGATGCGGTGGATGTTAATAATTTTTTAATTTTAATTGCTTGAATCACGTCCAATATTCTCTGTATAGAATGTCAGTTTCATAGACGAAGTTTCATAGAATTTTCATAAAATTCGATGTATTTTACATTCACGAAACCGAAAATTTGTATGGGAGGTGGTAGAGAAGGTAGGGGAATCGTAAAATTTGATATGTAGTTTTATTTCGCTTCTCTTGTAAGGTGCTTGTATAAAATTTCAAGTTCGTAGCTTTTAGTTTGTTGGTTACTAGTTGATTTAATGAAATTGGTCGAAATCATAGTTTTGTATGGGAGGGGGTAGAAGGGCAAGCGCGATTTCAAAACTTTTAAAGCAACTTCATTTCAATTAATTTTATAAGTTTTTATGCAAAATTTGAAATTGATAGCTTCTTAAGAGTTAGCTGATAACTGATTTCTTAAGAATGCTCGAAAAAATAATTTTGTATGGGAGGGGGTAGAGGAGATAAGGGAATAGTAAAATTTGTGACGCAATTTCTTTCTTTTCTTATGTAAGGTGCTCGTACAAAATTTCAAGTTCGTAGCTTTTAATTTGTTGGTTATTAGTTGATTTAATGAAATTGGTCGAAATCATACTTTTGTATGGAAGGGGGTAGAAGGGCAAGTGCGATCTAAAAACTTTTAACTTAATTTCATTTCAATTATTTTTGTAAGTTTTTATGCAAAATTTCAAATTGATAGGTTTTAATAGTTAGCTGATAATTGATTTCTTAAAAATGGTCGAAGAAATATTTTTTTATGGCAGGGGGTAGAATTTTTAAAGGTTTTCGACCAGTTAATATTTCGTAAATTTAGGGATTTTTTTTAAATGCTTTTCGCAAATTTTCAAGTTTCTACCTTTAAATTTCATTCAAAAATTGTCAGTTTATGTGGTTTTTTCATTGCACGTGAAACACCTTGTGCACGGTAGACCAGGGGGGTCGGTGCATAACAATTGTGGAATTTTTATTATTTTTTCTGTATATACAACATATAGATGTATCCACATGGAAAATTCAAATTTTGTATCTTTCACCAGAGCCCTTAAAAACTAACTTAAAATTTTCGACATTTTTGGTTACCATTTCCCGACCCAAAATTTTTACGAAATTTAAAAACTATTTAGCTCTACAATTTGACAAAATTTGAATTTTATATCTGCACTCAATTTTGAATTATAATTGTTTGAAATTTTGGAAAGTGCTCCATTTTTGAAATGCTCCCCATTTCCTCCCACTACTATTTTGTCCAAATATTATAGTTTTTTCGTATTTCTCTAGTATAGCTTAATATAGGTTCTAAGATTCAATTACATAGCTTAATAAATAGCCGAGATATTGGGTTTTAAGTGTTTTTCTTTGCACCCCCCCTGACCCTCCCCCTTACAATAATTAGCTTTTGTCTAAACTGATTCTAGTTGATCTATATGCCAGCTTAACGGTCTCAAAATATCAATTTGTTATGGTAAGTAATTTCGAAGACATAATCATTTGAAAAAAAAATTTGGCCGGCAATTGGTTCTTAGCCCCCCCCTTTTTGCACCCCAATGGATAAAAAAATTAAATTATTTTTAAAAGTTGTCCCACAAACTCTTCTCTATGTATGTTGATTTTTAGCTTCCTAGCTGTAACCATGGTTGAGATATTTGGATTCGTATTTTTCGGTTTAAGCGCTCCCCCCGCCTCCCCCTGAACTCGTACACCCGCTAAAATGGGTGTCCGTGTGGCGGCACCATTATGTTTAGTATCTAAATTACTTTACGATTAATTCTGATACTAAACGTAATTGCATCAAAGCAAGCCAATTATAATATTTGCTTTTTTAAAAAATATTTTGTTTCAGTCTATTGTAAGGATCTATTAAAATAACACGTAATTCGTAACTTGTAGTAATTTGATGGATATTTGAAATTAAAGAATTTATCATAATATAATTTAAATATTTTATTTTAAATAATTTGATGTCCTTACAAATTGGTGACCCCGAACAAAGGGTTTTCTGTGTCGGATTTATATGTTACTTTTGTGCCCCGACGCATCATTTTTCAACCGGGAGCGACCGGCATGGAAACATATCTACAAATTAAATAAATTTTCTTTCGTCCTCAAGACCGCCCGACGTTCATTTGTTACATGAATAAGATGTATAAATACAAATTGGTGACACCCAAGAAGTTTTTCTTTTTTCATGATTATTCACCGTTACGTGGTCATTTTCGCCTGTGAAGTTCTGTGAAAAAACGGCGAAATTTGCTACTCTTCGTCGCATCAATCGAAAAGATTATATCTTTGAACAAAAAAGAACGATCGGCGTAGCAACATTCATTCAAATTAGTGACTCCGCAAATTACGAATGCTGATTTCATTACAAAATATCAACGATTTATTCATCATTGAAACTATCATCATTGAAACTATCGTCATTGAAACTTTCATCATTGAAACTATCATCATTGAAACTATCGTCATTGAAACTTTCATCATTGAAACTATCATCATTGAAACTATCATCATTGAAACTATCATCATGAAAACTTAAGCAACTTCAAATATTGGCTAATTTTTTTTTCAAGAATTGTATGGAAGTTCTGAATTGGTATTTACTACTAATTACTATTTGTTATTTTTATACAGTTAATTTAAAAATCACATCATTTAAATAATCATATTTAACTTGTAATACTTTTTGTACAATGAAGATCGCATTGTCAATAGTGAATCGAAACATTTTCTCGATTCAAATTTAAAATTATCAATTTTTTATAAACATTGAAGCTATTCTTATCAATGTTAAAACTTTTCTAGTTGTGAACTTTCGTAATATTTCTATTAACGTATTTAGTCAATATGTCTAACGAAGACGAAATCCATTTACGTGAAGCAGGCGACACCCAAGATACACACGGAGTTAATGTTAGAGAAACGCATTCCGTTTATGTAAATAAATTGCCACCGTTTTGGGGAAATAGGCCTGATTTATGGTTCCTTAAAGTGGAAACTCAATTTCGCTTGAAGGGAATAACGCAATCCAGCACAAAATATGATTACATTGTTTCTTCTCTAGAATCAGAGACAATGGAACTTGTAGCTGATGTTTTATCTAATCCTCCTGATTCGAATAAATATGAGCACTTCAAAGAAGCTCTTTTGAAAAGAACCAGGGACACAGAAGAAAAACGCTTAGATTCACTATTGCATAAAATTGAACTAGGTGACGCAAAACCTTCAGAACTGTTTCGACAAATGGAGACTTTAGCTGGTGGTAACAGTCTTGTCAACAAACAACTGTTAAACAAGCTTTGGTTGAATAAATTACCAAAATCCACACAAGCTTGTCTTATAGCCATTGAAAAATCCCATAGTTCTGAAGAGATTTTATCCATCGCTTATCGAATTAATGACGCTTCAGATAGTGTAAAATTATCAGCCATACATAACGCACCAAAATTTGATAATTATTCTGGTGAAAATACAACTGTAAATTCTTTATCATTAATTATAGATAAATTATCCAAGCGTATTGCACATCTGGAATCCAATAAATTTCAGAATAGAGAACGTGATTCTTCGAGGCATAGAAGAAAAAGAACTTCTTCAAAATCACGTACAGATCAACAATCATACCCATTTTGTTGGTATCATTATAGGTTCAAAGAAAATGCTAAAAAATGCATTCCTCCTTGTAATTACAAGGATTCAAAAAACTAAATAGTCCAACCAAGATTGCGGCAACTAGGTCGGACTCATTCTCACGCCGTCTATTTGTCTATGACAAGAAAAATAAAATTCAATTTCTAATTGAGACTGGAGCAGAAATTTCTGTTCTTCCTAGAAAATTTTTTCCTAAATGCCTGCATAATTCAAATTTCTTTTTATCTGCAGCAAATGATTCAAAAATTTCAACCTATGGGCTAAAACATTTAACATTAGATTTCAATTTACGTCGAAATTTTTGTTATACCTTTGTTATAGCTTCTGTTGATTATGCAATTATTGGTGCAGATTTTTTGTACAAATTCAATCTTTTAGTTGATTTACGTGAACGAAAATTGACTGATAAACAAACACTTCTTTCTGTTAATTGCATTTCCAAAATAGTAGAAATGTTATCTCCGAAGTTGTTTTCAGTTCAAGGTGAATTCGGTGCTATTTTCAACGAGTTTCCTTCAATTAAAGCACCTCCTAATTTTAACACCAATGTTTCACATAATGTTGTACATAAAATAGAAACAACTGGATCACTTCCTTCATCACGTCCTAGAAGATTAAGTGCGGAAAAGTACCAGATTGCCAAAAACGAATTCGAGAATATGGTTAAATTAGGAATATGTCGACCTTCGTCTTCATGTGTTGCATCACCTCTTCACATGGTCCCTAAAAAGGACTCAACAAATTGGAGACCTTGTGGTGATTATCGCCTTCTCAATTCGGTAACCAATTTTGACAAATATCCATTGCCTAATATCCAAGATTGTACATTAAATCTTTGCGACTGCACGATATTTTCAAAAATTGATCTCGTAAGAGCATACAATCAGATACCGGTTGCTTCTGAGGATATTCATAAAACAGCTGTAATAACACCTTTCGGACTTTTCGAGTTTCTGCGCATGCCTTTCGGAATTAGAAATGGCGCTCAGACTTTCAAAGGTTTATAAATGAAATTCTTAAAGGTTTGGAGTTCATTTTTGTATATGTAGATGATATTTTGGTTGCTAGTAAAACACCACTAGAACATAAAAATCATTTACGGCAACTATTCAAAAGATTGGCTGAAAACGGAATAAGTACTAATCCAGCCAAATGTATACTTGGTGTAAGTGAATTAGACTTCCTAGGATATGAAATCAATCAAGATGGTATATCGCCTACAAATTCCCGAGTTGAGGCTATTTCCAAATTTCCAACACCATCTTCACTAAAACAGCTTCAGAGATTTTTGGGAATAGTTAATTTCTATCATCGTTTCCTTCCAAATTTAGCGGATATCGCAATTCCACTATATTCTTTAGTAACAGCGTATTCTAAAAGTAATGCTAAAAAACTTCATTTTAAATGGAATGAAGAAGCGAATTTGGCTTTTGATAAAATAAAAGTATTATTACAAAAATCAACTTTTCTAGTGCATCCTAAAACAAATACAAAACATAGTCTTATGGTAGATGCTTCTAGTACTGCAGTAGGTGCAGTATTACAACAATATGAAAAAGATGGTTGGAAACCACTTGGTTTTTTCTCAAAAAAATTAAGTCCAACCGAGCAAAGATATTCTACTTTCGATAGAGAATTATTAGCCCTATATCTTGCAATTAAAAAATTTCGTCATTTTATTGAAGGTATGGAAATTACAGTTCTAACTGATCACAAACCTTTAACTCGAGCCATCACTTCCAAAACGGAAAAATCACCTCGACAAATTAATCAGTTAGAATTCATTGCCCAATTCACTAATGACATACGGTATATTAAAGGCACACAAAATATTATTGCAGATACTTTATCTCGGTCTCATATCGATTTTTCACTAAAATTAATTTACAAAATTTGAAGCAAGAGCAGGATCGAGATGATGAATTAAACTCAATTTTAGCAGAACAATATTTGAATAAAATGTCTTGTAAGCTGCAAAAAATATTATTACCAGGAGAAAATTTAGAAATTTGGTGTGAAATTAATACAGGTAACAATCGACCTTATGTTCCACTCCTGCTACGTAGAACTATATTTGATTCTTTACATGGATTATCCCATCCTAGCATTAAAGGTACTAGAAAGTTAATTACCAACAAATATTTTTGGCCGTTTATGAATAAAGACATTAACAGATGGACAAAATGTTGCATATCCTGTCAAAAATCAAAAATTAATCGTCATACAAAATCTCCTCACGGTAAATTTGATGTTCCTTCTGGAAGGTTTGGACACGTACATTTAGACCTTGTAGGACCATTACCACCATCAAAAGGGCACACATATATTCTAACTATGAAAGATCGATTTTCATTTTGGCCGGAAGCCATTCCGTTAAAGGATATAAGTTCTTCTACGGTAATATATTCTTTCATTAATAACTGGATAGCTAGATATGGCATACCACAAACAATTACAACCGATCAAGGATCGCAGTTTGAATCACGTCTTTTCAAAGAATTAACAAATCTCTTTGGTTCAAAACGAATTCACACTACAACGTATCATCCTCAATCAAATGGATTGATCGAAAGGTTTCACCGCCAATTGAAAGTTGCAATTCGAGCTACTGAAGAGCCTAATAAATGGTTTGATCATCTTCCATGGATATTGCTTGGAATACGAACATCTCTTAAAGAAGACTTAGATGTTTCACCAGCTCAACTTCTATTTGGTCAAGCACTTCGACTACCAAGTGAACTAATCACCTCTAATATTTCAAATGAAGCAAAGACATTAACCAATTCTTTAGCAAAAGAAATTCAATTCAACATAAGAAAAATAAGTCCTAAAGTACAAAATCATAGGAAACAAAAAAATATTTTTATTCCTCAAGCTCTTAAAACATGTACAAATATTTTTCTTAGAGAGGAAGGTTATAAAGGTTCATTAACTGCACCCTATACTGGACCTTACCAAGTAATATCGAGGACTGAAAAATTTTTTAAAATTTCTAAAGATGGAATAGAGTCAATTATTTCAATTGATAGAATTAAACCAGCTTTCATTCTTAATAAAGAAATTTTTAATAATCAAAAGACAATGCGATCCGTAACTAAAACAGTTTCATTTAAATTATAATTTAAAATTTCAAACTTAATTATATATTATATTATGTTTATATAATTTTATTCTAAGTACACAATTAATTTTTTCTTTTTCAATGAGGGAGAGTACTGTGGCGGCACCATTATGTTTAGTATCTAAATTACTTTACGATTAATTTTGATACTAAACGTAATTGCATCAAAGCAAGCCAATTATAATATTTGCTTTTTTAAAAAATATTTTGTTTCAGTCTATTGTAAGGATCTATTAAAATAACACGTAATTCGTAACTTGTAGTAATTTGATGGATATTTGAAATTAAAGAATTTATCATAATATAATTTAAATATTTTATTTTAAATAATTTGATGTCCTTACAGTCCGCCTGAGATCCGCAACTATCTACAATCCCTCCAAAAATGGACTTTCTATCTTGAACGGTTAGGGAGTTAATGTGCGCTGAGCGTACACACCGGCGTACGGCGAACAGACAGACGGATTTCTTTTTTTTGCATTTTTAGGCTAATTTAGTCATGAAACGCGAAAAAACAAAATTTCAGGGTAGCAAATTTTTTTTTCCAAGTCGATCATAATATTTTATTATTAAAATAATAAAGTAAAATTCGGCTCGAATTAGGAGGACGCAACAGAGGCCTATTTTGCGGAGTTCGACAAATCATATTTTTTGAATGGCTTGAAAAAGTTAGAATATCGCTGGACTAAATGTATCGAGCTAAAAGGAGATTATATTGAGAAATAAATAAAAAAAAAATTTGTTTAATGCGTTTTCTTGTCTAACACGGGTATTTATCATACACCACTCGTATAACATATATCGAACTCACATTTTGAACAAAATACTTAATTAGTATTATTATTAAGGTAAAAAAAAATTAAGTAATTAGCTTTACTGCTTCTACTCCCTCCCATACAATATGACACAGTTTCACAAATTCACAATAAATCGATTTTCGTGAAAAGTATGAATGGTACTATTGTGAAATTATGGAGATGTCGATTTTATAATATTCGGAGTTATTTCTGAATAAATCACTAAAATTCTCTCATTCCTTCTACCATCACCCAAACAAACTACACAATCGCACTAAATATAATATGTAATTCCGAATATATGTAGATTGGAATGTTCAACAACAGAGAAAAGGCTCGGAGATGACCGGCAGCGATCGGATAAAATCGGGCGATGATTACAACACCTATCGGCTCTTAGGAGCGACAAAGGATTCGGGTAACGATTAAAAGCAATGAACAGCGATTTACATGACAAGGGTAACGAAGAAAGCCGACTGTGGCCGATGGCAAACGAATAGTGAATAAGATAAAAAAAACAAATAGCGAACGTGATACGAACGAATGGAAGGCGATGTAAATAGAGCAACCGTTCGTGAAACAGTGCAATTGAGTTCAGACTCAGAAGCGAAAGAGTCTGCTTTGAAGAGTTCGACGAGTGAGTTGACATTAAAAGCGAAAAATTTGTTAGCATTAGAACAGAGCGAAAAGTCTCAAGGTTGAATTAAATAAATTCTTGCGGTGAACTTATTAAACTAGTCGTTTTATTTCTTTACCTGAAATCCAGCGACCCCTTGCACACGACAATATGTACAGATATAAAATTGGAGAAGTGAAATAATTGAAAGTAAATATCTTTTTCTTCACTACATATTCGTATTTTTATAATAAAGATAAAATCTAAAAGTATTATAAATTGTCACGAAGTTTGTAACGCTAAGAAATAAGCCTCGGAGAAAAAAATTAATGATACAGAAGTTCATATTATCTCTCGAAAATCTCAAAATCGGATGACCGTCCGTCTGACCGTCTGTCTATCCGTTCGTCAGCTTGAGAACGCGTGGAGCTAGATAGTTCAAATTTTGTACACTTCGTTTTTGACGAAAAAGTAAGGATAATTCCTAAACGGACCAAACCGCTCCACCCCTTCTACTCCCTTCCATAAAAAAAATATACAATATCGGAATTCAAAAATAAACGGATTTTCTCAAAAATTTTAAGAGCTATTGATCTGAAAATTAAAAATATATTATTTTTCTAAAGTTTAAAATCTATGGTATAAAAATTATTTGAATACCACCACTCCTTCCACCACTTGCCATACAAACCGCACTTTTTCATGAAATACTATAAACCAATTTACTCAGTGCGTATTATATTTATCGAGCTGAAAATAAATATTTATTTAGAACTATTAGTAAGAGCAAACAAAAAATTAAATGATTAGCTTTACTCCTTCTACCCTCTCCCATACAAGCGATGATGGTGCGCAGTGCATTGTTGATTAAAAATTAATAATTAAACTTGTGTCCATCCACCACATGAAAAATTTTGCGTAAAGATCCTGGTTTACGTGCTTATAAGATTCAACTTTTACAGGAATTGAAGCCACACGATCATCGTTCGCGGCGTACATTTGGTGAATGGGTCAAAGGAAGCATTGCTATTGATCCACAATAAATATAATTAAAGCTCGTCAGCCCTTCTGTATCCTTTCCCCTATCTGGAGGTTAAGAGAGATCTCCCTTCGCACGAAGCTGCGAGCTTTTGACGCATACGTCAAATCCGTGTTGTTATATGGTTGTACTACGTGGAAAGTGACCGTTTGACTTACCAGGAAACTGAAAACTATTGTGAACCAAAGCCTCCAAAGCATTTTAGGAATATTCTGGCCAGAAGTGATCTCCAACGATGAACTTTGGAGTACAACTGGACAAATTAAAATAGGCATTGAGATTCAAAGCCGGAAGTGGCAGAGGATCGGTCACACTTTGAGGAAACCAGAGCGAAACATCGCTAAACAGGCTCTGGATTATAATCGTCAAGGAAGACGTGGGGTTGGTGGACCATGTAGCACATGGAAGCGAGCAGTTAAGCAGGAGGCCAGAGGAATAAACAAATCCTGGCAACAGCTAAAGACCGATGCTCAGGATCGCACCTTGTGCAAGAGAGCTGTTTCTGTCCTATGCCCTTAAAGCGGGTGTTAACAGGAATTTAATTGAATTGAAACTTGCAACATATATTAAGCTATACTAGCAAAATACGAGAAAAAGTTTTGGACATAATAGTTGTGGGGGAAAACGGGAAACATTTATAATGGTGTACCTTCCGAAATTTCAAACCATTATATCTCAAAACTGAGTACAATTATCAAATTGAAATTTTATCGGATTGCAGAATTCTACAGATTTTAATTTAGATAAAAATTTTAATTTGGGGGTCTAAAGCGAGGGAGGTGGTAAGCAAAAATATCGAAGATTTTGAGTGATTTTTTTAGGGCTCTGGTGAAAGATACAAACTTTAAATTTTCGATATGGATACATCTGTTTGATATACATAGTAAAAAAATAATAATTTGTTCCACAATTGCTTTGTACCGAAGGGGGGATCTAACGTGCACAAAGTGCTACATGTGCATTAAGAAAAAAAAATCTGAAAGTTTTTGAATGAATTTTTAAAATCCCTAAAAGGATGAAATATTCACTGATCGAATACCTTCAAAATTCCTACCCCCTGCCATACAAGACTATTTTTACGACAATTTTCATGAAATCAATTATCAATTTGAAATTTTGCACAAAAACATAAAAAAATAGTTGAAACGAAATTGTGTCGAAAGTCTTGAGATCGCGTCTGCCCTTCTACCCCCTCCCATACGAAAGAATGATTTAGAGCAATTTCAATAAATCAACTAATAACCAACAAATTAAAAGCTACAAATTTGAAATTGTGGACGAGCACTTTACAAGAAAAACGAAATAAAGCTGCATCACAAATTTTACAATACAAATGTTTGGTTTCGTGAATGTAAAATACAGCGAATTTTATGAAAATTATATGCAACTTCGTCTATAAAAAAGAATATTGGACGTGATGCGAGCAATCTACTATTAAAAAATTATTAGCATGCACGCTTACTATAACCTCTTCCCTCCCTTACAAACCGAACTTGCATAAATAGTCTAGATCTAACGATTCGATGGTTCCCTCAATATTTACAGAAAATGTTCAAACATGTGACAAATTTTTTTGAAATATGTCGAAATATGCCAAAATATGCATTAAAGGGTAAAAATATGCGAAATAAAATTGAGTACAAAGCATTGGGAACCGCTATTTCGGATGAATATTAAATCAATGTTGTTCTTGTATGCATTTGCATACAAATCCACGCTCTAGTTATAAGTTTTATTCCCCTCTTTTTATAATAGATAAAAAAAGTCACGGACAATTTCAGATGCTCACGTATTAATATAAAAATAAATAGTGTATAAATTTAAATTGAACTTGAGAAGGGGTAACATCTTTTTAATAATAAGTATTGAAAATGTTAAGGAACTTGAAGGTCAGGAGGCCGAGGCCCGATTTGGGCCGTTGTAGAAGTAGGAGTAGATAAATTCTCCTGCTCATGTACGTGAAAAGTTGAATATTAAAATAGACTCGTGACACGAAAAAGACTGACAACCTAAGTTTCAGTAAATTCAGACTAAGCCTGCTGCGATAACCAAAAACTGTTATCATCACACTTAAGGAGAAGCTCACAATCTGATCAGATTATTACAATGAAGTCCTTCCTTTTCGGACTTCACCGATCTCCTAATTAGAGAACTCCAAGATTCACCCATCTTCCGTTTAGCTAGAACTCCACAATTTACTAGGAGTAACCACGGAAATGTAAAAATTTAATTACAATTTAGAGATTATCTGAAACTTTTCTACTAGTCTCTGTGATGGTAAAGAATTTTAGAAAGCAATGTGTAAAAGACTGCCTTCCACACAAGTACACATGAGCCCCATGTCCTTCTAAACCGCTTATCTGAGGTCTATTGATTTTTCTATCATGGACACGGTACTTTGTTGTTTTTCTGCTCCTTTCCCTAGTTGCTTCTAATATCCTTCTCGTTGAACCTATACAGATACCAATATTCTACACATACTTGTAGATACGATGTAGTCTGTCCTCAAATGAAATTGTTCGCAGAATAATCAAGTAAACGATGTCCAATTTGGAGTTAATAGAAGTTTTCGAAACGAGAGTTCACACTGTTCGTCGTCGTTGACGAAAGTCGGAAGCGACCAGTGGTTCGTCTGTCTTCGTTTTAGAGCCGTAACCGCACTATTACAACACAGCGCAGCACCAATGTTGGTTATCCTCTTTGAACCAGCCAGCTAGTCGTCCTTTGAGATATAAAAGTGCTGCGAAAAGTGATAGCACAGTGACATTCACGTCTAGTTAGAAATGATCCTTAGCTCACTATGTCCTTGAAAATCCAGATAGCATTCATCGGTATTCGTTAGGTCACACTTTATCCTTGCAAGAATATATATCCGTCTGTTACATAGCAAATTTTTGTTATTGGCTTCTTGTGGTCAAATCTCCAATGCTCACGATTGAGAGTAGTACGGATGGGAATGTCACAAGGATGTGATACATTGTTGAAATGACTAATATCGAAATGTAGCTAAAGTAGTTTCTTTGATCGATACTGAAAGGAGAGTTTTTACAAAAAAATCAGTTTCCCAATCGACCAAATCTCACGTTTCAGTTAAGTAAAAGCTTTTATTACTTTAAGGATTTTGAAAAGGATGCATTTTAGTGAAATTAAAGGATGTTTTTTTTTGGATCAGTGGAGATGTAAGAAAATAAATGGTCAAGGATCAGGTGGAACTAGGAAAGAAAATAAGCTATATGGATTTTCAAAGAATCCAAAAAGTAGTTAAGTAACAACGTGTGCGTTTTGGGATCAGAATGCCATTTGCTAGTAATACTCCTCGTGATTCTTGAACTCGTATTAATGAACCTTTTACACAAGATTGATAACAGTAAATCATTCTTCATTGCTATTTTATAGGTCCTGAAGACCTTAAAACCCTACTGTGGTGCGTTAGTCTCATTTTATACAGATTTTCATAATGAGCAGGATTTAAAATCAGCTACTATAATTCTACTTACAGTAGCAGGCGATTTTGAATCCCGACTCTGAAAAATAAAAAATAGAAAATCGAGTTTAAAAAAAGTTATTGAATAAGAAGGATTCAAAAATATTATTTTGTTAAAAATAAATAGCTGCTTGTTAAAATATTAAAAAATATTATTTTGAAAAGACCTAAATAATTGTAAATAAATAGTTGATTAAAAGTGAATGTTAATAAAAACGATAATTAAATAATTGTACTAAAGGCAAATTATTTTTAAAATAATTGATTAATTAGGATAGAAGTTTTTTAACCAAACCCCTAAGCCTACAATTTACCATTCTATACCATTCCTTTAAACCAACCTATAGTTTCCGAATTAATGCTACCCTTTTCCATAATCAAGGAATCAAATTCATCATAATACCAAAGCTTTGCTTAACATCACAAATAAAACATAACAGGACTACGATTGGACCTAAAGCCCAATCGTGCGATATTCTAGATGAAGGAAATTTTTTTTATTTTAAGAAATTTTGTAGGGGAAGTGGTATAGCGGGTGACAACATTGAACTAATTTTTTCACATCACGATAAGGTTGCTATCAAAATGTTTTATACAAAATTTAGGATTCAAAAATTTAATAGGTACAGAGGAACTTAGTGTATTGGATTTAGTGAAATTGTGCAATTTGTATAGGAGGTGGTATAAGGAGGGTGGAGTTATTAATAAATTTCATAGAAATTACTGTAAACATCATTTATTTGGCATAGCAGATCAGTTGCATTCATTCATTACCAACACAGCTGTGCATTGCATTATAGGGTAGCCCCCTAGTTGTGTTTGGTTCCTTAAAAAAAAAAATATATTTTTTTGGCAAATCGACTTTTTGTAATTTTGTCGCATTGTGTCAAATTGTATGGGAGAAGGTGGAAGGAGTGAAGCTAATCGCCTAATTTTTTTTGGTCTTACGAATAATTCGAAATAAATCTTTAGTGCACAATTTCAGCTCCATCAATTTTATACGTACTGAGTAAATTTGTTTAGAGTATTTCATGGAAAAGTGCAGTTTGTATGGGAGGTGGTAGAAGGAAGGGGAAGACTTAAATAATTTTTATACAGCAGATTGGAATTATTATAAAAGTAATATATTCCATATTTCAGATCAATAGCATTTATACTTTTCGAGAAAAGCCGTTTATTGTAGAATTGCGAAATTGTGTCATTTTGTATGGGAGGGGTATAAGGGGTGAAGCTAATGGTCTAATTTTTTTTTGGTCTTGCTAATAATTCTTAATAAATATTTAATAGTAAATTTGAGCTCGATGAATTTTATACACACTGAGTAAATTGGCTTAGAGTATTTCATGAAATAGTGCAGTTTGTATGGGAGGTGGTGGAAGGAAGAGGAGAACACGTATAATTTTTAAACGATAGACTGAAATCATCATAAAAGTAATATATTAAAAATTTCAGACTAATGGCTTTTATAGTTTTTGAGCAAATCCGTTTATTGTCAAATTGCGTAGTAGTGTCATTTTGTATGGGAGGGGGTAGAAGGGGTGGAGCGATTTGGCCCGTTCACGAACTCGACTTTACTTTTTTGTTAAAAACGACGTGTACAAAATTTGAACTTTCTAGCTCAACGCGTTCTCAAGCTAGAGAGGACACGGACGGACAGACGGACGGGCGGACGGACGGACATCCGGTTTTGAGATTTTTGAGTGATTTTCTCCGAGCCTTATTTCTTAGCGTTACAAACTTTGTGGCAAACTTATAATACTCTCAGATTTCATCTAGTGTATAAAAATCACTGCAAAAAAAAAAAAACATTCGTCCGCGATTCCGTCCTACTCCCAACTGCAGCACAGTCAAGTATATTTTCATAAGGATAAAGCAGTATTTTATCCGTTCTGAGCTCAGAACTTCATTCCTTAGCACTATTTGATCCTTTCCATTATTAATCCTCAGGAAGATATGTCGGCCGGAGTGGAATGAATGTGTGTTTCTTCCCATTCCGTTTCCTTTACTTACGAGTATACGTACTTAAATATACTCCTTCGGAAAGGAATCTCAATGTTTGACTGTCGACTAGAGAATAAGCTGAAAGTCATATAGGAACATGCCATACTTTTTTTGACTCGACTATAAGAAAGTGATAATCTTTCATAAGCTTAGAACTGACTTAAAACTTTTCTCCAAGCTTGTTGTTTTACCCATTATGATTATCCCATATAAGGGATAAAAAAGGATACTTTCTATTTGGTTTTTTCACTGGTAAGCAACTGCTACTGATTTTAGCTAGAATGAGGAGCTGGTAGTCAGTAATTTCATAGGGTGGCTTTAGCTTAACTCCCATACAAATATATGTGCAAAATGAGATCGCAGTCCGGCATTAAAGTTAGGATAAGGACATTAAGAGCCATTTATCATGCAGATTAACGTTGGAATGTGGAAAGTTGTCGATGTGAGTATGATGCAATGCGAACCCTTTGCTTCTATTTCAATCAAAGTTTAAACGATTGGGGTATATTTTTGGGTCATCTCTGGATTTGCATTTTTTCTACTCAATTTTACTAGTTGATCTTTGAAAGAAGTTAAGTAGAAGGTCATTTTATTGAAGACGGGTAATTTGTCTTTTATATTATGCAGAATTTATATTAATAGTGATAAGTGTTAGGAAGTTGTTAGTTATGAACTTAGGAAATTCCATGAAATTCGAGCAAACGATATTTGGTAACCATTGGTTGCTTGAATGTTAAAATTATTCGACTTCTGAGTATAGCAACAGTGCAAGACTATTTCTAGCCATTATTTAAAATTTCTGCTAATAGAAACTCATAATCATCAATGGCGCTACAGCCCAAGTCGAACCATGGCCTCCTGTATGGTTCGTGTCCTAATTTCTCGGTCCAATGGCCACTTCCTCCATGTCGAAAATTTCAGAAGCGATTTGCTCTCTTCGTCGATTGAATCCTCCCAGCGTTTTCTCGGTTTTATAGAAACTACTACAAAGATACAAACCCTTCACAAATTTACTGTGTTCGATTAAATTCTTAATCCATTTAATTTTCTGAAGTGCTAGCTATAAAAAACAATCTTTAAACTTATCTTATCGTGTAGTTACTAATTACTTTATCTGCTAGAAGTTTTATTTAAGGCAAACTTTTAGCATTATTTTTTATCATTTATTTTGAAATTCATTGCCACGATCGTTTGGGACAGATTTTAAGGATTAATAAAAATACTTAGAGATTTTTTCTGTATTCCATTTTTTCGCTAGAAAAGTCCTAAAAATGTTCTGTATAGGTTTTTCTTTTACTGGTGCAAAATTTAATAGCACTCCCATAAAAAGGACGAAAGTCTCCTGTGTGCTTGTTTATTTATTTATTTTTTTTTTCGCTGTATACTTACAGTAAACAGTCGTAAATTATAAGGCGATATGCTGAACAGGTGAATAGCTCTGAAAGCAAAAAGGACACTTTCGGACTTTTGTGAGTAGACTAATGGATAAAGAAAACGTATTAGGAATGTTTGTTTTATAGTGGTCTCTTAGAAGCATTTGGTAGAGGTTCTTTTTTGTGGAATTAAGTTATTTCAATTAGGATGTTGATGGTGTAAGAGGATTATTCGTGATAGTTTTAAGCTGGTCTGCAAACAGAAACGAGAATAATTCATAACAATTCCAAAGTTAGTATCGTATTCGAACGAAAAATAAATTAACATCGAACCTTTGGATTAAATGAAATCGAACCCTGAATAACTAATTAACCGTATTATTGGTTGAAAGGTAAACAAATTTTGACCCGTGACCAATATTTCAATCGAGATCGATATTTGAAATCCGATTTTTACAAGAACCTAAACTAAACCAAAACTGTTAAGGTCAAAATTGCTGAACTATTCTCTGGAAGTAAACTTTGTTTTTCGTATTTGGAAAATATATTTTTTTTCAATTTAACTGCAATTTATAAAAATAAATCAAAATATTCACTATCTAAAATATTTACAATTTTTCAATAATTTAAATAAAAATTCTTAATATTAATTCATTAAAGCAAATACACATCAAAAGCCCTGTCCTTTATACCGTATCGAATTAAAACCGTGCTGAAAATTACTCGAACAATATCCTGAATTTTGAAAGTATGTAGCATTAACGTCACTACCAAAAGCATTGTACGAATTAGGATAGCAATTGTAGTTGGCGGCTTTACCAGGAAACACGCCCAATGGAAAGCTCAACGGATAATGATGTGATAGATCCAGCTGTTGATGAAGAGCCGACGATGTTGTTGATGAATGTTTATCGGGGATGGTGAAAGTTTTATGAACTACGGTTGTCGTAAGCGATGGAATCGGCTGTGATGAAATTGATTTGCCATTCTGTGAACTTCGTTCGTTTCGACGAAATTTTGCACGACGATTTTGAAACCAGACCTGAAGAATTGTAATTTGTTTTGATACGTTTCAAATTTGTATTATACAGACTTACTTGAACTCTAGCTTCACTAAGACCCACTTTACTGGCCAATTCTTCTCGTACAAACGCATCGGGATAGTGAGTTCGTTCAAAGATCTTTTCTAAAGCTGTGAGTTGACCGCTTGTGAACGTTGTCCGGTTTCGACGAGGCTTTTTTGAAGATCCATGAACTGTTTCGGATGTTGATCTCGGTTGTAAATGTCCTTCGTCACTCGATCGGTAGTTTGCAGCTGTTGAAATAGAGGCAAATAGATTTCGTGAATAAATCGAAATGATTTCATTTTCAATAAAAAATATTCGTACACAAATAATTTGAACTTAGCTTCCGTTTAAACAAATAGTTCCTATGCGAAGAATTTCTCAATTAAATCGTAACAGTTTCAGAGTATTCAGCATACTACAATAAATATTTCTATGGCCACCATAGTGATGAGATCAGTCCTCCCCTTCAGTATTATGCGCTTTTCCGGTAACGTAAGAGTTACTCAATTCACGTAAAATGTGGAATGCACTACCAGCGACTGTTTTTTTTTCTAGATTCTACACACTATCTGTGTGCCTCCAAATTAATAAGAAACTTAACAAATCTACAAAGATAAGCCCTACAATCTAACAATCTGACGAAATTTCAACTCAATATCTGAATTGGATTTTGAAATACAACGGTTTCAAGTTATACGAAAAGTATACCATTTTTCAATGCTTCTCATTTCCACCCAATTCTACAAATCAATTTTTGTCTCGTGGTACTCATCAGAGTTGCAAATCTGTATGCCACCACATACGACCAAATGTTGCGCATAGTGGACGATCGATCAGAGGCTAGCTAGCTGCCGAATAACCTCTTTTACGGACAAAGACATAACTTTCATCCAAATAGTGCTGTTTCTTCCCATTCCATTGGTCGTCCGTTTCCCTTCTTCCCCATCAACACATTCTAAACATTTCGCAGTTGGGTAGACTGAAAGAAAACCGGCTCCAGGAAACTTACCATGAAGAACGCAAGGCAGGAAACATGGGTAGGGGCGTCTGTCCAAGTGTCGGAAGGAGAGGGCTCGGGAGGTAATGACACCTCATTAGTAGCTAGCAGAATAGCTTCCACGACGCCTGGGCCAGGTCGTGGAAGTGATCATGTTACGGATCTATACAATGTAGTAGTAATCGAGCAGGCTGTTGCAATGAAACCTATTACTGCTTCGATTTATGGCGAGGACAGCCACGAGAGTATGCTCCTTATCGGCATCTTCTATAGCGATGTATCGCAAGAAGACATCACTCTGACTGGCGATGAGGAGACTTCAAATCATCAAAGTCAATTGCCCTTAATTCTCGGACCATTGGTCATTGTCAAGAAACGACCGTCGTTGAAGAAAGTGGATGCGAAGACAACCGACTCTGACACGCAAGGAATAAAAAACGAGTTCTCGGACTATCTCACTCAGACGACAACGTGATAGGACAAGACTACTCAGAAGAGAAGAGGCGAAGGCTTCAGCAAGTGCCACTTCTTCTTCAAGTGTAGTATGCGCTGATTCTGCACCGATGCAACCTAATCCTTCGGGAATCAGGAATAACGGTAGCGAGTCGAAACGAAAGTCGAAGAATATTGTAACCGCGAAGCACCCACGTAACCGAAAGGCGGTTATCGCATCGTCATCTGAACAGGTAAGCGCTAAACTAAAGGAGCGACTGGGCGACAGTGCAGAGATACCTGCTATGAATAAAACCAAATCCGTAACTCGGCTTTTCAGTGGCGTGGACGGCGCTCGCAGACAGATCCCGAGGAAAAATTTTTGAAGAAAATCAGTGCACTATACAGGAATAGGTTACAAACCTACTGGACGAGCGCAAGATGCAGAAGGTGTACCCAAAATCAGATTCGATTGGAGCGAACGGGTGCACGGTATTTTAGAATAGTGTATACAGACCAGCGATCAAGTGACTTCCTGACAAATGCGGTTAGTGGAATGAAGTCAGTTTATGGCAGCTGTCCGTAAAGATAATGTTTACCGACTGATCCATGGTAGCGTTACATTAAAAGACTGAAACATCGAGTAGTAGCGATTCCTGAGCAAGGTCATGAATCAGAACGACCTCGATACGAAAGGCTGGAAGATCTGTTAGATGGAACAATCCGAGAAGGATGTAAAAGTGAAAATCGTTATGGACCGAAGTTTAGCACTAGCCATTGGGAAAAGTTTAGTATACTACACACTGCACCACATCACCCACATTGCCCTAGGAAAAAAGACGTAGCGATAGCCACAGCGATCCAGGTAAATGTTGGAAATATTGTGTAAAGTTTGCACTTTGCGACTTTGTTAGGTTCTAGTTCATCTAGATATACCTGAAAACGAATTGCGGATAGGCTAGTTCCGCAGGGACTCGAATATTTCTTCCGAAAACGACTCGGGAGGGAGTTTCTCCTGTTGTTGAATCTACCGATGTTCTGTAGGCCATTTACGGCACCAATTTTCGACATCATCTCGGAGATGGATCCAATAGAACCTCTCTCGTATCTTTGCCAAGGTTCTATTTACACCCAAATGCCCACCAGAAGTACCTTCATGATATTCCTTCAAAACCTCCTCGACTTTAGAATGCGGGACGATGGTTTGCATGTGATACGATGTTTCATCAACGTTTTCCCATTTCCATTTTAATAATCCGTCTAGGTGAAAGGAGTTCCATTGTGCCCAATAGCACTTTAAGGTTTCGCTGAATTGTGAGATGTCTTTCCACTCAGGCCGTTCCATTTCGTCCTTCCATGCCATGATCGGTGAAATATCTGGATTTTTCCGTTCGGCATCTTCCAGTTCTAGCTGATTCCATCCATCCTTTGGTTTGGTCGTTATCCTCTGAATGGTTTCTCCGGCTTCTTTTCCTCCTACGCGGTGATAATGCTTGCAGTTCGGTGGACAAGGACGACGTGAAAGCGCATCGGCATTACCGTGGATTCGTCCTCTTCCGTGAACAATTTCAAAATCGTAGGATTCGAGTCTTTCTATCCATCTGGCTACTTGGCCTTCGGGGTTCTTAAACTGAAGTAGCCATTTAAGCGATGCGTGATCCGTTCGAAGAAGGAACTTTTGACCATAGAGATATTTGTGAAAATGTTTTGTTGCTTCTACAATGGCTTATAGCTCACGGCGAGTTACGCAATAGTTCCTTTCTGATTTTGAGAGTACTCGGCTGTAGTATAATAGCACTCTCTCCTGCCCATCGATCTCTTGTGATAGTACTGCTCCGATACCGACATTGCTGGCGTCAGTGTCTATGATGAAACCGTGACCTGGTTTTGGATACGCCAGAACTGGGGAGTCGCAGAGTTGGTCTTTTATTCTCTCAAATGCTTCCTGGCACTGTTGACTCCATGTAAATGGCTTTCCTTTTTCTGTTAACTGATGCAGACATTTCGCCGTGTTGGAAAAGTCTTTTACGAATCGACGGTAATATGTCGCTAAGCCTAGGAAGCTGCGCAACTGGTGATTATCGCTCGGAGTAGGACAATTCTTCACCGCCAGTATCTTTTCCGGATCCGTCTTTACACCATCAGCTGAAACGATGTGACCCAAGTACTTGACTTCTGCACTAAACAAAGTGCACTTTTTCGTACTCAGCTTTAATTTTGCCGCTCGCAGTCGCTGGAAGACTTCCTGTAGATTTTTTAGATGTTCCTTAAATGTTTTGCCGATAACGATCACATCATCCAGGTAAACGAGACATGTTTTCCAACTCAGGCCACGCAAAACGAATTTTATTAGTCTTTCAAACGTAGCTGGAGCATTGCACAGGCCAAATGGCATTACGATGAACTGCCACAGTCCACTGCCAACAGAGAATGCTGTTTTTTCTCTATCTTTTTCATCTATCTCCACTTGCCAGTAACCACTTTTCAGATCCAACGTTGAGAACCATTTAGCATCAGTCAGGGTGTCCATGATATCGTCGAGTCTAGGTAGTGGATAGCTATCCTTTTTCGTAACATCATTCAGTTGCCTGTAGTCCACACAAAAACGGGTACTGCCGTCCTTTATCTTTACCAGCACCACTGGCGATATCCACGGGCTCTTTGATTTGGAGCTCAAAACTATCTGCATCCTTACCCTCAGCCTCAAGTATCTCGATTATACGGCTGACAAGTTCAGACTTGTTCCCTGTCGTAGATAGCTCTCGTCTACCGAGCTCTTCCTTCAGCTCCGTTAATTTTAAATCCTTCAGATAACGCGGCATTTTCACTACCGAGTATTTAAAGTTTTTCCGCGATTCGAATTCGCTTAAATTTACTTCACTAAATAAAGTCACTGCTCACTAGAGCACTCGAGAATATTCGATTTCACAAAATTCTCACTATCCGTTCAAGAATTTTAATTTCAATTTTTTTTTTTTTTGACTCGCGATTTTTAACCTGAATTTATCCTTGAAATCCTACTTCTGACAACAATTGTTGCGAGTTAGGGGTTCGCCGGGATTTCAAGTAAAAATACAATTCGTTTAAAAAATAAATGATATATTATTTATTCGCACTTTAATTCAATTTCCCGCTTAATTCGTACTATATGGCAATACCGCCGCGTACTTTTCTATCGCTTTCACTGGTTCGCGTCTAAAACTGACTGACTCTCTCGCTGAAAGCTTTCGTGCTTTTATACTCTTCCCATACTCATGAGTGTTCTCAAAGCTTCCTTCGATGTGTATGTGTGAACTATACTGGAAGGCTCTAGATCTTTAATTGTGGCTTTCTACATAGTTGAACATAGCTCAGTATACTGTTCTACATAATTCTTGTCTATTCGAGAGAGACCGAGTTGCGAGGTTGCCAGGTCTGCATGTAACAATATGTAGGCCCACATCCCTGATAGCCAAACATCGATGAAACACCTATGAAGAGTCGACGAACGGGTTCGAAACCTTTTGGTGAAAACACATTATAAGCCTGGAGAAAATTCACCTATATATCTCCAATGGTTAGAGAGAAAAGGAAACAGTTTCATGTATTCACAGCACGAGATTATTTCCTTTTCTCTCTAACTAGCAGTAAACCCCATCGCGATCTCTCTATTGCACTCATTGGTGCATTATAGGTGATATCTCATGATTGAATAGCAAAATCAGTGAGTGCGTAAGAGATAGGAACATGTTTTTTGCACTGATCGCTCATAAATAAGTATGAATGAATGTTTCATTACCATTCATCGATGAAGGATATTCGCTAGATACGCATGAAGTTGCTATTACCGATCCGCGATGAGCGGTAATTGAGAATTCACATGTGTTTTATTTATATTTAGTTCATTTGAGATATGATATTGATGAGTCGCATAAGAAATATGGATGCATCATGGTTTTGTATACCAGATCGGGACTAACGTGTGTAAATAACGTCACACTAAATTTAATTGCATTTAATGCAAATCTAATATTTATGCCAGCTCAGACAACAGAATTAAATCTTTTTTCTTTCTCTCCGAGCACGTCTGATCAAATGAAGATCGATCTTCAAACTGCGGAAAATTTTTAAGATCTTCAGAACAAAGAAATCTTTTATCTATGTACCATTGATACTGTTTATTCCGTAGGGGAAGACACTTAGGGGAAAATAAGAAGTAGACTGAATTTAGTTCTGTCCCTTTTTTCATCGAGCATAAGCAAATTAGATACACTCAGAGTCATAAGTCTACAAGCAACCAATAAAATAATGTTTCTTAGAACATTTTTCAAAAAGTAAACAACGTAACAAACTCAGTTTTTATTTTTCTGATGAAATATTCAATGCACAGTGACGATGCCAAATTTCTTTGCACGTGTTCGCAAAACAGTCGAGATAACGGTACTTTTGTTCTTCAGCGTAACATAAAAAACGATCAAAAGTCTTCAAGCGGTCATTATTGTTGCGATTTTGCGAGCGTGCATAACGTAATTTGCTTAAAATATTGATTGCATTTTATTGACATATTAATTGATCAGATAACTAGAATAAAGTCTCTTGTTTTTTTGTAAAAAAAAAGAAATAAATTTTATTATGGAGTCGAAAAGGAAAGAAATCAGGGTCGGCGAGAGGGAAATCATCATTAAGCTCTGGAAGAAAGGGAAGATAAACCGAGAAATTGGGTAATTGTTTGGAAGATCGCACTGCTCAGTCCATACCGTTATAAAAAATTTTAAAACTACCGGAATTATCACGTCAAAACCTCGTTCTGGTCGCCCAACTGAAGTCCCGTAAAAGCCGCTCAGTATTGAATGCAGTGAAGACGAATCCACGCATGACTGCATTGCTAATTGCAAATGATGTTCAAGAAAGATTTGCCAAAAGTATTTCTGTCGTTACTGCACGAAGAATTTTGAGACGGTCTGGTTTTCATGTTAGAATTGCACGAAAGAAACCGCTTATTTCTGCAATCAATCGAAAAAAGCGCATTGCTTTCGCAAAGCAATACTTAAATATGCCTGAAGAGTTCTGGAACAACGTGCTTTTCTCTGATGAATCGAAGTTCTGTATTTTCGGTATAACAGGACGCAAATTAGTATGGCGTAAGCATACAATAGGAGGAAAAGCATACAATAGGAGCAATATTTACCCAACAGTAAAACATGGAGGTGGTGCAGTGATGGTTTGGAGTTGTATGGCAGCCAATGGAAGGGGCAGCCTGGAGTTTGTGAACACAACGATGGATAAGCATATACATATATTTGAATATTTTAAAGCGTAATATCCAATCCAGTGCTGACAAATTGGGACTGCAAGAAAAATTTTATTTTCAACACGACATCGACCCCAAGCACACTGCGGGAATCGTGCGCACTTGGTTACCGTACAAGACCCCCAAACAATTACACACGCTTTCACAATCACCAGATTTGAACCCTATCGAGCATTTATGGGCTCTATTGGAAAGAAAAATACGCAAACATACGATTTCAAGTAAAACACAGCTCAAAGACATAATATTAAAGGAGTGGACGGAAATAACAGTTCAGGAGACCAGTAAACTTGTAGCTTCGATGAAAAACCGTTTGGCGGAAGTTCTTAAGCGTCACGGTTATCCGACTTGTTTTTAAATTGTATGACAAATTTAATTAAACATTGTAAAACTTTCTTATACTTATTGCTTGTAGACTTTTGATACTTTTTTTTGCTACACGGAAGAATAAAAATACCGGTATCACAGTTGTTTCGCGAAAACGTTGAAAAAAATTTGGCATCAACATTTTACTTTTATTATTGAATAAGAAAAATAAAAATTGAATTAAATAAATTGATTGATTTGGTGAATGTTTTCACTGTGCATTTCGAATTGAAAGAAAAGATTTCCGGATTCTACACTGTTACGCTTTATTATTCGTGACGTTTCGGTCTCTGCTGAGATAATTTTGATAAAGATCTCAGCAGAGACCGAAAAGTCACGAATAATAAAGCGTAATAGTGTAGAATCCGGAAATCTTTTCTTTCAAATTGATTGATATTTAAAATACATTCTTACGAACACTTTTTTATTGGTTGCTGGTAGACTTATGACTCTGAGTGTATCTATGCTAATTGATGATTTCTTGCTTTTGTTTATATCGGCATGCACACTTGCGAACTTTTGGTACTATAGTATAGGTTCGTACATACGAAGGCATGAATTTTTCTGCGTTTTGGCTATCAGGGATGATATAAATAGGAAGGCGTACAATGGGCCCACTTGTGGCCTGCATTGGTATCCAACTTCTCCACAAACCTATCATAACCTTTTTTTTTGTCTTATTCTGTTACATATGTAAGTATATAACTTGTTTCAGCCACGTCTATTGAAAGATAGTCGAAATATTAATGTTTCAGTGTTTTTTTCTCCCTGTCAATGTCTCCTACAAGAATTAACCCTTCTTAACATTGATTATGGTGGAGCTGTAATTCACCTATGTAGTCCTACAATATGAAAATTTTGAGTTGAGTAATTTGGAAGGTATGTTTTGTTATTTGAAAAAAAAACCCAAATCGGCTAATACTTTGTTCTTAGCTCCCCGTTTTCGTTCCCCAATATTAATTTATTTTCATTGTCCATCCCACAAACCAATATATGGTATACATGTATGTACGCTAAGTTTCAGCTATTTATCTTCACAGTAAGAGAAACCCGTGGATCGCCCTTTTTATATTGTTCTTATGGACCGCTTTCGGCCAAATCATTTCCTTGTCGGCCGAAATATTTCCGTGTCGGCTAAATCTACATCATTTCCTTTGCGACCGATCGCGATAAACGCGCACGTCTAATTATTGCTGCTGCTTTCGAGAATAGTGAAAGATTGCGAACATGCGATGAGCGGCTAGAGCTTACATGCAACAATATTATATTTAATTCTTATTTTTATTTTAATAATTTAAAATGTTACGCGGAACTCACTTCGGCAAAGAACTTTACGCGCAGTCGTACACGGAAAAAAAATATAGCTGGTTTTGCCGTTTTTTTATAGGTTTCTAGCTATAAAAATGGCTCTTTTTGTAGTAGTAATGTAAAAAGGAATATTTACTATAATACATAGGTGAATGAAATTGACCAAATGTATAGGTAGTACTGCTATTTATTTTGGTAAAACTCCATTGTATGAAGTTTTCATATAGCTAAATCTACTATTTTTATATGAAAATCTGAAATGGTGTTTAGTAAAAATAGACAATGTCACTGGTGCTTTCACCTTGCTGTTCTCATCAGAATATTTACAAATTGAAATTAAAAACGTAAAATTTTGAGAAAAAAGATATATTTAAGAATGCAGTTAGGTAATTCTAGTACATGTGAAAAAGCATGATAATCAGAATATATTGCTTGTATACAGCCTAAGCCATACCCAAGCAGACTCTTCTTCGGAAGACATTTGACTTATAACATGTTGAACATAACAAACGTACGAATTATGTACCAAGAAATTTTTTCATACGAAAGGAGTACGGAACGACGCCAGTCAGTATTCCTAAACATTTTAGTAATTTACCCATTTGATTTGTCAATCTAACTTTTAAATGAAACATACTTGCTACCGTGGTAAAATGGAATATTAGCTATGTATAAGGCTAAAACAGCATAAAACTAAATGTATTTGCACATAGCTGAAATAGCAGCTAATAAACATGGAGAAAGGACTGTATGCATAGTAAAATAACATTTTACCATAATATAGAGTACAACTAACCTTATAAAATCGTTAAATATGCCATGTTTATGGAGCTTTTTACCTTAAAAACTCCACCTATGTTGATTAGGAAATTATGCTATGCATATTTTTTTCCGTGTAGTCCTGTTATGTTATTATCAATTTTTTGCGCATCAAACAGTATATCTGACTCCCATCGCTATAAATTCTATTTTAACGAATTTCTTCGAATCTACAAGAAATTTATTGGTCCAATTCGACATGGTCATTAAAACACATTCACACTAAATACTTCCCACATTTAATTTTACGATCAATACTCATGGGATGTTGAATAGCTGAAATTGCTATCTATTTTTCGGTATCTTACCTAAGCATTACTTCTAATTTTTATAGGTTTTCCATAGAAGCACTTTAACCTTATCTCAAGTGTAGGCAGTAATCAAGGCTATTAAGGGAGTTAATTTCTTCATTTCACTTTAGTTACATTTCTTTTCCGATGGGTCGAGTGTCAAGTACCTGTAGGCTATAAATCAATTGCAAAGAATAAAATATCTAAGAATTATTCTGTTTGTATCTAAATTGTCGACGACTCACGCTTCAAAGTGAAAGTGGTGCTATTAAAAATTTAATAACTATACAAGCATTAGAGATGACATAGGTCTAGAATGAGAGGAAAACGATCATACCATGTGATTTCTAGATGAAAGTATCTGCTATTTTTATGGTTGAGTAGATGAAACTCATATGGGAGGAAGAAATTTCATGCTTTCCGGGAAGAGTTTGTAATTATTAGAATTGTTCACGAATTGATGTTCGCAAATCTTACAGAAATACAATAATTGAGGTCATCAGTCCTGCAGATCATGTTAATTAAAATCCGATATTGATTTTTAAGCAGCCTCGGCCAATCGCATAGATTCAACGGGCTTAAGTTGAGGGAAGTATTATTGGATTTTACGTTGTTTTTTATTATTGTCAAGTAGGTAAGATAATTTCAAAAATAAATTCGGCCAACAATTTGTTCTTAGCCTTACCTTTTCGGACTTCAAGGAATAAAAAAAATATTTATTTCTGTTTTTTTCCATAAGCCAATCCGAACGTCGAGCTTCAGCTTTCTATTTGCATTCGTAGTGGAGATATTAGCAAGTGTAGTTTTTGACTCTTTCCTTCCCCCACTTCCCCCTGACACACCAAATCGCTATACCACAAAATTTGGGTAGTGAAACTCAGTTATCCAATTTTGAATCCACTCAGAGATTAAGTTCCCATCTCTAAGGATCTTGGAGATACATATAAAGCGATATGTACGGGGACGACGTACGCATAAACGATTTTTTTCCTATTTTTAGGCTAATTTGTTCATGAAAAGCAAAAAAAAAAAAAAATTTCAATGTATAATATGTTATTCTGTTCCGATCACAATACTTTGTTATTGGAATAATAAACACTTTGAATCAAATATGTAAATACATTTTCAAAGAAAAATAATTATTAAAGGTGGTCTCAATTCATAAATGAATTCACGAAATAAAATAAATCACCATCGATAAACGTCTTAACAAATTTCCTTCTTTACTGTGAAAGAAAGAAACCAAGGTTTAATAAGACTGAAACTGCTAGTCCTCTTAAAAAAGAAACACCAGTCTCATAAGTAGAATACCGGGTTGAATTTCAAGAAAATAATAAAAAAAACTCTTTCCTGTCGTGATGTATCAAAAACTCCTTCTGTTTTGACGATATGATACTTCTACATCACCTCCAAGTCACAGAGGAAGCAGAAAACTGCACATGCGCCACTTACTTAAATTTATTTTCCTTCAAATCGGCCTAAAAAAAAAATACCCCAACCATCTTAGAAAAACTCATCTTGACTCGTCTTAAAAACGATTTTTTTGGTTGCATTTGCTTAGCTGAGCGCGCGTATATCTTTTTCCTGTGCGGTCGAGCTTGTCGTCTTCAATTAAAATCACTTTACGTTTCAAGACGGGAACGTAAAGAGAAATTCAGTAAAAGAAAAACGATTTCAAAGCATATATTGTGTGTTTGAGAGTTCTACTCCTTTGAGATATCTTAAGGAAAAGTATGTCAAAAATTGAAGTAAACGATCGGCTCGTAAGTGAGAATTTCAATTCGAAGCATTTGATGGACTAAGAAATAGCTCAACATCTTTTAATTAAGACAAATTGCTCTTTAAGTACCACAAACGATTGTGAAAATTCTAAAATTTTAATTAACCTCGAATGATTTTCGCAAATATGTTCTTGAAATTGTAAAATCTGAATTTTCGCGCCAATATAATTTGAGTTAAGAAATTAAAAGGGTTTTCGATTTTCGACTGTTGGATTGTGGCGATTTCTAGACCAGCCAACAACTGGAATCTGTAATAGTTAGCCAATTCCATTCGGTTAGCTGGAATTACAATACTAGCTTAATCATTATTAATAGATTAGCAAACCACACTTTCTCGATCGCCCAATCATCAAAAATCTTTATTAATTATTGTCCTCTATCAAAGTAGTGAGCTCGACTAGCCTGGAAAAGTGACGGCTTTATATTTTTATACTCTAGATGAAATCTGAGAGTGTATTGTGTTTGCCTTACCGTTTGTAATGCTAAGAAATAGTGATCGTACAGACTCGGCAAGGGTACAGAAATATTTGTTGTCGCTCAAAAACATCGATTCCGAGTGACCGTCTGTTCGCCTGTCTGTTCGTCCGTCTGTCCGTCTGTCTACAGCATAACTCTCGAACGCTTTGAGCTATTGTGCTGGAATTTATTGTATGTCATTTTTAGCAAAAAAGTAAATTTAAGTTCGTGAACTCTTTCCACCCCCTCCCAATACAAATTTCAATAAATTTTGAAATTTTAAGAAATTGATTTTTCTTCGAATCTATTTTAAAGTATCGACTTGAAATTCTGATTAAAATCCACCAATGTAAATATCATTAAAATCACAAAATATTGATCCGAACCCCTCACTCCTTCTACATCCTCCCATATAAATGCACAATTTTCAAAAGTGTAATTATTCGATTTTCATAGAAGCTAGTGAGGTTAAATGAACAGTGTTAATTTCATTATAATTGCAGCCAGTTTTAAATCGTCACTTCACCTCACTCCTTCAACATTTCCGCATACAAATTTCACGAAATTTTGAAATTTAAATTAAATTATTTTTCTTCGAAACTGCCAAAACTATCGACTCGAAGTTTTATTGAAAGTTTAATAATAGAAATGTCATTGATAACGAACAATTTTGTTTTGATCCGTATACTCCACCACCTTCCATACAAATGCATAACTTTGGTAAATGCATTATATCGAATTGCTATAAAACTAGAAAAAGTACAAACTAAAAATTTTGCCATAGTTTGTCCCTTAATAATTGCAATAAATACTAAAAAAAATATCAGCTTCGCCGCACTGCTTCGACCCCCTCCCATACAAATATCTTTATTATAAATTCAAGAAAAGCATTTCTCTTTCGAACATATGAGATCTATCGACTTTGAAATTGAAAGAAAGCATGGTGATAAGGATGTCGATAAGCAGTTCCGAAATCATATAAATCCCTCCACTTTCGCTGTCACCTCCCATACAACCTCCCCAATTTTAGGAAAGTAATAAAAAATACAAATTTTAAATTCAGCACGAAACATTTTGCAATCCACGTTCGGTGTCATATACAAAAATTACAAACCGTCTCCCTCTGCTTCTACCACCTCCCATACAGAAGTCACAATACACTATTCTAAAGAATTTGAGATAACATATGTCCGGTACATTAAACTCTTTCCCATTTCATCTAGAGTATCATATGTTTGGGCTTTACGCCCAATCATAATTCTGTTATGTTTGCATGTATGCGTTTGACTGCTTCTCCAATTTTCACTCGTAAATTTGCTTTATTTTAAGTGCTATTCGTGCTTATTGTATGCTGGAAAATGAAAGAGCGTACGATTTTTCAAATTCAACGATAACGCATAGGATCAGCTTGGACAAACTCTCTCAAAACGCGCGAGCTGTTTAAGTAATTGCAAAAATTGTTTGAAGTCATTTC
Organism: Chorisops tibialis; assembly: GCA_963669355.1. Classification (NCBI taxonomy): domain Eukaryota; kingdom Metazoa; phylum Arthropoda; class Insecta; order Diptera; family Stratiomyidae; genus Chorisops; species Chorisops tibialis. The sequence continues at coordinate 91,472,279 of OY770263.1, forward strand.
TTCAACCTATGCCAGCAACTTTGGAATTCTTTTCGTAGTTTTAAATAATATGTCTTTTTTCTTATAGCACCAAGTATAATTTAAGGATTACCCTTTAATGCAAGTGAGTATAACGGGAACCAAAAGTGGTAGGTGCTTAACAAAAAATAAAAACACTTAAGAATCAATATCTCGGCTTATTTTTGAGCTATGTAATTGAAACTTGGTACTTATATTAAGCTATACTAGAGAAATACAAGAAAAATATAATATTTGGACAAAATAGTAGTGGGGGGAAATGGAGAGCATTGCACTTTTCAAAATTTCAAACCATTATATCTCAAAACTGAGTGCAGATATCAAATTCAAATTTTGTCAAATTGTAGAACTACATAGTTTTGAATGTCGGTAAAAGTTTTACGTCGGGAAGTATAAGGGGAGGGAGGTGGTAAGCAAAAATGTCGAATATTATGAGTGATTTTTTTAGGGCTCTGATAAGAGATACAAAGTTTAAATTTTCCATCTGGATATATCTATTTATTATACGTACAGCAAAAATTCTGCAATTATGCACCGACCCCTCCTGGTCTAACGTACACAAGGTGTTTCATGAGCAATGAAAAAACACATAAGCCGAAAATTTTTGAATGAAATTTTAAGGTAGAAACTTGCAAAATGCATTTAAAAAAATATCTAAAAGAATGAAATATTAACTGGTCGAATACTTTCCAAACTTGTACCCCCTCCCATACAAAAGTATGATTACGACCAATTTCAATAAAGCAACTGCTAACCAACAAATTAAAAGCTTCGAAATTGAAATTTTGTACGAGCATCTTACAAAAGAAATGAAATAAAACTGCATCACAAATTTTACACTTCCCTTACCTCCTCACTTCCTACACTGCCCTTACCTCCTTTACCCCTCCCAATGATTGGTTTCGTGAATGTCAAATACACCAAATTTTATGAATATTCTATGCAACTTCGTCTATGAAACTGACATTATATGCAGAAAATATTGGACGTAATTGAAGCAATCAATTGAAAAATTATTGGCATTCACCCACCCTTAATATCACCCCTCCCCCCTCTCTCATAAAAACCCAAACTTGCATAAACGACTGAAATATTGATTACATGTACTGGAGCTATTGATCGTATTCGCAACTAACTGTTGAATTGGCATCATCCCTGCCCTAAAGGGGGTTTCACTTGTGGGGTTCCACTTAGTCTTCCCCAACCACTTAACTTGCATATTGACTTTCCATGCATCTTTAACGTGTTCCAAAAATAATAAAAATGCGCCCGACTTGTTGGCAGTTTATTTGTTTATAACATCGATTTGCCGCAATTTCAATCCGATCTGAAAACATCCTTAAAGCTGCAGAAATTCGAAACATATAACCTGTTTGTTATATCCCCTTTTCACAAATATGCATATTTTCCGGATATTTATACTCTAGATGAAATCTGAGAGTATATTGTGTTCGCCTTACCGTTTGTAACGCTAAGAAATAACGCTCGCACAGAGCCGCCAAGGGTACAGAAATATTTGTTGTCGCTCAAAAACCTCGATTTCGAGTGACCGTCTGTCTGTCTGTCCGTCTGTCCGTCTATCTACAGCATAACTCTCGAAAGCTTTGAGCTATAGTGCTAAAAATATTTGAGTGTAATTTTTAGCAAAAAAGTAACTTTAAGTTCGTGAATGGGCTACATCCCCCCACTCCTTCTACCCCGTCCCATACAAATTTCATGAATTTTCGAAATATTAAGAAATTGATTTTTCTTTGAAATTATTTAAGCTATCGACTTGAAATTTAGGTCAAAGTATTATGATATAGATGTCATTAATATCACGAAATATTGACCCGATCCCCTTACTCCTTCTACCCCCTCCCATACAAATGAACAATTTTGGAAAATACATATTTTCGATTTTCATTGAAATTAAAGCTGAAAAGACGACATTTTGCCAGAATTAATTCTACTATAATTGCAATTTATTTTAAAAATAATTATCAACTTCACCTCACTCCTTTTGCCCCCTCCCATACAAATTTCACACATTTTGAAATTTAAATTAAATTATTTTTCTTCGAAACTGTTAAAGCTAGCAACTTGATATTTTGTATAAAGTATACAAATAGAAATATTACTAATGCAAAAAAAAATTATTTTGATCCATACACTCCTTCTACCCCCTCCCATACAAATGCATAATTTTTGTTAAATGCGTTTTATCGATTTCCATTCAAACTAGATAAAATGCAAACTTCAAATTTTGCCAGAATTTGTTTCTTAATAATTGAAATAACTGAAAGAAAAGATTTCCGGAAATAACTGTTAGAAAAAATTATCAGCTCAGCTTCACTCGTTCTACCACCTCCCATACAAATATCTGTATTATAAATTCAAGAAAAGCATTTCTCCTTCAAATATACATATGAAAGCTATCGACTTTGAAATTGAGTCAAAGCATGATGATAAGGATGATGATAAGCAGTTTAAAAATTATCTTAAACGCTCCACTTCCTCTGCCACCTCCCATACAAATGCCCCAATTTCAGGAAAACTATGACTAATTTCTTTAAAAATAATGAAAACTAAAAACTTTAAATTCAGCAAAAAACATCTTGCATGCTATGTTCGATGTCATATACGAAAAATACAAACCTCCCCCTCTACTTCTACCACCTCCCATGCAAAAGTCTCTATTCACTTTTCAAAAGAATTTGAGATGACATATTTTCCGATATATTAAAGTCATTTCCATCTCATCTAGAGTATCATATGATTAGGCTTTAAGCCCAATTATAATTCTGTTATGTTTTTATTTGTGTAATTCCTTTTTTAATAAGGTTACTTAACAAGAGTAGTATATCTTTTCACTGAAATCTATTTTGATTTAGTAAATCACAGAAACCGTTCTTTTCAACAACATGCGATCCTGAACGTCGGACTTGGTTGTCGTCAGAATTTGTTTATTCTTTTGGTGTTATTTTCAATTGCTTGTCTCCATGCGCTACGTAGTTAACCAATTTGACGTCTACTTCGAGAGGTTCAATCCAGAGCTTCTTTGGCGACGTTTTGCACTAGTTTCTTCAAAGCTTCACCGATCCACTGCCAATTACGACTTTGAATTCCAATATCTATCTTAGCTTATCCTATTGTAAAAGTTTGTCGCGTAAAGCCCAATCGAATACGATACTATAGATGAAATAAGAAAGAGTCGAATACACTAGAAAATATGTTATATCCGATTCTTTAGAATACGGAATAGTGACATATTTTTTTTTTACAGAATGACTTGTGTTATAGGCAATTTCGGCCTTCATGTGGAATAAACAAACACAGTCATGGAGAGAAGGAATGGCAGGGGAAGGGGAGTGAGAACGACCGTAACGAGTGGAGGAGCTGGAATATTTTTTCAGTTGTACTGGCTGCTACTGATAAATATTTGCAGATATTATGGGGAAGTGAATAATAGATAGCATATCTTTCTACTGAAGTATATTTTGATTTAAAAAATTAGTCCTGTTAAGACCTTCTATAGGGGCATAGCACAGAAACCGTTCTTTCCATCAATACGCGATTCTGAGTATCGGCCTTTGGTTGTCGTCAGAACTTGTTTATTCTTCTGGTCTCCTTTTCTCCATGCGCTACGTAGTTAACCAATCCGACGTCGAGAGGTTTAATCCAGAGCTCGTTCGGAAATGTTTTGCACTAGTTTCTTCAATATTTCATCGATCCACTGCCACTTGCACCTTTGAAATCCAATATCTATCTTAGTTTATCCAGTTGTACTGCAAAGTTTGTCGCGTGAAGTCCAATCGTATACAATACTATAGATGAAATAAGGATAGAGTTGTTCTACACTAGAAAATATGTTATCGCCGATTCTTTAGAATACGGAATCGTCACATATTTATGGGAGGTGGCACAAGGAGCAAGAAACAATTTTGCTCATTTTGAAATCACTAATCGCCATTATTATTATTATTATTATTATTATTACCGTGTTCTGTACCAATATTCAAGTTAATAGCTTGCATATGTTCGAAGACAAAAAAAACTGTCATAGAATTTCTCTAATATGAACAATTTGTATGGGAGTTAGTAAATGGAGTACGGTGAAACTGATAATTTTTTGAATATTTATTGCAATAGTTATAAAAGAAATTCCGGTAAAGCTTGATTTACCTATCTTACTCAGTTCTTGAGAAAATCGATATAAAAGTATTTTTGAAAATTATGCATTTGTATGATTGCTTGGAAATGGCGTATCGGTAGAAATATTTCACAATCCTTTGGTCGAATTTTCGAATCGATCGCTTTGATAATTTTAAAGAAAACTAAATTTCTTTACAATTCAAAATTTCTTTAAATTTGTATCGAAGGTGATAGAAGGAGGAGAGGACCCATTCATGAAATAAAAATTTCTTTTTCTGTTTTTGAAACGACGTGGATGATTATATCAGCTCGATAGCTCAAAGCAATGTTATTTAGTTGCAAACGTTAGAGCGAACACGATATTCTCTCGGAGTTCATCTAAAGTATGAAAGTTCGAGTGCACTAAAAGGTAAATGGATCTGAATTCTTTTCAAAGATCGCACCATGCCTTACTCTAATTGACTACAAAAGCAATATTGTATTTCTTTCAAAAGTCAGATAAACAAATCTATATCCTGAAATTTTCACACTTCAAATCCTTTCTAATCACACATAATTAAGTCACAAGCAATTAAATTTCGCTCTGGTAATTATCACCTAATTATTCGCAATTTCTAGCGTTCTTCCGAACTTAAAACATCTTAAACAACTAAAGAACCCAAAAAGACACACATACTTCTCGTACGCTTCTAGCTAAGACTCAAAGATTCGAAAGAGTGACGACGTCAAAACAAATCCGTCATAAATTTTCTGTACGGTGACATGCTTGTGACGCTTCACTTATGTTGCAAATGTTCCGACACTGATCTTAAGACAGTCCATAATATAAGACTTGCGGCTTAAGAAAAAGAGAAATGGACCAAAAAAAGAAAGACATGAATCGGGATAAGAATCATCCTCAAGACTTTAAGATCTTAGTAAAAAGGAAATAAATTCAGCGACAAAATCTTGAATGAATTTGCCGGCATTATTGCCAAGGCAAGGAGCGTACGAGTAGCTTGTAATTAATCGAATCAGATTTCAATGAACGCTGATTGTTGGATTGAAAATTGTGGGTGTTCTTCAGCAAAATATATTTTACAGGCTGATTAAAGACGCATGTATTCAATATAACAATTATTTGTTAATTAATTTAGATTGACACTCCGAAATATGTAATTTCTCCCGTATTTGATGTAGAGGATTCACAGATTTCTTACCAAAAAGTAGTACAGAGCTTCAAAGGATTATTAAATTTATGATGAGCTTAGAATAGTTTTCAACATGAAGGACACGGTCACTGGACCAAGAAAATTGGAGACGAAGCATACAGGCCAAGGCCCACATTGGGCTGTAGCGCCATTGGTGATGATGAATAGTGTTAAATCATTATTCAGACACGATTAATAACTTCACAGAATAAATAATAATAATATTAATCCGAAAAATGTATTTATGACGCAAGCTGACAAAAGGTACCTTTTCTTGGCAGAGGTCAAAATTAAGTTTTTGTTTCTAAGTACAAAGCTCCGCAAGAATCGCGCAAAATCTCGAAAATTGACGAAGTTATGGCATTTTGAATTATGAAGTACAAAAAAGTAGTTTTGAAATAATCGAGGTTAAAGTTAGGCTAGGGTGTAGGCTAATGGGTAGCGTGTTGGTCTTGTAATGCGAAGGTCGTGAGTTCAAATCTCGGTCGACGCAACATATAATTCCAGCACATTACCTGCTTGGATATACTTTGGTCACCCAATCTACGAAAAAATGAAAAATTCGTAGAAAGAGGGTTGTGCAAGGGCTAACAACCCTTCCACAGTAAGTACTGAAAAAATGTTAAGGAATCTGAATGTCAGGAGGCCAAGGTCCGATTTGGGCTGTAGTGCCATTGTAGAAGAAGTAGAAAAGAAAGTTAGGCTATACTTTTCATAAGAAGACATTACGACTGCCTAATTAAGGCATGGCCCCGATCGAATTGCACCGATTTGAAATTTTTTTTAAAAGTAAAACCTTAAATAATTTTAAGTTGTAAATAATATTTATATTTAATATGAGATCTTAGAAAATAGTATAAAAAAATTAATATTTTATTTCACCAGATCTGATGAAAAAATGGACTTTCTCTGAAATTGCAGCCTTCATCATCTGGTTTCATCCACTTTAATGACACTGTTCTGCCAGTGATGGAGCATATTATAGTAAAAGCTGATGTTGGCTCCAGTCTTCTTAAAATTCCATTGACAATTGACCAAAATTGTTCAATAGGTCGGCACTCCGGGCAACTCCCACTCCGAATGATTTTATTGTAATTTTGGAGTAATGTTTACTTGCCCAGTGAAAATTCCGAAGAAGAGCGACAAACAATTTGTGTCTTCCCCCTCCTTCCACCACCTCCCATACAAACTGCACTTTTTCATGAAATGCTCTGTACCAATTTACTCAGTGCGTATAATAGTTATCATGCTGAAATTGTGTAAAAAATATTTATTTAAAATTATTATTAAGACCAAAAAAAATGAGACGATGAGCTGTACCCCTTCTACCCCCTCCCATACAAAATCACACAATTTCGTAATTTCACAATAAACATATTTGCTCGAAAAATATAAATGCTATTGATCTGAAATTTGGAATATATTACTTTTATGATGATATAAATCTAATGTACAAAAGTTATTTCAGTCCTCCCCTTCCTTCCACCACCTCCCATACAAACTGCACTTTTTCATGAAATGCTCTAAGCCAATTTACTCAGTGCGTATAAAATTGACCGAGCTGAAATTGCGCACTAAATATTTATTTAGAATTATTAGTAAAATCAAAAAAAAAATTAGACGATTAGCTTTACCCCTTCTACCCCTCCCATACAAAATGACACAATTTCACTACTTTATAAAAAGTCGATTTCCATGAAAAGTATGAATACTGGTTTGGTGAATGTTTTCGCAGAGAAAAGATTTCCGGATTCTACACTGTTATGCTTTATTATTCGTGACGTTTCGGTCTCTGCTGAGACCTTTATCAAACTGATCGACAATTACAAAATACAATTATTATATAGAAGGAAGGGTAATTAAGGTTAAATTAGTTATTAAGGTTAATTAGTTAGTATCAGGTAGTTAAATTAGTTAAGGATTTTTGGGTACGGATTTTATTCTTACTCATCTACAATTTAAGACATGTCAAAAGCATGATATTTATAGTTATTTCTGAAAAGTCATTAAAAACTCGCCCCTCCTTCTATCACCTCCCATACAAACTGCACTACTTCACTACATCCAATACACTAATTTTCTCAGTACCTATTAAATTTTTAAATCCTAAATTTTGTATAAAACATTTTGATAGCAACCTTACCGTCATGTGAAAAAATTAGTTCAATGTCATAACCCCCTCTACCACTTCCCCTACAAAATTTCTTAAGATACAAAAATTTCTCTTTTATCTAGAGCATCGCACGATTGGGCTTTATGCCCAATCGTACTCCTGTTATGTTTTTTAGTATGCTTTTTTCGCAAAAGTTTTTATGAAAATGTGACGTTTTTAATGTAAATGGCATTGATTTTATCAAAGACTATGAATAATATAAGATATCCTAAGCCTACGGAAAAAACTATACACCATTACGATACGTTGAGATTGATGGAAAAGTTATATTTTTCATCCGACAGTTATATTTTTGATAGTTCCTGACCTCGTAGAAACATGCGGTTTGCATAGTTTTACTCAAATTTGAGTCTAAAATAAGAATATGTAATATATATTTTTATATAACAACGATATGCTCCCTTTAGGTAATAATAATTTAATGAAACTGATTTGTTTTTTGAACATACAAAATATTTCAACGAAATATTTAGATTTATCTTTAAGTTAGGCATACCTACAATGTAGATACTTTCTAATGAAAAGTGTCATCCTGTGTAATTATAAGCAAACGAGATGGTAAATACATATAAAATGATAGTACAATATGTAAATGAGTCGCAAGTCGAGAAATTGTAAAAGGAAGGCTTTAGATCAACGAAAAGGTCTTGGAGTGAAGTTCACGAAAAAACACAAATAAATATTTTTTTTTATCCAATTACACATTTGCTGTAACTTTGCATAAAATTTTGATATTAGACATATGTAAATGATAATATTGGATAGATAAAATGAACCGAAAATCACCTATCGAACCGAAAACACCCGAAGGGCTGGTTTCAACCGAAATTTAAACTGATCATTTGTTTTAAACCGCTGTTTAAGCGAAGACAATTAATGGTAGTTTAATCCAAATGTTCGGTTCAAACTTCGGCTGAAACCGGTCCTAAATCGAGTTTTCGACGTGGTTTGAAAATGTATTATACCAACCAAGATTTCAAGTTAAAACATATGAATCCGTGTCATCTAGTTTTTAGCATAATTAAATTATTAATTTATTAGCACGGCGAAAAAATAATGATTGGTTTGACCAAGAATATCGCGACGCAATAGATAGAAAGAACGAAGCTTACAAAATTTTTACTGAACGACCAACACGAACCAAAAAAGAAAGATATGACGAGCTTAGGCGATATGCGAAAAAGATCTGCAGACGAAAACAAAGGAAGTACCATAATGACAAAATACAAAAAATGGAGATGAGAAAAAATAGAACGCGAGACGCATACGCAATAGTAAAAGACTTAAAAAAGTGATATAAGCCAAAAACCAGTCTCTGCAAAGACGCAGAGGGCAATATCATCAGCGACACAGAAGAAATCAAAAGGAGATGGGCTTCATACTTTGAACATCTTTTGAATCCCACCCCATTAGCACCGATCACAACAGACAACATTTCAATTGAAGCCTCAACCGACGAAGATGTACCATCATCGACACTACCCACGCTTGCTGAAATCAAAGCAGCCCTATGTGAGCAAAAACTAAACAAAGCCCCGGGAATTGACGAAATACCAGTTGAACTTCTGAAAAACGGTGGAAATTGTGTCGCTAAAATATTGCACAACATGATATGCAAGATTTGGACAGAGGAAATCATACCCGACGATTGGCGAAAAAGCATTATATGTCCAATTTACAAGAAAGGAGACAAACTCTGCTGTGAGAATTACAGAGGAATATCATTGTTGTGTACGTCCTATAAAATACTGACAAAAATAATTGAACGTCGTCTTAAGCCCTATACTAATCAAATAATTGGCGAATACCAAGGCGGATTCAGAACCGGATGATGTACAACTGACCAGATATTCTCGGTGAAACAGGTGCTTGATAAATGCTGGGAATACAACACAGACGTGCACCAAATCTTCGTAGATTTTAAACAAATATACGACAGTATCGACAGGAGCGTACTGCACCAAATCATGCTTGACTTTGGAATTCCTTCAAAACTAGTCCGACTAACAAGACTCACAATGACGAACACTGAATCCCAAATGAGAATATAAACCGATTCCACAAGCAGCTTTCGAACGGAATGTGGTTTAAAGCAGGGAGATAGTCTAGCCCCTATGCTTTTCAACTTGGCACTAGAGTATGTCGACCGAAAAATCCCAGTCGACACCAACGGGACACTACTATTCAAGTCCACCCAACTAGTAGCATACGCTAACGACATTAACATTCTAGCAAGATCCTTCCCTAGTGCTAAGGAGGTATTTGTCAATCTTGACTCCGCCGCAAAAGAAGTCGGGTTGCGCATTAACGAAAACAAAACAAAAGTAATAACGCAAACAAGAAGGAGAGCGCCTATCAGACAAAACATAACAATTGCGGAATATAATTTGGAGAATGTGGACAATTTCATATATCTTGGGGCTAATCTAACAAAGGACGGTAATGAAACAGACGAAATCAAACGACGGATAGTATTAGCAAATAAGACGTATTATTCGGTACTTCCAATAATGAAATCCAAGAAAGTGCACAGGAACAATAAGCTGCGAATATATAAAACTATTGTACGACCTGTGCTCTGTTATGGCAGCAAGACATGGACATTAACACGAACTTCCGAAAAAGCAGTTAACGCATTTGAAAGAAAGGTCCTCCGAAGAATTTTGGGACCTGTGACGGAAGGAACGGAATGGCGAATAAGAGACAACCATGAGTTATATCAACTCTACGACGAGTCAGAAGCTTCAACGTTCATCAAGCTACGTAAACTGCAGTGGGCTGGCCATGTATAGCGAATGGAAGACAGAAGAATCCCCAAACGTGCTCTGAAAGGCAAAGCGAGTGGTAACCGGCCAGTAGGCAAGCCACGCAAGCGATGGGAAGACTCGGTTGATGAAGATAGCAAAGCCATCTTAAAAATTAGCAGCTGGAGGACGCGGTCTTTGGATCGAGACGATTGGAGGCGACGACTTCAGGAGGCCAAGGCCTGATTTGGGCTGTCGCGCCATTGATGATGATGAAATTATTAATTCCAATCGATTTACTTTATCATTTAATGAAACTTTAGCAAGCAAAATCTATGATAATTTCCTATAAATTGATTAAATTTTTTAGTTAGACGAATGAAAACATACAAATTATTAGTGTGTCACCGAAACGTTTTCAAGTGTAGCTAGTATGTCTCCAACAGTACAGAAATTTAACTCTATAAGCCCTTGATTTCGAATTCCAGTTCCAAAAATAAAATACCCCGAAAATTATACTTCCGATGAAACAGGTGCCATCTCCACATCAAATCACAATTTTCATTAAAATTATTCCCTAGCCGATAATTCCCTAAGGTTCGATTATAATTTTTTTCCGTTTACAGAAACAAATCTTGAGGTATATCTCTGTCGTAAAGAAACTATTTTTTTCACTTCATATGAGTATGTACTGCAGTTTTTACTAAAAATTGTGATCTGACATACGACACAAGTGCAAGATTTATAGCATTCCGGCCGTTAAGTGGTTGCAGCAAGTATAGCTCTATATTTGAAAGATGTACGTGGGCAGAGTATTGGGAATTAACACTTGAAAATCGTTTAAGAGTACTGCATGTATTGTGTTGTCATTTAATCAGTTTTGAAATAAAGTTAGTAACAAAAGGAAAAATTATACATTTTTCTATAAGAAGAGGAAACTGTGTTTTTATGTGGACAAAACAAAACCAAATTTGCTAGGTCCCAGGCAGAGATTAGTTAAGAGGAAAAAATAATTATTTTTTTAACAAAAAATAAATTACAATCCAAGTATTATATACAACTCTTTTCTCTCGGTTTTTGCCGCTTAGGTTTTGGTTGCTTCCGTCTTCACCTCGATCTTTTACTATAACGCTCATATTCAAACCGCTAAAATAATTTGGCATAAAAACGTACAAAGAGAACTAAAATACGTTGAGAACAGCCAGAGGCGTGCAAGCATAGAAAAGTGAATGCACTCAGTGGCGGCTCGGGGGACATTAATATAAAAATATTTCTTCAAATTAGCGGATGTGTAATTTAGAAAAAAAAAATTTTCATTGAAATTACTGCAGATAAGTGCTCTTGCAATAAAAACAGCACCGATAGAAGTGTTGATTTTATAAAGTAGCTTTACGGCCTGATCTATCTATATAAATATAATTGTAGTGTCTGTCTGTGATTTGTTTATAAATGGCTATAAATAAGTTTTTTGCTTCATTTTAGCAATAACTAAGCAGAATCAAACGTTTTTAAAAAATTTCTCTGTCTGTCTTTCCGACTTTCACGCAAAAACGGCTGCACCGATTGCAATGAAACTTTCACAGATTATTAGGTCTGCTTTGGGGAGTAATCTGCTTCAGGTTTTATTTTTCTCCCCTCACGCCTTCTACCCCCTCCCATACAAAGTGACTCATTTTCAAAAACTTATAATAATCAAATTTTCATGGAAACTATGAAAGCTATTAATTTGAAATTTAAAATATATTATTTCTATTATAAATGCAATCTTCAAGTATATAAATAGTTTGAATCCCCCAACTCCTTCCAACAGCTCCCATACAAACTAAACTTTTTCATGAAATACTATACTCCAATTTTCTCAGTACGTATAACTTTGATCGAGCTAAGATTTTGTATTAAATCCTTAATTAGCATTGTTATTAATGTCAGGAAAAAACTAACCAATTAGGTTTACTCCTTCTCTCTCTCTCCCATACAATCTGACACAAATCCACGACTTTTCGAAAATTCGATTTTCTTGAAAAGTGTGAATGTTACTGTTCTGAAATATAAAATATATCAATTCAATGAAGTTGCTTCTCAAAAAATAAATAAAAACCCTCCACTCCTTGCACCACCTCCTATACAAACTGCACTTTTTCATGAAATATTCTAAACCAATTTTCTCAGTACATATAGCTTTGATCAAGCTAAAATTGTGTACTAAAACTTTAACTAGCGTAATTATTATTATCGAGAAAATATTAACCGATTAGCTTTACTCCTTCTACCCCCTCCCATACAATGTGGCACAATTCCACGACTTTGCAAAAACTCGGTTTTCTTAAAAAGTGTGAATCTAACTGATTTGAAATTTAAAACACATCAATTGCATGGTGATGATAGTTGTATCTAGAAAAATTACCAAAAACCCCCACTCCTTCTACCACCTCCCATACAAATTGCACAATTTCACTAAATCCAATGCACTAAGTTTCTCAAGTTACCTATTCAGTTTTTCAAGATTAAATTTGGTGCAAAATATTTTTATAGCTACTCTAGCATGGTGTGAAAAAAATTAATTTAGTACTGTCATCCCTTCTATCACTCCCCACACAAAAATTCTTAAGATTACAAAAATTTCGATTTCATCGGTAGTATCATATCATGGGATTTTACGCACAATCGAAGTCCTGTTATGTTTTTAAGCTTAATGTCATTTTACTTGGGCTTTTTTCAATTAACACAAGCTACAACTATTCACATGTCCTTTACACGTATACATATGATCTCGAATCACGGGTTTGATTTGATCACGAGCCTGTCCCATTCAAATGCGAGTATCATCGTTTCATTCTTAATAATTTATGGTTCTGATTCCATCAAAATACAAAGCATTGTTTTCAAAGAGCCACTAAGCTAATCAGATTATATGTCCCGCATAATGAACTACTAACTACATACATTCTCAAAAAATGTTATTATTGCGATTCCTAAGCGGACAAAGTCGCGGGCGATCGCTAGTCAATCAATAAAATTTAGTTTCATTGTGGTCATTTCACTATTTTGAATGCTAAATTTAGCATTAACATTTTATATTTTTCGCATTGATACATAACGATTTGACAGCTTGCAAATTTATATACTAGCAATACTTTCAATATACGAAACCGCTAACTTTATAAATTAGAAAAATTAATTAGAATATAAACTTTTCACCACGTTTTTGCTCAGTTTAGCAAGCTCTCAAAATTAGGAATGGACTCTGTTCTGCCTCGTCTTATCGAGCCCCACACTACTATACAACCGGAATGGTTCAAAGGCACTCAGATCACACTGTTCACCTCACGAGTTGCTACTGACTGCAGTCAGTATATTTTTTCCAGCGTTATTATACTCTAGATGAAATCTGAGAGTATATTGTGTTTGCCTTACCGTTTGTAACGCTAAGAAATAACGCTCGCACAGAGCCGCCAAGGGTACAGAAATATTTGTTGTCACTCAAAAACCTCGATTCCGAGTGACCGTCTGTCCGTCTGTCTGTCTGTCTGTCTGTCCGTATGTGCGCCTGTCTACAGCATAGCTCTCGAAAGCTTTGAGCTATAGTGCTAAAAATTTGTGTGTGTCAGTTTTATCAAAAAAGTAACTTTAAGTTCGTGAATGGGCTACATCCCCCCACTCCTTCTACCCCCTCCCATACAAATTTAATGAAATTTCGAAATATTAAGAAATTAATTTTTCTTTGAAACTATTTAAGCTCTCGACTTAAAATTTAGGTCAAAGTATTATAATATAAATGTCATTAATATCACGGACTATTGATCCGATCCCCTTACTCCTTCTACCACCTCCCATACAAATGGACAATTTTGAAAAAGACATATTTTCGATTTACATTGAAACTAGTAAAGCTGAAAAGACGAAATTTTGTCAGAATTAATTCTATTATAATTGCAATTTATTTTAAAAATAATTATCAACTTCACCTTACTCCTTCTACCCCCTCCCATACAAATTTCACGAAATTTTGAAATTTAAATTAAATTATTTTTCTTCGAAACTGTTAAGGCTAGCAGCTTGATATTTTGTTTAAAGTATACAAATAGAAATATTAATAATATAAAAAAATTTGTTTTGATCCGTACACTCCTTCTACCCCCTCCCATCAAATTCCTGTTAAGACCCCCTATAGGGGCATAGGACAGAAACAACTCTCGTCCACAAGGCGCGATCCTGCGCATCGGCTTTAAGCTGTTGCCAGGACTTGTTTATTCCTCTGGCCTCCTGCTCAACTGCTCGCTTCCATGTGTTACATGGTCGACCAACCCGACGTCTTCCTTGAGGGTTATAATCCAGAGCCTGTTTTGCGATGTTTTGCTCTGGTTTCCTCAAAGTATGACCGAAACACTGCCACTTTCGCCGTTGAATCTCAATACCTATTTTATTCTGGCGAGTTGTACTCCAAAGTTCGTCGTTGGAGATCACTTCTGGGCAGAATATTCCTAAAATTAATTGCTTGAATCGCGTCTAATATTCTCTGTATAAAATGTCAGTTTCATAGACGAAGTTGCATAGAATTTTCATAAAATTCAGTGTATTTTAATTCACGAAACCAAACACTTGTATGGGGGTAGAGGAGGTAAGAGAATCAAAAAAAATGTGATGCAATTTTATTTCGTTTCTCTTGTTAGGTGCTTGTACAAAATTTCAAGTTCGTAGCTTTTAAATTCTTCTTCTTCTACAATGGCGCTACAGCCCAAATCGGACCTTGGCCTCCTGATATTCAGGTTCCCTACCATTTTTTTTATATTACTTATTGTGGAAGGGTTGTTAGCCCTTCGCTTTTAAATTCTTGGTTATTAATTGATTTATTGAAATAGGTGTAAATCATATTTTTGTATGCAAGGAGGTAGAAGAGCAGGCGCGATCTCAAAACTTTTGACGCAGTTTTGTTTCAATTATTTTTAAAAGTTTTTTTGAAAAATTTAAAATTGATGGCTTTTAATAGTTAGGTAATAATTGATTTCATAAAAATGGTCGAAAAAATAATTTTGTATGGGAGGGGGTAGAAGTTTTGAAGGTATTCGACCAGTTAATATTTCATTCTTTTATATTTTTATACTCTAGATGGAATCTGAGAGTATTAAAGTTCGCTCTAAGGTTTGTAACGCCAAGAAATAAGGCTCGGAGAAAAAAATGAATGATACAGAAGTTAATATTATCACTCAAAAATCTCAAAACCGGATGTCCGTCCGTCCGTCCGTCCGTCCGTCTGTCCGTCCGTCTGTCCGTCCGTCCGTGCGCTCTCTAGCTTGAGAACGCATTGAGCTAGAAAGTTCAAATTTTGTACACGTCGTTTTTGACAAAAAAGTAAGGTCAAGTTCGTGAACGGGCCAAATCGCTCCACCCCTTCTACCCCCTCCCATACAAAATGACACAATTACGCAATTTCAGAATAAACGGATATGCTCAAAAAGTATAAAAGTTATTGGCCTGAAATTCAGAATATATTACTTTTATGATAATATCAATCTATCGTATAAAAATTGTGTGTGTCCTCTCCCTCCTTCTACCACCTCCCATACAAACTGTACTTATCATGAATTACTCTAAGCCAATTGCACCAAATATTTATTTAAAATTGTTAGTAAGGTCAAAAAAATGAGATGATTAGCTTCACCCCTTCTACCCCCTCCCATACAAAATGACACAATTTCGCAATTTGACAATAAATGGATTTACTCAAAAAGTATAAAAGCTATTGGTCTCAATTTTGGAATATGTTAATTTTTTAATGATTTAAATCTACAGTACAAAATTTATTTGCTTCCTCCCTTTCCTTCCACCCCCTCCCATACAAACTACACTTTTTCCTGAAATGCTCTAAGCCGATTTTCTCAGAACATATAACATTTGTTGAGCTCATATTTTGTAATAAACATTTAATTCATATTATTATTAAGATGAGAAAAAAAATATTTGATTTGCTTCACCACTTCTACCCCCTCCCATACAATATGACACAGTTTCACAACTTCACAAAAAATCGATTTTCTTGAAAAGTATGAATGGCACTAGTCTGAAATTTAAGGGATGCCAATTTTATAATATTCCTAGTTATTTCTGAAAAAATCATTAAAATTCCTCCACTCTTTCTACCACCTCCCATACAAACTGCACATTTTCACTAAATCAAACTCACTAATTTTCTCAGTTCCCATTCACTTTTTGGAGTAAGCATTTTGTATAAAACATTTTCATAGCTACTTTAGCATGATGTCGAAAAAATTAGTTCAATGCTATCATCCCTTCTAACACTCCCCATACAAAATTTCTTGGGATCACAAAAAATTCTATTTCATCTAGAGTACCGTAAGATTGCGCTTTACGCGTAATCGTAGCCCTGTTATGTTTTTTAAATGCAATTCGAAAATTTTAAGTTTCTACCTTAAAATTTCATTCAGAAATTTTGAGTTTATGTGTTTTTTTCATTGTACATGAAACACCTTGTGCATAACAATTGCAGAATTTTATATTTTTTTCTGTATGTGCAACAAATAGATGTATCCATATGGAAAATTTAAGCTTTGTATTTTTCACCAGAGCCCTAAAAAATCACTCAAAATTTTCAACATTTTTGCTTACCACCTTCCTCTCCTTACACTTCCCGTCCTAAAATTTTTATCAAAATTAAAAACTATGTAGTTCTATAGTTTGATAAAATTTTGGTTTGATATCTGTACTCCGTTTTGAGATATTACGGTTTGAAATTTTGGAAAGTTCTCCATTATTGAAATGCTCCCCATTTTCCACCACTACTATTATGTCCAAATGTTATATTTTTCTCGTATTTCGCTAGTATAGCTTAATTTACATATGTTATAAGTTTCAATTACATAGCTTAATTAATAGCCGAGATATTGGTTTTTAAGTGTTTTTCTTTGCACCCCCCTGACCCTTTCACTTACAATAATTAGCCTCTCATTAAGCAGATTCTATTGGAACTATATGCCGCCTTAATGGTTTCAAAATATGAATTTTTTATAGTAAGTAATTTTGAAGATATAATCATTTGAAAAAAAAAAAATTTGGCGAAAATTGATTCTTAGCCCCGCCTTTTTACACTCCAATGGAGAAAGAAATTTAATTATTTTTAAAGTTTGTCTCACAAGCCCCTCTATACGTTTCTTGATTTTTAGCTTCCTACCTGGAACTATGGTTGAGATATTAAAATTCTTGGTTTTCGGATTTAGCGGTCCCCCCGCCAATCCTGAACGCTTACACCCCCCATGGATGTCCGCCTGAGATCCGCAACTATCTACAATCCCCCAAAAATTAACTTCCTAGCTGGAACTATGGTTGAGTTATTAGAATTCTTGGTTTTCGGATTTAGCGCTCCCCCCGCCTCCCCTGAACGCTTACACCCCCCAGGGATGTCCGCCTGAGATCCGCAACTATCTATAATCCCCCCAAAAATTAACTTTCTATCTTGATGGGTATGTCGGCATACAGAAAGACGGATTTGTTTTGTTGCATTTTTAGGCTATTTTAGTCATGAAACGTGAAAAAACAAAATTTCAGGGTAGTAAATTTTTTTTTTCCAAGTCGATCACAATATTTTATTATTAAAATAATAAAGTAATTGAACATTTTTAGCTTATTGCTTTATACTAATTTTGTCATAAAATTATTCGCTGCATTCCATAGATCAATTTTATTGCTTTATACTAATCTTGTCATAAAATTATTCGCTGCATTCCATAGATCAATTGCTCTTATGGTTTTCAAACATATTGTGAAAATGTGTTATTTTGTATGGAGTATAGAAGCGACGAAGTGATTTGAAATTTTCACGAACTAGACCTTACAAAATTTTAGCTTTCTAGCTCAAAACATTCTCCAGCTAAGGAGCGCTTAGAAGGATGGATGGACTGATTTCATATTTTTTGGGCGAAATTTCCAAGAGCACATGTTTAAAATAGACTAAAATTGCATAATGTGATAAAATTTTATGATCAGAGGACCCCAGTTTTTGAATGGCCCTTTTTTAAATTTGTGGTAAATAATGTCGTAAAACTAAATTAATAAGCTAACTCAAAACATTCCTACCAGTTATGCTGCAGTAGCTGTTTATGGTACATAGTTCTTTAGATTCAAATAAGAAGTGGCAGCGAAACGTGGACATTAACTCAGGCATCCGAAAAATTATTGTGATTAACGCCTTTGAGAGAAATATCGTCAGAAGAATCCTCGAACCTGTGAGGGAAGACTCGATCTGGATAGAACGATAAAATAGAGGATTGTAAGCCATCTTCAACAATCCAGGAGTTTCAAACCTCATAAAATTGAAGAAACTACAATGAGCCGGTCATATGGAGCAGATGGATGAAGGAAGAAATTTCAAACGCACCAAAAGGAAAAGTTAATGGACAAAGAAAACCATGGAAGCGCTCGGAGGATTCGATTGGCGCAGACAGTAAATCACTGCTAAGATTCTGAAACTGGAGGACGCGGTCACTGAACCGAGATAGATGGAGGCCAAGTATTCAGGAAACCAAGGCCCAAATTGGGCTGTAGCACCATCGTAAGCAAATAAGAAGTGATTTCCGGAAGATGAAAGCATCCAAAAAGGACTGAAGATGATCAACATGTAACGAATAGTAGAAACAACAGCAATCACGTTATATGTAGCTCGAAGTGACAACAGAAACCAAAAACATAGAACTGCACACGTATTACATTTGAGAAACTACACGGCACATCACAAGTTCTTATTTGCACTTAAAACCTTGTATATGTATGTATGTAGTTAGAAAAACACTTGAACTTTTATGGAGGAATACAACAAACAGAATAAAGCCAAAAAACTATTAATGCATAGCAAAATTTTAACAATACTTTTCTTTACTCACTAGCTCTTTGATTGCAAATACCATTTCGATTCGCACCGTGATTATTCATCGCATATCCCGTGGCCAATTGTAGTAAATTATTTACCGAAAATCGCTTAACATTTTCCGATCCTTTCTCCATTGCGAAACCACCGCTTGCGTGATCCTTGCCACCACCGCTGCTGTTGCCATCTCCGGTCATTTCCGCAAAATACTCATTATTCGTAACCACCGAACGATCATAAATCAAATTCGAATTCAAATTTCCCGCCGCTACTGTAGATCGTTGCACGGCGTTGTTGATCGTAGACTGCTGATCAACATTTGAAAATTGTCCGTTAATTTGAATGGGATGTTGTGAAAAATATGGTGGCGCCGAATAATCAGACGAATTATCTAAATTTTGATAATTTAACATTTTCGAAAAACAAGTAAATAAGCGAAAGAAGTTCACACGATCGTTTTATTTAAAATGAAAAGCCACGATTGTTTTTTAATTGTAATCTTTAAAAAGATGTAGCACTCAATTAGCGATAATTTAATTAGTCAGAGTCGCGTGCTTGATTATCGCGACAAAAACACTTAATCAGAGCCCGAAAGGCGTTCGTTCGTCTATTTTGTTCAGCTGTAATTCAATTTAAAAAGGTTTTTTTTTTTTAATTTTATTTTCCTTGATGTTTAATTTACTATAATTAAATTAGCGAAAGAACCTTTAAACACTTAATTAGAGCGATAATTGTTGACGGTTTACAAGCTCGACAGTGGCGCAATTCAATGGCCAGATGACTACTGAAATTACGCGAAGGAGATTTGACAAGATCGGGGTTTTTTTTTTTTATCGTGTAGAATCTTAGACGACACGAAGGATTTTCAGTTTTTGTTCTTAAGAAAATGTGGGCTTTCCTCAGATTTTCTTAAGAGTGGAAAATTATTTTTAGATTTCGATCACGATCACTTTATTGGTTGAGGATCGGTATGGGCGTGTAGTTTTGAGTTAAATACTGGCTGGGTGGAGCTATGTTGTAGGATTTGATTGAAATGCTTGAACATAATTTGAGATGATCTTTTCTGAAAATATAAAATAAGTATGTACTCTATACTGAGTCCATGATTTAGTTGATCGTATCTGATTCAATTGAATTAATTAAGACAGGCTGGATCATTATTAAAGGGATCATTGTTTGAATTGAGTGAAATCTGAAGTGATCTTGATATGAAATTTACAAGATTACTACATCAAGAGAAAACACACATTGTGACGAAAAATATGGGACCAAAATCAATGTTAACCAGGTCCGTACATTTGAACGGAGGAGGATTTTAGGAGGCCTGGGGGTAGCCTAGCGGATGCTACCCGCGAAGGTCGTAAGCTAAAATCCCGGTCGATGTAATATAATTCCTGCACACTATCTGCTTGGATATATGTACCTTGGTTACCTCAAAATGAAAATTTCGTAGATAGAGGGCTAACGACCAATCCACAATAAATAATGAAAAAAAAGGTTAAGGAGACTGAAGGTCAGGAAGCCAAGGTCCGATTTGAGCTGTAGTGCCATTGTAGAAGAAGTGTAGAGGATTTTAGGAAAAGACGATAAAAGAAAATATAACTAGAATAAAAACATAACAGGGCTACGATTGGGCGTAAAGCGCAATCTTACGATACTCTAGATGAAATAGAATTTTATGTGATCCCAAGAAATTTTGTATGGGGAGTGTTAGAAGGGATGATAGCATTGAACTAATTTTTTCGACATCATGCTAAAGTAGTTATGAAAATGTTTTATACAAAATGCTTACTCCAAAAACTGAATGGGAGCTGAGAAAATTAGTGAGTTTGATTTAGTGAAAATGTGCAGTTTGTATGGGAGGTGGTAGAAAGAGTGGGGGGATTTTAATGATTTTTTCAGAAATAACTAGGAATATTATAAAATTGGCATCCCTTAAATTTCAGATTAGTAGCATTCATACTTTTGAAGAAAATCGATTTTTTGTGAAGTTGTGAAACTGTGTCATATTGTATGGGAGGGGGTAGAAGTAGTGAAGCAAATCAAATATTTTTTTTCTCATCTTAGTAATAATATTAATTAAATATTTATTACAAAATATGAGCTCAACAAATGTTATATGTTCTGAGAAAATCGGCTTAGAGCATTTCAGGAAAAAGTGTAGTTTGTATGGGAGGGGTGGAAGGAAAGGGAGGAAGCAAATAATTTTTGTACTGTAAATTTAAATCATTAAAAAAGTAATATATACCAAAATTGAGACCAATAGCTTTTATACTTTTTGAGTAAATCCATTTATTGTCAAATTGCGAAATTGTGTCATTTTGTATGGGAGGGGGTAGAAGGGGTGAAGCTAATCATCTCATTTTTCTTGACCTTACTAACAATCTTAAATAAATATTTGGTGCACAATTTCAGCCCGCTGAGTTTTATAAGCACTGAGGAAATTGGCTTATAGTAATTCATGATAAGTACAGTTTGTATGGGAGGTGGTAGAAGGAGGGGGAGGACACGCACAATTTTTATATGATAGATTGATATTATCATAAAAGTAATATATTCTGAATTTCAGGCCAATAACTTTTATACTTTTTGAGCAAATCCGTTTATTGTCAAATTGCGCAATTGTGTCATTTTGTATGGGAGGGGGTAGAAGGAGTGGAGCGATTTGGCCCGTTCACGAACTTGACCTTACTTTTTTGTCAAAAACGACGTGTACAAAATTTGAACTTTCTAGCTCAACGCGTTCTTAAGCTAGAGAGCTCACGGACGGACGGACGGACGGACGGACGGACGGACGGACAGACGGACGGACGGACGGACGGACGGACAGACGGACGGACGGACGGACGGACATCCGGTTTTGAGATTTTTGAGTGATAATATTAACTTCTGTATCATTCATTTTTTTCTCCGAGCCTTATTTCTTGGCGTTACAAACCTTAGAGCGAACTTATAATACTCTCAGATTCCATCTAGAGTATAAATATTATAACAGTCATGTGATACCTTGGAATGAAAGTTTCAGGGATCTTAGAAGATGATTTTCCTGCCATATAAGGAACCTATATATGTACGTTTAATTAGAGCATCATTGTCTTGAATATTGTTTTAACGCATATCGCTAAACTGCGACTTTTGTACGGTAAGTGGAAAGTTACAGAGGTATCTATTTAGAAATGGATTTCAATTTTAGATCAGTAACCTTTATTTTGGCTCTTTGAACACAATGCTTTTTATTTTGTTGGTAAATTATTAAGAATAAAACCATGATACTCGCATTTGCATGGAACAGGCTCATGATCAAATCAATCCCGTAATGAGATCATAGAGGTATTGAAGGAGCAATTAAAAAAAACAGTCCAAATTAAATAACATTAAGCTGAAAAACATAACAGAACTACAATTGTGTCCAATTATATGATACTAAATATGAAATCGAAATTTCTGTAATTTTAAGAAATTTAGTATGTGGAGTGGTAGAAGGGGTGACAGAATTAAATTAATTTGTTTCACATAATGCTATTAAAATGCTTTGTACCAAATTTAAGATTCGAAAATTTAATAGATACTGAGAAAATTAGTGCATTGGTTTTATTGAAATTGTGCAGTTTGTGTGGGAGGTGGTAGAAGAAGTAGGGGGTATTTAGTGATTTTTTGAGAAACAACTATAATTGTTATGCAATTGATAAATTTTATTTTTATAATTTCAGATCTGTAACTTTCGTACTTTTCAAGAAAATCGAATTTTGTAAAAGATGTGACATTTTGTCACACTGTATGGGAGGAGGTAGAAGGGGAGAAGGAAATTGGTTTACTTTTCCCCGATATTAATTATAATACTAATTAAAGATTTAGTACAAAATTTGAGCTCGATAAATGTTATACGTACTGAGCAAATTGGTTTATAGTATTTCATGAAAAAGTGCAGTTTGTAGGGAAGGTGGTGGAAGGAGTGTGATGAGTGAGTTTGAATAGTTTGTATACCATAGATCACATTTATGATAAAAATAACTTCTTCTAAATTTCAAATTATTCGCTTCTATGGTTTTCACCCGATACCCGCAAGGGGGTAGTTGTAGGATGAGGTTTTACCAATTCCTGCAACTATCTTTGGAGACTAGCGACTCCACGGACCTGAGCTAACTATCCCCCTGTAGGATGGGGGCTGTAGAATTCACCCACAACCAGTCCTGCTTGCCCTAAAAAATAGCAAATGGACAATCACTGGATCATGGGCTTATCACCCGTGATCTTAAGACCTAAATGATATGAGAAACGGATACATCGCCTCGGATACGGACTGATTCTACGGTAACGACTTTTGGCATTCGAAAACGGACTATGATTGGCTTCTGAAACGTTCGAACATTGAATGACGGGGGAAGGGCTGGGGTTACTCGGTCCTTCCACCGCCAATCAGTGATCGACCGTGAAATGGAGCACTATAAAACAAGTCCTGGCAACAGCTTAAAGCTGATGCTCAGGATCGCGCCTTGTGGAAGAGAGTTGTTTCTGTCCTATGCCCCTATAGGGGGTCTTAACAGGAATTTGATTGATTGATTTGATGGTTTTCAAGAAAATTTGATTATTATATATTTTTAAAATGAGTAATTTTGTATGTGAGGGAGTAGAAGGCGTGTTGATATTGAAATTAGACCAAATGCAGATTACATATCGAAGCATACCTAATAAACTGTGAAAGTCTCATTACAATTGGCTCAGCCGCTTTTGCGTGAAAGCCGGAAAGACAGACAGACAGACAGAGAAGAACCCAAATAAAGCAAAATAATTAATTATAAGCATTTATAAACAATTAACAAACAGACACTACAATTATATTTATATGGACAGATGGAAATGGTTTGAAATTTAAGATCAGTAGCACTTATATCCTCCTAGAAAATTTGACTGGGAAATTGTGTCATTCGTATATGAGAAAGGGGTAGTCGAGAGGGATTAATTTGACTCGTTCACGTACTTGACCCTTTTTTTTTTAATCAAAAGTTACGTGCACAAAATTTGAGTTTCCTAGCTCAACGCGTTCTCAAGCTAAAGAGCTATCAGACGGACAAACTAGTGGATGGACGGGCAAATGACGGACGTGCGGTTTCGAAAATTTTGATCGAAAACAAATATTTCTGTACTCTTGGCAACTCTATGCAAGCAGTATTTCTTGACATAACAAACGTTAGAGAAAACTTGTAATGATAGTATTCCATCTAGAGTATAAAATATCTGTCAACAAGTTGCGTCCGACAACTTTAATTTTCTTGGTACCAGTTGAGAATGCGTGGGAAGTCAATATGTAGATTATGGTAGTAGCAGATAGGGAGGACTAAGAGAATACGGATTTTAAAGCATGGTTGTCGTTCATTATTTAATTCTTAACTGAAATTGCGATCAATAGCTCCTTTACATAAAATCAATATTTCATTCGTTTTTTTTGCAAGGACTTGTATAGGAGGAGGAAAAGAAGAATTGTGTGGATATTATTAATTCCCAGAATAATTGCTTGAATCACGTTCAAAATTTTCTATTTAGTCAGTGGCGTGGCGCCCATTGATGCAGGGGAAGCAATGCTTCCCTTACGTTTTGCCCTTTATTCAATTTAGAAAATGCATAATTTTTATTAAATGCATTTTATCGATATCCATTCAAACTAGAAAAAGTAGAAATTTCAAATTTTGCTAGAATTTGTTTCTTAATAATTGAAATAACTGTTAGAAAAAATTATCAGCTCCGCTTCACTCCTTCTACCACCTCTCATACAATTATCTGTATTATAAATTCAAGAAAAGCATTTCTCCTTCAAGTATACATATGAGAGCTATCGACTTTGAAATTGAATCAAAGCATGGTGATAAGGATGATGATAAGCAGTTTCAAAATCATCTTAAATGTTCCACTTCCGCTGCCACCTCCCATACAAATGCCCCAATTTCAGGAAAACTATGACTAATTTCTTTAAAAATAATGAAAACTAAAAACTTTAAATTCAGCAAAAAACATTTTGCATGCCATGTTCGGTGTCATATACGAAAAGTACAAACCTCCCCCTCTACTTCTACCACCTCCCATGCAAAAGTCTCTATTCACTATTCGAAAGAATTTGAGATGACATATTTTCCGGTATATTAAAGTCATTTCCATCTCATCTAGAGTATCATATGATTGGGCTTTAAGCCCAATTATAGTTCTGTTATGTTTTTAAATGTATTTTGCTAATTTCCAAGTTCTTATCTTAAGATTTCAATAAAAAATTTGGATTTCTTGTATTTTTTCGCTTTGGCTCATAACATAATTTTTGGGC
The DNA here is from genome assembly GCA_963669355.1 of Chorisops tibialis. Classification (NCBI taxonomy): domain Eukaryota; kingdom Metazoa; phylum Arthropoda; class Insecta; order Diptera; family Stratiomyidae; genus Chorisops; species Chorisops tibialis. Next base: position 91,497,723 of record OY770263.1, read on the forward strand.
TCATCACCTCTCTCCCTTCACACTCTCCAACTTAAAATTTTTTACCAATATAGATCACGTAATTCAAAAATATCACAAATTTTCAGCATATCAACGTGTCTGTATTGCACCATTTTTGAAATAAAAACTAAAACTAAAAACTTCTACTATAATCAGAACTAAACTTATACTATACTAGAACAATGCTTGTCGATTATCTGCTAAATCTCGTTGTAGAGAGAAGCTAATGAAGCGATATCGCAATTTGCACACCTTTCTTTAAATTTTTCCGTAATTTCGGTTACATAGTCGTTTAACAGTTTAATGTTAGCATTTTCGTGTAAGAGCCGTGTTGACAACTGCCAGGGTTCGTTTAATATGATCTTTAGACCCTTACAATAATTAGTCTCCCTCTAAATTGATTCTAGTGGAATTATATGCCACCTTAATGGTCCCAAAACATGAATTTTTTATGGTAAGTAATTTCGAAGATATAATCATTTAAAAAAAAAAAATCAGCAGACAATTTGTTTTAGCCTCCCATTTTCGGACCGCAATGGATAAAAAAATTAAATTATTTTTAAAGTTTGTCGATTTTCAGTTTTCTGGCTAGAGCCATAGTAGAGATATTCGAATTCATAGTTGTCGGTTCTAGCACTGCTCCGCTTCTTCCTTAAACCCCCAAAATTGGTATCCGTCTGAGAGCAGCACATATCTTCTTCAAGGGTTTGGTAGATAATATGTGCTGAGCGTACACATACGGCATACAACACATTTTTTTTGTATTTTCAGGCTAATTTCGTCATGAAACGCGAAAAAAACAAAATTACCAAGTCGATCACAATAATTTATTATTATAATAATAAAGTAAAATTAAAATAATGCGACTGGACGAAAAATAAATAAAAATTTCTGCTTTTTTTTCTCCAAATTTTATTTTTTATTTTAATCTAACTTGTGGACTCTTTATCTATAACCATAAATCCGAATTGGTTTTATAGTTATAATTACTGTGCACAAAAGAGTGAAAAACACAGTAGTTAATGATATTTATTATTTATTGACATTTTCTATTTTTTTTTATTTTCATTTTCTTTTTTAAATAAATTTCAGTTAAATATTCATTTCAAAAATGATTGAGGAATTAGAGCTATATATTAAAACAACTGTATTACGTATTGGAACAGATTGTACCAAATTTTTCCAGTATGTTTCAGGCTCTACTTTTAATGTCTTTTGAAAGAACATTAGGAGTATACGGAAGTATTTTGACGAGCTTTTGTTATTATTGGATGAAATTAAAGTAGATTTCAACGTTTTAGTATTGACTGAAACTTGGATTAGAGAAGATGGAGGTAAACTTTTGGAAATTTACGGTTTTAATTTGTACAATAATGGTAGCCATGTCATCCCATGTGACGGAATTGCTGACTACGTGCGCAGTATTTGGAAAGTTAAACGTCTTGACTATTAAATCTTGGATTCTAATGTTCCATCTCTAGAATTGCAATTACCAATGAATTTCCACTCCAATAGTTACGGCACATATAGTCAGCGCACTATGTCACTACCTATTAAAGCATTTGAGAAATCGGGTACTTCTAGACATACAAGCTTTCTCGGACCCAAACTGTACAATAAAATTCCATTAGATATAGAAAAATTCATCGACATTAGCAACTACAAGATCATGCTCAAGAAATTCATATGTGAAACTCCAGCATTATTTAATGAAATCATGATTTAAATTCACTTTTCTTTTCATTTTGATGAAATCTGAGAGTATTATAAGTTTGCTCTTAATTTTGTAACGTCAAGAGTCGCCAAGGATACAGAAATATTTGCTGCGCTCAAAAAATTTCGAAAATGGATGTCCTCCTGTCCGTCCGTCTATCTGTCCGTTCGCTCTCTAGCTTGAGAACGCGCTGAGCTAGGAAGCTCAAGCCTTGTACACATTATTTTTGGTAAAAAATTAAAGTCAAGTACGTGAACGGTCCAAATTGCTTACCCCCTTACCCCTTCTACCCCCTCCTATACAAAATGATTCAATTTGAAAATAAGCGGATTTTCTCGAAAAGTATGAAAGCTATTGAAATTTTGCACATGTTATTTTTATAATGATTTCAATCTACTGTATAAAAATTATTTGAATCCCCCGACTCCTTCCACCCCCTCCCATACAAACTGCACTTTTACATGAAATACCATAAACCAATTTTTTAGTATGTATAAAATTAATCGAGCTAAAATTGTGTTTCTTTAGAATTATTAGTAAAGTCAAAAAAAATGGACGATAGCTGCACTCCTTCTACCCCATACAATATAACACAATTTCTGCAACTGCAAAAAGTTGATTTTCTTAAAAAGTATGAATGCTACTGATAAAACATGTCAATTGAATGATGAACTATAAAAGTTATTATATATATATATATATATATTATAGCCATTAAGAAAACCTACTCCTTCTATCACCTCCCATACAAACTGCACAATTTCACTAAATCCAATATAATAATTTTACCAGTAACTATTTAATTTTTAAAACTCTCTAGCATGATGTGAAAAAATTAGTTCTTTCTATCACTCCCATACAAAATTACTTAAAATCAAAAAAATCTCTGTTGTAATAATTGTTGTACACTTAAATATATTATTTAGAAACTATGCATATACCTGCGGTTCTTATTCTAAAGTGTTGGTTATGTGGGTCGCTAGCTTAATGATTTTCTGTGCATAATTTATATTATATTATTTGAAACAATAAATAAAAGCTAAAACTTAAAAAAAACTTTTTTTTTTGCTCAAAATGATATTAACTAAATTTCATGTTTAATAAAGTAAACAGTGTAAAATCCGAAAACCTTTCTTTTGAATGTGTCATTTTACATGAGAGCTCATTGATCTTACTTTTTTGGAAAAAATAACGTGCTCGAAATTTGAACCTTGAAGGTGAATGTGTTGTTAAGCTATAATACGAATGAGCGGACGGCCGGACAGACATTCGACTTTAACTTATAATATTCTTAGATTCCATCTTGATTATAAAAAGACGAAGAGAATAACAACAAATTTAAGTTTTTATATACGAGCTAATCTACTTCATTCGTCAGCATTCGACCACTGAACCACCGATGATAATGAACTTGTCTTGCTAAAATTGAGGCATAATTTTTGGAACCACTTTAATTAGAGTCAAATGGAATCACTTTTAGACATCAAGTCATTATTTCGAACCGAAAAAATCAATTTTATTTTGAACTCATCCATGGAGTAAAAATTATTTGAAATTATGCCTTTTTTACTTTATATTCGTAAAAAAAAATACACGGAAAAAATATTGGCCGGGAATCGAACCTGGGCCGCCTGCGTATAAGGCGATCACTCTTCCACTGAACCATCGATGCTGACGAAATTTAGCCATCTACTTAATGCGAGTCACGTGACTTCGACTATATGTACAGTTTTTGATTGTTATAATGGAAGTATTTTTTTCAATCATAAGAACCTACACATCTGCAAATTTTCAAGAAAATTAAAAACAATCGATAATGTGGCTCGTTGAATTGAACAAGAATGTAGTAACTAGGATAATATTTTCTAAATAGACATAACTATGCATTTGTAAAAAATAACCCAAATATGATTCACGACCAAACAGGATCGTGATTACAGGTAGACTCATGATTGTAATATGTAATAGCCACGATCACGCCAATCACGCTCACTGCGAATATCACATAGCCAGTAATTATTAAAGTTTCATAGTATACCGCAACAATAGTGGTCAGAATTATTACGGATCAAAATCGGGAATTTATCCTAATAGATCCAATTATCGTGATCATACAGGCCTAACTCCAGAAATACCGCAATCGAAAATCTTGATCTTCAAAATCAGTATTTTGAACGCATTTTATTTTTAAATTTCCAGGAAGCTTTCAATCAGCTCTTAAACAGTCTAAAACCAGCGGATTGCGTTCAAAATTCATGTCATAAAATTCAGAGATTGTCTCATTTCTACACTGGATCTCTAGAGGATCCGAACGTCAAATCGAATTAATGTTTTCTCAATTTAAGTCGACATTTTCTGAAAGACTTCGAGTGCTATGGCACGCATTTCAAGAAATTGGTCTGCTCAATTTTCAAAAAAAATTAGTGTCGTTTGTTGAACATTTTCAATATAAGACTTGCCGAAGTGGTAGATGATTGAAATTTGCTGAGTCAATAATGTATTGTAAAATCAATTTAAACATGATTTTATTTATAAACTGGAAATGAAGTCAGACAAAATTATAATTTACCCACAAAGTTTGGACCTAAGAAATAATACGCCGAGAAAAAATGAATAATACTGAAGTTCATATTATCATTCAAAAATCTCAAAACCGTCACTCCGTCCGTATGCTCTCCAGCTAGAAAAAGCAGTGACCTGGAAAGTTGAAATTTTGCATATCAAGTGAGTATGTTCTATTCCAAAACAAATCTCTAAGCCCCTAGAAAGTCACACTTCTTGCCCCAATTTTTTCGACAATGCAACTTGATTGACCTGTCGGGTTTGACAACATATCCTAACACTCTCAAAAAGAACGAAATATGGAATTTGAGAGGATATAAAAAGTATAAAAAAATAAATCCAACAATTTTCTGAGTGCTTTTGAGGTGATTCTTTTCAATTAGAAATCGAATTAGAGTTAGTGAAAACAATACTGAAAAAAGTTGTATTTTCCGCAACCATCTTGCTTCTTTTTTAACTGACCTAAGGGCGAATCCGCGAAAACATAAAACAAATGTTTCAATACGTTATAAGCGACGAACACCTCCACCATAATCGATCTTGAAGGGGGCACCCACTTATTAGGGAAGGTACTTATAGAAAAATACTTAAGCATTATATAATAAACATATATTGTTATTTGAAACTATTTGAGCTACTTTAGCCAAATATGATAAAAGGTTTGTATGAAGAAAGCAGTAGCGGTTGGAAATGGGCGGCTCTTCAAAAATTTTCCAAAATTTCAAACTAGTTTGTTTCGAAATCCAATACAGACATTGCGTTAAAAGTTTGTCTTAGGGAAAAGACATGGAGAGCTTAAATGTTAAAAATAAATCATTACATTAGAGCATCGGTGAAAGATGAAAACATCCAAATAATGTGCACAGAATTAAAATAATAATTTAGACCAAAACAGTTATATAGGTGGGACAATTAAAGATGTTTCAGGTGCAGTTTTGATTAACCTTTTAAGAACTTAATATTTGATAAATTCATTTTTAAAAAAATTCGCTTAAGTTCGATATATTAACTAGTTGAATACTTGCTTTCCTCCAAAAATATTATTACGATCATCATAAATCAATCATCAGCAAGCAACACAAGCAGGCCCTGATAAAGTCCTAATTGGGCCCGGGCCGAAAATAATTGTAGGGTGCCCCATTAACTTTTTCAAATAAAATGCAATATGTATGGTATAGTAATTCTTGCCGACAATAATTGGTTTGATAAATTCTGTTTTTTATTTAGATAAACAAAAAAAAAGCATTAGTATCATTACTAGCTAGTTTATAATACATTTTTGCGATTCTCTTTTTTTTTTTCATTTAATAGAAAATAAATAATAGGATAATAAAAATCAGTCGTATGAGCTTGTAATGCATTTTACCAATTATTATTTTTTACTTATAGACACAATCACCAATTTAAGTGTATTTATTTATTTACAACTAGCGATCGCCCGCGACTTTGTCCGCGGAAGAATCGCAAAATAAGCAATTTTTGAGAATGTAGTTAGTAATATGTACATTATGTGAGATATATAATCTGTTTAGTTTAATGACTCTTTAAACACAATGGTTTGTATTTTGTTGGAATCAGAAGCATAAATTATTACGAATAAACCACGATACTCGCATTTGTATGAGACAGGCTCGTGATCAATCAATCCCGCGATTTGAGATTATATAGGTATAAGTATGGAAGAGCGTTAAGGACATGTGAATAGTTGTAGCTTGTGTTAATTAAAAAAAAGACCAAATAAAATAACGGTAAGCTTAAAACCATAACAGGACTACGTTTGTGCGTAAAGCCCAATCATACGATAAAATAAATAAATAAATAAAATAAAATAAAATAGCCTTTATTTCGCCAAATTTTACGCAATGCATTATTTTTTTTTTTTTTTTTATATTTTCAATTCGTTAGATGTATTTTTTTTTTTTAATTTGTTTTGTGGCGTGTCCTTTATTGGACGAAGGCCTCCCCCATCGTCTTCCACTTCTCTCTGTCGCGTGCCAACCTCATCCACGTCCTACCGGCTAGCCGCCTTATATCGTCATCCCATCGTAATTTCGGTCTTCCTCTTGGCCTGTTTTCAACTCGTGGATACCATTCGGTCACTAACTTTGTCCATATATTGTTTTGCACCTTGCGATGTGACCCGCCCACTTCCACTTTAAAGATCTTGCTCTACTCTTGCAGCTGTCTGTGCGATCGATTGATGCCCAGCATTGCTCTTTCCATAGCACGTTGGCAGAGCTCGAGCTTTTCGGTGTTGGAAGTCGTTAATGCCCATGTTTGTGAAGCATATGTTAGTGCGGGAAGAATACAGCTGTCATGAAGCTTTCGTTTCAAACTGACAGGTAGTTCATCACACAGGTAGTTCATCACTTTTCAAAACGTCCTTTAAAGACCAGAACCGCTTCCATGCCGTAGAGATACATCTGTTAATATCCTTCGTTGTATTATCTTGCATGGAGATTACACGACCTAAATACACGTATTCGTCGACGTATTCGATTGCTTTTCCATTTAATAAAATAGAAGGCTTCTTCGCGTTGGTCAAGAGCTTTGTTTTCGTAACATTTATTAGAAGGCCAGCATTTCCACTTTCTGCAGCTAAGGTTTGAATCATATGTTGAAGTTCGTAGTGATTTTCGGCGAATAGAACGACATCATCTGCAAACCGAAGATGCGTTAGTCTGTCCCCATCTATTCGGAGTCCGATCGAGTCCCAATTTAGTTTTGAAAAAATGCTTTCAAGGACAGCTATGAAGAGCTTCGGTGATATTGGATCTCCCTGACGGACTCCCCTCTACAGGTCAAACTTCGGACCTATAGTTTCCAATTTTACCCTTGCTGAACTGTGCATATAAATATGTTTTAGGATGGATATGTAACCGTTTTCTACGCCCTGTTCCTCAAGAGCTTTCCATATCGCATTGTGCTTTACTGTATCAAAAGCTTTCGTGTAGTCAATAAATGCAATATAAACTTTTTTGTTAAATTCCGTATATTTTTCTATAACTTGCAGGAGTGTGTGAATATGATCCATAGTCGAATACGTTCTCCTGAAACCTGCTTGTTCTCGTTGTTGATTGGCGTCGAGTACATTAGAAATTCTGGTTAGGACTACTTTTGAGAATATTTTGTAAAAATTCACCATCAAACTAATAGGTCTGTAGTTCGCAATATCATTTCTGTTCCCTTTTTTGTGAAAGAGGATGATATTGGGCGTTGTCCATTGCTGTGGTATCGATTGAGTCTGTATAACTTGGCTAAAGATTCCTGTCAAAAATTCTAGAATTGATGGTATAGCTACTTTTATAATTTCATTAGTGATGCGGTCGTCTCCTGGGCTCTTATCTGATTTTTGTGTGTTGATCGCTTTCTCTACCTCAGCGTTGATAATACTTGGGACTAAATATTCTTTCTGAGTACTCTTGTATCGTGGGTTCTCTTCAATTTGTGTGCTTTTGTCTGAGTATAAATCCTGGTAAAACGAAGTTGCATTTGCGAGTATGTCCTTTCTGTTAAATGATTGTATGCCGTTATTTCCTTGCAAGTTTGATATCCATTCCTTTCCTATCTGCATTTCCTTCCTGGCCTTTTTGATTGCTACTGTGCTAGTAATATAGTTTTCTAAAATCTTCATGTTTCGTGTCTTGTAATCTCTAGCTATACTTTTCTTTATCCTCTTGTTAATTTCCGATTTAACTTTCCTATCGTTACCTAATATGCTTGGTTTCGCAATTAGCAGTTTTGTTTCGTACGAAAGTATTCTTTTCTTCCAGGCCTTTTGTGAGGACAGGCGATCGACGTTCGATAAAATGGTTTTTTCAAGAAAATTGTATGAAGCTTGCTCGCTGCAGTTTCGATTGCTATTTTTAAACATTGCTAACTCCTCAGTAATTTTAGTGTTAAGCTCTGTATGCTTTTCAGCTGGTAGGGATCGTAATGGACAGTGGTATTTTTTTCTGCTTTTCTTAGGTAATGCAATAGGTATAGAGCATCTCACCATACGGTGATCGGTATCGAAGTTAACTTGATTCAGAACTTCCAAGTTTGATATTATGTTGATGTGACTTGACAGTATGAAGTCCAACTCGCATTTCGTTAGGCCATTTGGAGACATCCAAGTCCATTTGCGAGTGCTTTGTTTTCCGAAGAATGAGTTTAGAATTTTGAAGTTATATTCTAAAGCGAAGTTTATTAGCTTCTCTCCTCTTTGATTTCGGTGTCTGTAGTTGTATGGACCCATGATTTGCTCCTCTCCCTGACTTCTTTTCCCTATTTGAGTCCCCTTGGAGTATTATATGCTTGCTTGCGAACCGTAAAGCGTCGTGCAAAGTTTCATAAAATTCAAGAATTAATGTTTCCTCAGAGTCACTGGTTGGTGCGTAAGCTTGAATTATGGTTAAAATATTTTCCGAACCAGGAATGCTCAATTTCAGAAGTGCGATTCGCTCTGAAAAACCTCTTATTTCCAATATGTAGTCTTTCAGATATTTCTTCACAAGAAATCCTACGCCATAGAGCCCTTTTGTATTTCCGATATAGTAGAAAAGAGAGCTATCCCGTTCTATGATACAGTCTCCCATTCGATACTATAGATGAAATCGAAATTTTTGTGATGTTAAGAAATTTTGTATGGGGAGTGGTAGAAAGGGTCACAGTACTGAACTAATTTATTTCACATCATTCAAGAGTAGCTATAAAAATGTTTTGTACTAAATTCAAGCTTAAAAATTGAATAGGTACTGAGAAACTTTAAGCATTTGATTTGATTTGATTTGTATGGGAGGTGGTAGAAGGAGTGGAAGGTTTCTGGTGATTTTTCGACAAACAACTATCATCATAATTAAATTGATATACTTTGAATACTCGTATTAGATCAGTAACGTTCACACTTTTGAAGAAAATCGAATTTTTGAAAAGTTGTGGAATTATGTCACATTGTATGGGAGGGGTAGAAGGAGTGAAGCTAATCAGTTAAATTTTTCCCGATATTAATAATAATGCTAATTAAGGATTCAGTACAAAATTTTAGCGCGATGAAAGCTGTACGTATTGAGAAAATTGGATTAGAGTATTTCATATAAAAGTTCAGTTTTTATGGGAGGTGGTGGAAGGAGTGAGGTGTTTTTAGTGATTTTTTGAAAAACAACTACAACCATTATTCAATTGATATATTTTAAATTTTAAATCTGTGACTTTCACACTTTCCAAGAAAATCGAATTTTTGTAAAGTCGTGGAATTGTGTCACATTGTATGGGAGGGGGTAGAAGGAGTGAAGATAATCGGTTAATTTTTTCCCCCATAATAATAATAATGCTAATTAAAGATTTAGTACAACATTTTAGCTCGATAAAAGTTACACGTACTGAGAAAATTGGTGTATAGTATTTCATGAAAAAACTGTATGGGAGATGGTGGAAGGAGTGGGGAAATTTAAAAACCTTGTCTACCAAAAGATTGCATTTGTAATGGAAATAATATATTCTAAGTTTCAATTCAATAACTTTTACAGTTTCCAAGAAAATTTGATTAATATATATTTTTGAAAATGAGTCACTTTGTATGGGAGGGGGTAGAAGGCGTGAGGGGTGTGACAAAAAACCAAAATCAGATTACATCCCAGAACATACTTAATAAACTGTGAAAGTTTCGTTACAATCGGTTCAGCCGTTTTTGCGTGAAAGCCGGACAGACAGACAGACAGACGAACAGACGAGAAGAATTTTAAAAACGCGTGTTTCTGCTTAGTTATTGCTAAAATAAAGCAAAAAACTATTTTATAACCATTTCTAAACAAATAACAGACACACTACAATTATAAATATAATAGATTGATCATGACTATAAATTACATCGGATTTTTTCAAATTCACCACAGCCAAGAAACTGATATTCTGTACGAAGCATTTCAAATCGCGATTCATTAAGCATTAAAAATTAATAACATCCACCCAGTCCTTTTAACACCTCTATACAAATCCAATCTTATTTATTTATTTATTTATTTAAGGACTTGATGAACAGAAAGTAAAATATTCCAATTATACAAGAGGTCCAAAACAAATATAAGTGAATTACAATATTAATAATAGAAAAAATGAAAGTTAAATAGAAATTCAATATATGTACAAAGTTATTTAATAGAAAACTTGAATTTTAAATATACCTTGAAAGATTGTAGACTAAAGTCATGAAAACTAAGGCAAGATTGATTGAACATTGGAGGCAGCCTGAGTAAGGAAGAGTGAAAATATACGTTCAGCCGCGCATGTGGTACAACGAATAGAGTATGTGATCTAGTATTACTTATATTAAATAAATAAACGAAATATTTAATCTATGTATGTACTTTAGGTATTGGCAATAAATTATGTTAAATAATTTACGATGTAAGTATGAACAGGGTGGGTTCTAGGGGGCGAGAAACCCCACAACCTTCTTCCAAAATCTACTACCAACTTAACTTACATATTGACTTCTCACGCATCGCCTAATTGCCCCGAGAATAATAAAGTTGCGTTCGACTTGTATGCAGATATTTATTGTAGTTTCAAATTATCCCAATGAAATTGTTAGCATTCAAATTTTTAATCAATTTAATTTTCGAAAAAAAATAACCAAAAACTTATGATATACTCTTTCGCACGCTTCATTTCCAAACCTTCGCATAAATTACGAGGCGTTCAAAATTGCTGTTCGAACACATACTCAATGAGGCATAAAACGCAGAGTCCTTCTGAATCATGCCTGCGGCGCCTGATGTCCGAAAGAAAGGATATTACTACCATCACGGAGGTATCCAACCTAAATCCTATATCCTATTCGTTTCCATTAAAAAAAATCTGTGCCTTTATAAGCAGAAGCATATGCGTATTGGATTATTTCTAAATCGACTCCGAACTACTTCGAAACTACGGTAGATCAGATTACTATGTTGCGTACATGGAGGGCGTATTAATGGCTATTTATTGCCTCTTAAATGTTTCCACTTGTCAACAGTTTTTCACCTATTCGTTTGCGCACGGTTATTATTGTATTAAGTCGAATTATGTGTGGTTTTCGAAGTAGATGATAATTGGAAAACCACATGAGGTTATTATGAGGAATTTCCACCACTTTTTTTCGGCTAAAGAAATCATCGTGTACATAATTGTTGAGTTATGATGATGAGAAGGTTGTGCCAATGGAATTTCGGAAAGGCACCTCCTAAATCTGGCAGCTCAGTCCTTCTGGTTTCGATTAAGTGAGTAATAATACGGAAAGCGGAAATTATTTTGATTTAATTAAGACCTTAGCATTTCAAATCCATGAGCCCATGTAGCCTGTGAGGGAAAACGTATTTTTTTTAATCAAGAGAAGATGTTGTTGTGCTGTCGGAGCCTATCTCCTTTACGATTTCAAATTTAATAATTGGCTATGAAAACTTGAACTGAAATAATTAACTGATATGTAAATTGAATAATCAAAAGTAAAATTTAGGGAATTCAATTCAAATTCGAATTGCAAGTGTGAAATCTGATACAGCAAATCTTGATAAAAATTTTATTTCATTTTATGAAATTGCATCCCTAATAGAAAGGAAAAAAATAACTGTACAAAATACAGGCTATTCAGACAGCATTTTCAATGGATTCTATTGCACCTTGCCACTACTTTTCTTATTTCTAGGGTGATTCGAAAGTTAAATCATTTTCCCTTCTCTATCTTGTTAAATTCGCCACAATTTAATTTGCAAGAACAACTTGCGATCAATAAAGAGATCGGAAGTATATCATGCAAATTAATAAGTGAATTATTTGTTCGAAATTCGAAGTATTGGATGAAGATCTATTTTTTTAATCAAGTTTGTTTTTCATTCATAATAAATTTAATCGTTTTGCTTGTGACATCCTTAGCTCGTATTTCTGGCAAACGATCAACAAGAGATCAAGAAAGATCAATTTTTTCGGAAAATCCCAATTTTGAAAACAAACATATACAAAATGCTTATTTTGAAATAGTAGTATTTTATTGTGCATTAATAAAATAATTTGTGTTATTTTGTCATGTTTTTGTGTCCGATGTCACATTAAATTAAATCCAGCAATTCGATTGAGAAAATTTCAAAGATGAAACCGATTTTGAGTTCACTTGTCTTTCGTATGTGCTATTTTTGAATTGATGAAACAAAAATACCAAGCAATGAAATTTATTGAGGAAGCAGTGAAGGTATATTAAAGCACTGTGTAGTATAGTAGTAGGGTATTGGTTGACGACACCTAAGATCGTGAGCTTAAATCGTGGTCGGTCCATAGTTCCAGTACATCGCTAGGCAAAGGATATATTTATATGGCACGGCCAGCTCGCGACTGGTTGCGGGATCAGTCGTAATACAATCCCGGAATACAAATTCCGGAACACAGATTACAATTAACTAATTTCTCAATCTTATAATAAGTTGATTTTCATGAATAGTATAACAACTACATCTACAATGGCGCTACAGCCCAAATCGGACCTTGGCCTCCTGATATTTTGGTTCCTTAACATTTTTCATTACTTATTGTGGAAGGGTTGTTAGCCCTTCGCACAACCCTCTTTCTACGAATTTTACATTTTCTTAAATTGAGGTGACCAAGGTATATCCAAGCAGGCAATGTGCCGGAATTATATATTGCGCCGACCGGGATTTGATCTCACGACCTTCGCATTACAAGACCAACACACTACCTACTAGGCTATACCCTAGCTACTGATCTGAAAAGTGAAACATGTGATAATACTCTAGATGAAATCTGAGAGCGACCTTTTAGGAAACGACGCAGCAGACATGCTTGCGCGGAAAGGATCTGCAAACATTAACTCCACTAAGAAGTCAGTCGACGTAGCACCAACAGTGCTGAAGACTAGCTTCAAACAAATTATTTCGGATTCTTTCTTGACGGTAGTGGACAGCTGCAGAACGGCAAAATCCTTTTGGGAAGAACTGAATAAAAATATTATAGCTCAGCTGTTACAACGTAGTCGCTATAACGTATATTGTTGGTCTGACCACAAGTCATTGCTTGCAGGTCGCATTCAGGCTGCGGATCGCGAGCGACAGCCTTTGCAGAGGTTGCGAGGAAGACGAAGAATCTATCGAACATTATCTTTGTCACTGTCCGCGAATCTCCAACAGTTATCTCCTTTGTTTAGGCTCTAGATTCTTCTCAGAACTAGATGCCCTCAGACGCGTTCTACGACACCACCCTACTACAACCTAAACCTGATATCTGAGAGTATTATAATTTTCATAAGTTTGTAGCGCTAAGAAATAAGGCTCGCAGAAAAAAATAAATGATACAGAAGTTAATATTATCACTCAAAAATCTTAAAACCGGATGTCCGTCCGTTCGTCCTTCTGTGTCCTCTCTAGTTGGAGAACGCGTTGAGGTAGAAAGTTAAAATTCTGTACACGTCGTTTCCGACAAAACTGTAAAGACAGTGAACGGGAAAATCGTTGTAACTCTTCTACCCCCTACCATTCAAAATGATTCCTTTAAGAAATTTGCAATAATAAAATTTTCATGGATACTATAAATGCTAATAATTTGAAGTTTAGGATATATTTTTTTTATCACAAATGTGATATTTGGTATAAAAATTACTCGATTCACCCCACTTCTTCCACCACCTCCCATACAAACCACACTTTTTAATGAAATACAATAAACCAATTTTCTCAGTACGTATAACAGTTATCGTTCTCAAATTTTGCACTTACTACATTATCGTTAAGATAGAAAAAAATTAACTGATAAGCTTAACTCCTTGTACCCTCTCCCATACTATGTAACGCAATTTCACAACTTTATTATTCTTGGCGCAAGTTGGATGCATGCGAAGTCAATATACAGGCTAGCGTGGATTGGGCGGACTAAGTGAACAGGGCAGGGCTGATGTCAATTATATAGCATTTATCTGCGACTAAAAGCTAAAGTGCACATAATCAATATTTCATTCGTTTATGCAAGTTGAGGTTCGTATGGAAAGGGGAGGGGGATTGGGGGAGGGCTGGAAAAGTTTAGTTGTTCGTACACAATTTGAAGTTCGTAGCTTTCAATTTGTTGGTTATTATTTGATTTATTGAAATTGGTCGAAATCATACTTTTGTATGGGAAGCGCAAGAGAAATTTCAAAACTTGTGATGCAACTTTATTTTAAATATTATTAGAAGTGTTTATACAAAATTTCAAATTGATAGTTTTTAATGGTCTGGTAAATAATTGATTTCCCAAAAATGGTCGAGAAATTATTTTTGTATGGGAGGTGGTAGACGTTTTGAAGGTATTCAATCAGTTAATATCTTAAACTTTCAAGGATTTTTTTTAATGACTTCCACAAATTTTCAAGTTTTTTTCTATATGCATGAAACATGGTTAGGGCTTCCCTTCCGTATACATATAAAAGTTCTGGTTCAAATTTTTTTTTCTTTATGTATATCAGACAGATGTACATATGTACCCGCCGAATTTCAACTTAATATCTTTTACTAGAGCCCTATAAAAATACTCAAAATTTTCGAAATTTTAGCCCATCACCTACCTCCCCTTACACCCTCTAACTTAAAAATTGTACCAAAATTATAGGATATGGAGCTCTACAAACAGTTTCAAATTTTTTTTTACTGTATATGTAATGATTTACTACATTTCTTAAACCCACTTTTATTAACATAATGATATTACACACATAACATTTTTGCATGCGCTTCAGTGTGTTCTGTGCGATCATCACTGTATTAGCATAATTTTCGTTGAAACTTATGAAATTTAGTTACTTTTCTATGATCATGTCAGTGTATTTGGCGCGAAAGCTAAAAGTTCATTATAAAAAAATCTATACAGTTCATTTATTATTAGCAAAACCTTGATATTTTAGTTTAAAGTTAGAGTGGTACACTGGATTATCATTTGAATTTATCCCGATTAAATAAAATTTACTTTATTTTAGTAAATTTGTTTTGAACACTAATTAATCTCCTGCGAGTAACCCAGGGGAACAATTTTTTTTAAACATATTTTTAATTTCGTTAAAATTCAATTAATGAGTCTAACCAAAAAACAAGTGTGTATGGAATTTCAGCGCTCTAGCTTGAAACATGGTTGAAATATTTTAATTAGTATTTTTCGGCTCTAGCGCTCCTTCCGTCTACCTCTTAGCCCCTATATCCCCCAAAATTGGAGTTCGCCTAATATCAGCACCCGTCTACAATCTACCCAAAAATGAACTTTCTAACTTAAAGGGTTTGGGAGCTAATGTGCTCTGAGCGTATTCGTACGGCGTACAAACAGACGGATTTTTTTTTTAACTTTTCGGCTATTTTAGTCATGGAACGCAAGAAACAAAATTTCGAAGTAGCCATTTTTTTTTCCAAGTCGATCGCAATACTTTATTATTAGAATAATAAAGTAGAATCGATTTCCTTGAATACTATGAATGTAGATAGTCTGAAATTTAAAAAAAGTCATTTGCATAATATTTACAGTTATTTTTGAAAAATCACTAAGAAGCCCCTACTCCTTCTACCACAAAGCTAAATAATACTGTTATAAATCTGCCCTTCTACGATGTTCCCAGAAACATCTAGAAAAGTCCCTCAACATGTAAAACGCTATAAACAAGTTTCTAGCAACTTCCAGTAAACTCCATAATATAGGCAATCTAGAATAGTCTAGACACACACCTGACGGAAGCTTCCAGAACTAGGGAGATTTGCTATAAAAAGCACGGAGCTGTCAGCAATCAGACAGTCATTCAGCGACACCTATCGGTGGAAGAACGCGAACCGGTACAAGAAAGCGAAAGAATAAGATCGACGGCATTGCCAAATAGGCGAATATAGTGCGAATTAAGTTAACGTAAAAATTAAATAAAACGTGCGAATAAATAACTTATCCTTTTATTTTTTTTTTTAAACGAATTGTGTTTTCTTTGAAATCCGGCGAACCCCCTAGCTCGCAACAATACTCAAGGGAGTCGCATTTATGCGTTAACAATTTTACTTTATTATTTTAATAATAACACACATACTGATGCCTCTTGTTCATTTGAAGCGCAGAAACTGCTCCGATTGGGCTCTGCAAAAGTTATGTTATGTCCTTATTGAAAACCCGTCATTAAGTTTATCGTGCTTCCTCTGCGAGTATATAATCTGCGAATCTGAAATTCGAAACTTATCTTTTCTATGATTATAATAGTTATTTTTGTAAGAATCACACAAATGCTCACTTAGATTACCTCTAATATCATTATCCATTCCACCATTTCCAGTACAAAATATAAAAATTTCTTAGAGTCACAAAAAATCTCTATTTCATTTGGAGCATGATTGGGGTTTACCCGCGATCGTAGTGGTTTGTTCTATTTACCTAAGCCCAAGTAGCATTTGTGGTGGTTGGATGGGTATAGATAGGGTAGGCATCTGATCAGCGTTATTAAGCTACGCCTGGTGTTGTAACTATAATATATACATCAATTGTGCTCATGATACCTGATGTCAGCACGCAAATAGAAGACATTAAAGATTGCATCCGTCGCAGAGGAGGTAATAGGACAACAACCCAAGGCGCCAAAGAAAATGATTGGTTCGAATACGATTTCCAAGATGCCTAAGAGCAAAAAAATTAAGCTTACAAAACATTACCCAAACGGTCGACACGCGCCAAATAGGACAAATATAATGATCTTCGACGATTTGCAAACAAAATATGCAGGCAGCAAAAATGTTAGTACAATAATGACGAAATTAAAAACGTGGACGAAAATTTTAAATTACACAGCACACGAACAACAAAGCGCCGGGCAGATATTCTCAGTTAAACAGGCGCTGGAAAAGTGCTGGGAATATAATATTGATGTGCACCAGATATTTGTTAACTTCAAACAAAACAGGCGCGAACTATACAGGGTGTTTGGTACTCCGTACATAACCTTGTAAGGGGTTATTCCTGGATATATTTCGAGCAAAAATTGTTCTACGGAGATGGCCAATTTTCAATATCCACGGAGATACAGGGTGATCAAGAAAAGTCCTTCGGACCTGTACCCTCACTCACTCAAAACGCTATATCTTAAAAACCAATAATCGCATTTCAAAGTGTTATAGCTTGTTTTTTAGGGAATCAAATTATCTTTCATTTAGTGTGATAGTCCGTATTGTACCTGTACCCAATCCTGAGGTATTTCTTTCAAACCACAAATTTTTGATACTTTGATCCTCAAAATTCTGTGATCAATGTAGTTTTTCTCAAGAAAACGCATTATAAAAATGTCATTTTAATGTTGTTTTTTTATGTGCCATATTATTGCCTACAAAAGATGCACAAATACTTATGACTTAGGTTTTCCCGTTTTCCAGGTAATAAGCGAAAATACATATGGCTTAAAAATAAAATATGCCATAAACCAACCCTCGTTCTAAAAAAACTACCTGAAATGTTGTTAAACTGAAATATTCTTTGTGTCCTTTAATTACTATTTAAATTATCAATGAATGTCCTTTAGGTAGTATTAAAACTATCGAGAAATTGAATTAAATTAAAATGAGTTTCAACACAACTAGGTGCAGCACTTTGCCCTTTTTAATGGGTTACCTAACAAAATGAAAAGCCTATAAAAGCAAACCATACTTCATATTTTTATCAGTTTTAGTTAAATTTGTAAAAGAACAAGGTGTCACTAAAATTTAGAAAAGAATTTCGAAATGCCTGAGTTCACGAACGAAGAATATGCAGACATAATTTTCCTCTATGGAGAGTGTCAGGGAAATGAGCAAGCGGCGCGATCTTTGTATCATCACAGATTTCCCAATCGTCGAATACCTTACCCGAGAGTATTCCAAGACGTTTACAGAAGGATTAGGGAATCAGGCAGTGTTAGGATAAGCAGAGTGAATGCAAATCCTGCGCCGGTAATCGCTGTTTCAATTGATCAACGAATCCTAGCTGCAGTTCAAAATGATCCATCAACTAGTATACGACGCTTGGCATTGCGGTTTAACGTCTCTACGTGGAAAGTTTGGAGTGTCCTGAATGCAGAACGTTTGCATCCCTACCACCACACACCAGTGCAGGAGCTGTTACCCATTGATTTACCCAAAAGGATGGAGTTTTGCAATTGGCTCCTTGAACGACAAATAAGTGACGAGAATTTTATCAGCAACATTCTTCGGACGGATGAGTCCCAATTCACCAGGGACGGTATCACAAACTTCCACAACTTACACACATGGGCTGAGAGCAATCCACATACAAGAAGAGAGGCATCATTTCAGCACAGATTCAGTGTCAATTTATGGGCAGGTGTGATTGGGAACGATTTTATTGGTCCTATTAGGCTTCCGCCTACCTTAAATAGTTCCAATTACTTGCATTTTTTGACAAATGATCTACAGGAGTTATTGGATGATATGCCACTGCAACGATTGGCTTCCATGTTTTACCAACACGATGGTGCTCCAGCTCATTACGGCCGACAGATCAGAGATTGGTTAAATTCCAATTATAGCAATCGCTGGATCGGTAGAAATGGACCGATACACTGGCCTGCAAGATCCCCTGATTTAACTATTATGGATTTCTTTGTATGGGGACGGATGAAGGACCTTGTCTACGCAACGGAAGTAGTAACGTTGCAGGATCTAAACACCAGAATCGATGCGGCAGCAACAGAAGTAAGGCAGCAGTTGAGGAGTATGAACACAAAGAGAACACTGGCAAAACGAGCTTTAGCGTGCATTCAAAATGAAGGTAGCCATTTTGAACATTTATTGTAATTAAAGAAATTTGAAATAAACCGTAAAAACCATTCTTAAGTTCTTTTAGTTCAAGCGGAGAGTGTTGATCAACCTATTCTTGCTTTTTTGACAAAAGTGCTAAATTATTGGAATGATAATTTCTTCTAAACTATAAAACTTATGCAATGCAAGTGTATGCGTCTTTTGTAGGCAATAATATGACACAAAAGAAAACAACAATAAAATGACATTTTTATAATGGGTTTTTTAGAGAAAAACTACATTGATCTTAGAATTTTGACGGTCAAACTGTCAAAAATTTGTGTTCTGAAGCAAATATCTCAGAATTGGATACAGTTACAATGCGGACTATTAAACCAAATGAAAGGTAATTTGATTCCCTAAAAAACAAGCTATAACACTTTGAATTGTGATTATTAGTTTTCAAGATATAGCGTTTTGAGTGAGTGAGGGTACAGGTCCGAAGGACTTTTCTTGATCACCCTGTATCTCCGTGGATATTGAAAATTGACCATCTCTGTAGAACAATTTTTTGCTCAAAATATATCCAGGAATAACCCCTTACAAGGTTATGTACGGAGTACCAAACACCCTGTATAAAAACATGTTGGAGTTTGTAGTTCCACCGAAACTGGTATGGCTTACAAGAATAACAATGACCGAGTTTTCGTCACAAGTCAAAGTAAAAAATGGTCTGATTTGCAGCTTCAGAACTGACAGCGGTCTTAAACAAGGTAACGGCTTAGCACCAATGCTTTTCAACTTGACATTCGAATATGTCGTTCGGAAACTTTCAGTTAACACCAAGGGAGCACTATGCTTCAAATTCACACAACTCGTAGCATATGCCAACGACATAGATATCCTTGTAAGATTTCTGGAGAGTACTAAAGAAGTATTTATAAACCTTGACTCGGTAGCAAGGGAGGCTGGACTGGGTATTAACGAAAACTAAATAAAAGTGATAACACAAACACACTGGCTGCGTGGGTATTTCGTGGTCACGTCAATCTGCGAAAATTAAAATTCGGAGACAGAGAGTTGTGCGAAGGGCTAACAAACCTTTCACAAACAGGAAGCAAACTCTGATGGTTATCCTTCCAGTATGTTTCTCAATGATTTAGTCAGTGTTGATCCTACAACAATTAGCAATTTATTTTCTAACCATTTTCGGACCACCTTCAATTGAAGTACGCCGCTAACATCTGTTGGTAACTTTGAATATATGTCAAAGTTTCCTTCTTCGTCCTTGGTTCCAAAAGATCTTTTCATTGACGATTCCACTATTTTGAAATACATTGATAAACTTACTATAATTTCTCTAGTGGGCCAGATGGTGTTCCTTCTTCTGTGATTAAAAAGTGTAGTTTATCCCTTTTACCTATCCTTGGGTACCTTTTTAATTCATCGCTTCGTAGTGGAGTTTTTCCTATGTCATGGAAATACTAAACTATAATGCCCTTGCTTAAGTCTGGTAAAATAGATAACGTAAGTAATTATAGGCCCATAGTGAATCTTCCATGTGTTGCTAAGCTATTTGAATCCATTGTGTGTGATGTAATGTATTTTCATTCCAAGTCGATTATTGGATCATTTGAGCAAGGTAGTAAGGCCTTTGATAAAATTGACCATAATATTCTTGTGCATAAGCTCCGCCTGCTTGGCTTTCCTGATATTTTTGTCCTTTGGATTAAGTCGTATCTTAATGATCGCATTCAGAAAGTACACTTTCGTGGAGCCTTATCTTCTGAAATATTTAATACTTCAGGCGTTCCGCAAGGTAGCCATCTGGGTCCACTTCTATGGGTTTTATGAACCAGTTTCATACATGTTAAGAGATTTCAATAGCTTCTTCTCGCAATTGGATTTTCACATGAGTGTCCCACAAGTAAAAAATCAGCTTCCTTGAGGTTAATTATGTTTGATTATTTAATAAGTTTAAATTTTTGTGTATTTAATTCTTTTTTTATTTTATTTATTGTTTCCAACTTTATGTACAATATATGTAGTAATCAATTCTTTGATGAAATAAATTATTATTATTAACATGAAGGTCAGGTGGCCTAAGACCGATTTGCCATTGAAGAAGTGGTGGGACTTTAACATCCTTCTGCTCCAAGGTTATTTTTAGAAAACCTGCATAAAGTTGTTTATGTATTATGGGAACTAGCCCTAACGTATTGTTACGTATCAGCTCTAGTCGCTTATCGCATGTTCGCAATCTTCCACTGTTCTCAAAAGCAAATAAGTGCACGCGTGCGAGCACTATGCCACTCATCAAATGTTCAAGGCTTTCAACGAGGAGGAAATGATTTATAAAAGCGAGCGACGAGAAGGAAAATATTCGTACGACAAGGGAATGGTTCGTACGAGAAAGAAATGAATTATGGAAGCGGCCTTGGTCGGCCGACAAAACCGATATAAAAAAGGCCAGCGTTTTAAGGAATTGTCAGTCCAGGTAGAGGAGTCGAAATCAGGGCATCGCATGGTAAAGTTGCAATAGAGTGGAAGCGATAGAGGAGGCAAGATCAGGTCATCACGTAGTCAGTCCGGACTGAACAGTCGACGTTCATCGATGTTTGGAAAGCGAAAGAGTCAAGGTTGAAAAGCGATAATTTGTGAGCAAAAAAGTATCAAATGAAAAGTGTAAGGCGATAAAAATAAACTTAAGCGATTTAGTTGACAGATAAATAAAGCTTTGCGGTTAAATTAAAGTGAACGTGTTAAACTAGTCCAGCGACCCCTAGCGCACTCCAGTATGTTTAATTAGGCAATTATTTTTACAAATCCGGTTTAGTCGATTTGAAGTATATAAACTAGTTTTAGCACAAGCCCAACACTGTTATTTGGGAAATTACTACTAGATAGCTAACGTGCTAACTACCTAACTAATAACGCTTGGTGGAAAATATCTTGCACAAAGGCGTTTTGACCCATAAAAGGTGCAAATAGAAAATTCAGCATGATAAGTTCTCATATAAATTGCATTTATATTTTTATTAAATGATGAATTAGCACAAGCTTTCGAAAGTTGTACCTGAAAAATTGCATAAATTTTTCATATAGAAATTTCGATTGTTAACCGACAACCCCTCGTCACAGGTGCCATAATTTTAAATAAAACATTACACTAGTGTCTTTCGAAATTGTACTCATGAAATCCGGCACAGAATTGCCTGATCATAGTTTTGTCCCCACCTTTATTTCCACCTCACATAAAAATACCCCTACTGTAATTCCGAGTGCATTAAAATCTTTTCTATGGAACCTACACTCATTTATTGTGTAATGAGGCAGAAATATAATTATTTCTGAAATGAGTTTTTTTCTTCAAAACATTTTTCAATTCTGTTTCACATTCATTTATTTCAGGTGCTTCTTTATTTCTAAATAAAAATAAGTTTAACAAAATTACGATAGTCATAAAATCTCGAAGAGTACGATAAATTCCGCTGGATTATTAACAAAAGAAAAACCAACGGCGAAAAAAAACAAATTCAAGAATCAACCCTAGCAACGCCAACTCAAAACATTTTCTTCCGTACGGCTGTGTATCGCTCCATGTAATCTTCGTATCCATCCAGATCTGTAAACTGCTTCGAATTAAATAAATTCCCATCGACTAGTAAATTGGAAATCTTCGAATCCTTTAAAATTCGCGGCGTAAAGGCCGTGACCTGCAGGCAATTCTCCTCGAGACGCAGCGTCTTCAACTTCGGACTGTTCGCAATCTCCTCGGCCAGTGATGAAATCTGGTTTTGATTTAAATTCAATTCCGTTACCTGGAGTTCACCGACAGCAGAGGGCACGGAGACGAGCCGATTGCGCGATACATCTAGCACGTCCAAGTGTTTCAAGCCGCACAACATCGCTGGGAATTCGGTCAATTGATTGTTGGACAGATTCACCTGCTTCAGGTTCTTGAGATTGCCGAGCTCCTTTGGTATGCTAACTATCAGGTTGTTCATGGCCAGGATCACTTCGAGCTTGATCAGCTCGCCGAGAATCGGAGGCAAGTCGCCGAGACGATTTCCGCTCACATTCAGGTGCTTGAGTAGCGTGAAACGTGAGATTTCGACGGGGAGCGTGGTAAAGCGATTCTCCGAAATGTCGAGCGTTTTCAAGACGTTCGGAAACGTCCGCAGTTGAGGTGGAAAGTCCTGAAGTCGCTGTAGTGAGATTTTTAGGACTCCGGTTTTTTGTGCCGTCTCGAAATGTAGTTTTACCGATTTATTTCCCATGGTGACGGGGCGTGATTTTTTTTCTGAAGAACGAATGAAGTGTGCGAATATTAATTTAGCAGTAAACAAAGGAAAATATGAGGTAATTACCTGAGAAAGTTAATTCCTGCGGGAGTTTCTTAAAATCTCAGCTGTTCGATTTTGTTTTGAGTTCATGACTCTGACAGTTCTGAGTTGTCACTTTTTCTATTTTTTTGATTCTAATGTTGCCGGTTTTGTGCGATGTTTTCAAACGGTTCACTGCTACTGCAACATTTACAGCTACTGCAACATCATGAAAACAGAACTAAACTGATTGTAGTTTGTTCAAATCCCTACTGATATCCTAAATTAATTATTTATTAGAGATTTTTGTTCTTGAAAATAAGTGCTGTGACACCAAAACATTCCACGAACAACTTCGCATCAGAAACCTGTCGATTGTATTGTGTCAGCTGGCAATGCTGGCTATCAGCTGTCAAATTCCACTGTCATTTTCCTGACATTCCACGACGAAGAAGGCGCCGGAGTTTCACTTTGCGCATATTTTTTCTTTTTAATTTAAGAAAATGATCCACAGTCTGTTCATAATCAACAGTAGCGGGTAAGTGATTGATTCTGCACTCGATTATCTTGAAATTCGTTCAATTTTCCTCTTATTTACAGGGACGTGTTTCTGGAAAAACACTGGCGGAGCGTAGTGTCCCGATCAGTCTGTGATTATTTCTTAGATGCTCAGAGGACTTCACCGACGGTAAGAAGCCACCTGCTGATTTGGTTCCACCTCTAAATTACCCACAATTTCAGGATATACCGCCGGTTATTGCGACGCCACATTTTTTTTATCTGATCACAATTCAAAGGGGCGGCGTATCTTTAGTGGCGGCCTGCAAACAGGAAGTTGCGCCGCTTTTCGTGATCGAATTTCTTCATCGTGTTGTAGACACTTTCGAGGATTATTTTTCCGAGTGCACGGAATCGATTATAAAGGAAAACTACGTTGTAGTTTACGAACTGCTCGACGAAATGCTGGACAACGGGTTCCCGCTGGCCACGGAGAGCAACATTCTCAAGGAATTGATCAAGCCGCCGAATATTTTAAGGACGATTGCGAACACCGTGACGGGAAAGTCGAAGTAATTATTGGAGTGTTTTGAACGAAGGAAATGGATCATTTTTTTTACTTTTTTTGGTGGAAACAGCGTGAGTGGCATTCTGCCGTCCGGGCAACTTTCAGCCATACCTTGGAGAAGAACTGGCGTCAAGTACACGAATAATGAGGCCTATTTCGATGTTGTCGAAGAAGTTGATGCGATTATTGACAAGTCCGGATCGACTGTGTTTGCGGAAATTCAGGGATATGTAAGTAGGAAAATGCGCGATTGCATTCCAAACACTCTGAAGCTTAAGTCTTAACCCTATTTAAAAGCATTAGCTATACTCTATCTCATCTTGTTTTCTGATCAGAAATTCTTATTTCACAAATCAAATTCTTAATCCACTGCTCCTTATTGTGAAAAGTCTTATGCAGAAAATGAATCGGCCGCATGCTTCTTGTGATAGTCCCCAGCTTATGTTCAATCTCGACTATCCACAGTAGATTCTTGCTAGTGAACATATTGTTGCACACCATAAGAATGTCTAACGGCTGTGGAAAAGGAAACGGAACAGAGAGGATGTCTAAAGTAGAGTTACTGTATAGCAACTCTGGACTAAGTGAAAGGGAGTTCTTGGACAGGGCTGTTGTCAATTTAAAAATATTTCACTCGTTTATGCAAGTTTGGGTTTTTATGATGGGAGGGGTGATAGTAAAGGTGGGTGAATGTTAATAGTTTTTTAATTGATTGCTTGAATCATGTCCAATATTCTCCGTATAGAATATCAGTTTCATAGGCGAAGTTGCATAGAATTTTCATAAAATTCGGTGTATTTTTTCACGAAACCGAACATTTGTATGGAATGGGGGTAAGGGAATCATAAATTTGCAGTTTTATTTCATTTCTCTTGTAAAGTGCTTGTACAAAATTTCAAGTTCGTAGCTTTTAATTTGTTGGTTATTAGTTGATTTAATGAAATTGGTCGAAATCATACTTTTGTATGGGAGGTGTGTAAGGTCAGGCGCGATCTCAAAACTTTTGACGCAATTTTATTTCAACTATTTTTAAAAGTTTTTGTGCAAAATTTCAAATTGATAGCTTTTAATAGGTAGGTGATAATTGATTTCTTGAAAATAGTCGAAAAAATAATTTTGTATGGGATGGGGTTAGAAGTTTTAAAGGTATTCGACCAGTTAATATTTCATATATACAGTGCTGTGCAAAACTTAAGCAACTCACTACATGTCGGAATGAAAAGGAAAATTGCAATCAAAATATAAAGAATTTTTTTTCCTTTTTTTTTAAATTTACACGTTAGCATGTTGCTTAAAGTTCTGCAATAAAAAAAGTACATCAGTATTTTAACTGTTCTTAAAAAAAACAAAAACAAAATACACAAAAGGAAGGCCGCGTAAAACTACCATTAGAGATGACTTACAAATTAAACAATTGATAAAAAGAAAACCGTTTATTTCGTCAAAAGAAGTTGTAAAAGAGCTAGGCTTAAATGTCAACTCAAGCACTGTTCGCAGACGGGCAATTGAACTCAATCTAAAAAGCTATACACCTTTAAAGAAACCATTGCTCACAAAAAGACATGCAAGGAAAAGGTAAACTGCTCGAACAACACTTTTAAACATTATTATTTTACTATTTATATCGTTTTATATATCATTTAGGCTTGAATTCGCTAAAAACCATCTTGACTGGTCTTAGTCCCTTTCATAGAATAGCAGAAATTATGGACAGATTCATGTATAAGGACATCTTAGAATCTAGAATGTTACCTTATGCAGAGTGGAATATGCCAATTCGATGGGTGTTTCAACATGATAATGACCCGAAACACACATCGAAGTTGGTTAAAGAATGGCTTAGCTCTAAAAGGATTCAAGTTCTTGATTGGCCGGCACAATCGCCCGACTTGAATCCTATAGAAAATTTATTCGGTATATGAAACGGCGTATGGGAACAGTACAGTTTGCAAACAAGGACCAATTGTTTACGAACCTAAAAACCGAATGGGAAAAAATTGACATATCAATTTTAAATAATTTAGTTGAATCAATGCCTCGCAGATGTGCAGCTGTTATAACTGTTATAACAATTATGGATCAAGTTATTATTTTTGTTTCTATGTACATCAAATAGATGTATCTACATTTGTTTGATAAAGGTCTCAGTAGAGACCGAAACGTCACGAAAAATAAAGCATAACAGTGTAGAATCCGGAAATCTTTTCTTTCATTTCAAAATGCACTGTGAAAACATTCACCAAACCATCTGTACTCTGTTTTGAGATATAAGGATTTGTAATTTTGAAAAGTGCGCCATTTTTGATATGCCCCCCATTTCCCCCACTACTATTATTTCAACATGTTATATTTTTTTTCGTATTTTCCTAGCGTAGCTTAATATATATTTCAAGTTTCAATTACATAGTTTAAGAGATAAAAGAGATATTCATTTTTTTCGAACCCCTCCCCCTTGACCCTTACAATAATTAGCTACTCTCTAAGCTGATTCCGGTGGAGCTAAATATCATCTAAATGGTCCCAAAATATGATGGGAA
Source organism: Chorisops tibialis (assembly GCA_963669355.1). Classification (NCBI taxonomy): domain Eukaryota; kingdom Metazoa; phylum Arthropoda; class Insecta; order Diptera; family Stratiomyidae; genus Chorisops; species Chorisops tibialis. The sequence continues at coordinate 91,524,662 of OY770263.1, forward strand.
ATATGATTTTTTTACAATAAGTAATTTCGAAGATATAATCATTTGAAAAAAAAATCGGCCGACAATTTGTTCTTAGCTCCCCCTTTTCGAACGCCAATGGGTAAAAAAATTAAATTATTTTTTAAATACTCTTCATACCTCTGCTGATTTTCAGCTTCCTATCTGCATTCGTGGTGGAGATATTAGCAAGTGAAGTTTTTGACTCTTTCCCTTCGCCCGCCGCTCTTTTGCACCTGACACTCCCCAAAATTTAGATAAGCTCACTTACCCAATCAACAATCCACCCAAAAACGAACATTCTACCTTTAACGGTCTCGGAGATATGAGTCCATACGTACGGCGTACGGCGCATAGTGGTAAAAACGGCGAATCTGGGTGGACATTGCTCATAACTTCTAAAGAAATAAACGAAATCACATGAAATTTTGTGAGTACCTTCGTAAGATCCTTAGCACTATTTGTGTAAACTGTGGCATAGATCCGGTGCAACGCAGCGGCTGTTACAACGGTCGCGCTGGCCGCCTTGATACGGCATCTCATACCCACCGAAAAAATGCGTGTTTGGTATCGTTTGTAATGTTTTTCGCTACGCTAAATCGAATGAAACTACTTCCAGAGCTCTATATACAATTTTTTGTTCATTTTTATTTTTTCTATTTACAAAAAAATATTCCAAAAATAATTTAAATTCAAACCAGAAGAAGAAGAATCAAAATACTGAAAATAATCAGATTCTATACTATAAAATAAAAAAAAAAAGATTACTGAAAAATACCGAAAACAATACTTCAAAAAAAAAATACCTACTTTACTTTATCTTTGTGATTAGAATGCACCAAAGCACCACCACCATCATCAATTGCCAAAGTTGAAATGTATGCGACAGATGAATAAAGGAGGGTGTGGAACAAGTCTTCCATCGTACTTTTTCGGATGATTTTTCTTGTGTTGTCTCTTCTGAATCTTCTCAAATCCTTATTTCTCGCTTCGAGGGCATCTTCGGACATCATCCCAATTGCTACGGAACACGAATCAATAATTTCATGTGCGTGAATTAATATCTTATGCACACTTGCTGCCATTGGGTACCAGTTATAAAGGGACACATATAGTTCAGCTGTCTCTCTCGTGTACACTGAAAAACGCGCTCTACATTGATGTCGAATCCACTAGAAACAGCTTGAAGGATAATGTTGAACCTTTTCAGCAATTCTTCGTTAAGTCCAGTTATCGTGGCGACAAGAGTATATTCTTCAAAAAAACGAGGTGCTGTGTTGCCATCGTTAGTTGATCCAAAGCCTTGATTCACAACATTAACAAGCAATCCAGTTTTTTTTCCCGCAGCTGTCTTTGCACTTTTCTTTTCGTTTTCTCCACAATTTTCAAATTGATTGCATCTTTTTTGTAAATCCGCCATTTGCTTATTTGTAGCCGAAAACATCTCGAGGCAGCGAATGTAAATGAAGTGAAGAAACTCCGAAGTTGTACTGTGTCGTATCTTTTGGCCGACTAAATATTGATGGAAGATCATTCATTAACTTGGGGGTAGCACCGCATATGCTGCAGGTTTGAACCGATTTTCCGGTATTCGCACTAATGGTCTGGCCGTCAACCATAGTCATCTTCAGATCATAGTGAACTCTATGAATAGAGTTTTCTCCAGCTACATAAATAACTATGGGTTGTAAAGACTATTTGTGATTCAGTGGCTGCAATTTCTCTCCTTGTCTGTAGGGTCGTCTCTTTTTCAAAAATAATTTTAATTGGCCTACAAAACCGTGGGGATGACGACTTTTTATTGTGTCAAATTATCTCGTTGTCATTATTTGTTTTTAGTTCCAGAGGCACTAGGCAAATCGAATCGGTGGGATTGAAACTTTTGTTTGGGGCTTGCTCTTCTAGGTTCCCGCCTTCGCCATCATCTTCAGAGTCTGATTGTAGTTGTCCATCTTCCACATATCGCTGCTTATAGTTGGAATGACCGAAACTACCATCGCAGCCCCATTTGCAATACAATGTTAATTCAGGAACAGCATTGCTTTTCAGAACGTCTTTCAAATACAATGCCAACCGTTGACTGATATGGTCCAAAAGGGCCTGTAAACTGACTTGTGCTGATGTTTCGTTTATTATTATTGACTCATCGGTTGGATAACACTGCTTTTTTGCCCCCAAAACAAAAGGCGTAGGAGGGATAAATGGGGGCTGAGCGAATTTTGGCTCCAACTTGCATAAATGTATATGAACATTTGGTAAAACGTCCCTGAATAAAAAGTGCCAGTGCTTCTTCAGGAGAATGACGTTTCGGCGAAGAAATCGCAGTGGTGTAGGCTTTTTTTACAGCAGTGGCAATACCTGGGGAATTTTTAGTTATTTCTTTTACCAAAGTCGATCCATCTCGCTGTCCAGAAGCGTATAAGCTGAGCCTTGCATCATATGATAGCTCTTCATGGGAATAATTGTCCAACAAATATTGGATTCGTCGTTTTTCCCCCAAATCTCCAAATGGTTTGCTAGTGCGAGCATTACTGCCACTAGGGCCACGAGAAAGCGACCCGATATCCACTACATACCCCTTCAGCCACACGGAATTTTTCTTCAAAAAATTATGACGGCTCCATCGACTTCGAATCCATCGCGAACGCACATTTATCAAAAAACTGCTCACTTTTTTCATTATTAATTCTTTACTGACATCATCAGTAATGCCATTTAAAACTAACTGTTGGCTGACGTAACGGTTAACTTCAAAAATTTTTTCTTCTTCGTCAGCGTGTGCTACCCACACATCAAAAAGAGCTCGTTTAAAGAAGGGCATTTTCCTGAAAGAAAAAAAAATTTCTTAGTCCTATGGGTTTGGATGGGTGTGATTCCAGTTTTTATATATTCTGTAGTATCCATGTATCCGGAACGCGAAGAAACATGAAGAAAAAAAGTTACATAATTTCAAAAATTAAGTTTTATGATAATTTAGAACGTAACTTGTTGTTAATAAACCCAATAATTTAATATCTTTCAGAACCTGTTAACTGGCTAATTATATTCTACTTACCTATACTAAGTGCACTCAGAAGGAAAAATTTCAAAACGCGCCACTTTGAGAGCCAGCAGAGCAATATTTTGCACGGTCTAAACTTGTACAGAGCTGAGAACTATCTGTTGCGTTGGAAAGAGGGACTTGTTTGAACAAGCATTATTATGTCAAATCGCATTCTCAATGTTGTTTCTATTTCGTCAACCATCCCTGATAACGGTACAAATTCAATTCGTCGATCTGTTGACGTGAATGTTTTTTTCAAATGTCTACCTAGATGGAGCGTTTTTACCACTGTGCGGCGTACGGCGGGAAGGATTTTTTTTTGCATTTTTAGGCTAATTTAGTCATGAAACACGAAAAAAAAATTTTAGGGTAGCAAATTTTTTTTTTCTGTGTCGATCACAATACTGCTTAATAAGTAAAGTAACCACTTTGACAGGTTGACCTACCTGTCTCAGGTGCCTTGTTCTTTCTTCTTCATAGAGTATCTCTAGATGTATCTAATAGTGATTTCAATTCTGAAAAAAGTGACCTGTTTTTCCCCTTAACATTTTTTCTAGCAGTTCTTTCGTAGTATTGTAAAAAAAATTCTGTCCGCTGGAAAATAGTTTGCGCACTAGCTAAAATTTGACCTGAAAAATACACATTTCTTGCCCCGAATGCCAACATGATATGAAAATGGAAATGCACTTAAAGCTTTCTATTGTAAATTGACTTGACGGACGGAACTGAAGACTGCAATAATTTTGCATCTTTAAGGGCAACAATGGCTTAATTTTTTTTAGAATGGAAATTACTATAAGTGCTGTAACGAAATGAAGAGCACTTCATAGTTAAAGCTTAGATTTTTTCAAGTGCAATTAAAAATACCCACATTGGAAGAAGTGTCAGCAGCATTTGATAAGAGTTTAGCATCTCTTTTCAAACTCATGCCAAACTCAGAACAGTTGGTCTTAACTTTGTACCCAGTTCGATAAATTGCACACTTTTTCAACCAACCGTTCAATTCGTATCGTATTGAATGCGGTTGTTCTTCTTGTTGGTGTTCCTCAATGCACAGTTCTTTCTCCAGCACTCGTTTTAACAATTCTTATGGCATTATATCCATATTCAATATTTATTTATATTAGTCAAGCATTGAACAAAAATCTCTTAAGCCGGGACCACGCTTGACGAAGAACTTTCGCCACGTGTAGAGTTACTATAGGGTTATCCAATAAGAGGTGTTATTTTGAAACTTTTCCCGTAAAAGATCAATGGTTTCGGTGCTTGTGTGGCACGTAGCGCCGTCTTGTTGAAAGTAAACGTTGTCCAGATCAATATCATCCAATTCCGGCCATAAAAAATCATTAATCATCTCTCGATAGCGCAATCCATTCACCGTAACTGTTGCTCCAGCCTCATTTTCGAAAGTAAGGTCCAATGACCCCGCCGGACCATAAACCGCACCAAACAGTCACAAGTTGAGGATGGAGAGGCTTTTCAACAATAACTCTTGGGTTTTCCGGGCCCCAGATGCGACAGTTTTGCTTGTTGACGTAGCCACCGAGGTGGAAATGGGCCTCATCAGTCAAGAATAGTGAATTTTAATAATGTGAATTTTAATAATTTCAATGCGTTGTTGACGCGTGTATCGTTCTATTTTTATTGAGGCGTAGTTTCTACTTGTCAAATGTCAAAAAATGACAGCTTCAAAAGTGACATCTACCGAAATAGCGGGCTATTCAAAATAACACCTCTTATTGGATAACCCCTTCTATGGAAAAGAAAGAACAAAACATCTGGTAATAACCAGTTTTTCTGTTTAATTTGGAAAAGCACCCACCTTTCCATCTTACGATAAGTAAGCAAATGTGATTGAAATTTTTTCATTAGTACGTAAAACCTTCATCTCTCAAAAATGCTACAAATAAAAGATATTTTCGAGATAAAACCCCTGCTTTGTTCATTATTTTTCATAGAGTAACTTTAGTCACGAGCTACGATCGAATCCTTCCGTCTACTCTTATTCGTTTTGTGATAGTTCGCTATATGTGAATCTGGCTTTAGATGTTTTCTAATGGAATGAAAATAACATACTTGAGCAGTTTGATAAAGGTCTCCACAGAGACCGAAACGTCACAGTTAGAATCCGGAAATTTTTTCTTTCAATTCGAAATGCACTGTGAAAACATTTACCAAACCATACTTGAGCATAACGGATCGAAAACTCTACTGCTGAAACACAATGTGGCGCTATCGCTGCATGTTACCGTACCACTAGCATGTGGATCGTATTGAAGAGCGCAAGGGGTCTCTGGATTTCAAGTTAATAAATAGAACCACCAGTTAAGCACCAGTAAAACTTTATTTAATTAATCTTTCGCTTTGCACTTATCATTTGCACTCTCGAATTATCGCTTTTCGTCTACTGCTCCAAACCAGACTGAATATTCATCGAAAACGCTCGCCGATTTATATGGCTTTCCATTCCTTCACATCTCGTTCGTCATTTCGTTCGTCGTCGGCCTTTTCTGCTGTTTCAACACCCATCGGCCGCAGTAGGCCTTCTTCCTTATTACGTCCATTCCAGGCACCCGTCGGCTATCTCCGTTCCACTAAATCATTCCCCTTGATTAATTTGCTGTTCATTGCTTCTATATACAAAGCATTTCCTTGTTATTCGAGTCTTGTCTCGTTCATACTATAGTTACTCCATGGGACACTAGAGGCGCTTTTCCATAGTTTGGCAGAGCTGAAGCCCTGTTTTTGGAGCGAAATTTAAAAAAGTGTCCTTCTTTTTTTTGGTACGTTCTGGACATCAAGAACTGTGCGCAGTTTGTAATGCTTAACTAAAAAGTCACAAACAAAAATTTTGAAACAATAATTTATCTTAGGGTGCGTGAAATTTGCAAAAGAAATCATTAAACTCACCACTACACGAATGGTGAAATGGAAATGGTGAATCCGCAGGTGTCGGTTGTGACAGATCTGCCATACTCAACCCTGGATGGAGGTACTCTAGTTCATACGAGCTCATATGTATGATTGTTGTTGCTTTCTATCAATATTTCGTCGTTACCCAAGACTGTCCGATCGCAGTCGTTCGTCTCCGGCCGCCTCCAATACCGTCGACATTCATAGCGAAATAGTGTGGTAACGTTCATGACTGTGAACTCGGGCGTGCATGTAGTTGCTGTTCTTTCTTTGGCAATTCGCTGACCGCACCTACATTCGCTTTTTATTTAAAGACCTTGACATTCCGATTAAGTCGCATAGCGTTCTTTGTGGTGTTCGTACGCGCGCATTATATTATTTGATGATAAGCAAGTAGAGTTGACATTTCACATTGCTTTCAAGTACAGTGGAAGACCGCGGATATTTGACGAATAACAAGGTCTAACATGCAACAGTATCATGCCGCTGAAATTGAGTACAATGTACCACTGTGGTTGCATAAGTTAACTGTCAAAAGATTGTTAGTTGTCTGTCATGGAATGTTAGTAAGCCGTTGATTTTTCTAGAATGAACCAGGAAGATATAGTACATTTTAGTTAAGCAGCATTGCAATTGCACGCTTTGGCATATAAATATTCCAAATCGAGACGAAGGAGATGGTAGGTACCATATCTCATTTTGCTTACATGGACAGCCTGACACAAAGTCTCGATGCCACATTTAGCAACACGGATTGTATTGTAACGACAATAGCAAGTCGCAAGCAGGAGCATATATTCTAAGTCTACTGCTACAATGGCTCTAAAGCCCAAATCGGGCCTTGGCCTCCTGACCTTCAGGTTCCTTAACATTTTTTCATTATTTATTGTGGAAGTAGTATTTTCTCGGTTAAGCCTAGTTCGCACTAGGCTGATAATTTAGTCGAGTTGCGAGTGATTTAGTTACTAAACGTGTCTGAATAACACAATTTTAGTGGAGTAGTTTAGTAAGTGACTAAACTACTCTACTAAATAATTGATCCATTTCATTCTATTTTTTTAGGTGAGTAGCGCCCCGCAATATCATCACTGCATCGTGGTGCATCCACCAAACAAGTAAGAACCTGACGATTTAGTCGAAATGTAATCTACTGTATACGACTGTAGTCCGAACGGTTTTTGGTCAGTTGGTAGTCGTTTAGTAACTAAATTACTCGCCACTCAATTAAATCACTAGCCTAGTGCGAACTAGGCTTAAGAAATTTCGCCGCTAAGACATAACTTTTCGGCTCGAAGCACCGTCTCCAATCAATAGCACTGTAGAAGTCGTCAAGTATCCCCAATCGCCCTCATGAAATGCCAAAATGTTCTATAGGGAGCTTTTAATACCAGTGACTTTATTGCGGAGATTAGAAACTGTGCGCGAAGCAAATAATGGTTGACCTTTCCAATAGATGCCAACATAGAGGAAATATTTACTTAGCATGTTGAGTTCGTCATTGTAAGCCTTGTCAATCGGACGAGTTTTGCTGGTATTCCTAATCAAAGCATTATGTTGTACTGTGCAGACCTGTCGATACTTTCGCACGCTTGATTAAAGCTTTATACATCTACATTGTGACAGTAAAGTATCGGGAATTTGTGATTAAAATTACTCTGGGAAATGATATTTAAAAATTTTTTTTTTGGTAAGCAGGTAGGACTAACCTTAATTATTATCCCAAAAACTTGCGTGGTGTGTTAATCAGCTTGTTTGCAGCAGCTGGTTGAATCGATACTTCTCAGTAGTCCACGGCGATTTTTAACATGGATAAAAATATGGAACAAAGAATTTGTCTCAAATTTAGTGTTTCAACCAAATTTCACGTGCGGAATCATTGCGAATGTTGGAAAAGGCTAACGGTGATTCAGTAATATCAAAAACACGAGCATACGAGTGGTACGATGCCTTTAAGGACGTTAAAGAGATCGTTGAAGACATGCCTCGCTCTGGACGACCTCCAACCTCTTCAACTGACGAAAACATTCAAAAAGTGCAGAAATGTTGCTCGAAAATCGTCATGCCAGTGTTACAGAGATAGCAGGAGAGCTCGACATCTCTCACGAGTCCGTTCGTTCGATTTTGGTGGATACTTTGGCCATGAAACGCGTCCTTGCTCGACTAGTTCCAATAAAGCTGATTTTTTTTTTAAAAATTTGCCGTGAACAGGTCACTTTGGACATGCTTGATCGTGCGAATTCTGATGCCACATTCATGGAGCGCATCATAATAGGTGATGAGACATGGGTTTATGAGTTGGACATGCAAATCAGTCAACAATCATCGGAATGGAAGAAAAAAAATTAGCCGAAACCGAAAAAATTACGCCTAAGCTGCTCAAAAATTAAGACGATGCTTATTGTTTATGTCGAGGTTTGATCCATCATAAATTCATTCCGAAGGGACAAATGGTCAATAAGGAGTACTATTTAACCATATTCAAGCATTTGCGTGAGCAAATCCTTAAAAACTGCCAGAATGGTGGAAGGAGAATTCATGGATTTTCCACGATTAAAATGCGCCATCGCATTGAGCCCCAAAAACGCACAAATTCTATCAACCGTGTGACCTTTTCCTGTCCCCGAAACTGAAATTACCGCTCCGTGGAACCCGTTTTCAGTCGATCGAGGACTTGAAACAAAAATCGCCGTGGACTACTGAGGTGTACCGATTCAATCAGCTTCGGTAAACATACTGATTAACAGACCGCGCTAATTTTTGGGATAATAATTAAGGACAGTCCTACATGCTTACCAAAAAAAATTTTTTTTTAAATCTCATCCCCCAGAGTAATTTTAATTACAAATTCCCGACACTTTATTGTCACAATGTATAGTACATTCCAAGCATATTTCTAGCTCCTATTTATATTCTTACTTATGATAGGGCCCAAATCGTGTCTAGCCACCTCTATACTACACCTCCATCCGTCTCAATTCAGCGACCGCGTCCTCTAGTTGTGATTTGCTGTCTACGTCATTAAAATCCTTCGTGATTCCCCAACTGGTCTTTTTCCATTGACTTTCCCCTTTAGAGTGAGCTTGGGAAGCATTCCGTCATCTATCCACTTCATATGACATGCAGCTCCTTGAATTTCATGAGGTATGAAACTTTTGGATTAATGTGCACGTTTCGCTGCCATAGCATCTCACAATTGCTTTGTATATCTTAAGTATTGTTTTCTGTGCACTTTTACTTTATTATTTTAATAATAAAGTATTGTGATCGACTTGGGAAAAAAAAAAAATTTGCTACCCTGAAATTTTGTTTTTTCGCGTTTCATGACTAAATTAGCCGAAAAATGCAAAAAAAAAAATCCGTCGCCGTCCGCCGTACGCCGACGTGTACGCTCAGCGCACATTAACTCCCAAACCGTTCAAGATAGAAAGTTTATTTTTGGAGGGATTGTAGATAGTTGCGGATCTCAGGCGGACACCTATTTTGGGGGGTGTATGGGTTCAGGGGGAAGCGGGGGGAGCGCTTAAGCCGAAAAATACGAATTCAAATATCTCAGCTATGATTACAGCTAGGAAGCTAAAACTCAATACACATATAGAAGGGTTTGTGGGACAACTTTTAAAAATAATTTAATTTTTTTATCCATTGGGGTGCAAAAAGAGGGGGCTAAGAACCAATTGTCGGCCGAATTGTTTTTTCAAATGATTATATCTTCGAAATTACTTATCGTACCAAAATCATATTTAGAGACCGTCAAGGTGGCATATAGTTTCATCGGGACCAGCTTAGAAAGCGGCTACATCTTGTAAGGGGGAGGGTCAGGGGGGGTGCAAAGAAAAACACTTAAAAATTAATATCTCAACTATCTCTTAAGCTATGTAATTGAAACTTAAAACTTATATTAAGCTATACTAGGCAAATACAAAAAAAATATAACATGTTGAAATAATAGTAGTGGGGGGAAATGGGGAGCATTTAAAAAATGGCGCACTTTTCAAAATTACAAATCCTTATATCTCAAAAAAGAGTACAGATATCAAATCAAAAATTTGATTGTAGAACTACATAATAGTTAATTTTGGTAAAAATTTCAAGTTGGGAGGTGTAAGGGGAGGGAGGTAATAAGCAAAAATATCGAAAACTTTGAGTGATTTTTTTAGGGCTCTGGTAAAAGATACAAAGTTAAAATTTTGCATGTGAATACCTATATTTAATCCACATAGAAAAATAATAATAACTTGATCCATATTTGTTATAAACCGACCCCCCGGGCTAACGTGCACAAGGTGTTTCATGTGCATTGAAAAAATCACATAAACTGAAAATTTTTGAGTGAAATTTTAAGGTAGAAATTTGAAAATTTGCGAAATGCATTTAAAAAAAATCCCTAAATATACGAAATATTAACTGGTTGAAAACCTTTAACACTTCTACCCCCTCCCATACAAAATTATTTTTTCGACCATTTTCAGGAAATCAATTATCACCTAACTATTAAAAGCTATCAATTTGAAATTTTGCATAACAACTAACAAAAATAATTAAAATGAAATTGCGTTAAAAGTTTTAAAATCGCGCTTGACCTTCTACCCCCTCCCATACAAAAGTATGATTTCGACTAATTTCATTAAATCAACTAATAACCAACAAACTAAAAGCTACAAACTTGAAATTCTATACAAGCACCTTACAAGAGACGCAAAATAAAACTGCGTATCAAATTTTACGATTCCCCTATATTCTCTACCCCCTCCCATACAAATGTTCGGTTTCATGAATGTAAAATACACCGAATTTTATGAAAATTCTATGCAACTTCGTCTATGAAACACATTCTATACAGAGAATATTGGACGTGATTCAAGCAATTAATTAAAAAGCTATTAACATCCACCCACCCTTACTATTACCCCTACTCCTCCCCTTATAAAAACCAAACTTACAGAAACGAATGAAATATTGTTAACAGTCCTGCCCAAGAACTCCCTTTCACTTAGCCTTCCCTAACCACTCTAACCTGCATATTGACTTTCCACTCATCCGCAACTTGTCCCAAGAATAATAAAGTTTCGCCCGACTTGTTGGCAGTTTATTTTGTTTGCAATTATTGTATCGAATAATACGTCTTGTTCGCTATCATTATTCTTCTGTTTCACTGGGAATATTCGATCCGTACTTGATCGTCCGGCACTGAATCTACCTTGGTAGCACCTGTCAATGAAATCCCTCTTTGTAAATACCGATATATATTAATTTGACGCAATCATTAGGTAGTGTTTCATGTGTCCAAATTTGCGACACCATGCTGTAGATCTTATCAGCTCAACATTGAAGTGCGCAAGGGGTCGCTGGATTTCAAGTAAAAATAAAACAACGATTCCACTTTGAATTTCACCGCAAAACTATATTTAAACTTTCCACTACAAATTATCGCTTGTCTCTTATCTCGACTCTAACTGGTTTCTTTCGCTTCTGAGTCTCGACTCAACTGCCTGTTTCACAGTCGCCTTTCTTCATTCCCCTTATCAATTAGATCGCTGTTCAGTACTTTTCATCGTTGCTCGAATCCTTTCTCGCTCATGCGAGCCCATACGTGTTGCTGTGGTTGTTTTCCATAAAGCATTTAATCATTGCCCGAGTTTACCCGATCGTAGTCGGCCGCTGCTCTTCGTTGCATGTGTTGTTATTGTTGCCCTCCATTAGGCACTTCGTCATTACCCGTGTCCACCCAATCGTTGTCGTTCGTCACCGGTCGTCTCCGAGTTTTTTCCATGTGTTGTTGAACATTCCAATCAATATTCGGAATTATTTCGTTCTTGTTTGGTTCTTTTTCCTGTCGGTGGTCTCGTGTAGTTTGCTAGTTGATAGAACCCTCAAGGTCGTGCACGTGTTTATTTTCGAGTACGATGAGAAGAATGCAATTCAGATTTTCCTTATGGCTGATGATCGCGCGTATATTTGCTCTTGGATAAAGACCTTGGCATTCTGATCCAGTCGCATAGCGTTCCTTCAACAAGTTTTCATTTACAGTAGTGGTCGGTGGTGGTGAAAAAAACAAAGTGGAGGATATTCTAAAATTCAGCAAGAGGGATATTAGTACTCTAATCGGCCTAATGACGGGGCACAGTGGAGTAAACAACCACCTCAAAAATATGGGCTTAGCTGACATTTGTCGCCTCTATCTCGAGGACTCAGAAACGACAGTACACATCCTATGTCACTATGAAGCTGTAGCTAGAAAAAGACACAATTTTCTTGGAAAAAGTTTCCTTTCTACCGTGGAACTAGCCAACATGGTTCCCTTAAAGATACTCAAATTAGCCAAAGCTATTTAGTTATGGTAGGGTGGAGGGGCTATAAGCGCACAATAGACCGAGAAGGTTGCAATGCTCTCGCGTGTTCCCCAAATAATAATAATAATAATAATCCTTTCGCCGGGTCTGGTTTTCTATAATCTCCTCTGCGACGAACTTAATACCATTTTTCTGTATTTCCTGATGGTTGAATATTTGACCGAATTGCCTCTCTAAAAATGATGAGCTTCTGCTGAAATAGACTCACCTTTCAGCTTCTCCATGTCGAATAAAGTGTAGGCTGGTGTTTCGCAGGTCCGCGGTTTGCTATTTGACATCGGAATGAGGTCTTGACCCAGTAGTGATCAATCGCAGTTCGCACCTCTAGAAGTTCGCCGTTGTCATTATTAACGTCGTGGAGTCTGTGCCCTCCGGTCGTTCCTCTATATCCGTTGAATCTGCCCAATCCGAGACGAAACATCTGGTTCCGTAACAAGTGTTTTGTTTTATAGGCATATATTGTTAGACCATCGTCCAATTCCCATCCTGAAGGACCAGGTCTGTCTATTTAACCGCCCTGACACGGCTCTACAGTTTCAGCTTAATAGAATATGAGTTCTCTCAGCTATGCTGCGAGCCCATTTACATTCTTAGCCTAATTTCTAAAACGCACTGGCGTTTCTGGCCATTCAGAATGTCTCATTCCCAACTCCTTTTTGAATCCGGACTTGCGAGAAGTTGCAAAGCTGACATGCAATGATCATATTTTCGACATGTTTGCGCGGTCTCAGACGACGCAGAAAACAACTTTCACCATCCAAAGTAGTGACAATATAAAGACAAATTTTTTATTAGGCCACGACTCAAGTATATATAACTGTCTGGCAGATGCCTCTAAAATATCATTCCTTTGTTTAGAATGTATTGAAGCCCGAGATTTTAGATGATCCTGGAGTCCCCGCTCGATTCGATTGATCACAGAAGATATTTCAGCTACCTTTCACATTTTATATTTATCTTAACGGTGATTGCTCCTTTTAAATTTCTTAAATGATACCACCTCGGATTATCGTTTCTCATAGTACTTATGGCGCTGAATACGCTCACGAGTACACCTTCACACTCATTTTTTGCCTCATTGAAAAATTCCGACTCTGTCCTATTAATATCTTACTTCCCTTTATCCTGCTTGCGCACAAAAGGCCAATCCGGTATCACTTAAAAAACTTGATTCGATGAGTTCAAATGCATAAAAAAACTGCAGTCAAATTTCTTACCATAGTTTATACTAATTTTTTCTACCATCTTTCACTTTCCAGATCGATTGTTGTATCAAACTCTCAGGCATGCCGGACTTGACATTATCATTTATGAATCCCCGTCTCTTCGACGATGTATCCTTCCATCCGTGCGTTCGCTTCAAACGCTGGGAATCCGAACGGATTCTTTCATTCATTCCGCCGGACGGTAATTTCCGTTTAATGTCCTATCATATCGGAACGCAAAGTGTCGTTGCGATACCGATTTACGTTCGGCATAGTTTATCATTCAAATCGGGCGAACAAGGTCGTCTCGATATTACAGTTGGTCCGCGTACGACGCTCGGTCGTACTGTAGAACACGTTAAAATTGAAGTTTGTATGCCAAAATGCGTTCTAAATTGCGTACTAATGCAAAATCAAGGCAAGTATACTTTCGATCCAGTCACGAAAATCTTACATTGGGACGTCGGTCGTATTGATATCTCAAAACTACCGAATATTCGCGGCACGGTAAGTAAATCAAGTTTTCTGCAGATTTCTGTTCTTCGATTTTAACTCTTCACTCGGTTCCCGCTAGGTGTCAGTAACAGCCGGAAGTTCTACCACGGAAGCAAACCCATCGGTTAATGTGCAATTCAGCATTTCACAGTTGGCTGTGTCCGGACTAAAAGTGAACCGTTTAGATATGTACGGTGAGAAATATAAACCGTTTAAGGGTGTTAAATATGTTACAAAAGCCGGCAAATTTCAAATACGAATGTGAACATTATTTTTTATTATTTAAAGAAAAAAAAAATATTTAGCTTAGAAATTTTATTTGAATAAACTTGGAGATTAATTTTTTAATAAAACCGTAAAAATAAACCTGTTTGTAATTTTAAAGAAAAGGGGGTGTACTTGAAGGGAGGTCAAAGAAAACGCGAATGTCGTTATGCGGCCAAGGTACCTCACGTTGCAATTTAAAATGTAATACCAAATCAACCAGAGTCTCTGACTTATCGGCCATATTGGCCGTTTTTCTACACATTGTCCACTTCGTTTGATTTATGCGAGCAACAAAAAAATATTAACTTGATGTTACTCATTGCTTGTGCTCAAGTTGATTGAGCCTATTTTAGGCATATGACGATGCAATTTAGAAGATTAACCGATACCAATCAAAAATTCCATGGCAATGTATAAACAATCAATTCAGCGGTATCGTCTCAACGTTTTGTGTTTACTAAACACGAAGTAAAAAAAAAAAACTTGTTAAGTAAATGATCTCACTCATTTTTTTTTCCTTTTAGCTTCTAAGATAGAGAATCAAGCTAATCCGCCTTATGTACGTTATAAGAGTTTCAGATATACCACGAAACCCATTCCTTTCTGTTTGGTCAACACAAACAGTACAAATTCGTATCGTTTCGTCTCGTCTCAACTAAATCCAAAAAAAGCCGAAAATTATACAAAAAATTGAAATCCAGAAAAACTCTAACGGACAAGATTCTTTCTTAAGATAATATTTGCTCAGTGCAGCGTGTCTGATTGAAGGCTTCAGCTTCACCGTTGACAAATAACATTCCGCTTCGACACAAATGATGTAACGTTCATCAAATGACCGTCGCTCTACCTGTCGTATACCGCTCACCATCATTGATATATATCACACTATCAATTTTTATGACTATTCCGGTGCTTGTTGCTAATAAACGCTTCGTTGGTTTCCATTATTATACTGTGAAACAGACTTGTACACCTCCACAATTGTCTCAAGCTCTCGGAAGAAAATGTCGAAAGAATTTTCAAGATTAATTTAGACGACGTTTCGATCAGTTTCCGGAATGAATTGTGACTTCTAGTCCCGAAGCTATGACGCACATAAGACAATTCATAATTACCAGTCCAGGGTAGCTACATATTTCTTTGCGTTGAAACGAACGAAAGACATACACTTTAAGGTATATCATTAAAAAGTTCGTGTCGTCGATCATCAGTTAGCACGTCGTCGTTGAGAAGGATGAATATGATGGATTGCGTTTTGAGATGTTCTTGATTGGGGTCATGCTACCGATCGCGATTTTACAAACATTTTTCAGTATTCATTGGGATGTCCGTAGCAATTTATTGTGCGATTAACTGCCGGTGTATTACTCACAGGACCTTAAATATTTGGGGCCCCCCACACATAAATCATTACCGACCGTTAAGGCACGATCATTAAAAATTAAACGAACACATGCAGGTCAGATTTATTTATGATTTAAATTGCGGTTTTTCATTGTAATTTGAGACACCATTGTATGCATTTCGGATCTAAGATATTCACAGAAAACGATCATGACTTATTTTGCTTGCCGCCTATTTCACGGTAAAATCGCCGTTTTGATCGTTTTCTGTTGCTTTTGTAGTAGTTGGTTATTTCAAGATACATAAGCCATGCGTTGACCGCTAAAGAATTTAACAAAGACTTGTCATTTAACATTCGTATCGGAACGCCTTGAAGCGAGAGACAAAATCGATATGGAAGTCATATAACATGAGTCCTTTTTTAGTAGCTTTTACAAAATAGACCAGAATACTGCAAAAAGTTTTTTATTAATTTGTATTTGGATAGAACTGTCAATCTTTTATTTAGCACCATCCTCTGTAGGAAAATGGTTTTATTCTTCAATATAAGATGATGAGAAAAAACATCTAGTCGGGTGAATTGCGATTCTCTCATTTATTATGAGGTGGTAATTATCGACCTAATTAAACAGCTGCGCTTCTTCTTCAATGGCACTATAGCTCAAATTGGGCCTTTGGGTCCTGACCTTCAGGTTCATTTTATTTGTTGCTGTGATAGGGATGTTAGACCTTCGCACAAACCTCTCTCTGCGAATTTTCATTTTTGTAGATTGAGGTGGCCAAGATATACCCACGCAACTAGTGTGCTGAAATTGTACGTCGATCGGGATTTGAGCTCCCAACCTTCGCTTTGTAGACCAATACAGTATCTAATAGGCTGCACCTACTGTGCTGAAATTGTACGTCGATCGGGATTTGAGCTCCCAACCTTCGCTTTGTAGACCAATACAGTATCTAATAGGCTGCACCTTAGTTTAAACAGCTGCGCTTCTAGAATTCTACTCTGCTCTATCCACAAGGTCTTGACGACTTTGCCATGAAACTCCAAAGGGACTCTACTGCGGGTTTCGATGTATTTTCCAATCGATTTAGCGCATCCTCCACCATGGGAATGGCTCGTGAGTTATGAGGTATTAGAATTAGACCGACGATATGCATACCTATCGCATTCTGAGAAACAAGTTGTACGCTTTTTGGAATTTAATGGTTAAGCTGGTGATCATCTTAGCCAAACTTAGCCAAACTGTAGAGCAAAATTCTTGATTTTAAAATTATCTGATCTAATCTCCATACATTAAAACCTCTGTTATTGGGACACTGAAGGGAACAAGCAAATTGTCTCCCAATTAGGAGATGTCCTCATCAGCGAGTTTTACGATATTTCAAATTTAATAAAAGAGTTTCCAATAGATATTTCATTTATTTCATCTACATCTACAATGGCACTACAGACCGAATCGGGCCTTGGCCTCCTGACTTTTAGATTCCTACGAATTTTTCAATTTTGTAGATTGAGTTAACCAAGGTATATCGAAGCAAGCAGTGGGCTGGAACTATGCGCCGACCGGGATTTGAACTCACGACCTTCACATTGTAGACCAACACGCTACCCACTAGTCTACACCCTAGCTTTCATTTATTTAATTACATATTAATTAAAACAATCACATTTCAGAGTAAGAAAATTAATAATGCTTTTAAATATGAATAAAGTTAATTTTGAAATATGCATAGAGATACATACATTAATCATAATAAGTTTACATTTTTGTAATAAACACAATGATCTTAGTGTGTTTTTTCTCTAACATTTTGGCCTTTATGAAGTCTTCTATGTTGTTTTGAAGGACGAAATTAATAACTTGTTCAAAGCTCTGTAGAGCTTACGTACTCGCATTTGAAGTGACAAAGAGCATTGTTTACAAAAGCAGGTTTCGACATTAACGTGTTTAAAATTTTTCATTTCTAAGCACTAGGGACTTTGTCGGAGTTGCTCTGAAAAATAATCTGGTTTCATCCATATTATAGATATTATGTTCAGAATATCCTTTGCCAAGTTACAACCACGTTCATATTCACTTCTGCACGTTTTCCGCTAAGAATGTTAAAACCGATATTAGGGCGGAGTTTTAACTATTTCCCATGGCATCCGTTTGAAGCTTGAAAATCATTTTTTTTAATCCCTGTGAAATTTTTACTGTTTTAGCCTGAATAATTAAGCCTGGCAATCGGAGAGAATTGTTTGAAAACTTTGTCTACTGACCTGTGAAAAACTGTAAAGTGTATGTTCCTATTAAGCTAAATTGTACCAAATAAGAGATATTTCTTCCATTTGAGAGAGTAATTGGTTTTTTTTTACAATCCCATGTCCCAATTACGAGGTGTTCCGATGGTTGAGGCTTACCTGAAAAAAAAAATTGAGGTTCAAGCGAAACTGCGTCCCAATATTGAGGAAGTCCCGATTACCGAGTGTACCAAATGCGAGGTTTTATTATATGTATACCTACCTGTTTTTTGATGTATCACATGTAATGTAATTACGGAATTTAGTGCCTACTAACTATTTCAAAAAACCACACTCTACAACATATTAATTGCACTCTCATGCGAAGAAAAACGCTTCAAAAACAGCATCCACCGACAATTCTTCTTCAAACTGTTGGCTAACTTCCATTTTCATTTACGGGGTGGTTTCTTTTTAAATCATAGGTTATTTTGACACTGAAAGCTGTTTCCCGCTCGAAATTGACAGAAAGTCAGTATCATACCTCCGCGGAACGAAATGAGTCGCTTTACACTTGAACAACGTTGGCCTTAGAGCGGCTTGAATTGGACAACGATTTTGGGCGAAAAATCATCTTTACGAGGCGCATTTTCATCTCGGAGGCCACGTTAACAAACAAAAAGCCAATGCATCCACAGAGAGTGACAGTTTGGTGCGGATTGTGGAGTGGTGACATCATTGGACCATTTTTCTTCGAAAATGAGGCTGGAAATAACGTTTTGGTCAACGGTGAACGTTACAGAGCCATGTTATCCGACTTTTTTTTTACTGAAATTGGAGACATGGATTTGGGTGACCTCTGGTTCATGCAAGATGACGCGCCATGACACACAGCCCATGCCACAATCGATATTTTACGCAACAAATTCCCAAATCGTGTTATCAGCCGTCTTGGCGATGTCAATTGGCCGCCTTGGAGCTAAGATTTGACCCCTTTGGACTTTTTTTTCTGGAGAACCATGAAGGACCGATGTCATGCCAACAATCCAGAAACGATTCAAGCACTTAAAGCCAATATCATCCAAGCAATCCGTGAGCTACAGCCTGAAACCATCGACATGGTCTTGGCAAATTGGAGTGACAGAATGCGCTACTGCGAAGCCAGCCGAAGCAGCCACTTGAACGAAGTTGTATTTCATCATTAATGGAAATGTTTGCTCTTACTAATGAAGCCATAATACATGGAAAAAAATTTAATTTTATTCATTTTATTGCATTTTTAAAAAGAAACTTGTATTTGGCTCACCCTGTATTTACAATTTTAACAACTTCTATGTGTTTCTATATTAACTGGTTCCTTCCAAAATTATGATCGATACGGTAACGAAAATGATGAAAATGTTCCTACTGGACAGCAAAATATGAATGAACTGGATGCTTGCTTGCAATGTTAAATACATATGACCGTTCCAAGATAAGTTTTTTGTAATTCGGATACCTAGTGTCTTAACTGTTAGGACATCTGGAATGAAATTCTTTAAAACAGTATGAAAGCTGCAGCTAATAATACTTCATTTAAACATATCGAGCAATGAATTAAATTTCTTGGAACAGCTGGCAAGAAAATTGGAATGAGTTGAAAGGCAATGCATTTTGTAACTTTTGAAATTAGAGAAATGTTTCGACCAATTCGCTCATTTTCTACAATGGCACTACAGTCCAAATCAGGCCTTGACCTCCTGACCTTCAGGTTCCTTAACATTTTATTTATCATCGTGAAAGGTTTGTTAGCCCTTTGCACAAACCTCTTTGTACGAATTTTCATTTTCATTGATTGAGGTAAATAAAGTATACCCTAGTAGTCAGTGTGCTGGAATTATGCGTCGACCGGGATTTCAACTCACGATCTTCGCATTGTAGACCAACACGCTACCCATTAGGCTACACCCTAGCAATTTGTCTCATAAGCAGTTAAATAGCAAATTGCTCTATGACCATATAACCAAATCACAGAAGTAAAAATAGAATTATCACAAATTTTACAATTAATCATTTTAATTTAAACATCATGCGCCTACGAGACACGAATACTCCACTTCGACTGACTCGATTGCCATTTCACTTCTAGCATTGATGCCACATAACACGTAATTTTCGTTTTTTTAATTAAGCACAATTTGGATATGACTGATTTTAAATTTGACTTATCCTACGAATACCTAGTCTAACCATAAATACTGTTACAAACTTTTTGAAGCACTGTTCAATAAAAGAGGTGTTATATGTTAAGAAATCATTGTTTATTTATTAAATGCATTGTCAACAACGGAAATTGCAACAAGTTATTCGAAGTGATTGCCTTTTGCCTTTGCACAAGCCTTTAATCGAGCTGGCCACTTATCTATGGAAGCACGCACCACTTCAATCGGAAAGTTGGCGACTGCATGTGTAAGAGACTTCTTTAAGGATTCGGTATTAGGATGTCTTTTAGAGCACGTCATTTGCTCTAAGACAGACCATAATTCGTAATCCAGCGGATTCAGGTCTGGGCTAGAGGAAGGCCAATCTGTAGCTTTAATAAAATCTGGAACATTTTCTTCAAGCCATTTTTGGGTTGACTTCGCCTTATGACCTGGTGCAGAATCTTGCTGGAAACTCCAAGGCTGATTAATAGCTGAATAATGACGTGTTGACAGGTTTCACTACACTTTCAAGGACACTTTCTTGATAAATTTTGGCAGACTTTTTGACGCCCTTCTCACAAAAATGCAACTTTGTCACCCCGTTGTAGCTAACACCCCACCAAACCATTACTGAGGCTGGATGATGACCTCTTTGAACCTTTTGGGCAACTTGAGAAGCTTCTCTGGCACTGCGAGCATAAGCCCTATCGTTTTGTTTATTAAATGTTTCTTCGACAGTAAAAATTTTTTCGTCCGTAAACAAAATTTTACAGTGTTCTTGGTTTGCGTACCGGCAAAGTAATCGTTTTGATTTTTCCACTCTATTTTTTTTAACGAATCTGTTAGTAAATGCCCGGTAGATCTACGATAAGCACCCAACCATAAGTCACTTTTGATGATACGTAAAATTGTTCTTTGGGGTATTTTCATCTCACGCGATAAAATTTTTTGTTTCCGAAGAGGATCACGGCGAATTCTCTCGCGCACGGCTTTAACCGCTTGAGGTGTTCGAGTAGTTCGCGGACGGCCACTTCTTTCACGGTCACTTACTCCAGACGTATCATTAATTCTTTCAATAGCCCGATATACAAACATTCGGCTTATACCAAGGGTATGCAGTCTTAAAAATATCACTTGGTTGCATTCCTACTTTATGAAGTGCAATCACAGCAATTCTATTTTCTTTGTCACCCCAATCCATGTTCACTACACTAAAAATTAAACTCAAATGATGACAAATGCATCAAGCACAAGCGTACTATAGCGATTAGCTCAATTTTTAAGAAATGCAATATAACGGTTCCTTTCTGCAGGGTTGCCAAACCTTGTAACAATATTTATGGCTAGACTAGGTAGAGTTAAAGGGAGAAGCCAAGCGAGCTTGCACGTAATTTTCACAACTAAACGAAAATGAATGAAGCGCATTTTTACTCAATTTTGCACCCTATTACGGATAATTTTATACAAGCTATGTGGCATCACTGTCCTTTCGCCTTCTCAATTTATAATATTCGATATGTAATAATCGGTTATTATTATATAGTTGAACTAATTGGAATGTAAGCTTACCAAAAAACTGCAAACTTATAACAACCAATGCATTTTAGGGGTACTCTGACCAGACGTCACGCATTAAGGGAACCAGCGTATAATATCTTCGAACAAAGTCTGAATTTATGCTTAAAGCTATTGCCAAATAAACAAGAGCTTAGACATTAAAACTATTCTTTACATCTTTGATTCTTATCTATAAGTTTGTGGTAAAAATTTTGCGGTATATGATGTTAAGAAAAGAATAAACAAAACTTATCAAATTCTAAGTTAACTTAAATTAAACCTAGAACTAACCTAGCTCATGAATTTGTCAAAAAAATTGTTTTGAATTTCGGTATATTTAATCTGATGTAATTCAGCAAATTCAATCGACTGGTAGAAAAGTAAAAAGATTTGTCCAAAATAATGTGAGACATTTATTTTATATTATTTGAAACTTTTCTCTGTGAACGCCAGCAAGATTAACGAGTTCTTTGTAGTCAACTGAGATTTTCGGTTAATGAAGGGATATGGTCCATGAATGCTTTTAGAGATACTTTAATGGATTTAGAACACGTAGTAGGGATGCCTAGTATATTAATACAAGGGTTTGGAAGAAACCTTTTTGCACACCTTTTCCGCGTTAATTTTTATTTTCCATTTTACGAAGAACAATTGAAGTTGCTGATCTTGTGTGTTTTTTATTATTACAGTGCTACCTCGAAAATGTGAACTAATTAAAACGAAGGTAGTTCTTATTATGGAAGAGTTCGCAGTAGTGAAGACATAACTATTTAACATAATACAGTAATGTGATAGTGTTATGTATTGGCATAACATGTAAACTAATAATTAAAACTTGTTTATAAAAGAGTAAAGTTTTTCTTTAATTATTTTCGTTTTATTAAAAAAGGTTTGCGAAATTAAGCCGTTACGTTCTTTACTAGCTTTTCTACCCGGCGTTGCTTTCTCAGTAGACAGTACCAAGATTCTATCTGGGAGTAGTCTCCAATATAGGCTTGTTTCGTCTGCACTGAATACATTCTCTCGTGTAAAGAGTATGCTTCTTAAAACCGAATGAAATTTCTCTAGAAACGGTTTTACAGGTTCATTATTGCTTGACAATTTTTCGCCGCTTACCTTGCCCTCTTACCCCGCAGCGTTTCCTGAACTTTTCAATATATACTCTGCTAGCAGTAAAATTTCCTGCTCGTTTGAATCAATCAAATCAAATTCCTGTTAAGACCCCCTATAGGGGCATAGGACAGAAAAACTCTCTTCCACAAGGCGCGATTCTGAGCATCGGCCTTAAGCTGTTGCCAGGACTTGTTTATTCCACTGGTCTCCTGCTCAACTGCTCGCTTCCATGTGTTACATGGTCGACCAACCCGACGTCTTTCTTGAGGATTATAATCCAGAGCATGCTTATCGATGTTTCGCTCTGGTTCCCTCAAAGTATGATCCACTGCCACTTCCGCCTTTGAATCTCAATACCTATTTTAGTCTAGCCAGTTGTACTCCAAAGTTCAGATCACTTCTGGCCAGAATATTCCTAAAATGCGTCGGAGGCATTGGTTCACGAAAGTCTGTAGTTTCTTGGTAAGTCGAACGGTCACTTTCCACTTAGTACAACCATATAATAACACGGATTTGACGTATGCGTCAAAAACTCGCAGCTTCGTGCGAAGGGAGATCTCTCTTAACCTCCAGAAAGGGGAAAGGATACCGAAGGCCTGACGAGCTTTATTTAGCCGAGCCTCAACATCCCTTTCGGCTCCGCCGTCCATGCTGAAAATGCTTCCGAGATAGCAAGAAGCTTGCACCAGAACAGTGAAGTTTAGACAGTCCTTCATCCCTCGGACGACGCAAAATTCTAAGTTTGTACTTTTCCTAGTTTCAATGAAAATCGATTAAATGCATTTTCAAACATAACAGGACAGGCGTAAAGCCCAACTCTAGATGAAGGAGATTTTTTTTTATTTTAAGAAATTTTGTAGGGGAAGTGGTAGAGGGGGTGACGACATTGAACTAATTTTTTCACATCACGGTAAGATTGCTATCAAAATGTTTTATACAAAATTTAGGATTCAAAAAATTTAAAAGGTCCTGAGAAAATTAGTTTATTGGATTTAGTGAAATTGTGCAGTTTGTGTGGGAGATGGTAGAAGGAGTGTGAATTTATTAATGACGTTTTTAGAAATAACTGTAAACGTCATTTAATTGACATATTTTAAATCGCAGATCAGTAGGGTTCACACTTTTCAGGAAAATCAACTTTTTGTAAAGTTGTTGAATTGTGTCCAATTGTATGGAAGGGGGTAGAAGGAGTGAAGCGAATCGGCTGATTTTTTGGTCTTACTAATAACTCTAAATAATTATTTAGTGCATAATTTCAGCTCTATAAACTTCATACGTACTGAGTAAATTTATTTAGAGTATTTCATAAAAAAGTGCAGTTTGTATGGGAGGTGATGGAAGAATGGGGAGGACTCAACTAATTTTTATGCAGCAGATTGAAATTATTATAAAAGTAATATGTTCCATATTTTAGATCAATAGCTTTCATGCTTTTTGAAAAAATCCGTTTATTGTCGAATTGCGAAATTGTGTCATTTCGTATGGGAGGGGGTAGAAGGGGTGAAACTAAATGTCTAATTTTTTTTGGGGTTACTAATAATTCCAAATAATTATTTAGTCCACAATTTCAGCTCGTTAAGTTTTATACGCAATGAGTAAATTGGCTTAGAGTATTTCATGAAAAAGTGCAGTTTGCATGGGAGGTGGTAGAAGGAGGAGGAGGACACGTATAATTATTTTACCATAGACTGAAATCATCATAAAAGTAATATACCCCAAATTTGGGACCAATTGCTTTTATACTTTTCGAGCAAATCCGTTTATTGTCAAATTGCGCAATTGTGTCATTTTGTATGGGAGGGGGTAGAATGGGTGGAGCGGTTAGGCCCGTTCACGAACTCGTCCTTACTTTTTTATCAAAAACGACGTTTGACTTGCCAAAATGAAAAGTGCGCAATTAACTAATGTAACACACAATATATTTAAAATGGAGCTCGTTATACATTCTTAGATTGTTCAAAAATATTATTTATTCTTAAGGCCCATAATGTGGGGTCTTCAAAAAATATGTCAAAAATCCTGCAAAAACGATGTAATTATTCATTACCATGATACATGTTAATTAAATGAAGATCTGTGAATCAATCACCAAAAGCTTACTTCCACGAATTTCAATGTTCTAAATATCCTCCCTATGCCACTGATTCAGTATTTCGTGTTTTGAAATCCCCTCTGCGACAGATTTCGAGGGAAACGCCTTTAAAGTTATGGCTATTGCCTGAGCCCACTTTGTGGCGCTGTGGAAAGACTCCGGTAAAATGCTTCTACTGTTCAACATAATGCTGGAATCAGGAATATCAGCGAAACTCGTCAGACTGACTAGGCTTATAATGATGGACTCAACATGCAAAGTAAGGTTCAAAAACGACCTGACAACAAGCTTCCAAACGCTCTACGGTCTGAAGCAAGGAAATGGCCTTGCACCAGCACTTTTTAATCTGGCTTTGGAATATGTAGTAAGAAAACTCTCAGTTGACACCAAAGCGACGCTACTGTTTAAATCAATGCAGATAGCAGTTTACGTCGACAAAACGAAAGTTATGTTGCAATCGCCAAGAAATACGCCAATCATACAAAATCTAACAATATACTGTAATATAGAAAACGTGGACAACCTCATATACTTAGGAGCCAATCTTTCTTAAGACGGCAACGAAATCAAAAGACGCTTAATGGTAGCAAACATCGTGCATCGAAAAACGAAACTACGAATTTCCAAAAATAAAGTCTGTAGGCTTCTATAGCAAACGTGGACCTTAATACAGGCATCAGAATGATTAATTCCTTCGAGAGGAAGGTACTACGACGAATCCTCGGACCGGTGACAGAACAAGGCACATGGCGAATTCGATTCAATCAGGAATTGTATACCATCTTTGAGGACCCAGGAGTCTCTTCTCTCATCAAACTTCGAAAGCTACAGTGGGCAGGTCACGTACAGTAAATGGAGGACAGAAGAATACATAAACTGTTGTACGCGGAAAGGCGGAAGGAAAAGGCCAGTTGGAAAACCAAAAAAGGCATAGAGGACTTAATCGACGCAGACTGCAAAACACTTTTGAAATTGTCGATATGGAGAACGCGGACATTACACCGAGAAATATGGAGGTCAAGGCCCGACTTGAGCTGTGGCGCCATTAATGATGATGATAACAATAATTTAGTCGTCATAAAGTTTCAAAACTCTAATTTAAAGCAAGAGAAAACTTTTCTTTGAACCTATCATCTTTCCTTGTTTGAAACCTATCGCTGAAACGAATTAAACATATCAATCAATCAAATTCCTGTTAAGACCCCCTATAAGGGCATAGGACAGAAACAACTCTCTTCCACAAGGCGCGATCCTGAGCATCGGCCTTAAGCTGTTGTCAGGAGTTGTTTATTCCTCTGGCCTCCTGCTCAACTGCTCGCTTCC
Organism: Chorisops tibialis; assembly: GCA_963669355.1. Taxonomy (NCBI): domain Eukaryota; kingdom Metazoa; phylum Arthropoda; class Insecta; order Diptera; family Stratiomyidae; genus Chorisops; species Chorisops tibialis. Next base: position 91,550,768 of record OY770263.1, read on the forward strand.
ATGTGTTACATGGTCGACCAACCTGACGTCTTCCATGAGGATTATAATCCAGAGCCTGTTTGGCGATGTTTCGCTCTGGTTTCCTCAAAGTATGACCGATCCACTGCCAATCCCGCCTTTGAATCTCAATACCTATTTTAGTCTGGCCAGTTGTATTCCAAAGTTCGTCGTTGGAGATCACTTCTGGCCAGAATATTCCTAAAATGCGTCGGAGGCATTGGTTCACGAAAGTCTGTAGTTTCTTGGTAAGTCGAACGGTCACTTTCCACGTAGTACAACCATATAATAACGCGGATTTGACGTATGCGTCAAAAACTCGCAGCTTCGTGCGAAGGGAGATCTCTCTTAACCTCCAGAAAGGGGCAAGGATACCGAAGGCCTGACGAGCTCAACATCCTTTTCGGCTCCGCCGTCCATGCTGACAATGCTTCCAAGATAGCAAAAATGATGCACCTCTTCCACATGCTGTCTGTTAAGAACAATCGGTGTGCTTGCGTTCGAACCCATGTGCATGTACTTGGTTTTACGCACATTTATTTTCAATCCCGCATCTTTGCATTTAGAATGCAACGAGCGAACATTTGACTCTAAGTCCGAACGGTTATGTGCAAGCAAACACACATCATCAGCATAATCAAGGTGACTTAAGATGTTAAATAGTCTCCATTGAAGACCTTTACCTTCCCCACCTTCCAGTGCAGCTTTCAAGATGTCATTTATTACCACCAGTAACAGTGCTGGTGATAATATGCTGCCTTGTCTGACACCCGTTCGCACAGGGAAGTTCTCGGACAGCTCTCCTCTATGCAAGACGACCTTGCATCTTCGTAGGATTCTTTAATCACTGCTATGACCTTATCTGGCATACCTCTCCTACGCAAAGCATTCCATATGTAATCTCGCTTAACGCTGTCGAAAGCCTTCTCGAAGTCCACAAACATGAGATGTAGTGGCGAACCCATTTCGGCTGTCTGCTCTAATATTATCCGTAGGGTATTTGTGTGGTCGGTACAAGACGACCCTTTACGGAATCCAGCCTGATAAACTTCGAGAGTGCTCTCGACGACATCACTAATCCTATTGAGAATTACCTTAGTCATAATTTTTGATACGGCAGTAAGTAGACATATGCCACGCCAATTGCCACAATCCCGAAGGTCGCAATTCTTCGGAATTTTCACAATGACGCCCTCCTTATATTCAGTCGGATATCTTCCTTCATTCTACACCTCAGTAAAGAGTGGGAGGAGTATATCGGCTGTTATTTCCGGGTCCGCATTGAGGAGTTCGGTTGGTAGTCCGTCTATACCTGCAGCTTTCCTTCCCGCCATTAACCGAATGGCGGAAACTATTTCTTCCTTATCTGGGGGATCGTCCCTAATATAGGATTGTTGCGGTTGGATGTTTGGTAGTTGTTCTGCTTCCGGGATATCTTCCTCTGAGAAGATGTTGAAAATATCAGAGAAGTATTCCTTCCATCGCTGCAACTGGTGTTCACTCATATTAAGGGGAGTTCCGTTGACATCTCTCACCAGGTGGTTGGCGGTGAAATTCCTGTTCGTCAACTGTTTCATGATTTTAAATAGTGAACCCATGTCTCCAAGGTAAGCCGCAGATTCTGCCTTGTTTGCCAGATCTTCAATGGCCTTTCTCTTGTCGCGTCTAACAGCCTTTTTAAGCTGCATATGAGCATCGCGGTAGTTCTGCCTCAGGTCGGGCGTTCGTTGGTTGACATCGGGTTGAGAGATAATTGCCAATTTGGCTTTTTTCCGATTGCCAACCTTGTCCCATGTGACTTGTGACATCCAGTGTTTCTCACCGCTTTGCACATATCCCACAGATTCTTCAGTTAGAAAGTTAGTTAGAAAAGTGTTGTTGGTCGCTTCCCAATTGACGTCCAGTGTTCACCCAATGTGGATGACTTTTCATGTAGAATAGTGGTTTATTCGCGATTTTTGTTGAGATCTCTGAGTTTATCTACATTAAACTTGCGAACGTTCCAGAAGCCAATCATAGTCCGTTTTCGAATGCCAAAAGCCGTTACCGTAAAATCAGTCCGTATCCGAGGCGCTGTATCCGTTTCTCACATCAGTTATGTCTTAAGATCACGGGTGATAAGCCCATGATCCAGTAAGTGTCCATTTGTCATTTTTACGGCAAGCAGGACTGGCTGTGGGTAAATTCTACAGCCCCCATCCCACAGGGGGATAGTTAGCTCAGGTCCGTGGAGTCGCTAGTCTCCAAAGATAGTTGCAGGAATTAGTAAAACCTTCATCCAACAACTACCCCCTTGCGGGGGGTATTATTTATTGTGGAAGGGTTGTTACCTCTTCGCACAACCCTCCATCTACGAATTTTTCATTTTCGTAGATTGAGGTGACCAAGGTATATCCAAGCAGTTAAATTAAAATTTTGGTCTAAATTATCATTAAAGCGCTGTGTGTCATACACTTATTTAGCTAAATTACCAAAATAGTGATCATTTATAAGCTAAATATTCCTTGCTAAATCATCTCATTTTTCTCATAATTTAGGCTATAACGATGAAGAAAGTGGTAGAGCTGCCCATTTCATATAAGATTTTTCGTGCTAGAAAGAAGAAGAAAATCTATTTTCTGACAGCTCTGACTTAAATAAAATCTTTTGAAGCGTGATTTAAACGCCCACCTATGAAAGATGACTTGCAAACGATTCCAAAACAGGACTAAGGATCATTTTCCATCTTTTGTGGCCTTCCTTGCAAAATTTTATTGCTTGTTGGCTATGCGATTCAACTTTTTAAAAATATGACGGAAGAATGAGTGGCTCTTCTTAATTAGCAAAGTGCTATGTATCACCAATCTACTAACGATGAAGATGTAATCTACTGCAGATGAAGAAATTACGAATTAGTTAAATTATAATTAGGACCACTATGTGTCACTGGTGTTCAATATTGTCACTGAAGCTGCTTGAATGGCATCATAATAAATATTAATTTTTTTGGGCTTCGATTGGGTTCGAAGTACATTTTGCAAACTATGGAAACGAATGTGTATACTGTATACATGTAAACAAAAAATTTCGAACTTAACGGTTTCAAGCCTGGACCGCATTGACCATGACTACTTACGATAGTTCCTCAATTATGCAGCGACACCAATAAATGCTAAGAATAGTTTAGTTTAGTGCAGACGGAAGGGCTTAAACTGACTCATTAAATCCTACCAACTGCTCATTTTCCTCTAATCGATTTCTCTGTACTATTTAGATGTGATATCAATTAATTTTAATTTCTAATTTATATGCACTATGAATTTCAAACCCACTTAAGAAACTCTTACGTCGGCCATACTCTCGTCTCAGCAAAAATCTCATTCTATGTATGTACGTAAGATTAAAATTTCATAAAATTTACCTTGAACCTGAACAGAATCCCGCCGACGAAGACGCCAACACATGCCCTCGATTTACGAATAGTGTAGTTAAAAACTCTTTAAGAATTAGATCCTCGCGTCTACTCCCAAAAATCAATTTTCAAGAATCATGTTCGAACACTCCAAGTCTACGAAGGAGGAGGAGGAAGCGGCAACCGTACTTAACATGTCTGATTATGACTCGAGAGACTTTGAAGAGTACCGCTTAATTGTACACGAGTACAATGGTTCGTAAGGCTCTTTTAAGCAATCTTGTAAGTTGTTGTGACTGCAATAGATGTTTTTAAAGCCATAGTGCGATTCTATTTAAAATGATCGAAGAATTCTGTTAACCTACCTCATTAAAGATGCTTGCGCTGTAGCCGAAGTTTCAGCTTTCTATGACATAAACTCAATTACCGCCCCATTAGCATGCATCAGCAAAATTCAAGGTTATGAAAGACATTGAAGACCACACCCCTTTGTGCGAAAATTTTTCGAAGATGATCGCATCAAGATAATTCGTTTCATTGGGCTTCCAAAAAAAATTGAAGATATCCTCATTCCAGAATCAGAAACTTGAAGGTGGTCTACGTTCAGTTTGATGTTGTAACCTTCAACCTGAAGATCAGTTTTTATGCTATAAATTAACTCATTCGAAGTACCTCATCTCTTTAATTCACGTGACTTAATTTAACGAATCTTAGAACAATCTTCTGAAGCCTATCTTCATTCAAGCAAGGAAATATGAGATTGGAAGCTCCTTAGGTAGAAGAAGAAAAAAAGGTAAAGAAAATTGTATTGCTGGTGCTGCTGTCTGTTCTATTCGTGCTACCAAATTACGCAAAGATTTGTGGCCAGAACACAGAGCGAAGACACTGAAAGGAACCTGAGGAAAAAAAAAACAAGTAGTTAGTAGTATAGCATGTCTTGGGCATAACCAGCAGTCGGTGTGGCTAAACAACGCCGAGTACCCATCAATGATGATGATGATGAGATGACCGGGCTGTAGAAGGCCCGGGCAAGACGAGGTAAGATCAACCGGTGGCACCAACAAAGGTAACTCCAGCAGCAATGGCACGGCAACAGCCGAGTAATCGGACACATTTTAAAAGAACTCCGGTTCTGGGCATTAGAGGAAAGGTATGTCGCGCGAGACGCGCCGAAGAGGCGCTTTTCTTTTCTTCCGAGATCAAGACGCAAAGAACAAGTTAGTTTGAATCAGGCATATAGCAAGATTTTTCGTCGTTTTCTTGTTGTTACTGTTGGTGGTGGCTCATTACCTCTGTGTGCGATAACCATCTTACCTTTTCATACCTGCCTGAAAGAATCGTTGAGACGGCCAGAAAGAAAGACTCCAAGAAAACATGACTCTTGACTTTCATGGTACACGTTTGCTGGTACACCACACCGTTCGGTTAAGACCACAATGCTGTTTATTGCTGCTGCTTTTGCTTGTCGGTCTATGTACCGAGTGCGAGAGATTGTTGCAGGATTGGAATGGAATGCAGTCGGACCTGTCTTCATCATCATCTCGTCTTGTTCATCTTTGTTCAGCCATATTTTTTTCCACCTTCTTCTTCAAAAAAAAAAATTTAAGTGCTCACAGTTTTGTTTAAAAGAACGAAGATAAACTGAAGGTGACAGTTAGCTTAGAGATTTGAGATATCAAATGGAGTTCACTTCAAGTCGTAACAATAACCATTCGAGCCTATCGAAGAATAAAGAAGAAATACTCATAAGTTACTTCAACATCTTCTTTAAGGAAAATCTAAATACATATAATACCTTCTTCGATACTAAGAGGAAGAGATAACGATATATAGTATGTTGGTGGTATCCACATTGGCCATGTATGAAACATATTTCGGGCTAAACGATAGCATCAAGCTCGATGGTCTTTCTGAACTGAAGACAATTAAGCGCAGAGAAATGTGATGGCAATAATTAGTTGCAATTAGCAAGTCCAGTTCTCTTCAATATGGTAAGACAATTTGTGAGGATGTTGAAAAGAAACAGCTCGCTACTGTTTGAGAACGTCTCGCGATATTCTTTAATCATTGGATACGATCGAGTGTGACATTTGACGTATTTTTCTAATTCTTGCTGTTTTCTTAATATCTTGGGTAAATGGTAACTTGCTATTAGACTTTTATTGCGTCAGAATTCTTAAGAAAATTTAATGAGGTTAATTAGAATGCTAAGTGATTTTTAATGACGTAGTCTCGAAGACAGTTTTTACGATTTTGGACGAGTTATGGTTTAATAGACGTTTGGAAGATTAATTAAAATGCATTCGAAAATATGATGGGAATCACCTACTTGACTTCATAATTTTAACACTTAGACCTAATACTGGTTAAATCAAGACAGAATAGTAGAACTGGATTGGGCATGTCCGGGACTTATGAACTTATGGTAAAAAAAACTCCCGTAGATGCATAATATTGTTGTAGATCTGGCAACCACGTAATTTGATCTTTCTCGAATTATAGAAAGATCTAGAACTTCCCAGTATAGTCTAGACATACACCTGATGGAACAGTATACTCCAAAATGTAGGCAATTAAAGATCTAGAACCTTCCAGTATAGTCGAGACACACACCCAACGAATACACCACGGAAGCTTCGAGAATTGGGGAAAATGGTATAAAAGCACGAAGCTTTCAGACGGATGCAGTCAGTCATTCAGCGACATCTATCGGTAGACGCGAACAGGTGCAAGAACGCGATAGAACAATATCGGCGGTGGTGCAATATAGCGCGAATTAAGTTAAAGTGCGAATTAGGTTAAAGTGCGAATAAATAAACTGTCACTTTATTAAAAGAAAGGTTTCCGGATTCTACACTGTTACGCTTTATTATTCGTGACGTTTCGGTCTCTGCTGAGACCTTTATCAAACTGTCTCAGCAGAGACCGAAACGTCACGAATAATAAAGCGTAACAGTGTAGAATCCGGAAACCTTTCTTTTAATTCAAAATGCACTGTGAAAACATTCACCAAACCAAATTATCACTTATTTTTAAACGAATTGTGTTTTACTTGAAATCCCGGTGAACCCCTAGCTCGCAACAATATTTAACCCTGATAGCCCACCTGGACATCTCGCAGACGAACATTTTGTTCTCTTCCCTATATATTCGATGCCTCCACATCTTAGGAAGTTAAAACAGTTTTTTTTAAAAAAAAAACATGTGGAAAGGCCAACCCGACCGGCATCAGATTGAAGACTAGTCAGTGAACGAATAGCTAAGTTGATTGAGGAGGAAGAGGAGGGTGGGAGTATGGAATATATGGAGGAGTTGGGAGAGAACAAAATGGAGAGATGTACGTCTGCTACGTATACGTCGTCTTTCGGGGTTGTATTGTTGTTTTAAATTGTTATATGATGCTTTTTGTTACGTGCTCGTCCTCACGACGTAGTGGTATAACAAGTATCATTGATTTGAAATCGAAATTTTATAAAACGAACTTTTAAATTTTTAGCAAGTTGAAATAGGAAAGTTAGAAAGAAAACGTGAGAGGGATAACTCTGAAATAGTGGTGGACGTTGGTGAAATTGGGCTTTACGCCCAATCATAAGTCTGTTATGTTTTTCAATATGAATGAGCAACGCTACGTGTGATTTTGGAGCAGCAGCCCAATAATGCGAGTTTTCCGCAAAATACCTAAGCATTTTGAGGCATCAAGAGCGACTTCGTAAATGTGTTGACTTTAATCAACACGATTGTTAAATTTAACACCAAGTAGCGTAAAGCTTGCAGAAGGTGGAATCTTCACGTCACTGAGGGACATTGTAGCGACTGACGACGGAATATTATATTTTGAAGATATATTGCAGGACTGGCTTTTCGTGGCATTAAACTCTACTCTGTTTTACCTGCTCCATTCCAGGATTAAGTTGAGGTTAGAGTTTAATGAACCTATTGACTCCGCAGGAGACTCAAATGGGAACATATTGTCAAGCGTACTGTCATCAGCGAAGCTATGAAAGTAGACGACAGAACGTCATTTATCAAAACTGAAAAGAGGGTGGTTGATTGGACTGAGCCTTAAGCACGCCAGAATTATTAGAAAAGGGGGTAGAATTAACTACGAGGAGAGGTCAAAAGTTTCGGGGATGACATAGAAGGGAGGTAAAATTAAATATGTTATTATTTTTCCTTTTCAATATATTCTCCCTTAAGCATAATACATTTATCACATCTCTCACAAAGTTTTTATCAATTCCTTCTGAAAAAAAATGTTTTATGAATGCCTTCAAAATTGGCTGAAATTGCCGACTTCACCTCTTCATCTATGGGAAAATTTCTGTCCAGGAAGTTCTTTCTTCAGTTTTGGGAACAAATAGTAATCGGAAGATCTGGAATATAAGGGAGTGGTACAATATTCTGTAGCCGCATTTCTGTAGGGCAGCCATTGCAACGTGGCCTTTTTCAATAGGTGCGTTCTCCTGCAAAAGCAGCACACCTCGAGTCAACTTTCCTCTTCTTTTTTTTTGATAGCATCCTTTAATTTTTGTAGCAAGTTGGCATAGTATCCCCTGTGATATTTTGTCCTTTTTTCTTATAGTCGATCATCAAAACTCTCTCTGAAACCCAAAAACTAGTAGCAATGATTTTTTCGGCGGATTGCGAGACCTTGAACTTCTTGGGGGAGGGGATGAAGTGCCTTTACGAAGCTACTGATTTGATTCAGGCTCATAGTGATGAACCCAAGTTTCGTCTCCAGTAACAATCCGGGTCAACATTTCATCCCTGTTCTCGCTACAGAGATCCAAAAACTCGCGTGAACACTCGACGCGCTGCTTTTTCTGAACCGCTGAGAGTATTTTCGGTACCCATCTTGCACTGACTTTAGACATGCCGAGGTGATCGTGGAGAATATTGCAAATGGTTATATCTGATACTCCATCCATTTTTACGATTTATTTCTTCTTTAAACGACCATCTTCGAGAACAGGTTTCTCCACTGTTTCGACGATTTTGAAGAAATGGGTGGCCTGAGCGTTCATCATCTTTAATTGGTTCTCTGTCTTGCATGAATAAACTATGCAACTTATAAATCATTGTTTTTCCAGAGCAAGAGTCCGCGTAAACAGGTGATATTTCTTCTAAAATGATTTGATGCGTTTTTCCTTCTAGGTAAGGAACTTTGTGACAGCACGAAATTCAATTTTGCATGGACAAAATTGTTTTTCGCGTTTTCTTTCCGATTGACTTGTTGATTTCGCGATAGCTAAAATGTGAATGATTCGATTTGACACAAACTTTGTATTTATACCTGCATTGAGTGTTGGAATACCTTCAGGTAAAAATATTTCTCCTCTCCCTTGTCCCTCCCTTTCATTCCGTAAAATTTTTAACCACCCCTCGTACATCTAACACAACTCGTATAGAGCGCTCAGAGAGGAAGGTCTCAATCCATCCCAACGAAAGTGGAATTAAAGCCAAAGACTTTTAGTTATGAGAGATTTATGCCAAAGGCTTTCGCAATGTCAAGCACCCTTCGCCGAATTTGTATATTGTTGCGAGCTAGGGGTTCGCCGGGATTTCAAGTAAAAACACAATTCGTTTAAAAAAAAGTGATAATTTATTTATTCGCACTTTAATTCAATTTCCCGCTTAATTCGCACTATATGGCAATACCGCCGCGTACTTTTCTATCGCTTTCACTGGTTCGCGTCTAAAAATGACTGACTCTCTCGCTGAAAGCTTTCGTGCTTTTATACATCTCTTCCTATACTCATGACTGTTCTCGAAGCTTCCTTCGGTGTGTATGTGTGAACTATACTGGAAAGCTCTAGATCTTTAATTGTGGCTTTCTACATAGTTGAGTATACTGTTCTACATAATTCTAGTCTATTCGAGAGAGATCGAGTTGCGGGGCTGCCAGGTCTGCATATAACAATATGCAAGAGTTCCAACGCTCAGTTAGATGCAATAAGAGATCTCCCGTAGAACCTACAGAGCGGAAACCATATTAGCGATCGTGGATGAGTTTTTTTCAATAGGTAGTTCACTATTCTGCGATTAATAGCAGTTTCCATTAACTTTGAAAGCACTGAGGTAATGGCAATAGGGCAATAGTTAGTGGCTGAACATTCGCGACTTTCTAGGTATTTGGAAAGCACCCTGAACAGTATGATAGTTGGTAAAGTTGGCGAAGTTGTTTAACTGGAGAGCAAACGCATTTTATAAGAACAATGAAGGGTTGCCATCTGGACCAGCATACTTGTTAACATTGAGTTCTTGCAGGGTCTTGGAAATAATCATAGTTTGAAAACGGACTGCAGGTGTGAACGTATAGACAGTCGGATCTCTTGAGGACATTTCATGATGAAGATTGTGCTTCTGTGATGTAAATGGCAGCGGATCAGTCATACCCGATCCAACGCAAAATAAGCTCTATATTCGAGAACTTAAGGGAGAAGAAGAACAGTCCTCTTGAAAGCCGGAAAGGAAAGATAACCTTTGGGCCAATGAGCAAATTTTGTAGTCCTTCATCTGAAGCCTCACGAGAGTAAGAATTAGTTAGCAGTTTAGGATCACACTATTTTATCTGCGATTATCTCGAGCAATAGTACCTAACTCAGACAAATAAACCAGCATAGTTAAATAAATAAATCAAGTAGATCTCTCTATAGATTTAAGATGGTCAAAAAACTCACTCGTTTTTAATCTTAAGTTACAACCTTTACAGTTTTCTCAAATAATTTGAACCTCTTTCATCGGTTTAACTGCTTTAAGCTCGTACATTTATCAGTAATATGCATTTAGTTAGCGTCCGATTGAAGAAACCGAAAAGTGAAAACCCAAACCCAAATCTTCGTCATTAGCACATCCTAAACGGCGTTAGTTTGCGGAATGAAACGCTCTATGAATCGCAGTCTTCAGACAATGCTAAACTCTTTATCAAACATTGGCGCTGCTTAAAGCGAAATGCAGGTCATCTTTTCTTCTTAGATCGTATATCTTCACAACTTTTTCTTCATGTCGTTCGTCCGCCGATCCATCATCAGAAAAGCCGATCATTTTCACTCAGAGCCAATTAGCATCGGTATTTACAAGTTGCTAATCAAAAATTGTGCCGCCTGCACATTTTTTTATTTTTTTTTTCATTTTCTTTATGCAGTATCTTCAGCATCTTCATGAAATTCTTTTTTATTTTATTGCAGCCTAAAACAAAGGCATTTGAAACTAAGGCACTTCTCTAGGCCTCATGCTTGACAAGAATAAATTTGTTTCACACGTTTATTTTCACAGCTCTTCATTTTGTATAGCGAGTAGTGTATCTTGAAGAGCACACGAAGCAAGAAAACATAAGGAGGTGCGGTAAAAAAAAAAATCGTGTCTATATGGCTTACAAGTCAAAATAAATCAATAAAAACGGGTTCAGATGCAAAGATGAAGGAAAAAAAATTGGTTTCTTCACCTTCACGAATTGAATTTTCTTCTGTTTCTTCATATTCGATTTGTGAAGAGCAAAGAAAGATTGCGCGCAGCATCAGAAGCATTGAAAACGATCAAAGACCGGTTTAAGAATCTGCTCCTATGTAGAGAGTGAATGAGAGAGGGGAGAGCGGGCACAACCTACTTAACCCGAGGGACCCACCACAAGACCAAAGTGAAGATACTCGAAGAAAAAGTACTAGGAGCTTGAAGATTCTGTGGTCGAACTTATATATGCTGGGTAATGCTGCATAATCATCATCATGGACCACATCTTCAACCACCAATACATTGATCTTTTCTGTGCCTTAAGTTCCAACGTCTTCAAGTTTTTTTTCCTCTTTTCATTTTATTTTAAAGAAGAAGAAATGAATTTGAACAAGGGTCAGTGACTTGCGACGAGTTGAAATGTGCTTAGGAAAAATCATGATTGTTACGGTTTGAAAATTAAAGTACTCTCGAGAGCATCCTGCGACTGGATCTAAAAACGAGAAAAAGGAAACTACATTCATTCTCTGATTCTCCTCAAGATAAGAATGAAACGTCTTAAATCTTTCGAGATATGTCTCAATTAATCTTCAGTGATAGACATGGCGACATGGAAGACCCTTTTTCTTAATGTTCTTCTCTTCGAAAGGATATTACACGAAGCGATCGGAGAAAATGGAAGAAATCGACTTGAGGGATTTTTTTTTTAAGAGAAAAGGGTAAGATAAAGTCTCGAATCAGAAATTTGCTATCTCAGAACCATATCATGCATTAGAGAATGAAGCACAAGCTAGTAAGGAAGACGTGAAGATTTATTTTGTCCGAGATTAAGTTAAATGCTGGAAATGGACGATGGTTCGGAATGAAAAGTCAAAATTAATGGGTTTCTTGGGACATCATGACGTCGAATTCGATGTGATTTACTAGCACTGGAGAATTTCAGTTTGAGGTATTCGAAGATAAGTACGAAGGGTCATTATGGAACAAATGAGCTCAAGTATTTCGCAATGAAAGAATCAGAAATTCCACTAGCGATTATTGATCCTAAGGTATTTTCTGGCCATTCTTCATACGATTTTTACATTCACATGCTATGGTGCGGTATTTGGTCTAAGATCAGCAGCATGCCTTATTACTTCAAAAATGCTGCAGTTATCATAAATATTCTTCTTAAATCTGACTTCTGTCTTAAGTTAATTACGATAATTTTTCACGAAAACTTATCTAACCATGATTTTTTGCACTAGCTGCCAGATCTAGTCAATATTGAAACAAATAATTGAACATAAACATTAACTTATATAAACAAATGTCGGTCACGTTTGCTTAGGTTTTCTTAATACATTTTAGCATGTTCCCAATCAGAATTGTTACGACCATTTGACCATTCCATCCCCAACTTCTCTATTGACCTTAACAATGAACTGAATGCATGTGCTTATTATTAGCTTTAATACTCGCGGATATGTAGGTATGTCATGAGTGTTATGAACTACACGCTTGTGTAACACTTTCAGATACATCATACATACATTAGTTGTACCTATTGAAAATATAATGAAACTTCCTCTTCCACTCGGTCGACTCGACACTAAACCTGACGGTTTTTCATTTAAAGTGAAATAAATTGAGTTGCACAATGCAATTAAGGTGTTACTGATTTATTGCATCCTTCAGTTTTAGTGTCGGTTAAATTAAAACTTGAAAGGAATATATATGACCGAATCTGTCGAATTGTAGTTTATAATAGTTATTAAACATGTTCTTAGAACCTGTGTAGAATTGAGTTTCTAGACAGTATGAATCAGTATACGTAAGATATCTTTACGGACCTTCATTCTTATCGATTAATCTGATTTTACTAACACCGTAAATTCACAAACATTAAATTCAAATGGAAAAAAGAGAATCCAAAAATTTTCTGAAGCTTGTAAAATAAAAATTGAGTCAATTTTTTTACTGGCTAACTTAGAACCAGTACAATGAACATGCCAACAAAACTTTTAAATACCGGTCAGTTTTTTTAAACCAATATTGCTACGATCTAGCAGGCAGATGAAACTATATGTCGACATGCCACATACTTTGCCGAAGCTATGACAAGAGGTGAAGGTGATCTTCACCAGAGAGAACCTCCCATAATATAGTATTCAGATATATCACCCTAACTACAGTCAAGCTTTAAGAACTAGATGCTGGTACGTAACCATCTAAAGACATATCTGTTGACCTCGTGCTCACACCTAACATGCCTATCTGAAAGGTAGCTACAGTGAAACAGCTTCATATGTTATGCCGTGAAGACATCTATCCTTAAGATATCCTTTTGCAGTCTGCTCTGATTATTTTTTTTTTTTTTACAGAATGACCTGTGTTATAGGCAATTTCGGCCTTTACGTGCAATGCACAAACACAGTCATGGAGGGAAGGAATGGGATTGGGAAGGTTGGGGAAGGGGAATGAGAACGACCGTAGCGAGTGGAGAAGCTGGTATATTGCTCAGTTGTACTGGCTGCTTACATACAAATATTTCCAGATGTTATGGGGGACTGAATGATAGAAAGCGAACAGAAACCATCTACTGAGTATCTAGGCCTTCTTGAAATGGAACTGTTTCACTTTTACACCGTTTCCCCATTTTATTGCGAATAATTTTTTATCACCAGTAGCAACTGAAAAATTTGCGCTTAAAAAAAACCCGTCTGGAGTGGGAATCGAACCCACGACCTATTGACTGAGAAGCAAGCACGCTGCCCACTACGCCACGAAAGCCTCATTATGTTAGACTACTGGACACAGGCAATCCTTAAATAACATATTTAGTCCTTTGTAGAAGAATACCATATCGCGACCCCGATCTTCAAACTGCGCAACTCCAAAATACCCCATTTATGACGATGTATTGTAGAAATTATTTATTTGAACTGTCTCTGTTTTTTTAAGATATTTATAAATCGCTTTGTTGGTGTGCCATGATTGATGACTTCAGCGTTCGATGCCAGCGTTCTATAATTCCAATGAAATATTTTTAACGATTTGAAAAATCCTCTCTATCGATTTCTTTCGGCAAACCCAGGTTGAAACTATGCCTTCACCAAAATAACAAATATGTATACATATATTGCTCTTGGACAAAAAAAATAACATTTTTAATTCTACAAAAACAGAAAATAAATAATAGTGTTACATGTATACCCTAGTCATTCATCTTCTACTTCAATGGCACTACAGCCCAATTCGAGCTTTGGCCTTGTGACCTTCAGGTTCCTTAACATTTTATTTGTTATGGTGAAAGGGTTTTTAGCCCTTTGCACAACCCTCTATCTACGAGCTTTCCATTTTCGCAGATTGATGTGGCCAAAATATACCTAAGCAGGCAGTGTGCTGAAATAATACGTCGACCGGGATTTGAACTTCCGACTTTCACATTGTAGACCAGCACGCTATCTACTAGGCTACACCCTAGCTTCTAGTCGTTCATCGCATGTTCGCAATCTTCCACTATTCTCGAAAGCACCAACAAAAATTACACGAACGCGTAAATTCCGATCATCTCATCGAATGTTCAAGGTCTTCAATTAACAACAATTCTGCAGTAATAGAAACACCTGCAAGTTCTTTATCGAGGAAGTACCAAAAATTACTTCGAAAATGATGTATAGAAACGGCCAACAGGGATCAGCCAAAAAGGAAATAATTCGGCCGATGAGAAAATGATTCGAATGTCATGGAAATGATTTATAGAAGCAACTAACAGTCCCTTTAATCTTGTTTTATGTGGTGCATTACTCACAAAAGGAATTGCCACACAGTTGCCTTGAACAACACGGATTGATATTGTGACGACAATCATTAACGTCTACATCCACCAAGCTTAACGCTAGTCGTAAGGACGCCCAACGTATCTCAGTGAATGATACCAGTCTATACTTCTTTGCGTGTTCTGCATTCACATTGGTAAGAGCATGGCCTATCTTGTACCTTTCCCAATCTTTGGGTCATGGGACCCGGTTGATACGCAACTCTACGTCGAGCACAAGGTTTGCACTAGGCATTCCAAGAAACCGTATACTGTACAAGTACAGCAGTACGGATAACGCTCTACCCGCGATGTAGATGGTTAACCACAGCCACTACGTGTACCCCGAAGGGACCTCACCATGGCTGTATTGGTTTGCCTGCATCACGTGATATCGAAGAGTCTATCAGTCTAAGTTCACGCATGACTTTGATACCGTTCGAACAGCTCGGGTTCGTGGAGTTGCTACGCTCCAAAAGAAGTTACTGGAATCGCAATAGCTTTCTGGACCAGCACTTACTTTCCTGCGATCGATAGGCTTCGCAGCCGATGCCAAGCATTCGACTTTGTCCCCTCTATATTGATGGGTTGCGGAGCCGACAGTAAACTGTTTGACTTTCTCTGAATAGTCTATCTGACAGCGCCTCGGCCTACGGTTTGCCTACATTAACGGACAACGTTCCTTCTTCGGAGGTTAATGCTGTTACAAGCAAACTTAACAATATTCAAGACGATATCAAGTCAGTAAAATTAATTGTAGCTGAAGTGGATAAATCTCTTGTAACAGTTTCGAATCGTTTGAATCATGTTTCCGGATATGAAATCAAATAATCTAACGATTTAATGTCGAAACTTGTTGACTTCAAACGCGAACTAGCCGTCCCGCTTTGTTTGCAGAGACATTGGTAATGAATCACGAAATCCCTCGATATCGTAGCGTCCGCAAGAAAATCTGCATATTCATACAGTTTCGGTATCACCTCAACGTTCGCAAGAAAATCTGCATATACATACGTACAGTTTCGCTGTCACTCGTTCAAACTTTCTCGCTACCAAAGATACACTTACCTGGAAAAGTTCCTGATGCGCCGAAAAATTCGTTAATAAAATTCAATGCAACATTGCCGCAAGCCGATTGGGATGCCAGAAATAATAAGCTGAATAGGATTAACAAGGTCGAAATTAAAAATTCAACTGATTCGTTTGCTTATTTTGTTACGGGAGTTCCTCCAAACTTGGATGCATCGTGGCTATGCAAAACACTTGCGGATCAATTTGCGATAAAAGGCTGTAAGTGTGAGAAGTTACCGTCCCGCAGAGTTAGTAGGATTACACCGAAATACACAAATTTTAAACTTTATATGCCTATGCAATATGACTGGCTTTTCTTCACCACGAAATCTGATGTCCTCAAATAAAAGAACATACAAATCCGACATTGGAAGTCAAATTTAAAATATAATAAGTATACCATTAACAATCACAATATTAATTATAAGAGTATAACCAATAACAATACTAAAAATATTAATACAAATAGTAATAAAAATAACAATAATAATTATAGGAACAATATGAGTACGAATAAGAAGAAAAAAAACTTTCCCCAATTCTATGCACCATAAAACTAACACTAACACCATTACTACAGCCACAACTAATCGTGTTAACACCACTTTATCTCATTCCATTAACCTTCCTATTTCAAATCCACTACCTAATTCGAATCTAGTCCCAGTTCCTACTTCGAATTCTGTGATAGCTCAGGGTCCTTAAATTTCGTGCGAGGCGACACAATCAATCTCTACCCTTCGTCATCAGTAACATGTGTTGAAGATAAAAATGAAAAGTTATCTTGCACAAATCTTGATACTGCAGTCGTTGGTCACAATAACCCCTCTTTCCTTGACCCACTTGTTCCCCCGGTCGTAAAGCTATCAAAGAATTCGGCAAGTTCCGAAGAGAACAGATATTTATTATCACGATTGAGAGAACATAGAATATTTGACAATGTGCGGCTGTATCTTGCTTATATGCACAATAAATCTGACTCGACCTGTATAAATGGCAGAACAAAAACCAGCCTGATACTATCCATTCAACAGGAAGGACTTCCAACGGATCTAGAAGCTTTACGACGGCTCTGTACACGCTTCCACGAGCAGTTCAATTTTTCTCCTGACAAAGTCCATAAGGATCTCGCCACATATGGTTTCCTCGAAGCATATATCTGATATGCAAAAAAGTCGGTTTTTTCTTTCCTAATTCTAAAAATAACATACGAATTTTCTACCACAACGGAGGTGGCATTAGAGGGAAGGTAAATAATCTCTTCATTGATGCGAAATCATGCCACTTTAATGTGATTATTATTACGGAAACTGGCCTCCTGGTGACTCCTTCAGAAATGAAGAAATATTGGACTATAGCTGGACCGTATACAGAAATGATAGGAATTACAGCGCTACAGGTCTGTCAAAAGAAGGGGGTATTCTAATTGCAATTCACAAATCTTTATGTAGTGAGATTGTAGACACAACACCAACAACATTTTTTGAACATAAATTTATCAGAATCAAACTGATAAATAAATATATTTACATCGGTGTTGTATATATATCCAGCCTAACTCGGAAGACTACAAATACCACGACATTCTTGAAATTTTTCATAGTGTCAATTGCTCCTCAACAGAGAATGAAAATATCTTCCTTCTCGGCGATTTTAATCGCCCAAATATCTCTTTTCAGACAAATCATTCCGATAACACTATTATACCGGGTAATCTTCTGTCTGATATTGACACCACTATTATCGACACACTATGTAATAACGACTTACATCAGGTAGTAAAATCACCCAATAAAAATGGGAGATGGCTTGATATGATCTTTACCGACGCATATGATGAAGTGATTGTTAGTCCTGCCTCTGACGCGGAGAATATTTTCTCTAATACACAACATCACTCCGCTATCATAGTAGAACTACCATGCAAAAACATTAATTTTGTTCACTCTTACAATAATAATATTGTATTTGACTTCCGTAATGCAGATTTCAATTGCATTAGTAACGAACTGTCTTCGATAGACTGGACATCCCTTTTTTCATGTAATGATCTTGACAATGCCATAACATCGCCATGATGTGATCTTTAAAATTGTCGATAATTATGACCCTGTAATAAAACAAAAAGACAAAGTTTCACAACCCTGGTTAGATAAAAACCTCAGATCACTGCGGAATAGAAGAAATAAGCTATTTACAAAACTTAAGAAAACAGGCGCGATTACTCCTAATCTTCAGAGAAGTTATGACACGCTGGACTCAGAGCTCTCTTCTAAGTCCCGGGTTGCGTATGAGTATTATGTAAAAAAAATTGGTGAAGATATCATAACAGAACCAAAAATATTTTTCGAATTTGTTAATTTCGGGTTTCGGTTTTCGGCTTGGAAATCGTCGCATCTCACACCCATCCACAAACATGGATACAAACGAAAAGTTGAGAACTACAGAGGTATAGCAATTCTATCAGCAGCTATACCGAAATTATTCGAAAAATTGTCTGCAATAAATTAACCAATATGATCAACCCTGTTCTTAGTGACCAACAGCACGGCTTTAGAAAAAGTCGCTCGACTACAACGGATCTCATGATTCTTATATCTGATACGCTCTGCGCACTTGAAAATGGACATCAAATCGGCACAATATAAACCGACTTTAGCAAAGCGTTCGACCGAGTTGATCACAATGTCCTGATTTTAAAGTTGAAAAAATTGGTATGACAGAATCCTTACTTGACTGGCTTAAATCCTATCTTAACAATAGAACTCAATTTGTTAAGTTTCAAGGTCTTATTTCCAAGGAAATATTAGTGTCCTCTGGGCTGGGGTACCCCAAGGAAGTCACTTGGGACTTCTCTTATTTAATGCTTTCATCTCACAGACAGATCTATCAGAAGTATTGGAAAATGTTTCACATCTGATGTATGCTGATGATCTAAAAATATATCATGCCATAACCTCGCCCGCAGATGCCGCATTCCTGCAATCCAAGCTTATTGCGCTCGATCTTTGGTGCATTCAGAACAAATTAGAGCTTAGTGTGTCAGTGAATGCCACGTTATAAGCTTCTCACGTAAATCATCCCCATATCACCATGACTATGTCTTAAGTAGAACTCAACTACACCGTGTTGATCAAATTGAGGACCTCGGCTTACTACTGGACAACAAACTGTGCTTCAAATCTCAATATAATCGAATAATTTCAATTTCATGCTTTGCCTCCATCCATCTCGGTTCAGTGACCGCGTCCTCCAGTTTGAAAATCTTAGCAGTGATTTGCTGTCTGCGTCAATCGAATCCTCCCAGCGCTTTCGTGGTTTTCCGACCGGTGCTTGTCCGTTGACTTTCCCTTTCAGTGTACGTTTGGGAATTCTTCCGTCATCCATCCGCTCCACATGACCAGCCCATTGTAAGTTTTTAAGTTTTATGAGGGTTGACACTTCTGGATTTTCGAAAATGGTACACAATTCTCTATTGTATCGTATTCTCCAAATCGAGTCTTCCCTCACTGGTCCGAGGATTCTTCTGAGGACCTTTCTTTCAAAGGCGTTAAGGAGTTTTTCGGACGCCTGAGTTAATGTCCACGTTTCGCTGCCATAGCATAGCACAGGTCGCATAATCATTTTATATAACTTAAGTTTTGTTTTCTTGTGTACGTTCTTGTTTTTAATTATTGGAAGTACCGAATAATAAGTCTTGTTTGCCATCATTATCCTTCTTTTGATTTCGATGGGTTCGCTTCCATCCTTCGATAGGTTCGCCCCTAGGTATATAAAGTTGTTTACGTTTTCTAGGTTATTGTCTCCTTCCGTAATATTTTGTCTGATTGGCGTCTTTTTCCTAGTTTGCGTCATAATTTTTGTTTTGTTTTCATTAATACATAGTCCAACTTCCCTTGCTACCGAGTCAAGGTTTACAAATACTTCCTCAGCACTCTCCAGAGATCTTGCAAGGATGTGTGGATTTGAAGCATAGTGTTCCCTTGGTGTCAATGGGAAGTTTCCGAACAACATATTCGAGTGTTAAGTTGAAAAGCATTGGTGCGAGGCCGTCATCTTGTTTAAGGCCGTTGTCTGTTTTAAAACTGAAAGTCAGATCATTTTCTACTCTAACTTGTAACAAAGACTCAGTCATTGTCATTCTTGTCAGTCGGACCAGTTTCGGAGGGACTCCAAACTCCAACATGATTTTATACAGTACGCGCCTGTCGATACTGTCGTATGCTTGTTTGAAGTCAACAAATATCTGGTGCACATCAATATTATATTCCCAGCACTTTTCCAGCACCTGTTTAACTGAGAATATCTGGTCCGTGGTCGAGCGTCCAGCTCTAAATCCGCCTTGGTATTCACCAATTACTTTGTCAGCATAGGGCTTAATTCTCTTTTCTAGAATTTTCGTCAAGATCTTATAAGACGTACACAACAAAGATATTCCTCGGTAGTTTCCGCAGCAGAGTTTGTCACCTTTTTTATAAATTGGACATATGATGCTCTTGCGCCAATCTTCAGGAAGTATTTCCTGCGTCCATATGTCCGTGACTAATCTATGTAGGAGATGCGCTATGCAGGTGTCGCCGGCTTTCAGAAGTTCATTCAATTCAGAAGTTCATTCAATTTCAAAGTTGATAGCTCTCATATATACGAAAGAGAAATGCTTTTCTTGAATTTATAATACAGATATTTATATGGGAGGGGGTAGAAAGAGTGAAGCGGAGCTGATAATTTTTTCTACCATTTATTGCAATTATTGAAAAACAAATTCCGGCAAAATTTTAAGTTTGTACTTTTTCTAGTTTTAATGGAAATCGATATAATACATTTAAAAAAAATTATACATTTGTATGGGAGGGGGTAGAAGGAGTGAGGTGAAGTTGACAATTCTTTTTAAAACTAATTGCAATTATAGTAGAATTAATTTTGGCAAAATGTCGTCTTTTCAGATTTACTAGTATCAATGCAAATCGAAAATATGTATTTTTAAAAATTGTCCATTTTTATGGGAGGGGGTAGAAGGAGTGAGGGGATCGGATCAATTTTCCGTGATATTAATGACATCTATATCATAATACTTTAACCTAAATTTCAAGTCAATAGCTTAAATAGTTTCAAAGAAAAATCAATTTCTTAGGGGGGTAGAAGGAGTGGGGGATGTAGCCCATTCACGAACTTAAAGTTACGTTTTTGCTAAAAGTGACACAAAAAAAATTTTAGCACTACAGCTCAAAGCTTTCGAGAGTTATGCTGTAGACAGACAGACAGACGGTCACTCGGAATCGAGGTTTTTGAGCTACAACAAATATTTTTGTACTCTTGGCGGCTCTGTGCGAGCGTTATTTCTTAGCGTTACAAACGGTAAGGCAAGCACAATATACTCTCAGATTTCATCTAGAGTATACAAATTTGAATTTCACGTGCTGAAATAACTCATTGCGTTATCCACTTAGAACTATAGTTGAATAGCGAGGAAGTACAGGTCTTACAGAAGGAGGTTAATTTTTTTCTCTGACAGAGTGGTGAAGTGACAGGGAGAATAAAAAGAAAGATGGAAAATCCCGAAAATGCGTAGCGAATGGGGACCAGTCGAGTTCCACCGAAGCAGAAAACAGAGAGCGCAGCAGAATTTTAAGTTTTGATGCGCAAGGAAGGGGGAGGTGGAACGCAGCCGCCGCATACTCGTCAGAATTTCATCCAGATGATTATTTTTCAATTTAGATCATTTTGTGCTCCAGGAATTTAATTTTGCGCGATTCATTTTTTTGGGTTTTGGAAATGTTTTGATTTTGAGTAGGGAAGATGTTTTTATTTGAAATGTATACATTTTGTGGCTAACTCTTGAAGTAATCGTCAATTTAGATCGTTTTTGCTCCATGAGTTTCATTTTATGGGACTATCATTTGTTTTGCGGTGCGCTTAGCTCTACGCTTAGATTACGAATTAAGATGCAATCTCAGTATGGTTACAGTAATTAGAAGACCAAAGTATTTTAATTGAAGTGCAGCGGAATCGAATTTCAATCTAAAGTTAAGATAAAGCAGTAACATAATAATATATAATATGAATTACTGGCGCACAATTAAATAAAATTATTGATATGAATTGTCACTAAGATGCCAGATTTTCGCACTCCATCCCCTTTTTAGGAATTTCCATGTAGAAGATTGAGAAAACTCTCGTTAAAATATAACAAATTTCGAAAAAAAGGCGGTGGAGTTGTATGCATTAGTTGTGTGTGGTATTTTATGCGTAAAACTTATTAAGAATCACAAAAAGTCCTTTTTTTCTGGGTAGATCATTCTTTCGCTTGTGAAGGAGAACCCCGATCTTAAAGTTCGAGTATACTTTGTTTTCAATTTCGTTTAGGTGCTGCTGCCCCTCGGCGCCCTTGAACAATAGCACCGCAAGGCAGAGTCTGCGAGGATGCAATTTACGCCACTGGCTCTCAGGGAACTGTGGCTCTTTTTCAGACCACTATCCTTCAACATAAAACTAAATTTTCAATCTTTTCTAAGTGCACATTCATCGCCACCAGCTACTCATGACTAGAGATACTCGATGCACTCTAACACTTCTGTTCTAATAGAGTTTGGACAATGCATGTACAGCGATCGCGCGGGAAATTTCGCCCGCAATTTGAATTTTCTCAGTTCTTTTTCTTTTATGAAGTAAGCACAATCAAAATGAATTGTTATTTATGAAAGACATATTTATTTTCGGTTTTATTGAGTATTCTATTCAAAAACTTGAAGTTTAACGCTAGTTTTCGATCGTGTCCGTACATTTGAAATCGGTCAAACTCAAGTTTGGCTGATTTTCGTATTTCTTATGTTGCCTTCTTGTGCTTCTAAACGCAGTCTTAACTGTTGGTATTAGAGCATTGTCCAAACTCTATTAGGACAGAAGTGTTAGTGTGTGTATCGAGTATCTCTACTCATGACTTACATCATCAGTTCAGATCTTGGATAACTCACCAGTTATGAATCTAATCACATATACAAAATTAGTAAATTTATGTTTATGAATTATGATCAGCTTCAATATTTCAAAACCCCAATTATTACAGATTGGTTCACTTCAAATATCCAAATTTTATCATTTTTCAAGACTTAGAAGACACATCATTAACCATTCATGTATTCGAATTCTTTTGGAAATAAAAACTGTACTCTAATACAAAAAAAAAACGACTGAAAACAAATAATAAATCATCAGAGCTGAGACTTTATTAATTCGCCTAACGAGGCTCTAATATAAACCCTGAAATTCCAAATCAAGAAAACGTAAGCCTTCATCTTCGACTCTGGGACAAAATGAAAGACAAACCAAACAGAAGGAACCTAAAGGGATAAGAACAAACGATTGAAAAAAAGCTTACGATAAGGTGAACAAAAAAAAAAAAAAAAGAAAAACAAGCCATAAAACGTCTTTTAACTTCTAGTCTTATCCGCATGGGTCTCTCTGCATATTTCAGACTCAAACCCAGGCCACGCGGGTCTTAAGTGTAGAGTGTCGTTCATCAAAGGTCTCTGATCTCCAATTTTACCGCATGGTAGGTATCCCGGCGTGATGTTGTATGAACGATGAAACTCAAGAATGAAATAAAAGTAAGAAAGGTTTGCATCTACCTTCATTTTGAGGGCGAAACCAGAAGGCTACATCATAGTTGAGACCAACATGGACGACCGAAATGAAGAATTCCAAGGAGATTGTACCCAGAGACATGAATCAGAGGACAAACTTTAAGTCAAAAAAGGTTCCTTTCGAACTAAATCTGCCTGATATAGACGAGTTTTTATTTATGTTATGTCAAGGTATATAACGTATAAGAAATATACATAATTCTTTTGAAAAGATGGCGCGCCGGCTCTGTCTCGTTCCATATTATGGGGAAAAAAAGAGAAACCAGTTCCTCGAGATTTCTTTGTTCGTCCGGGTGAAAAAAACTGTTTAAACGGATTATGTTTGAGTATGCACTAAATCAGACGGATCTGGCATTTTTTTCTCCAGAAAACTGAATAGGAATATTGTCGAAGCATGTCGCAGAGTTGGATTTAGGATGAGTTTTTCCAACAAATTTATTGAATTTTATAAAATCTATTGAAGTCATAATTAGTAGTTTCCATAACTGTTTCATGATTTTTTTTTAAAGTATGAAAGTTATGAGAATTTTTTTTTATTAAATTAAAATCATCAGTTAGTAAACTCTTACCAAAGCCTATGAATATTATAAGATATATGGAAGAGATTTTACCCACTGAGATACGTTGAGATTGATCGAAAAGCTTACAGATACCCAAAGCGACGATCGCCGTTTGAATCGCTGGTGTTGGGGGTTGGTTATGGGCGCGCTGGTAGCGGCCAATGAGCGAGGATGATGAGCTTTGGATATTTGAGACCTTTTTCATCAATCTGAATGGGTAAAATTTCTTCCATAGGCTTGGGATATCTTATATTATTCATAGTCTTTGGAAGAACTAGTTAAAGTTTTGTTATTTGAGAAACAGAAATTGGAAAAAAACCGAATTTCTAAATATTGATGAAATAATCATAATTATCCAGTTGTAATCGAAAGGTTAATATGAATGGAGCTCTTTCTCTTTCATCGAAATCGCTTGGCAAAGTGAACTAATTTCCATTATTAGGTAGGTTACCTTAGTTGCAGCTCAAATTTCCAGCTTGGTTGACTATTTTAAGATATTACTGACTAACTATAAATAGCACTTTTCGCTTACGAATGCCGAAAATTCCATAGCAAAAATTTTATCAATTCCATTCAACGTTGACTGATGCAATTTTTCGGTTAATCCTTGTTAAATAAATCGCCATTTCTTACTAATTCAAAGTGACTTTTATTGAGATCATCCTTTGAAGTAAAAAAATTTCAAGAACATGCCGACGGATTAAACTATCAGATTTTTAAAAATAATGACCACGTAGAATAAGATAAGAACCCATTCAGTTCGGAAGGAAAAAAACCAAACGGAAGAGTAATTTCCCTCGATTTACAATCTTATCAGAGATTTTACTAAAGAAGTTTGTACTGAATAATAGATAGATAAGAGTAAACTTATTTATTATTATTATTTAAGGCTATTGTTATCTATGGAATATAGATAGGATATAAATCACTTGAATGATTATGAGATTATTGTTTTTAGAAACATATCAATTTAGTTTATTGCGGTTTTATTGCCTAAGAAATTAAATTTACTTTGTGATATGTGAATAAAAAATGTTGTTAAGAATTTACTTCAGACGATTAGCGACCTTGTCCTTTTTTATCGACAAGATCGTACGATAATAATAACAAATTATCGGAGAAAATATCTTTTTTTGCTTTTTCCTTTTAAATTGATTTCGGTCGTACAATAATATATCGAAGCTTGTTCGAAAGGTGAACACTATAAACACTGAAGGTTAAACATGATTTCTAAAAAATTAAGTTTTGTTTAGTCATTATTTTCACATGATTTCGATAATTTTCTTTCCTCTCATCATATCGATAAAAAATATTAAGCCAAATTCTAATTTAACCTCACCTTTAAATGTTTCCTACCGATTTTTTGGTTCTCAACAATCTTCCAGTTCCGGTCCTATCATCCTATTGCATACATTAATTAAAAAAAAACCATCGCAATAGAACAACGAGGCAAAAATACCCCAATTGAATTCCTTTCCCATTAGCTTCCACCCCCTTAAGGGTATTACTGACTTCACCGTTTTCCATACAAAATGCGGTACTATTTTCTCGGGAACGGCTTGGCCGATTTTAATAATTTTTTGTACAGTTATTACTTTAGGAATTTCAAAAATATTCAAAGTTATATGTCATTGATAGCTGTGAAAGTTTCAAATTTTTTCATGTTGTTTTGAAAATATATACCTATATACGAGGGCGGTTCAAATATGATCGAGACAAACGCTCTGACACATTTATTTATTATCGAAAATATTTACAAAAATTTACAGTTTTTCTAGGTAATTCCCCTCACTAGTTACACATTTTTGCCACCTCTTCGAAAGTTTTTTGATGCCGGTATCGAAGAATTCCTTGGGCAACTTGGACAGCCATGTGCGCACAAACTCCTCTACCTCGTCGTCGGTTTTGAATCTTTGACCTCCGAGGGCTTCTTTCAGTGGTCCAAACATGTGATAGTGTTCTAGTACCTCCCACCCCATTTCTGATATTGTATCGAGCGTGAGACGCGCGGTTTGAGGGCGCGCGTTATCCTGGAGAAGAATAGCACTTCGCGCTGGAATGCTCGTCCGTTTCGAGCGATAAGCGGGTTTCACGTATGTGTCCAGAAGGTTACAGTAGTATGCAAGATTGATAGAACGTTGTGTGTGCAGGAAGTCAACGTACAGCACTCCCCGCCGGTCCAGGAATACAGTACACATAACCTTACCCGCGGATCTGGTTGTCTTCGCTTTGCCTGGTGCCCCTTCCTCCTTCTTCCTCCACTCTTTAGACGACACCTTGCTTTCAGGAGTGTAATAGTGTACCCATGTCTCGTCTGTAATGAAGATTCGCGTCAAAAAACCATCCCCCTCCGCCTCGTATCGCGTCAGCAAGCGGCGACAAACTTCCAACCGCATGAATTTTTGCTCGAAGCTCAACAGTTTGGGAACCCATCGCGCCGTTATTTTGCGATATTGAAGGTGTTCGTGGATGATAGACTCTACACTACAAATACTAATGCCGACTTCAGCCGAAATGTTTCGAACATTCACCCTACGGTCCTCCAAAATGAGTTGTTCTACGCGGCGAATGTTGTCTGGTGAGATGCTGGTTCGCAGTCGACGATCATGCGGCTCTTTCTCGACGGTTTCGCGGCCATCTTTGAACGCTTTGGTCCATTTAAACACAGCAGACTTACTCAGGCACTCACTACCGAACTGATTTCGCAAACGCCGAAGAATTTTCGTGTTTTTAACGCCTTCCCACACCAAAAAACGAATGACAATACGTTGCGTAACGGCTGTCGGCACTTCATATTCACTCATGGTCGTAGCACGCGCGTGAAACGTGCGTTCGCGACGAAAACTATGCCACACTATTTCTAAGGGACCCAGCTATCACATACTCAAGCCGCGACCTTCAAAACTTACAAGCGCGCCATCTACAGCGTTTATCTCGATCATATTTGAACCGCCCTCGTATAACCAACTGTTTAAAATGTCCTTTGTACTGGAGTAAGCTTCTACTGCTACCTATCGACCAAAAAAATCATACTGATATTTTTTATCGTTTTCAAGAAAAATGTTCTGATGTGGATAAAAGTGTGAAAATAAAAACTTTTCAGGAGAGCAAAAAAAACAGACTGGTAGTACGATTTACACCTTCCTATCTTTGAATTCATTTTTTTGACCAGTTTTACTCATCGAAAAAATCTGCGGTTTGTTTTATTTCGTGTTAATTTGCATGAAGAGCGATAATCAGCACAAAAATTCGATTTTTTTTTTCATATTCAAGTCAGTAACCCCCTTAAATACACCTCTGCGTTGCATATTTCTTCGTGTAACACCAGTAAGTTGCCAAGCGGGAATTTTCGTTTCGAGAAGAAAGGTGAAGATCGGCCTCAACATTGAAGATGTGCTGTAGCGGATCAGTGGCGTTCTTTTCAATCCTCTTATTTTTTCTTCTTCAGTGAAAATCGGTTATGCTGAAGTGAGCTACAGGTATAGACACTGCTTTGATCGGCATCTTCGAAGTATGACTTTAAGCACAAAAACCAATCGAGAGGAAATTTTTCAAGACGAACATGATATTATTTTAATGTTGCAGTAAAAGATTTTGCAGGATAATAAAAGATGCCTGAGCTGTTGCTGCTGGTGATTTTGCTGCTGCTGTATACAATCGGTTCATTATAAATGTAGAATAGTGGATGGAAAACCAAACGATCTTCATGACCATTTCTTCATCGTCTTCGATTTGCCTTATTCTTCTATTGAGTATCTTTTGCAAATCGTGACTTCTTGTGCGAATGCTTAACGATCACGCTGACATTGCTATAGATAGATAGATACTTGGTATTTATATACTCAAAAAGGAATCGAAATAAAAAATAAAATATTGAAGAAGCGTTGGTCGTGCAATTGCTTTATTCCTGTGATATTACCTGTGGCCAGAGTGGTTAAAAGCTCGGTTCAGTTGACAATCCGTTGTCACCACAATTCCGTTTTCTTATATTCCTATGTACGTAGTATAGCTACGTCCAATACAAAAATTTTGATCTGCGGTTTTGTTCCGATCGTCTTAGAATAAGAGTTCGGTATACTTTTAATTGGAATTTTTGCGAATGAAGATCATTGCAAAAATGTTATTTGCGGTCATTGATCCCAAAAGTGCACTATGTATAAAAGATATCTTCGAAGTTGGTATACCTTGTTTTTGTGCAAAAAATTAAATCACTTTAGTCGCACTATTATCTTAAGTGGGTGATCGACCGAATTGCAATTCACAAAATCAATTTAACAGAAAATTTTCAAAGTTTTTTTTTTGTATGAAAGATGAAAGAAGGTGTTGGTTTAGTTTTGGCGCGTAGAAAATCAAAATCTTGGCATCAATACCAGGTTATACGAATTTTGTTTAAATTTTATCTTTTGTGTGGTAGTAGGTACGAGATGCTTGATAGTTACTATGCTCTATTCGAAATAACGAAAACCACTCCAAAAACGGCGGGTTCGTTTCTGGAGTGTTTCTTTGTGCTTATATGCCTTATAACGCAAATTCCCATAACTATCGTTCTCGAACCCTAAAAAATCGCCCTGGAATAACACAGAAATCGGATAATCATCCAAGATGAAACACAGCAGACAATAAAAAAACATTCCAGCACGAACGCACATTGATGCCACCGAGCGTGAGTTTGCGCGAAAAATCACTGAATTTAATTAGATTAGATTATATTTTATTGATATTTCCTATCGTATATACTATTTTTCTTGCCTGTGTTCTAAACACTGAAAATCAATTATTCAGTGCTTAGACCACCGGCCCTTTCAACTCATACATAATTTTACGCTTAAGCTTAGGTATAATAGCTGTGTTTTTTTGCGGACGAGAGTAGAGCAGGTTAAGATACTCCTCAAAAAAACGATCCAGAGTAGAAGTTCAGTACTAAAGTATTGAGCTGGAAAGTTGTTGCACCTGGAAACAATTTGGCAAATTTACTTCGAATTGCCAGTTGTGAATTCATCATCATCATCAATGGCGCGACAGCCCAAATCGGTCCCTGGCCTCCTGAAGTCGTCGCCTCCAATCGTCTCGATCCAAACACCGCGTCCTCCAGCTGCTAATTTTTAAAATGGCTTTGCTGTCTTCATCAACCGAGTCTTCCCATCGCTTGCGTGGTTTGCATACTGTCCGGTTACCACTCGCTTTGCCTTTAAGAGCACGTTTGGGGATTCTTCTGTCTTCCATTCGCTCTACATGGCCAGCCCACTGCAGTTTACGTAGCTTGATGAACGTTGAAGCTTCTGGCTCGTCGTAGAGTTGATACAACTCATGGTTGTATCTTATTCGCCATTCCGTTCCTTCCTTCACATGTCCCAAAACTCTTCGGAGGACCTTTCTTTCGAATGCGTTAACTGCTTTTTCGGAAGTTCGCGTTAATGTCCACGTCTCGCTGCCATAACAGAGCACAGGTCGTATAATAGTTTTATAAATCCGCAGCTTATTGTTCCTGTGCACTTTCTTGGATTTCATTATTGGAAGTACCGAATAATACGTCTTATTTGCAAGTATTATCCGTCGATTGATTTCGCCTGTTTCATTACCGTCCTTTGCTAGATTAGCCCCAAGATATATGAAGTTGTCCACACTCTCCAAATTATATTCCGCAATTGTTATGTTTTGTCTGATTAGCGTTCTCCTTCTTGTTCGCGTCATTACTTTTGTTTTACTTTCATTAATTAATTAATTTCAACCCGACTTCTTTTGCGGCGGAGTCAAGATTGATAAATACCTCCTTAGCACTAGGGAAGGATCTTGCTAGAATGTTAATATCGTCAGCGTATGCTACTAGTTGGGTGGACTTGAATAGTAGTGTCCCGTTGGTGTCGACTGGGATTTTTCGGACGACATACTCTAGTGCCAAGTTGAAAAGCATAGGGACTAGACCCTGCTTTAAACCACATTCCGTTCGAAAGCTGGTTGTGGAATCGGTTTGTATTCTCACTTGGGATTCAGTGTTCGTCTTGTGAGTCTTGTTAGTCGGACTAGTTTTGGAGGAATTCCAAAGTCAAGCATGATTTGGTACAGTACGCTCCTGTCGATACTGTCGTATGCTTGTTTAAAATCTACGAAGATTTGGTGTACGTCTGTGTTATATTCCCAGCATTTCTCAAGCACCTGTTTCACCGAGAATATCTGGTCTGTTGTAGATCGTCCGGTTCTGAATCCGCCTTGGTATTCGCCAATTATTTGATTAGAATAGGGCTTAAGAGGACGTTCAATTATTTTTGTCAGTATTTTATAGGACGTACACAACAATGATATACCTCTGTAGTTCTCACATCAGAGTTTGTCTCCTTTCTTGTGAATTGGACATATAATGCTTTTTCGGGTATGATTTCCTCTGTCCAAATTTTGCATATCATGTGCAGTATTTCAACGACACAGTTTCCACCGTTTTTCAGAAGTTCAACTGGTATTTCGTCAATTCCCGGGGCTTTGTTTCGTTTTTGGTCACATAGGGCTGCTTTAATTTCAGCAAGCGTGGGTGGTATCGATGATGGTTCATCTTCGTCAGTTAAGGCTTCAATTGAAATGTTGTCTGTCGTTATCGGTGCTACTGGGATGGGATTCAAAAGATGTTCAAAGTAGGAAGCCCATCTCCTTTTGATTTCTTGTGCGTCGCTGATGATGTCGCCCTCCACGTCTTTGCAGAGACTGGTTTTTGGCTTATATCCCTTTTTTAGATCTTTTACTATTGCGTATGCGTCCCGCGTTTTATTTTGTCTCATATCGTCGTCCATTTTTTGTATCTTGTCATTATGGTACTTCCTTTGTTTTCGCCGGCAGGTCTTTTTCGCATATCGCCTAAGCTCGTCATATCTTTCTTTTTTGGTTCGTGTTGGTCATTCAGTAAAAATTTTGTAAGCCTCGTTCTTTCTATCATTATTATAATTATTATAATCATTATTTTTTCGCCGTGCTTGATACCCTAATACCTCTTCCGCGGAGGATTTGATGCTGTCTCGTATTTTCATCCACGCATTCTCCTCTGGCATATTTTGGATATCTTCATTTATTGGTGTCAGGTGTTTATTACATGCTAACATGTAAGCCTGCGCCACCGTTTCGTCGTTAAGCTTGTCGACATTGAATTTGCGAGCTCTACTCGTTTTCAAATTTCCACGACAAGCTATTCTGCATCGATACTTAGCTCTGACTAGATAGTGATCAGAGTCACAATTCGCACCGCGGAGAGTTCGTACATCAAGTATGCTGGAAGCAGCCCTTTTCTCAATTAGAACGTGGTCTATTTGGTTGAAGGTGTGACCATCTGGTGATGCCCACGTTCGTTTGTGAATATCGCGATGTGTGAAGCACGTAGAGCTTACTATGATATTTTTGCTGCTTGCGAAATCAATAAGACGTTGGCCATTATCGTTGGTTATGTCATGGAGACTATGCCCTCCTGTTGTTCCTCTATAAGCCTCCTCTTTTCCGACTTTTGCATTAAAATCCCCTAAGACAATTTTTAGGTCATTCGAAGGCAGTGAATCATAGGTTGTCTCTAGGGTGGCATAAAATTCGTCCTTAGTTATATCGTCCTTGTCTTCTGTTGGTGCGTGAACGTTGATCAACCAAGTGTTGAAAAATTTAGTCTTTATTCGGATTGCTCACAATCTTTCACTTACTGGTCTGAAGCTCGTGACCTGCTGTTTAAATTTTTTTTCAACGAAAAAAGCGACTCCAAACTCTCTGCTTCCCGACAATTTTCCACTTGAATAGATTGTGTGCGATCTCATGTCCATAATTTCGCTACCGAGCCATTTCGTTTCTTGGATGGCAGTTATGTTGATGTTGTGTTTTGCCACTTCTTCGAGGAACTCTTTCAGAGCTCCTGTCCTAAATAAGGATCGAACATTCCAAGATCCAATAGACTAGTCCATTTTTCGTTTGCGGGGTCGTTGCCGTTGAGTCCATCCTTTCCGAGGCTGTTCTTCAGGTTTCTGGACAGTGTTTTTTCCGGTGATGCGTTGTCGGCGCCTCGCCTAACCCCCGACCTGGAGGACCGGTCCTACTTATTTATTACTTAGACTTAGACTTACGATGGCGCTACAGCCCAAATCGGACTTTGGCCTCCTGAATGCTTTGCCTCCATCCATCTCGGTTCAGTGACCGCGTCCTCCAGTTTGAAAATCTTAGCAGTGATTTGCTGTCTGCGTCAATCGAATCCTCCCAGCGCTTTCGTGGTTTTCCGACCGGTCTTTGTCCGTTGACTTTCCCTTTTAGTGTGCGTTTGGGAATTCTTCCGTCATCCATCCGCTCCACATGACCAGCCCATTGTAATTTTTTAAATTTTATGAGGGTTGACACTTCTGGATTGTCGAAGATGGCATACAATTCTCTATTGTATCGTATTCTCCAGATCGAGTCTTCCCTCACAGGTCCGAGGATTCTTCTGAGGACCTTCCTTTCAAAGGCGTTAAGTCGTTTTTCGGACGCCTGAGTTAATGTCCACGTTTCGCTGCCATAGCATAGCACAGGTCTTATGATTGTTTTGTATAGCTTAAGTTTTGTTTTCCTGTGCACGTTCTTGTTTTTGATTATTGGAAGTACCGAATAATAAGTCTTGTTTGCCATCATTATCCTTCTTTTAATTTCGATGGGTTCGCTTCCATCCTTCGATAGATTTGCCCCTAGATATAGATTTACAAATACTTCCTTAGCACTCTCCAGAGATCTTGCAAGGATATCTATGTCGTCGGCATATGCTACGAGTTGTGTGGATTTGAAGCATAGTGTTCCCTTGGTGTCAACGGGAAGTTTCCGAACAACATATTCGAGTGTTAAGTTGAAAAGCATTGGTGCGAGGCCGTCACCTTGTTTAAGGCCGTTGTCTGTTTTAAAACTGGAAGTCAGATCGTTTTCTACTCTGACTTGTGACAAAGACTCAGTCATTGTCATTCTTGTCAGTCGAACCAGTTTCGGTGGGACTCCAAACTCCAACATGATTTTATACAGTACGCGCCTGTCGATACTGTCGTATGCTTGTTTGAAGTCAACAAATATCTGGTGCACATCAATATTATATTCCCAGCACTTTTCCAGCACCTGTTTAACTGAGAATATCTGGTCCGTGGTTGAGCGTCCAGCTCTAAATCCACCTTGGTATTCACCAATTACTTTATCAGCATAGGGCTTAATTCTCTTTTCTAGAATTTTCGTCAAAATCTTATAAGACGTACACAACAGAGATATTCCTCGGTAGTTTTCGCAGCAGAGTTTGTCATTTTTTTTATAAATTGGACATATGATGCTCTTGCGCCAATCTTCAGGAAGTATTTCCTGCGTCCATATGTCCGCGACTAATCTATGTAGGAGATGCGCTATGCAGGTGTCGTCGGCTTTCAGAAGTTCAGCTGGGATTTGATCAGTGCCCGGCGCTTTGTTGTTTGGGTGGTTCCTTAGGGCTGTTTTTACTTCTTCGAGTGTGGGAGGACTCAAAGCGGATCCTTCATCAGCTGTTACATCAGTTATACCTGCTATTGTATCTGCTGCTGCTGTTCGTGTAGGTGATGGGCTCGGGTTAAGGAGGTGTTCAAAATATTGTGCCCATCTTAGTTTTATATCTTCCGCGTTACTTATAATGTTCCCTTCCGCATCCTTGCATAGGGTCGTTTTCGGTTTGTAACCTTCTTTCATCCTTTTGACAAGGGAATACGCGGCTCTTGTGTTGTGTAATTTAAATTGTTCGTCCATGTTTTTAATTTCGTCATTATTGTACTTCCGTTTTTTTTGTCTGCATATTTTGTTTGCAAATCGTCTAAGATCCTTGTACTTGTCTTGTTTGGCTCGTGTCGGCCGTTCCATTAATATTTTGTAAGCTTCATTTTTTCGTTCTAAGGCATCTTGGCATTCTTTGTCGAACCAATAATTTCTTTTGCGCCGGGGTTGCTGTCCTATCACCTCCTCTGCGACAGATGTAATGCCATCTTTGATTTTTTGCCACATTTCTTCTATTGGCATGCTGACAGTGGTATTCAGCATTGTCGCGAAGTGCCTCTCCAAGGCTAACGCATATTTCGCAACTATTTTCTCGTTTTTGAGTTTCCCTATGTCGAATTTAGGAACCGGTTGTATTTTTGAGTGTCCTCGGTTTGCGATTCGACATCGAAACTTGGTCTTTACCAAATAGTGGTCTGTGTCGCAATTAGCCCCTCGACATGTACGCACGTCGAGAATGCAGGAGGCCGTCCTTTTCTCTATTAGAACATGGTCTATTTGATTGAATGTTCTTCCGTCGGGTGAAGCCCACGTTCTCTTATGAATGTCACGATGCGGGAAGCATGTCGAGCTTACAATAAGGTTTTTGCTGCTGGCGAAATCAGTCAGCCTCTGGCCGTTGTCGTTACTAATATCATGGAGACTATGCCTTCCAATTGTCCCTATGTATGCTTTTTCTTTGCCCACTTTCGCGTTAAAGTCACCTAATACTATTTTAATATCATTCGACGGAAGGGAGTCGAATGTTGATTCTAAGGTGCTGTAGAAATCGTCTTTAACTTCGTCGTCTTTGTCTTCCGTTGGGGCGTGGACATTAATAAGCCAAACATTAAAAAAACTTGTTTTGATGCGGATTGCACACAATCGTTCATTGACGGATTTGAAGTTGGTAACTTGGTGTTTAAACTTCTTGTCGACGATAAACGCAACTCCAAATTCCCGGCTTCCCGATGATTTCCCACTTTTGAAAATTGTGTGCGATCTTAAGTCATTAATCTCGTTACCTAATAATTTAGTTTCTTGGAGTGCAATTATGTTTATATTGTATTTGACTGCCTGTTCCAGAAGCTCTCTCACTGCTCCTGCTCTGTACAGGGATCGCACGTTCCAAGATCCAAAGGAATAGTCCATTTTTCGTTTGCGTGGTCGTTGCCGTTGAATCAATCCAGTCCGAGGCGTTGCTTCAGGTTTCGAAACGGGTGTGTTTTTTCCGAGGATGAGTTGTTAACACATCGCCCAACCCCCAACTTGGAGGGCCATATTATTATTGTGCTAGAATTTTTCTGTTTCATTAGCACTCGCGCCCGTCAGTTCAGCAAGTCAAGTCCGGATGGACAAGACCAGGATCCGGTGGCTACCACGAGGAGGTATGATGAGCACAATTGATGTGTATATGACAGTTACAACACTGGGCGTCGCCTAATGACGCCGATCAGATGCCTACCCTGTCTATACCCATCCAACCACCACTTATTTATTACACCCTAGTAGAAAAAGGGTGGGAGTTTTGAGCTAAATACGACATGCTGGAGTTCTCACAGCACATGTTGCAAGTCCAACTATGTCATACTTTTTGCCTACTTCCTGAGATGCACTGGTGTTACTGGCCATTCAGGTTAACTCCATTTTCCCTCCTTCTTTCTCAAACCGGGCTTTGGACCGTCTATGGCGGAGTTCAGTTGTGAATTATAACAGGTAATTTCTGTAAAATATTGTGAATTTTCGGCGATAATTCAAAACTTTTCCTTACAGATCCAATTATGAGTGCAAATAGGAAAGTGTTTTTATTGGAACTATTAGAATCAAGTGATGCGAGGGTTTCGCCTCGGCCCCAATAACGACGAGATCTATAAAAAAAAATCGAATTATTCACCTAATAAAAATTGAAATAGTTTACCTTTTATTTCTTAGATTGATTTCCATTTTTC
Organism: Chorisops tibialis; assembly: GCA_963669355.1. NCBI lineage: Eukaryota > Metazoa > Arthropoda > Insecta > Diptera > Stratiomyidae > Chorisops > Chorisops tibialis. Next base: position 91,586,362 of record OY770263.1, read on the forward strand.
ACAAAAAAAAAAATTTCTCACTGCGTATCTTCGAAAAATAACTGAGATGAGAATACGTTATTTTGTCAGAAATGTCAAATTTCATTGCTGCCAATGGCTGGGAAATGAAAGTCCCAAGTTCTTAAAACTTCTGAGCTCTCTATCAGTGAACACAGGAACTATTTATCCAGAGTAGATTAACTACCCCAGTGGTCTAACTGGGGTAGCTAACCTACTCTGGATAGATGGTTTGTTGTTGCTTTCAATGTAGTTACGCTAATCTGCTCTGGATACAGCCGCAAAAAAACACGGCTAATGTAGTTAATTTTAATTCATTTAAGGGAAAGGAAAAGCAAAAACCTTATAAAAGTAACTTAAACTAGAACTTAGAGCTAAGCTTAATCTAACTTAAACTAGAATTTAAAAGAAAATTTAATTATGGTTTGCTGAAAATTTTCACAGTGCTTTTCGAATTGAAAGAAAAGATTTCTGGATTCTACACTGTTACACTTTATTATTCATGACGTTTCGGTCTCTGCTGAGACTTTTATCAAACTGAGTTTGAGACCTTTAAAAAACTGAGTTTGATAAACGTCTCAGCACAGAACGAAACGTTACGAAAAATAAAGCGTAACAGGGTAGAATCCGGAAATCTTTTCTTTCAAAACTTAATCAGTATGAATTTAAATTTAGGAAAATTATTTATATCTGAAGCAGAGTGGCATTTTTCAAGTGCAAAAACATTGCTCCTTAATACTCCGACTGTTCCCATTAAATAATCTATACATCTATACATATTAATATAATTGTAGTGTCTGTCTGTTATTTGCTTATAAATGGCTATAAGTAAGTTATTTTAGCAATAACTAAGCATAAAAACACATTTTTGAAATTTTTGTCTGTCTGTTTGTCTGTCCGGCCGATTTTCACGCAGAAACGGCTGAACCGATTGTAATGAAACTTGCACAGTTTGTTAGGTGTCCATTGCGATATAATCTGCTTTTGGTTTTATTTCACTCCCCTCACGCCTTCTACACCCTCCCATACAAAGTGACTCATTTTCAAAAATATATGTTAATCAAATTTTCTTGGAAATTATAAAAGCTATAAATTTGAAATTTGGAATATATTATTACTATTATAAATACAGTCTTTTGCTATACAAATTATTTCAGTTCCCTTACTCCTTCTACCGCCTCCCATACAAACTACACTTTTTCATGAACCACTTTACAACAATTTTCTCAGTACGTGTAATTTCCATCGAGCTAAAATGTTGTATTAAAACCTTAATTAACATTATTATTAATATCGGGAAAAAATTAACCGATTAGTTTCACTCCTTCTACCGCCTCCCGTACAATGTGACACAGTTCCACGACTTTACAAGAATTTGTTTTTCTTGAAAAGTCTGAATGTTACTGATCTGAAATTTCAAATATATCAATTGCATGATGATTATAGTTGTTTTTCACAAAATCACCAGAAACCCCCTTCTTCTTCCACCACCTCCCATATAAACCGCACTTTTTCATGAAATACTCTAAACCAATTTTCTAAGTACATTTAAATCTCATCGAGCTAGAATTTTGTACTTAATCCTTAATTAGTATTATTATTGATATCGTGAAAAAAATTAACCGAGTAGCCCCTCCCATACAAGAGACACATTCCACGACTATATAACAATTCGATTTTCTGGAAAAGTGTGAATGATACAGATCTGAAATTTTAAGTATATCAACTGCATGATAGTTATAGTTTTTTCTTGGAAAATCACCAAAAAACCCCCACTCCTTCTACCACCTCCCATACAAATTGCACAATTTCATTAAATGTAAGTGTAGTGTCTGTCTATTATTATAAGTTAGTGTTTTGTTTTATTTAGACAACAACTTAGTACAAACACACGTTCTTGATATCCTTCTCTGTCTGTCTGTCCAGCTTTCATTTAAAGACGGCTGAACTGATTGTAATGAAACTTTCACAATTTGTTAGGTATGCTTGGAGACGTAATCTGCTCTGATTTTATTTCAATCCCTCCACGCCTTTTACCTTTTTCCATACAAAATGACTCATTTTCATGTATAATAATCAAATTTTCTTCAAAATAATAGGAACGAATAATTTGAAATTTATAATAGAATGTATAACTTTTATTGTAAATGTGATATATGATATACAAATTATTAAAACCCCCCACTCCTTTTCCCACCTCCCATACAAACTGCACTTTTCCATGAAATACTTTAAACTAATTTTCTCAGTACATATAACATTTATCGAGCTCAAATGTTGTGCAAAATTTCTAATTAACATTATTATTAATGTCAGGGATTAGCTTCTCCCCTTCTAATCTCTCTCATACAATGTGACACAATTTCACAACTTTTTCAATATTCGATTTACTTGGAAAGTATGAATGCTACTGATCTGTAATTTAAAATATATCAATTGCATGATCATTAAAGTTGTTTCTCAACAAATCACTAAAAACCACCCACTCCTTCTACCACCGCCCATACAAACTGCATAATTTCACTAAATCCAACACACTTATTTTCTCAGTACCTATTCACTTTTTATACTCTAGATGAAATCTGAGAGTATTATAAGTTTTCCACAAAGCTTGTAACGCCCGTCCGTCCATGTCCTCTTTAGCTCGAACGTTGAATTTAAATGTTGTATATGTTTTTGACAAAAAAGTAAGAACAAGTTCGTGAACGGGCCAAATCGCTTCACCCCTTCTACCCCTCACATACAAATAAGCGACATCTGACAATAAACGGATTTCTCGAAAAGTATAAGAGTTATTGATCTGAAATTTGGAATATATTATTTTCATATCATCTACTGTAATATTCCCCTACTGCTTTTACCACCTCTCATATAACCTGCACCTTTTCATGAAATACTATAAACCAATTTACTCAGTACGTATAAAATTTATCGAGCTGAAATTGTACACTTAATATTTATTTCGAATTATTAGTAAGCTCGAAAAAACTTAGAAGATTAATTTCACTCTTTCTACCCCCTCCCATCTAATATGACACAATTTCACAACTTTTCATAAAGTCGATTTTCCTGAAAAGTTTGATTGCCACTGATCTGCGATTGCAAACATGTCAAATGCATGATGTTTATAGTTATTTCTGAAAAACTTACTTAAGAACTCCCCACTCGTTCTACCACCTCCATTACAAACTGCACAATTTCACTAAATCCAATACACTCATTTTTTCAGCATCTACTAAGCTTTTGAAGCTTAAATTTTCAATGAAACATTCTGATAGCAACTCTAGCATGATGTGAAAAAACTCTAGCATGAAACTTTGCAAATTAGTTCAATGGTGTCATTCCTTCTACCACTCCCCATACAAAATTTCTTAAGATCACGAAAATTTCTATTTCGTCTAGAGCTTAACGCGCAATCGTAGTCCTGTTATGTTAAGTTCTAAGTTTAATGTTATTTTATTTAGACTTTTTTTAGAATTGTAACTTGTGAAGTTACAACTATTTACATTTCCTTAACGCTCTTGAATACGTATATGATATCAAATCACCCCGTGAGCACGAGCCTGTTCCATATAAATACGGGTATCATGGTTTTATTCTTAACAATTTAATGTTCTGATATCGGTATTGTAATCAAGAGCCATTAAACTGAGCAGATTATACATTGTGACCATAAAGTTTCGAGAATTTGTAATTAAAATTACCCTGTGAAATGACATATGAAAAATCTTTTTTGGTTAGCAGATAGGACAGTCCTTAATTATTACCCCAAAAACTAGCGCGATCGGTTTATCAGTTTGTTTACAGCAGCTGGTTGAATCGGTACATCTCACGGCGATTTTTAAAATGGATAAAAATATGGAACAAAGAGTTTGTCTCAAATTTTGTGTTTCCACCCAAATTTCATATGCGGAATCGTTACAAATGTTGGAAAAGGCTTTCGGTGATTCATTAATATTAAAAGCACGAGTCTACGAGTGGTACAATGCCTTTAAGGACGGTCGAGAGATCCTTAAAGACATGTCTCATTCTGGACAACCTTCGACCTATTCAACTGGCGAAAACATTAAAAAAATGAAGGAAATGGTGCTCGAAAATCGTCATAACAGTATTAGGGAGATAGCAGGAGAGCTCGACATCTCTTATAAGTCCGTTCGTTCGATATTGGTGGATACTTTGGCCATGGAACGCCACCTTGCTCGAATCTTTCCAATAAAGCTGAATTTTCTTTTAAAAAAAAGTACCGTGAACAGGTCTCCTTGGACATGCATCGTACGAATTTTGGTCCCACATTCATGGAGCGCATCATATCTAGTGATGACACATGGGTATATGAGTTTGATATGCAAACCGGAATGGAGGATGAAAAAATGAGCCGAAACCGAAAAAACCACGCCAAAGCCGCTCAAAAATCAAGACGATGCTCATTGTTTTTTTTTCTTTTTATATTCGAGGTTTGATTCATCATGAATTCATTCCAGAGAGACAGATGGTCAATAAGGAGTACTATTTGCCCGTATTGAAGCTTTTGCGTGAGTATGACCGGAATTATGGAAGGATAATTCATGAATTTTCCACGATGAAAATGCGCCATCGCATTGAGCCTCAATTGTGACCGAATTTAAGGCTAAAAAATTTACAAATCCCATCAATCAACCACTGTATTCACCACTCGGGAAAAAAATCCGGCCAGAAATTTCGAAATTTTCATACCGAATCCAAAATACTGACGCCTTAACCTTGCCTGCAGATTGCATTGTCTTCATCTTCCTTGGAGCCGATTCTCCGCTTTGAGCCCATTGTTTTGACTTTCTTTCGTCTTAGGTGTGAATTGATGGACCCATTACTCATCAATAATTGTGAATCGACGTAAAACCTCGACTTTAATGCTGTGAACTTTGCCAAACACTCCGTTGTAACATCCCCACGTCGCTGTTTTTCTCTCTCGTCTCCAATCTTTAATATCAATATGCGATGTGCAGCACTTTTTGAAGTGCTTACCATGTCTGCTAACTCGCGCACTTTCTGTCGACGGTCATCTAATACCATTTTGTGGATTTTTTCACTATTTCTGGCGTAGAAAGCAGCTCCGCTTTAATATTGGTTGGGCTGAGGCCTTTCAGCTAGGGTATAGCCTAGTAGGTAGTGTGTTGGTCTTGTAAGCGAAGGTCGTGAGTTCAAATCCCGGTCGTCGCAATATATAATTCCGGCACATTGCCTGCTTGGATATACCTTGGTCACCTCAATCTAAGAAAATGAAAAATTCGTAGGATTGTGCGAAGGGCTAACAACCCTTCCACAATAAGTAATGAAAATGTTAAGCAACCTGAATATCAGGAGGCCAAAATCCGATTTCGGCTGTAGCGCCATTCTAGATGTAGAAGAGACCTTTCAAATGAAAGTATTGTACCGCATAACAATAACAAATTTTCCCATATTAATAATTCACATGGGTGCCAAACAAATAATAAGCAACGTAACGTCGTCAAACTTCAAACCAAAGCTTTTTAAGGATGATACTTTTTACCGTAAACATTTTTTCAAACAACAACCGCCATCTATGCGTCAGTTGTGTACTTCTGGGACAGCCTACGTATACCCAAGCAGGCAGTGTGCTGGAATTATACGTCGATCGGGATTTGAGCTCACAACCTTCGCATTGTCAACCAACTCCAAGCTTTTGATTGAAGTAGGCTAAATTATCCAACACAGATAGTGACTTTAGTAATATAGATAAAGTATTTCTACTCGCTTCTTGTATTGACGGTAGTAGTCTTATAGGTTTTTTACTTTTTTTTTATTTATGTTCTACAACAGGAATTAATCAAACTGTGGAATTTGAACAAATAGACAACTTTTACACAGTACAAACATCATTTGACATTTAGCGCCTATCGAATAAATTGTTGTGATTTGTTTCGAGTTATTTATTATTAATTGTTTGTGCCACTTGATAGTGTACGAGTACCACTTGAGTTTTCTGCTAAGTTCAAAGCAAACTAAAAACTATTCTCGGCATTTGAATATAGAGGATTTCGAACGTAATTCAAGCAATCAATCAAAAAATTATTAATATCTACTCCATTCTCTTAATCTTCCCTATATGCTACCACCGTTATCTATCTATTTAATTCCAGCGCATCCTCAACCTGTCCCAAGAATAATAAAGTTTCGCTCGACTTGCCAGATATTTTAAGCTAATTTAGCCACTGGAAGTCAAGTTTGAAGCGCAATAAGTATGGCAATAACAATAACAATATTAGTAATAAGAAGAACAACAATAATAGCCAAAAAATTAATAATAGGAATAACATCATTAGTCACGAAATTAATATTAATAATAATTCCAGGAATAAAATAGTTACGAATACAAATAAGAAAAAAACTTCTCCCAATTCTTTGCCCCGAAAGCCTAATACTAACACTACCTCTAAAACCAAAACTAATCGCATGAACTCCGATAAAAATTCTTTGCCTCATTCCACCAACCCTCCTATTTCGAATCCGCTACCGACTTCAAACCTAGTCTCAGTTCCTAGTTCGATTCCACTTCCTACCTCAAATTTAGACCCAATTCCTACTTCGAAGCCTGACCTAGCTTCTGGTCCGTATAATAATTTCGTGCGTGGAGAAACAATTAATCCTTACCCTTCGTCGTCAGTAACACATACTGGGGATAAAAATGAAAAATCATGTTGCGTAAATCTTAAATCTGCAGCGCTGTTCACAATAACTCCCCTTTCCTTGACCCACTCGTAAAGCTCTCGATGAACTCTGCAAATTCTGAGGAGAACAGATATTTATTATCACGATTGAGAGAGCACAGATTATTTGACAACGTGCGGCTGTATCTTGCGTATATGCACAACAAATCTGATTCAACCTGCATTAACGGCAAAACAAAAACCAGTCTGATGCTATCCATTAACAAGAAGGGCTTCCAACGGACTTAAAAGCGTTACGGCTGATCTATACACGCTTCCACGAGCAGTTCAATCTTTCTCCTGACCAAGTTCATAAGGATCTCGCGACATACGGTTCCCATGTTTCCTCGAAGCATATTTCTGATATGTAAAAAAGCCGGGAAGATCAAAATCGGTTTTTTCGTTCCTAATTCAAAAAATAATCTACGTTTTTTTTACCACAACGGAGGTGGCATTAGAGGGAAGATAAATAATCTCTTCATTGACGCGAAATCTTGTCACTTGAATGTCATAATTATTACGGAAACTGGGCTAAGCGACTCCTTCAAAAATGAAGAAATGCTGGACAACAACTGGACCATATACAGAAATGACAGAAATTACAGCGCAACAGGTCTGTCAAAAGGAGGAGGCGTCCTGATTGCAGTTCATAAATCTTTATGTAGCGAGATTGTTAACACAACACCATCAACATTTTTTGAACATAAATTTATTAGAATCAAACTGATCAATAAATATGTTTACATTGGTGTTGCATATATCCAGCCTAACTCTGAAGACCAAAAATACCACGACATTCTTGACATTTTTAATAGTCTCAACTGCTCTTTAGCAGAAAATGACAATATTTTCCTTCTCGGCGATTTTAATCGCCCAAGTATCTCTTTTCACACGAATCATTCGGATAACACTGTTATACCAGGGAATCTTACGTCTGATATTGACACAACTATTATCGACACTCTATATAATAACGACTTACATCAGGTAGTAAAATTACCCAATAAAAATGGGAGATGGCTTGATATGATCTTTACCGACGCATATGATGAAGTGACATACGATCACACTAATTTTGTTCACTCTTACAATAATAATATTGTATTTGACTTCCGTAATGCTGATTTCAATGGCATTAATAATGAATTGTCCACGATAGACTGGACAGCCCTTTTCTCATCTAATGATCTTGACAATGCCATAACAGAATTCTACGAGTGATCTTCGAAATTGCTATCAAGTACGTCCCTGTAATAAACCAAAAAGATAAATTATCGGAACCCTGGTTAGATAAAAGCCTGAGATCACTACGGAATAGAAGAAATAAGCTATTTAAAAAGCTTAAGAAAGTGGGCGCAATTTCTCCCAATCTCCAAAAAAAATATGACACGCTGGCTTCAGAGTTCTCTTCTGAGTTCCGGATTACATATGAGGGCTATGTAAAAAAAATCGGTGAAGATATCATAACAGAACCAAAAAGATTTTTCGACTTCGTTAACACAAAACGTGAAAGTTCGGGTTATCCCGTAACCATGTCCAATGGAATCACGCAATCTTCCTGCAGGCATGATATCTGCGATATGCCCAGTCGGATTCGACCGAAATCGAGCCCAACATTTCGGTTCCTCCACTCGTTGAAAATATTTCATTAACCATTGAGGAGGTGCTTGATACACTTACAACTACTGATGTCAAAAAAGGCCCAGGTCCTGATCTCATTCCCCCCTTATTCTTATCGAAATGTGCCCTTCAGCTCTCAACACCTTTATACTGGCTCTTTAACAAGTCACTCTCATTGGGAGTATTCCCATCGGCTTGGAAATCGTCGCATTTCACACCCATCCATAAGAATGGTGACAAACGAAATGTAGAGAACTATAGAGGTATATCTATTCTATCAGCCATTCCGAAATTATTCGAAAAAATTATATGCGACAAATTAACCAAAATAATCAACCCTATTCTTAATAACCAGCAGCACGGTTTTAGAAAAGGACGCTCAACCATGACTAACCTCATGATTATAGTATCTGATACACTCTGCGCACTGGAAAATGGGCATCAAATCGACGCAATATACACTGACTTTAGCAAAGCCTTCGACCGAGTTGGTCACAACATCCTGATTTTAAAATTAAAAAAAAATTGGTGTTGCAGGATCCCTACTTGACTGGATTAAATCCTATCTCAGTAATAGAACTCAATTTGTCAAATTCCAAGGCTTTATTTCCAAGGAAATAGTAGTGTCCTCTGGGGTACGCCAAGGAAGTCACTTGGAACGTCTCTTATTTAACATTTTCATCTCAGATTTATCTTAAGTATTGAAAAATGTCTCGCATCTATTGTACGCTGATGATCTGAAAATATATCATACTGTTACCTCACCCGATGATGCCGCATTCCTGCAATCCAAGCTTATTGCACTAGATGAGTGGTGTAGTCAGAACAAGTTAGAGCTTAATGTCGGTAAATGCCACACGATAAGCTTCTCACATAAAAGATCCACATACCTACTTGACTATTTCCTAAGTGGATCTCAACTACATCGTGTAGATCAAATTGAGGACCTCGGCATTCTACTCGACAATAAACTGTGCTTTAAATCTCACTACAACCGATTAATCTCAAAAGCCAATAAATTTCTTGGATTTATTAAGAGAAACGCCAAAGAGTTTAAGAATGTATGGGTTACTAAAACATTTTTCTGTTCTCTTGTCCGTCCTCTTCTGGAATATGTATGTCCCATTTGGGATCCCTCTTTTCAGTTATAAAGCAACAGAATAGATTCAATACAGAAGCAATTCCTTCTCTTTGCTCTTAGGGACTTGTATGATCCTAGTGACTATGAGAACCTTCCACCGTACGCAACTAGGCTCCAAATATTAAATCTTTTACCTCTTAGTTCTAGAAGAACTATGCTCACATCCTGTTTTACCTTAGATATTTTGAATGGCGATATTATGGTTGATCACATCTCAAATAAATTCAGATTCAATGACAATGTCAGGCTGACGAGACATTCAGGACTACTAAAGGAATATCCGCATAGTACAGTTTACGGACAAAATGAGCCTATTAGCAGATGTATAGAGTATTTAACAAATTCAGTGCACACTACACACCCCCAATGAGTAAATTGACATACAAACTAAGACTGCGCTCTGTTTTATAAAGTATCCAAAACCCTGTATGACCATCCTTCTACCAGTGCCCATCTTACTAGTTTAGATTAAGTTATGTAAGTTAATTTGTTTTAAGTTACATTAAATTAAAAAATATAAGTTAATGATTATGTAACTAAATATCTTGTTATGATAAATAAATAAATAAATAAAATAAAGTGCGAATAAAATAAAATTTGATTTTCCAAGTCAATCATAATACTATATTATTAGAATAATAAAGTAAAATTGTCTCCTTCCTATCAATTCCATTTTTATCTCATTCTAGAAGTCTCATATCTTAAACATATTTTAATGTATAACAAAAAAAGATTTAATTATCACCTGACCGCACAATACCCCATTAAATCCACATAACAAAACCATGTTAATTTTTCCAGTAAACCTCACTAATAAAACGACTATTTTACCATAATGTTCAGTCTAAATTCTTGTCAAGCGGCCGAAACTAAAGCCACAAACTCGCCCTACTTTGAAACGCTTGACTGAAAAATATGCCACAATTCTAATTGCACAAGAAAACAAATTCTCGCTTGTTATGCCTTAGACGTCATGCATTATTTATGTATTTCGTATGTAAAATAATTTAATTTCTAGAATACTTTTACGTAATATTTTCTCTTCATAGAATTGTAGCTATGAAAGTTATTCTAAGTAATTCATTTGGTGCGGCATAATTTTGATCTAATTACGTGCAGAATATAAACTAAACATTGTTGTTGCGCTAATTGATCTCTATACATAGATAGAGCGATGATGAATAAGATATGGATTAGATTTTTTTATGCGACCATGATTTGAACTTGAATCCGATTAAGATACATTAAGGAAATCGTCTTAAGTTTATATTATACCTTAACCATGCATGTTTACTTTATATGGGCAGTTGTTGTTGTTTTTTTTTTTGTTCCAGACAGCGACAGGGTACGAGAAAAGTGTTGGACAAATAAGAAGAAAAAACAACAACAGACATTTCGGTTCTTGTGCGGTAATTTTATATAGAAATTTGGTGTGAGGTTGGTGAATAGGAGGCAATAATTTTTTTCTAGATAGTTTAATTTAGCTCTTATCAGTGGCCTTAGCTCTAGCTTGGATAGGTAAAAGTGTGATTTAGATAGTAGAACTTTCCGTCTAGTGCCTAAGATCTTTCTTAAGCTATTTGACAACCTAATTCGAATATTCGTGATTCAATATCTTGCATTCAATTTTACTTTAAAATAAACTGCCAACAAGTCGGGCGAAACTTTATTATTCTTGGGACAAGTTGCGGATGAAAGGAAAGTCAATATGCAGGTTAGAGTGGTTAGGGAAGGCTAAGTGAAAGGGAGTTCTTGGGCAGGACTGTTAACAATATTTCATTCGTTTCTGTAAGTTTGGGTTTTTATGAGGGGAGGAGTAGGGGTAATAGTAAGGCTGGGTGGATGTTAATAGCTTTTTAATTAATTGCTTGAATCACGTCCAATATTCTCCGTATAGAATGTGTTTCATAGACGAAGTTGCATAGAATTTTCATAAAATTCGGTGTATTTTACATTCATGAAACCGATGTATAGGGGAATCGTAAAATTTGATACGCAGTTTTATTTCGCGTCTCTTGTAAGGTGCTTGTATAGAATTTCAAGTTCGTAGCTTTTAGTTTGTTGGTTATTAGTTGATTTAATAAAATTGGTCGAAATCATAGTTTTGTATGGGAGGGGGTAGAAGCGCAAGCGCGATTTCAAAACTTTTAAAACAACTTCATTTGAATTATTTTTATAAGTTCTTGTGCCAAATATGAAATTGATAGCTTTTAAGAGTTAGCTGATAACTGATTTCTTAAAAATGCTCGAAAAAATAATTTTGTATGGGAGGGGGTAGAGGAGGTAGGGGAATCGTCAAACTTGTGATGCAATTTTCTTTTATTTTTGTTGTTAGATGCTCGTACGAAATTTCAAGTTCATAGCTTTTAATTTGTTGGTTATTAGTTGATTTAATGAAATTAGTCGAAATCATACTTTTGTATGGGAGGGGGTAGAAGGGCAAGCGCGATTTTAAAACTTTGAACGCAATTTCATTTTAATTATTTTTGTAAGTTGTTTTGCAAAATTTGAATTTGATAGCTTTTAATGGTTAGGTGATAATTGATTTCTTGAAAATGGTCGAAAAAATAATTTTGTATGGGAGGGGGTAGAAGTTTTAAGGGTTTTTGACCAATTAATATTTCGTATATTTAGGGATTTTTTTTAAATGCATTTCGCAAATTTTCAAGTTTCTACCTTAAAATTTCACTCAAAAATTTTCATTTTATGTGTTTTTTTCAATGCACATGAAACACCTTGTGCACGTTAGACCGGGGGAGTCGGTTTATAATAAATATGGATCAAGTTAATATTATTTTTCTATGTACATTAAATATAGGTATTCACATGCAAAATTTTAACTTTTTACCTTTCACTAGAGCCCTAAAAAAATCACTCAAAATTTTCGACATTTTTGCTTATCATCTCCCTCCCCTTAGACCTCCCAGCTTAAAATTTTTACCAAAATTAACCATTATGTAGTTCTACAATCTGACAAATTTTTGATTTAATATCTGTACTATTTTTTGAGATATAAGGATTTGTAATTTTGAAAAGTGCGCCATTTTTGAAATGTTCCCCATTTCCCCCCACTACTATTATTTCGACATGTTATATTTTTTTTGTATTTGCCTAGTATAGCTAAATATACCTTTTAAGTTTCAATTACATAGCTTCAAAGATAGTTGAGATATTAGTTTTTAAGTGTTTTTCTTTGAACCCCCCCTGACCCTCCCCCTTACAATAATTAGCCGTTTTCTGAGCTGGTTCCAATGGAACTATATTTCACCTTGACGGTCTCTAAATATAATTTTTTTACGATAAGTAATTTCGAAGATATAATCATTTGAAAAAAAAATTCGGCCGACAATTGGTTCTTAGCCCCCCCTTTTCGCACCCCAATGGATAAAAAATTAAATTATTTTTAAAAGTTGTCCCACAAACTCGTCTATATGTATGTTGAGTTTTAGCTTCCTAGCTGTTATCATGGTTGAGATATTTGAATTCGTATTTTTCGGTTTAAGCGCTCCCCCCGCCTCCCCCTGAACCCGTACACCCCCCAAAATGGGTATCCGCCTGAGATCCGCAACTATCTACAATCCCTCCAAAAATGAACTTTCTATCTTGAAGGGTTTGGGAGTTAATGTGCGCTGAGCGTACACGTCGGCGTACGGCGGACGGCGTACGGCGGACGGCGTACAGACAGACGGATTTTTTTTTTTGCATTTTTAGGCTAATTTAGTCATGAAACGCGAAAAAAAAAAATTTCAGGGTAGCAAACTTTTTTTTTTTTTTGTGTCGATCACAATACTTTATTATTATAATAATAAAGTAAAAGTAAAAATCAAAGTATTGTGGTCGTCTTGGAAAAAAAAAAACTTTGCTACCCTGAAATTTTGTTTTTTCACGTTTCATAACTAAAATAGCCTAAAAATGCAAAAACAACCGTCTGTTTGTACGCCGTACGTGTACGCTCAGCGCACATAAACTTCTAAACCCTTCAAGATAAAAAGTTTATTTTTGGGTGGATTGTAGATGGTTACGGATATCAGGCGGACACCCATTTTCGGGGGGTGTAAGGGTTAAGTGGGAAGCTCGGCTTGTAGGCAGTCCATTTTTGTTGTGTGTAAAAGTAGCGGCCCTGAATAGCTAGTGTGCGATTACTAGTGAACGCATCGTAACTAATGGGGAGAGGTATCGTATGTGTGACTACTGGACAGAGCCAGCCCGTGACAAGAGAAATACACTTGTCGCGGGCTCTATTGACTCACCCACCCGGTCATGAAGTAGTTACTACTCTCCTGCACTACGTCATCAGATAACTACATATATACTTTCCTAGGCATCTTAGAAGAAGTAGGGGGAGGGGAGGGCGAGGGGTGCACACGCCCAAGTGATACGAGTATGACTAGTTATAAAAAAAGCATCACCCGAAATTGAATATCATAACCTATTATCGTATAACTAATGCAGCTACTGTAAACCGCAAACCAATTATTATTTCATATGAACCTAAGTCAATTACAGCGCAGATTGCTCGTGAAAAATCATTTTTCCCACAATCATTACAAGATCGTTTGCGATCTTCCACACTTCTAAGCTAGATACTAATCTAGCTCTCCCGACGTAAGACTAGTCATCATAATTATTCGATAATGATCGACACTATTTCTAGACTGATCTATGTTTCTCTACTAACAAATTGTACTGATCTTAAGATGCCTGATCTTACAATCGGGATAATTATACTAGCTAAAAAACGTTGAGTCCTACAGCAATTCGATTTAATGAGAAAAAAAATAGACACACAAATATCTATCTTTAGTTCCGAAAGATATATAATCAATGGTGGGCTCTCTTGACCAAAATATATTACGATAGTAAAGATCGTTTAGATCAACAAAAAGAGACATATACTAAAAAAAAACTTGCACGTATCTAAAGATCATTCCGATCTACCATAGTCATGGTTCATGGCCTGACTAAATTCCGGCCAGCTGGATACCAAACAAACAGAAAAGAATGGCTCTTCGCGTGGGAAAGGTTAATTCCATTCAGCATATTCGACCCAATGAATTCCACCGAAATTGATTTAGACCATATCGTGACTGTTCACCTGTAAAGGTACTCCTTGCAGGTGAATAGTCACGATACTTTATTGGATTTTAATGCAAATCAAAGGTCAAAAATGACTCAATTTGTCTGTTATGTGATCTGTTCTAATGTACTTGGGCTGTAGTGTACATACCTATATGTAGTATCGGTTAAAATAAACTCGTCATTAATTCCACTTATAAAAAGCTATGAACATGTATAAATATCACAGTTTAACATACCTCGCTGCGAACTTATCTCGGTATGCGGTAATTGCATATTTGAAAAGTGCATCCGCTAATGTAAGTTTCAATTGATTCAACAGCTAAGAGAGTTTTCCACGCTCGGTTAAACACAACAATTGAATGGAAATTCTACAACACAGACTTGGCAAGTGTCGACGTTTATGTTGACCTTGCTACCTGTTTTTATGATTCTGCTTATTTTTTTTTTTCCTGTAAATAAAATTGAATACTATCCATTACAAATTTAAATTATGTTTAACAGGTATTTAATATGATCAATTTATTAGCGATTGCTATAGCAATAATCAGGTATAAAAGAGTGGGAGGTTTAGCTTCGGGAACAACAATGCACTAGCCGCCACTCAACTTTTAAAATGTTGCAAATTTCTTGATAGAAATTTGTATCACATTTACAATGTAAGGTAAAATCTAGTGAATCGCCACCAAAACTTTTTTTTTTCATAAATAAAACAAGCTGATTCATGTTTAAGACGTGATTGGAATTTCTTAAAATAATACTAATAATAACTTTCCAGCTGCCCTAACCACAATAAGCATGTGACAGTACATTTATTCACTCTATATTTTAATTATCATACTTAAAAAAATCTTAAAGTAAAGTTTCAATGTTTGTAAATGTGTCAAAAATTTCAACTGGAATTTTTATGCCAAGTACTGGGGACAATAATTGGAAAACCACAGTGCTAAGGGTTCAACTTCCTGACTCCATCACATTGGGGTGGTGATAGCGGGCAAAAATCTAACATTACTCGTGTATATCCGCATGGCTTACACTCACAAACTTTCAATGGAGTCTTTCAAATAATTCTATTCTACATTCTTCAAAGGCAACACAGTTCAAATCGGGCCTAGGCCTCCTGACTATCAGGTTTTTTAACATTTTTATTCTTCATCAATGGTACTACAGCCCGAATCGGACCTTGGCCTCCTGACCTTCCTTAAATTTTTTTAATTATTTATTATGGATGGGTTGTTTACCCTACACACAACCCTCTATCTGCGAATTTTTCGTTTTTCGTAGATTGAGGTGACCATGGTATACCCGAGCAGGCAGTGTGCTGGAATTATGCGTCGACCGGGATTTGAACTCACAATCTTCGCATTGTAGACCAACAGGCTACCCACTAGGCTACACCCTAGCTTTGAAAATTGTTATACTCTAGATGAAATCTGAGAGTATTACAAGTCAGCTCTAAAGCTTGTAACGCTAAGAAATAAGGCTCAGAGAAAAAAATGAATGATCCAGTTAATATTTAACTCAAAACCTGATGTCCGTCTGTTCGCTCTCTAACCTGAGAACACGTTTAGCTAGAATGTTCAAATTTTGTACACTAAGGTCAAATTCGGAAACGGGTCAAATCGCTCCACCTCTTCTACCTCCTCCCATACAAAATGACGTATTTTCGAGACTTGACGGTAAACCAATTTTCTCAAAAAGTATAGAAGCTATTGATTTGAAATTTCAATCAATCAATCAAATTCCTTTCAAGACCCCCTATAGGGGCATAGGACAGAAACAACTCTCTTCCACAAGGCGCGATCCGGAACTTCGGCCTTTAGCTGTAGCCAGGACTTGTTCATTCCTCTGGCCTCCTGTTCAACTGCTCGCTTCTATGTGATACATTGTTGACCAACCCGACGTCTTCTTTGAGGATTATAACCCAGAGCTTGTTTGGCAATGTTTCGCCATGGTTTCCTCAAAGTGTGACCGATCCACTGCCACTTCCGCCTTTGAATCTCAATACCTATTTTAGTCTGGCCAGTTGTACTCCAAAAGTTCGTCGTTGGAAATCACTTCTGGCCAGAATATTCCTAAAATGCGTCGGAGGCATTGGTTCACGAAAGTCTGTAGTTTCTTGGTAAGTCGAACGGTCACTTTCCACGTAGTACAACCATATAGCAACACGGATTTGACGCATGCGTCGAAAACTCTCAGCTTCATGCGAAGGAAGATCTCTCTTAATCTCCAAACAGGGAAAGGGTACCGAAGGCCTGACGGGCTTTATTTAGACGAGCCTCAATATACTTTTCGGCTCCGCCGTCCATGCTGACAATGCTTTCGAGGTAACAAAAATTTTGCACCTCTTCCACATCTTGTCCGTTAAAAACAATCAGTGTGCTCGCGTTCGAAACCATGTGCATATACTTAGTTTTACGCACATTTATTTTTCGTTCTGCCTCTTTGCAATTAGAATGCAACGAGCGAACATTTGACTGTAAGTCCGAACGGTTATGTGCAACCAAACATACGTCATCAGCATAATCAAGGTGAATTAAGATGTTAAATAGTCTCCATTGAAGACCTTTACCTTCCCCACCTTCCAGTTCAGCTTTCAAGATGTCATTTATTACCACCAGAAACAGGGCTGGTGATAATGCAGCCTTGTCTGACACCCGTTCGTACAGGAAAGCTCTCCTCTATTCAAGACGCTACACCTTGCATCTTCGTAGGATTCTTTAATCATAGCTATGACCTTATCTGGAATACCTCTCCTACGCAAAGCATCCCAAATGTAATCTCACATAACGCTGTCGAAGCCTTCTCGAAGTCCAGAAACATGAAATGTAGTGTCGGACCCATTTCGGCGGATTGCTCCAATATTATCCGTAGGGTATTTGTGTGGTCCGTACAAGACGACCCTTTACGGAATCCAGCCTAATAAACTTCAAGAGTTCTCTCCACGACAGCACTACACACTAAGCGATACAGCAGTAAGTAGACATATAACACGCCAACTGCTACAATCCCGAAGGTTACCCTACTTCGGAATGTTCACAATGGCGCACTCCTTCGATTCAGTCGGATATCTTCCTTCATTCCACACCTCAGTAAAGAGTGGGAGAAGTATATCGGCTTTTATTTCCGGGTCCGCTTTGAGGAGTTCAGTTGGTAGTCCGTATATACCTGGGGTTTTCCTTCCCGCCATTAACCGAATAGCGGAAACTATCTCTTCCTTATCTGGGGGATCGTCCCTAATAGAGGATTGCTGCGGTTGGATGTTTGGTAGTTATTCAGTTTCTGGAATATCTTCCTCCAACAAGAAGTTTAAAAGATCAGACCAATATTCCTTCCATCGCCGCAACTAGTGTTCACTCATATTAAGAAGAATTCCGTTGACATCTCTCACCAGGTGGTTGGCGGTGAATTCCTGTTCGTCAACTGCTTCATGATTTTAAATAGTGAACCCGTATCCCCAAGGTAAGCTGCAGACTCTGCCTTGTTTGCCAGATCTTCAATGGTCTTTCTCTTGTTGTCTAACCGCCTTTTTAATCTGTAAATGAGCATCGCGGTAGTTATACTTCAAGTCGGGTGGTATTTGGTTGACACTAGTTTGAGAGATGATTGCCAATTTGACTTTTTTTCGATCGCCAACCTTGTTCAATATGTCTTGCGACATCCAGGGTTTCTCACCGCCTTGTGCATATCCCACAGATTCTTCAGCACTAATTAGAAACGTGTTTCTGGTTGCCTCCCAATTGGCGTCCAGTGTGCGCATTTCATATTCGCCCAATGTGGATGACTGTTCGCGCTGAATGGTGGTGTACTCGCGCTTTTTGTTGGGGTCTCTGAGTTTATTCACATTAAGCTTGCGCTTCATTTGAAGAATTTGTGGTCGTCGGATAGCTGCTCTCAAGCAGGCGACCATCATGTGGTGATCACTCCCCACGTCAGCTCCACGCTTGGCGCGCACATCAAGGAGACATCTTTTCCCTCGGCGACTTATAGCCAAATGATCGGTCTGGTTCTGGGTAAACAGTTTGAGAAAACCTAAGATGTTTTATGGTAACCCTTGTGTGGAAAAAAGGTCCATTCGAAGGCCATTTGCCTCCACAAATAATTTGTCGTTTTCTTAATCCAATGTCTCTTAATCCAAGGTCGTGACGCGCCGACCCAAGGGTCACCAGGACGTGTCTCCTGACATGATAATAATATCACCTCTTGGAACACGGCCGAAGATGGCACTCAGTTGGCTATAAAACTCTTCTTTGCCACCAGGTGTTGCGGTATTAGTTGGTTAGTGCTTATCATAGTAGAATTGTGACGCTTCTAACACTGGTCCTGAGTCTGACGATTGGTTCCCAGCTGATGAGACTGTTTTTCGCTCTCGGTGCAAGGAGGACCACCACGCCATTTTCGGCTTCACTCCCAGGACCATCATACAGAATGGTGTTTCCGCTCGGGGTTCGTTCTTCTCCTGATTCCGTCCACCTGACCTCGCTCAAGCCCAAAATTTGGATATTATATGCTCCATTTCACGGTCGATCACTGATTGGCGGTGCAAGGAGCGATTGACTCCTGCCCTTCCCCCGTCATTCAATGTTCAAACGTTCCCGAAGCCAATTATAGTGCGTTTTCAAATGCCAAAAGTCGTTACCGTAGAATCCGTCCGTATCCGAGGCGCTGTATCCGTTTTTCGTATCAGTTAGGTCTTAAGATCACGGGTTATAAGCCCATGATCCAGTGAGTGCCATTTTTAGGGCAAGCAGGACTGGCTGTGGCTGAATTCTACTGCCCCCATCCCACACGGAGATGGTTAGCTCAGGTCCGTGGAGTCGCTAGTCTCCAAAGATAGTTGCAGGAATTGGTAAAATCTCATCCTACAACTACTTCCCTGCGGGGATTTGAAATTTGGAATATATTATTTTTATACCAATTTCAATCTACGGTATAAAAATTATTTTATTCCCCCTGCTAATTCTACCACCTCTCATATAAACTGCACTTTTTCATGAAATAGTATAAATTTACTCATTACGTATAAAATTTATCGAGCTGAAATTTTGAATAAAATATTTATTTAAAAATATTAGTAAGACCAAAAAAATTTAAATGAATAGTTTCACTCCTTCTACCTCCTCCCATACAATATGACAGAATTTCACAACTTTTCAAAAAGTTGATTTTACTGGATCTACTGATCTGCGATTGAAAACATGTCAAATGCATGATGTTTATAGGTAGTTATTTCTGAAAAACTCTCTAAGAACTCCCCTCTGCTTCTACCATCTCCCATACAAACTGCACAATTTCACTAAATCCAGTACACTAATTTTCTCAGTAGCTATTAAATTTGTGAAGCTCAAATTTTCAATAAAACATTCTGACAGTAACTCTAGCATGATGTGAAAAAATTGGTTCAATGCCGTTACCCCCTCTACCACTTCCCATACTAAATTTCTTAAAATCAAAAAATGTCTCTTCATCTAGAGTATCGCATGATTTTGCCTTACGCCCAATCGTAGTCCTGTTAGGTTTTTTTTATTATTTATTGCGGAAGGGTTGTTACCCATTAATGCAGGCACTGTGCTGAAATTATATTGAACGTCGATCGGTATTTGAACTCAAGACCTTCACATTGTAGACCAACACGCTACCCACTAGTCTAAACCCAAGGTAAAAAGAGAACTTTATCTCATACTTAAATTGAAAATAACGGAACTCAACTTAATCATGCAATACTCTAGATAACGTGTGACTTTAAGTATTATATTTTGTACTAGAAGTGGCAGAAGAGGTGATGACATTGGACTTACTTTTTTCAAATCTATCCATCGAAATGGTTTGTACAAAATTTGGACTTAAGAAATTTGATATTTATATCGAGCAAATTGGTGCAATGTGAATCGTGAAATTGAAGCATTTGTGTGAGAGGTGACAAAAGAGTCAATTCAAACCCCGCAATTAATTTTATCACATATCACTACAGTTGCTGCCAAAATATTATGTACTAAATTTAATAGGTGTTGTGAAAATCGGTGAATTGTGTGTTGTAGAATTGTGGAGTTTGAATGGAAGATAGTACAAGGAGTCAGGAGATTTTAGTGATTTTTATAGAATAAGTAAATGTTATATTCCGACAAAAAAATCGACTTATTATAAATTTGTGAAATTATGTATGAGTTGGAAGTAGGGTCGGTCCTACTAAGGTGCAAATGAAGTAGTTGCACCAGGCGGCATGCTTGAGAAGGGCTTTTTTATCAAAAGAAAAAAATTTTAAAATCATTGCAACGAAACGGAGTACTCTATCCCGCCAACAAATAGCGGGCTACCTCCGAGCCTCACAGCATGGTTGCCGGAAAGTCAGGGTGTGGGGAGAGGACTTGGACACTATTCTTGAAAAGCCGTGATGAATGAGAAGAAAAAAATAGAAAGACGGTAGGGGTTCACGTGACCAACCGGAACAGTCTTAAGCCCCACGTTAAATGAAGGACTCCATTCCGACAGCAGATAATGAGCTTCCTGCGGAACTCACAGCATGGGCATGATGAGTGCGTTGAAGGTATGTTTTGTTTCCGTTTCCGCCATTATTCACTACCAGGAGGTCACAAGACGTTCTGGCAATGATTTACCCAAAGAAGGACTGATATTGTACCGGTAGGCAACATGAACCCCTACTGTTGCTTATTGCTCTTTCTATTTTTTATCACAGTTCTTCAAGGATGATGCCTTTCCCGCCTACAATTTCATAACAATTTTATGACTGTCGTAATTGAAGAACAAAAAAAAAATATCAAATTTCTATCGAAACTGTTCGGCATAAGGAGCTACAAGTATCTCAGAGTCGCATTTGTGTTACTGTTAGCCTTTTGTATTTCCATTAAAATGTTGCCCGCCCTAAATTCAAAATTTGTCACGACTTTGAAATGTGGATATTTTTCACACGATAGTCGTTCACAATTTATTGTTTAGAAATTTGTCGCGAAATTCCATTACAAAAGTATATTTTAAAAATTTGTGTCCCAGAAATTTATAGTTGGCGTATCTCGTTACAGTCATATTTTTTTCGACAATTGTTTCTGGAAAAAAATTCCGCAAATTTAATCTCAAATGTTGCTTAGTCTATTGTGAAAATACGCAAATACTCGTAAAAGATTGTGTGAAGGGTAAACAGCCCATCGACAATAAATAATGAAAAAATTTTAAGGAAGGTCAGGAGGCCAAGGTCCGATTCGGACTGTAGTGCCATTGTGGTAGTAATGGCTCTCGGTGAAAAGAAAAGTTATCTCGAAGAGTTCGCTACCCACTAGACTACACCCTAGCTAATAAATGATTAACCTAATAATAAATAATTTGCCGCCCAGATTAATAAAATGATCTGGGCTGGTGTTGGTTTACAATGCGAAGGTCCGTGAGTTCAAATCCCGGTCGATGCATAATTTCAGTGCAATGCTTGCTTGGGTATACCTCGACCACATCAATCTACGAAAATGAAAATTCATAGATAGAGGGTTGTGCGTAGGTCTAACAACCCTTTCACAATAAATATTGGAAAAATGTTAAGGAACCTGAAGATCAGGAGGCCAAGGCCCGATTTGGGCTGTCGTGCCATTGTAGAAGAATTATTTATTATTAGGTTAATTTTTTATTATTCTTATATTATTATTTTTTTTATTCTTATTAATGCTACAAAAACATCTAATATACTTCAATATACTTCAAGAATGCGTAAGACTAGCCGAGAGTGCACGTTTAGACTCTAAAAGTATAAAATTTAGCAAAATACTCAAAGGAACAAGAAGACAGGTATAGAAGAGCCTCGAAGTAAAATATATATAAAAAAACACAGATTTTAATGAAGATACACATATCTAAGATTATCGCCTTTATTAAAGTTGACTTTAATCTCGCACTTTTGTAATCCTCATAAGATAGAGTAGATAAACATTATAATCAAGCTTGACTATTAAAATTGTGGCAATAAATTTCAACTCATCTACTTCAACTCGATTAGGTCTAAAGGTTTCTGTGTAAACTATGTGATTAAACGTAATTCTAACTTGAGTTAATTTTATAGTGAAGTTGATCTTCCACTGATTGTGACAATTACATTCCAAAGCTATGAAATGCTCATCAACCCATGCGTTATAAGCTGAATAAACTTTTGATAAAAATTGTTAAGAAAAAAAAATCAACAGAAAAACATGATAAATGCAAATATGGTAGAAAAATATCTTTTCTAGTTAAGTATACATAAAAAAACGAGTAATAAAACATCCATTATCTTAAAGATATCTAGTGTGTAATCTTTAACACATATAACGTTAAAAACGGCTGAATAAAGGAAATAAACATAACAGAATTCACGCTTTACGCCCAATCATATGATACTCTAGATGAAATACTTACTTACCCTTTTGTTTGGGAGGTGGTAAAAGCAGAGGGGGGAGTTTTGTAATTTTCGTATATAGCACCGAACGTACTATACAAAATGTTTCGTGCTGAATTTAAAGTTTATTGCTTTCATAATTTTCGAAGAAATTGAACAATTTTTGTCTGAATTTATGGTATTTGTTTGGGTGGTGGCAGAGAAAGTGGGAGATTTTGGATGATTTTGAAACTGCTTATCACCATTCTAATCACATTGCTTTGTTACAATTTTAATGTCGATAGTTCTCATATGTTCGAAGGAGAAAATCTTTTCTTGAACTTATAATATAAAAATTTGTATGGGAGGTGATAGAAGGAGTGGGGTGAAGGCAATAGTTTTTTTAGCTTTTATTACAATTATTAAGGGACAAATTCTGGCAAAATTTCAAGTTTCTACTTCTTCTAGTTTCTATGAAAATCGGTTAAATGCATTTACCGAAATTCTGCATTCTGGGGGTAGAAGGAATACACGAATCAAAACCAATTTTTTTGATATCAATCATATTTAAAATAGTATACTTTTCTCAAATTGACGGTTTTGAAGAAAACTAATTTAATTGAAATTCTGAAATTTCGTAAAATTTGTATGGTAGGGGGTAGAAGAAGTGAGGTAAAGTTGATAGTTTTTCCAAAATTAGTTGCAATTATAATAAAATTAATTATGACAAAAATTGGTTCATTTGGCTTTGCTAGTTGCAATGCAAACCGAATAAATGCATTTTTGAAAATTGTGCATTTGTATGGGAGGTGGTAGAAGAGATCGGATCAATATTTCTTGAGATTGATGATATTTATATCATTATACTATGACCTAATTTTCAAGTCAATAGTTAAAATAGTTTCGGAGAAAAAATAAATTTCTTTACATTTCGAAATTTCATGAAATTTGTATGGGAGGGGGTAGAAGGAGTGTGGGGATGTGGCCCGTTCACGAACTCAAAGTTACTTTTTTGCTAAAAATGACATAAAACAAATTTCAGCACGATAGGTCAAGGCTATCGAGAGTTATGTTGTAGACAGACGGACAGATGGACAGACAGACAGACAGACGGACAGACAGCAACTCGGAATCGAGATTTTTGAGTGACAACAAATATTTCTGTACCCTTGGCGGCTCTGTGCGAGCATTATTTCTTAGTGTTACAAACGGTAAGGCAAACACAATATACTCTCGGATTTCATATAGAGTATAATAAAAACATAACAGAATTATGATTGGGTGTAACGCCCAATCATATGATACTCTAGATGAAATAGGAAATAGTTTATTGTACCGGAAAATATGTCATCTTAAATTCTTTCGAATAGTGAATTGTGACTTTTGTACGGGAGGTGGTAAAAGCAGAGGGGGAAGGTTTGTAATTTTTGCATATAACACCGAACGTAGTATACAAAGTGTTTCATGCTGAATTTAAAGTTTGTAGCTTTCATAATTTTCGAGGAAATTGAACAATTTTTGCCTGAATTTATGCATTTTTATGGAAGGTTGCAGAGAAAGTGGGGGGTTTCGGATGATTTTGAATCTCCTTTTCAACATCTTAATCATATTGCTTTGTTACCCATATGCTCGAAGAAGAAATACTTTTCTTGAATTTATAATACATATATTTGTGTGGGAGGTGGTAGAAGGAGTGAAGCGAAGTTAATATTTTTTTTAGCATTTATTGCAATTATAAAGGGACAAATTGTGGCAAAATTTTAAGCTTGTACTTTTTTTAGTTTCAATAAAAATCGATTAAATGCATTTTATCAAAATTGTGCATTTGTATGGGACGGGGTAGAAGGAGTATTCGAATCAAAACCACATTTTTTTGACATCAATGATACTTATAATAGTATACTTTCCTCAAAATTTAAAGTTGATAGCCTTGACGATTTTGGAGAAAAATAATTTTGTTCAAATTCCGAAATTTCGTTAAATTTGTATGGGAGGGGGTAGAAAGGATGAGGTGAAGTTGACAATTTTTACAAAATTGGTTGCAATTGTAATAATATTAATTTTGACTAAAATTGGTTCTTTCAGCTTTGCTAGTTGCGATGCAAACCGAATAAATGCATTTTTGAAAATTGTACATTTGTATGGGAGGGGGTAGAAGGAGTAAGGAGATCAGAGCAATATTTTTTTACAGTAATGGTATTGTCATTATAATACTATTACCTAATTTTCAAGTCATTAGCTGAAAGAATTTCGGAGAAAAATCAATTTCTTTAAATTTCCAAATTTCATGAAATTTGTATGGGAGGGGGTAGAAGGAGTGGAGGGATGTGACCCGTTCACGAACAAGTTACTTTTTTGCTAAAAATGATATATAAGAAAATTTCAGCACGATAGGTCAAAGCTTTCGAGAGTTATGTTGTAGACAGACGGACAGACGGACAGACGGACAGACGGACAAACATATGGACAGACGGACAGACAGACGGACAGACGGTCACTCGGAATCGAGATTTTTGAGCAACAGCAAATATTTCTGTACCCTTGGCGACTCTGTACGAGCATTATTTCTTAGCGTTACAAACGGTAAGGCAAACACAATATACTCTCAGATTTCATCTAGAGTATAAAAAATGATAATATTGTAATTTTGAATAAGTCAAAGCATAGAGCCCAAATTTTTATTTTTAAGAATTTAAGCTCATTCCTTAAATTTGCATTCAAATAAATCTCAGTGGAGGATAATGATGATAATATTCATTTAGAATAACTCGTATATTATCATAACGAAGGTAAGTGCTCACATCACCTTAAAAAATACGCTTTTAAATGATTTCGTATGCAGCAGCGTAGATTACTCCACGTTGCATGGATCGCATCTCAAGTAATAATAAAAGTAATTGTGCAGTGAGAGCGATGCGTATTGGTGGATGCCGATTTCAAAAGTCTCCTTTTCATTATTTTTATTTTTTCCTATTTTTCATTAATTTATTTATACAATTTTCATATTTTTTCTTCTAAATTGCATCTGGGTTTAAAAAAAAACATAACATAACTACGATTGGGTGTAAAGCCCAATCATGCGATACTCTAGATGAAGAGAAATTTTTTGATCTTAAGAGGGGAGTGGTAGAAGGAGTAACTGCATTGAACCAATTTTTTCACATCATGTTAGAGTTGCTATCAGAATGTTTTATTGAAAAGTTCATCTTCAAAAATTTAATAGGTGCTGAGAAAATCAGTGTATTGTATTTAACGAAATTGAGCAGCTTGTATGGGAGGTGGTAGAAGGAGTGGGGAGTTCTTAGTGAGTTCTTCAGAAAAAACTATGAACATCATGCAATTGACATGTTTCTAATCGCAGATCTGTAGCATTCAAACTTTTCAGGAAAATCGACTTTTTGAAAAGTTGTGAAATTATGTCATGTTGTATGGAAAGGGGTAGAAGGAGTGAAGCTAGTCATCTATTTTTTTTGGTCTCACTAATATTTCTAAATAAATATTTTATTCAAAATTTCAGTTCGATAAATTTTATATGTACTGAGTAAATTGGCTTATGGTATTTCATGAAAAAGTGCAGTTTATATGAGAGGTGATAGAAGAAGTGAAGGAATTCAAATCATTTTTATACCGTAGATTAAAATGAGCATAAAATAACATATTCCAAATTTCAGTTCAACGGCATTTATACTTTTCGAGAAAATCGGTTTACTGTTAAATCTCGAAAATGCGTCATTTTGTATATTCACGAACATGACCTTACTTTTTTGCCAAAAAACACGTGTACGAAATTTGAACTTTCTACCTCAACGTGTGCTCATGCTAGAGAGCGAAAGAACGGACAGACATCCGGTTTTGAGATTTTTGAGTGATTACATGAACTTCTGTATCATTAATTCTTTTCTCCGAGCCTTATTTCTTAGAGTTACAAACTTTAGAGCAAACTTATAATACTATCAAAATTTAATCTAGAGTATAAACATAACAGAACCGAAATATATGTCATCTTAAATTGTTTGGAATAGTGAACAGTGACTTTTGTATGGGAGACGGTAGAAGCAGAGCGGGAGAATTGTAATTAACTTTATTATTCTAATAAAAAGTATTGTGATCGGCACAAAAAATAAATTGCTACCCTGAAATTTAGTTTTTTCGCCTTTTATGACTAAATTAGCCTAAAAATGCAAAAAAAAAATCCGTCTCGCCGCACACCGTACATATGGATTCATATCTCCGAGACCGCTAAAGGTAGAATGTTTGTTTTTAAGCGGATTGTTAATTGGGTAAATGAGCTCCATTATCTAAAGCTTCGGTGGGAGGGAAAGAATCAAAAACTACAGTTGCTAATATATCCAGGGTCGTGGGACAAACTTTAAAAATAATTTAATTTTTTTATCCATTGGCGTCCGGAATGAGGGCGTCAAAAATAAATTGTCGATCAAATTTATTTTTAAATAATTATATCCATAAAAAAAATTATACGTTGGAACCATTAAGGTGGCATATAGATCCACTAAAATCAGGTTAGGTGGAGGCTAATTATTGAATGGGGGAGCGTCAGGGGGGATGCAAAGAAAAACTTTTAAAAATGAATATCTCAACTATATCTTGAGCTATGTAATTGAAACTTAAAACATATGTTAAGCTATATTAGCGAAATAAAAGAAAATATATAATTTGGTCATAATAGTAATAGCGGGAAATGGGGAACATTTCAAAAATGCTGCCTTTTTCAAAATTTCAAACCGTTATATTTCTAAACTCAAAACAGGTATTAAGATGAAAACCAAAAAATTGTAGAGCTATATGATCTATAATTTCCATAAAAATGTTAAGATGGGGGGGAGGGTGCAAGGGGAACGAGATGGTGGGCCAAAATTTCGAAAATTTTCATTAATTTTCTTAGGGCTCACGTAAAAGATACGAAGTCAAAAAATATTACTTTGAACCAAAACTATTATCCACTAAAAGGCGGCCCTAACCTGCCCTAGGTGTTTCACGTGTATAGAAAAAAAATACAAAAACTCAAAATTTTTGGAATAAATTTTAAGCTATGAACTTCAAAATTTGGAAAATTCATTTAAAAAAAATTCTTAAGATTATGTGATATTAACTAGTCGAATACCTCCAAAACTTCTACCCCGTCCCATACAAAAGTATTTTTTCGACCATTTTCAAGAAATCAATTATCACCAAACCATTCAAAGCTATGGTGTAGCCTAGCGGGTAGCGTGTTGATTTACAATGCGAAGGTCGTGAGTTCAAATCCCGGTCGATGCATAATTCCAGCACACTGCCTGCTTGGGTATACCTTGGTCACCTCAATCACGAAAATGAAGAATTCATAGATAAAGGGTTGTGCGAAGGTTTAACAACCCTTCCAATATAAATAATGAAAAAATATTAAGGAACCTGGTGGTCAGGAGGCCAAGGCCCAGTAATAAACCACTTAAGCGCTTACAAACTACTAATAATACTAGACTATTAAAAATCGTACTGCACATAAACTGTACCCTCCTTAAGAAATAACTGTCATTAAATTTGAATTTGCAATACGTTTTGTAGCTTAAATGTAAAAAATATGGAGCCCTCCTACATGTACTTATAATGGATCGAATTTTTTAGTGAGGTTCCTATAATGGACCTCCCAGTAATGCACCACCATTTTCGAAGATTCTCTAAGGTTTTATGGAGCTGTTCTGCTGTTGTTTTGCAAATGGTAGTTTCCACCACCCATGGCAAAATGAATCAAAACCTTTGGAATCTCCCTGCTCTTCCACCTCTCCCATGCACAAGTATGATTTCGACTAATTTAAATAAATCATCTAATAAACAACAAATCAAAAGCTACGAAATTAAAATTTTGTACTAATAACTTTTAAAAGAAACTTATCAAAACGACATCACAAATATTGCTATTCCCTCACCTCCTCCATTTCCTCCCATACAAATGTATGGTTTGAAGAATATAAAATTCACCAAGAATTTCATAGAATTTATTTAAAACTAATATTCTATACAGCGAATTTTGAGCGCGATTCGAGCAATTAATTAAAAGTTTATTGTCATACAACCATCCCTTCTATTGCTACCCCCCTTCCCCCTTTTTGGAGAGGGAGACGTAAAGCCCAATCACATGATACTCTAGATGAAATGGGTTTGTAATTTTTGTATATGACACCGAACGTGACATGCAAAATGTTTCGGGCTGAACTTAAGATTTGTAGTTTGTATTATTTTCTAAGAAATCGGACATAGTTTTTCTGAAATTGGGGCATTTACATATATGAAAGGTAGTAGAGAATGTGGATGGTTTTACATGACTTTGAAACTTTTCATCAACATCCTTTTCATCATGCCTTGTTTCAATTTCAAAGTCGATAGCTCTCTTATGTTCAAAGGAGAAATGGTTTTCTTAAATTTATAATATAGATATTTGTATGGGAGGGGGTAGAAGGAGTGCAGATAAGCTGATAATTTTTTCAATATTTATTGCAAATATTCAGGGACAAATTCTGCTAAAATTTTAAGTTTATGCCTTTTCTAGTTCTAATTGAAATCGATATAATGCATTTACCAAAATTATGCATTTGTATGGGAGGTGGTAGAAGGAGTAACAAACAAATTTTTTTGTCGTCAATGATATTTCTATTATTATACTTTCAACAAAACTTCAAGTTGATAGCATTGACAGTTTCGAAGAAAAATAATTCAATTATAATTTAAAAATTTTGTGAAATTTGTATGGGAGAGGGTTGAAGGAGTAATGTGAAGTTGGAAGATTTTAAAACTGGTATCAATTAAAATGGAATTAACTCTGGCAAAAATTTGCTTACTTAGCTCTACTAACTCCAATGAAAATCGAATAAACTCATTTTTGAAAATTGTGAATTTTTATGGGAGGAGATAGAAGGAGTGAGAGAATCGGATCAATATTTTTTGAAACATCAATTTCTTAAAATTTCGAAATTTCATGAAATTTGTATGGGAGGGGGTAGAAGGAGTGGGGGGATGTAACCCGTTCACGAACTTAAAGTTCCTTTTTCGCTTAAAATAACATACAACAATTTTTAGCACGGTAGATCAAAGCGTTCAAGAGTTATATTGTAGACAGACGGACAGACGGTCACTCGGAATCGAGTTTTTTGAGCGACAACAAATATTTCTGTACTCTTGGCAGCTCTGTGCGAGCATTGTTTCTTAGCGTTACAAACGGTAAAATAAACACAATATACTCTCAGATTTCATCGAGAGTATAAAAATCCCTCCCGCCGTATGCCGTTCATATGGACACATTTCTCCGAGACCGTTAAAGGTAGAAAGTTCGTTCTTGGGTGGATCGTTAAATTTTTTTTGTCAAATGATTATATCTTCGAAATAGCTTACCATAAGAAATTCATATTTTGGGACCATTAAGGTGGCGACTAGATCCACCAGAATCAACTTAGAGGGAATCTAATTATTGTAAGGGGGACTTAAAAATGAATATCTCAATTATCTCTTAAGCTTTGTAATCAAAACTTAAAACATATATTGAGCTATGCTAGTGAAATAAAAGAAAAATATAAAATTTGGTCTTAGCAGTAGTGGGGGAAATGCATTTCAAAATGGTGCACTTTCCTGAATTTCGAAATGTTTTATTTCAAATCTAAGTACAGATATCAAATCAAAAACTCGTTTGATTGTAGAACTACAAAGTCTTTCATTTTGGTAGCATTTTAAGTTAAGGAGTGTAAGGGGAGGGAGATGGTAAGCAAATATTTCGAAAATTTTGAGTGATTTTTTTAGGGCTCTGGTGAAAGATACAAAGTTTAAATTTTGCTTGTATTTAATAAATAGAAAAAAAATAATTTGTTCTACAATCGTTATGCGCTGACCCCTCCGGTCTAACGTTCACAAGGTGTTTAATGTAAAATGAAAAAAAACACAAAAACTGAAAATTTTTCAATAAAAATTTAAGGTAGAAATTTGAATGTTTGCGAAATACATTTAAAAAAATCCCTAATTATATGAAATATTAACTAGTCGAATACCTTCAAAATTTCTACCCCCTCCAACACAAAATTATTTTTCCGACCATTCTTAAGAAATCAACTAATAACCAACAAATTAAAAGCTACGAACTTGAAATTTTGTACGATTACCTTACAAAAGAAACTTAATAACGCTGCATCACAAATTTTACGAGC
Organism: Chorisops tibialis; assembly: GCA_963669355.1. Lineage (NCBI taxonomy): Eukaryota > Metazoa > Arthropoda > Insecta > Diptera > Stratiomyidae > Chorisops > Chorisops tibialis. The sequence goes on from OY770263.1 coordinate 91,617,436, forward strand.
TCCTTGCCTCCTCCACCCCTCCCATACAAATGTTTAGTTTCGTGAATATAAAATACTCCGAATTTTATGTAACTTCGTCTATGAACTGACATTCTATACAGAGTATATTGGACGTGATTCAAGCAATCCATTAAAAAATGATTAACATCCACCCACCCTTACTATTATCCCTCACCGCTTCTCTCATCAGCACTCAAACTTGCATAAATAAACGAATGAAATATTGATTATATGTACTGGAGCTATTGATCATTTCTGCAATTAAGTGTTAAATTGATAACAGCCCTGCTCAAGAGCCCTCTTTCACTTAGTCTTCCCTAACCACTCTAACCTGACTATTGACTTTCACCGCATCCTCAACTTGTCCCAAGAGCATTAAAGTTGCGCTTGACTTGTTGGCAGTTTATTGACTTCTGGTAAGATAAGGTCCATTTTACCATGGCGTGTCACATATTGCCAAGTCTACAGATATCACACACATTTTTTACTGAAATTAATCGAATTCAATCACCAAGCTATCACCACATTTAAACCATCAAAGTAAAACAACAATTCATCGAATGCAACCTAGTGCTCCACTGAACACAGTAATGACAGTAAATATATCTGTAATTTAGAACTTAACGCTGTAATTATAGTTCAGAAATACTGACTAATTTTTCTTACTTCTTCATACACCTCTCATATTACAATTTCTCTATGTTCTGATATATTAATGTTGGAATAATGCCATAAGGTTTTCTTTTGAATGTACAGTATTCCAGAGTTATGATTCAAATTTCTTCTTTAATTAACCACAATTTTCTAGTTCTATGTAAAAATAACCAATTTTGAAATTACTATAAATATCGATGAAGATTTTAATTTAATGGAAACAGCGATTACTGATGTATTCTAAGACCGAAGAAAAATTTCTACCGTGGCCATAGAAAAATCTCGTAGATATGTTACATAATCAAAAATTCGCTTGAAAAACTGTGGCTTTCAGATGTTTTCGAGATGAACGTAAGAAACTGTTGTCCAGTGTTCGAATTTCAGTGCATTTTTCAACATTTGCAAGAAAAAAAAAAGAGCTTATTGAATGGACATGCGATCACTTTTAAGCAATATAAGTGATTAGATGACTACACAGGTTAGTAAAACAAACAAAAATATAACAGAATTATAATTGGGCTTAAAGCCCAATCATATGATACTCTAGTTGAGATGGAAATGACTTTAATATACCGGAAAATATGTCATCTCAAATTCTTTCGAATAGTGAATAGAGACTTTTGCATGGGAGGTGGTAGAAGTAGAGGGGGAGGTTTGTAATTTTCGTATATGACACCAAACATGGCATGCACAATGTTTTTTGCTGAATTTAAAGTTTTTAATTTTCATTATTTTTAAAGAAATTAGTCATAGTTTTCCTGAAATTGGGGCATTTGTATGGGAGGTGGCAGAGGAAGTGGAGCATTTAAGATGATTTTGAAACTGCTTATCATCATCCTTATCACCATGCTTTGATGCAATTTCAAAGTTGATAGCTCTCTTATGTATACTTAGAAATGCTTTTCTTGAATTTATAATACAGATATTTGTATGGGAGGTGGTAGAAGGAGTGAAGCGGAGCTGATAATTTTTTCTAACAGTTATTTCAATTGCTAAGAAACAAATTCTGGCAAAATTTGAAGTTTGTACTTTTTCTAGTTTGAATGGAAATCGATAAAATGCATTTATCAAAAATTATGCATATGTATGGGAGGGGGTAGAAGGAATTTTTTTTATATTATTAATATTTTTACTTGTATACTTTATACAAAATATCAAGTTGCTAGCCTTAACAGTTTCGAAGAAAAATAATTTAATTTAAATTTCAAAATTTCGTGAAATTTGTATGGGAGGGGGTAGTGAGAGTGAGGTGAAGTTGATAATTATTTTTAAAATAAATTGCAATTATAATAGGATTAATTCTGACAAAATTTCGTCTTTTCAGCTTTACTAGTTTCAATGTAAATCGAAAATATGTAGTTTTCAAAATTGTCCATTTGTATGGGAGGTGGCAGAAGAAGTAAGGGGATCGGATCAATAGTCCGTGATATTAATGACATCTATATCATAATAGTTTGACCTAAATTTCAAGTTGATAGCTTAAATAGTTTCAAAGAAAAATTTCTTAATATTTCGAAATTTCATGAAATTTGTATGGGAGGGGGTAGAAGGAGTGGGGGGATGTAGCCCATTCACGAACTTAAAGTTACTTTTTTGCTAAAACTGACACACAAAAATGTTTAGCACTATAGCTCAAAGCTTTCGAGAGTTATGCTGTAGGCAGACGCGCAGACGGACAGACAGACAGACAGACAGACAGACAGACGGACAGACGGTCACTCGGAATCGAGGTTTTTGAGCGACAACAAATATTTCTGTACCCTTGGCGGCTCTGTGCGAGCACTAATTCTTAGCGTTACAAACGGTAAGGCAAACACAATATACTCTCAGATTTCATCTACCTAGAGTATAAAAATCGATATAGATATGTGTATGTATAGCCTAGTGTGCAGCGTGCTGCTTTATAATGCGAAAGTCGTGAGTTCAAATCCCGCTCGACGTATAATTCTAGCACATTTGAATCACCTAAGCAAAGTTAAATATATGCTTGTTCCAATACAAGTTTCCCGGGACATTGATTTCAAAGATCATCAGCTTTGCAGACTCGATATTGGTGAAAAGAAATCATTTATGAAAATTAAGCAGAGAGCCGGAAAGACCCTAGCGTTAATAACATAGGGAAGAGAAACACTCCATTCTATACGACACGAATATAATCGTTTGATTAAAAAGATTCACAGCATTGAACTAATGAATCGTTTATAGCCTTGAGTTAAGTAAGAAGAACGAGATGCCATGCTCTATCAAACGTTTAGGGAATTTTCAGAGCAGCAATGCAAAATGGACCAAATTGATGAAAGTACTCACTGTTCCAATACTCGGTATCAAAAAATCGTTGTTTGTGGCAAACGTATTGGTGGTCACTAAGAATATTATGATGGTCGAGATATTTCATCACTATTAACCAAAGAGAGACTGTTTAAATAACCTTCGATAGAAGTGAAGTAAAAACCTTTTTGACGATAACTAGTAAGCTTTTTATACTATAGATGAAATCTGAGAGTATTATAACTTTTTCTCTAAAGTTTGTAATGCTAAGAAATAAGGCTGAGAGAAAAAAATGAATGATACAGAAGTTCATGTTATCACTAAAAAATTTCAAAACCGGATGTCCGTCTGTCCGTCCGTCCGTCTGTCGGTCCGTGTCCTCTCTCTGGCTCGAGAAAGCGTTGAGCTAGAAAGTTCAAATTTTATGCACGACGTCTTTGACAAAAAAGTAAGGACAAGCTCGTGAACGGGCCGAATCGCTTCACTCCTTCTACTCCCTTCAATACAAAATGAAACATTTTCGGAATTCGACAATGTATCGATTTTCTCGAAAAGTATAAAAGCTATTGATCTGAAATTTGAAGAATTTTATTATTCTACGAATTCCAATTTACGGTATAAAAACTATTCGAATCCCCTCACTCTTTCTACCACCTCCTATATGAAGTGCACTTTTTCATGAAATACTATAAACTAGTTTACTCAGCGCGTATAAAATTTGCCGAGCTGAAATTGTGTACTAAATATTTAGTTAGAACTAGCGATCGCCCGCGACTTTATCCGCGTAAGAATCGAAAATAAGCAATTTTTGAGAATGTAGTTGGTAATACATTGTCCGGGATATATAAACTGATTAGTTTAATGGCCCTTTGAAGACAAAGGCTTATATATTGATGGAATCAGAACCATAAATTATTAAGAATGAAACCACGATACCAGCGTTTGTATGGGACAGGCTCGTGATCAAATCAATCCCGCGATCTACGACCATATTCGTATTGAACATGTGAATAGTTATAGCTTGTGTTAATTAAAAAAAAGGCCGAATAAAATAACATTAAGCTTAAAACCATAACAGGACTACGATTCTGCGTAAAGCCCAATCATACGATACTACAGATGAAATTTTTGTGACGTTAAGAATTTTTATAGGGAGTGGTAGAAAGGGTGATAGTACTGAAATAATTTTTTCACGTCATGCTAGAGTAGCTATAAAAATGTTTTGTACCAAATTTAAGCTTCAAAAATTGAATAGGTAATGAGAAACTTAGTGCATTGTATTTAGTGAAATTGTGCAATTTGTATAGGAGGTGGTAGAAGAAGGAGAGTTTTTTTTTGTGATTTTTCGAGAAACAAAACTGATATATTTTAAATTTTAGTTCGGTAACGTTCACACTTTTCATGAAAATCGAATTTTTGAAAAGTCGTGAAATTGTGTCGTATTGTATGGGAGGGGGTAGCAGTAGTGAAGCTAATCGGTTAATTTTTTCCCCGATATTAATAATTATGCTAATTAAGGATTCTATACAAAATTTTAGCTCGATGAAAGCTATACGTATTGAGAAAATTGGCTTAGAGTATTTCATGAAAAAGTGCAGTTTGTATGGGAAATGGTCGAAGGAGTGAGGGGTTTTTAGTAATTTTTCGAAAAACAACTACGATCATTATGCAATTGATATATTTTAACTTTTAGATCTGCGACTTTCACACTTTCCAAGAATATCGATTATTTGTAAAAGTCGTGGAATCGTGTCACATTGTACGGGAGGGGTAAAAATAGTGAAGATAATCGGTTAATTTTTTCTCGATATTAATAATAATACTAATACAATAAAATTTTAGCTCGATGGAATTTATACGTACTGAGAAAATTGATGTATAGTATTTAATGAAAAAGTGTAGTTTGTATGGGGGTTGGTCGAAGGAGTGGGGGAATTTTAATAATTTGTATACACTACAATTATATTTATATGTATAGATTATTAGTAAGGCCGAAAAAATTAGATGATTAGCTTCACTCCTTCTAGCTCCTCCCATAATTTTTGACACAATTTCACAACTTTTCAAAAAGTCAATTTTCCTGAACAGTTAGAATGCTATTTTTTTTAAGGCACTGATTATAACTTAAGGGACCACCCTTTAATGCATTGCACAGTTATGTCAGTGTAGGAAGAGGATGAAATTTGGTAGTGTTATGGGAATTTTTGGAGAGAGAGAGAGAGACGAAAGTGGCGATGGACATTATTTTTGAAGCGCTGAACGTTATACTTGATTGAAAATATGCTAGCATGCATCACGTTCCAAAGTCTAGACGTTTGGGAGATGAATTACTGCCTATATTTCACTGTACGAGTAGAAATAGAGTTGACGGTAAACTCGTACGCGCGTTTAACTTAACGAGTATTACGGGGAAAACTGTAAAGTGGAGAAATGAGTGATCTAAGTTTCGCACCACATTTACGATGAAAATAGGGATAGTAAATGCTGAGTATTCCAAAGTTCCTACGATGCTAGAGAGAGTCAACATCTCCATTTAGTCGGAACGCGTGTTTTTGGACTCAGTCGAGCAGCGCAAAGTGTGTTTTGGGTGCCCCAGCCCATAAATGCGAATTATACTCTAAACGAGGTCGAATGTAAGCCTTGTAGATAATAGCTAAGTCGTGAGGCGAAACATTTTTTTTCTTGCATTTGCGAAGAATACCGAGGCGTTTGGATGTTTTAAGGGCAACATCAAAGTTATGTTTGCTCCAATCAAGATGGTTATTTAACTTTACGCCTAATACGATAAACTCATGTAAAGAGCTAATTGGTATGCCATTAAAAGCTAAATTAGACGACGACGCTGGAACATCACGTTTAAGGGAAAGATGACAAATCTCTGTTTTAGCAGCGTTGAACTCTACTCTACTTTTCCTGCCCCATTCCAGGATTAAGTCGAGCTCGGAGTACAGCGAACCGAATAACTCTCTGCGTTTGGAAGCAATAGATTGCTTGTTAGAATCCGCAGCAGAGTTATATTCAAAGGTGTTATTTAAAATACTGTCATCTGCAAAACTATGCAATGGATTGAGAGTAGAAGACAAAAGGTCGCTAATGAATATTAAGAACAGAGTCGGCGATAAGACAGAATTCGGAGGGACAGCAGAATTAGTTGGGAAGGAGGAAGAAGTAACGCCATCTAATACGAGTCGTATAGTGCGTTTGGACAGGAAACTCTCAATCTATCGAATGAGGGTAGCATCGAAGCCAATCTCCGTTAGCTTAACAAGGAGACATTCATACCAAACTCTATCAAGAGCTTTTGCAATGTCAAGAGGAAGAACTTGACCTTCGCCAGCGATTGAAAACATGTCAAATGCATGATATTTGTAGTTATTTCTGAAAAAGCACTAAGAACTCCCCACTCGTTCTACCACCTCCCATACAAACTGCACAATTTCACTAAAACCTATGCACTTATTTTCTCAGTACCAATTAAATTTTTGATGCTTAAATTTTCAATAAGACATTCTGATAACAACTCTAGCATGATGTGAAAAATTGGTTCAAAGCCGTCACTCGTACTCTCCATACAAAATTTCATAAAATCAAAAAATGTCTCTCCACCTTGAGTATCGCATGATTGGGCTTTACGCCTAATCGTAGTCCTGCTATGTTTATGAAAGGGCTGAACATCTCCAAGCTTCCAAGAAATTGGGAAAACGCCTGAAAATAGCTAAAGTCGGAAGAGCTTGTAAAGCGATTTAGCAAGAAAGAAAAAAGAGTTTTTGAGGGCGAAACCAGAGACCTATCAGAGGCGCACGATTAGTTTTCATCTAGCTTCTTTAGAACTCGGAAATCGTGTCTTTAAGGAATGTTGATTTACTCTACGGATATTTGAAGGCATGTGTACTCAAATGGAAGCGAGTAGAATAAGCAATAAATTGCGGTAGTAAAATATAATATTCATTGTTCTTACATTCATAAAAACGTATTGTTCTTAAAAATACCTAACCAATTACATAGGCCTATCTTAATAGTACTATTTGCATAAATACCAGATATTTCAGAAAATATCCATGTTACATATGACAAACAACAACAAAATTATGAGCCCGTTAATATTAAGTGTACTACTTCAAACGCAATTTTACTACCTCATAAAAACTAACTATCTTCGATATTTCTTCAAACTACAAGTACTAAAACATACATAAGTGCATGAATCTGTCATATGTACATCTAAAAGTAGTCATAAAATTGAAAAGATAAAAAAAATCATTGAAGGGCAAACCTAGAAAATTGCTTAATACTTGAAAATATTTTTTAAATTGCAGTAGCAAAATGCATTAAAGAAATGGAAACATTCTTTTCAAGTACTTGTCGTTCGTCTGTAACAGTAAATAAAGTACATATGTACATATATCTCAACCATAAGTGCAAGTCAATATAAAATAAAAAACAAATTGTCACAGTGATTGAAAAAATAGGGAAAATGTGTCGATTGACATGGATAATAATTGAAATCGGCGTTGTAAATCTTTTTTGTCGAGACATAACCGAGCTGTGCAGAACATATGCTTCAAGATACTGTATCGTATTATCAGCATGTGTTGAAAAATTCCAAGCTATTATTGGTTTTATATAGTACCCCCAGGCGATCTTTTAAGAAAAATTGTTTCGAAATTATTCAGTTAGCAGCATCTTAACTGTACTATGAAGGCAATAGTGAGTTTTTCGCTTATAATCTCAATATGTATTACAAAGAGGACAAGAAAATGGAACATGGACATCCTCTAAGTTGTTAATTTCAGGTACAAATTTATATTTTCCTTTCCTGGCGCTAGCTACAATACCAAGCGTTAAAAGAGAAAAACATAGGCGAGTTTCTGTCGTATCCAACAATTCTTCATGGCATTTCCACGTGAAAGATAAAATAAAGTAATTACTTTCTAACTAAAAAAAATTATTACCGCGAAATTTTGTTTTCAAGCGTTTCATCACTAAATTAACCTGAAAATGCAAAAAAAAAACATCTGTTTGTACGCCGTTCGCCGTTGGCCGTACGTATACGCTCATCGCACATTAACTCGAAGAGAGAAAGTTAATTTTCGGGAGAGTTGTAAATTGATGCTCCAATTTTGGCGGTATTAGGAGTAAAGGGTAAGGCTGAAGGAGCGCTGCAACCGAAAATCAAGAAATCCAATATCTCAACTATGGTTCTAGGTAGAAAGCTAAGAATCGACACACATATCTATATAGAGAGGGGTTTGTGGGAAAAACTATAAAAACAATTTAATTTTTGTTTCCATTGGAATCCAAAAATGTTGGGCTAAGAATTAATTATCTCCCCCATTTTTTCTATTATTCATTTAACATAAAAAGTTCATATTCTAGGTGGAGTAATAAACTTAGTAAGAGGCCAATTCTTGAAAGGGAAACGGTCAGGGAGGGGCAAAGAATTACTAACATCTCGACTATCTCTTAAGCTATGTAAATGAAACTTCGAATAAATATTAAATTATACTAGCGAAATATGAGAGAAGTTTCAGATTCGGTTATAATAGTAGCGGGAGGAGATGGAGGAGTATTTCAAATTTGGTGCTCCTTTCAAAATTTCAAACCGTTATATCTTTAAATCCAATACAGATATTAAGCTGAAATTTTATCCAATTGTGGCGCTATATGATCTATCGATCAAAAAATCAAACTCTTGTTAAGACCCCCACAGAGGCATAGGAAAGAAACAGTTTCCCTCGACAAAGCGTGATCCTGAGCATCGATCTTTAGTTGTCGCCAGGATTTGCCAGTTCTTCTGGCCTCCTGTTCCACTGCACGCTTCCATGTGCTACATTGTCGACCAACCCGACGTTTTCCTTGAGGATTATAATCCACAGCTTATTTGGCGATGTTTCGCTCTGGTTGCCACAAAATGTGACCGATCCTCTGCCACTTCCGCCTCCGAATCTCAATGTCTATTTTAGTTTGTACAATTGTACTTCAAAGTTTGTCGTTAAGGATCACTTCTGGCAAGAATATTCCTAAAGTGCGTAGAAAGCATTGGTTCACGATAGTTTGTATTTTCTTGATAAGTCCAACGGTCACTTTCCACGTAGTACAACCATATAACAACTCAGATTTGACGTATGCTTCAAATACTCGCAGCTTTATTCTAAGGGAGATCTTTTTTAAACTTCAGGAAGGGAAAATAATACCTAAGGCCTGGCGAGATTTATTTAGACGAGCCTCAATATTCTTTTTGGTTCCGCTGCCGATGCTAACACTATGCTTCCGAGATAACAAAAATCTTGCACCTCTTCCACACCTTATCCATTAAGAGCAATCAGTGTGCTTGTGTTCGAACCCTTGTGCATGTATTTGGTTCTCCGCACATTTATTTTCAGTCCTGCATCCTTGCATTTAGAATGCAACGAGCCAACATTTAACTCTAAGTCCGAACGGTTATGTTCAAACAAACACACGTCATCAGCATAATCAAGGTGACTTGAAGACCTTTATCTTTCCCACGCTCCAGTGCAGTTTTCAAGATGTCATTTATTACCGCCAGAGACAGGGCTGGTGACAATATGCAGCCTTCTCTGACACTAGTTCGCACAGGAAAGTACTCGGGCAACTCTCTCTATGTAAGTCGCGACATATGTAGCTATGATATTATCTGGAATACCTCTCCCATGCAAAGCATTCCACACGAAGTTTCGCTTAATGCTAACGAAAGCTTTATCAAAGTCCACAAACATGAAATGTAGTGGCGGACCCAATTCGGCTGACTGCTCCAATACTATTCGTAGGGTATTTGTATGGTCTGTACAATACGTCTCTTTACGAAATCCAACCTGACAGACTTCGAGAGAGCTCTCCACATCATGATATCATCACAGAACATATAACATTTATCGAGCTCACATTTTGTAATAAATACCTATTTAGCGTTATAACTAATTGAAAGAAAAGATTTCCGGATTCTACAATGCAATGCAAATGCACTGTGAAAACATTCACCAAACTATTATAACTAAGATCAAAAAAAAATATTTCATTAGCTCATACAATATGACACAGTTTCACAACTTCACAAAAAAAAACAATTTTTTTGAAAATTATGATTGACACTAGTCTGAAATTTAAGGGATGTCAATTTCATAATATTCCTAGTTATCTCTGAAAAAATCACTAAAATCCCCCCACTGTTTCTACCAACTCCCATACAAACTGCACATTTTCACTAAATCTAACGCACTAATATTCTCAGCTCCTATTCAATTTTTGGAGTTAGCATTTTGAATAAAAAAAATTTATAGCTACTTTAGCATGATGGGAAAAAAATTAGTTCAATGCTATCACCCCTTCTAACACTCCCCATACAAAATTTCTTGGGATCACAAAAAATTCTATTTCATCTAGAGTATCGTAAGATTGCGCTTTACTCGCAATCGTAGCCCTGTTAGGTTTTAATTGAAATATTAAACTAGGATCTTGAAAATTGGGTGAATTTATTTCAAAAATATAACATGCCTGTGGTTGCTGGTAAACACCAATTATCTAGATGGAATTAAAGGTTCCCTTTAGATGGGATAATTTTCCTGCCATATCAATAATTTACTTATTATACTTTATGTTTAATTAGAGCAGTATTGTCTTGAAAAGTGTTTTAAGGAGGTGCTAGAAAGTGTTAGAAGGGTTGGAGGATTTCAACAAATCCTAAAGAGGTAGCTAAAATCGATATAGAAATTATACGGTTTAAATTTCAGATCAGTAACCTTTATGCTTTCCAAGAAAATCGACATTTTTTAAAGTTGTGCAATGGTGCCGTTTTATTTGGGAGGTGATGGAGTGGCGGGATCGGACTTATTTTTTCAAACCTCATTTCAGTATGCCGGAATGATTTATATTAAATTTGAGCTTTAAAACATTGAAAGATGCAGGACAATGATGTGGTCATTAATACTTTTTGTTATTTTGAACCTCTTATATGCCTTGTTCTTACGATTTTTTAGATTACTGAGGCGTGAATTGCCCCATGGAATTTGGAGTAGCTTTTTTTCTATACACAGGGACGAATAAATCAAAAGCCATCTTCAATCTGGATTGAAAAATTTGAAATGTATCAGATAAATTTAAATTACTGTCCTAATCAATCGATTGAAAATAGTCGTTCAATGCAACAAAATCGGCTTTAAAAAAGTTGAAGTAAGATGAAGAACCGCTCGAAGATAACTTATTTTCTAGAACGTAAAATTTAAAAATAATAGAAATAGCTTTGTGATTAATTGAGTTGTTCAAAAGAGGAGTACGTATATGCGACTAAAAGCAATGAGAGGAAAGGTGGAAGCATTTCAATGCGACGCATCTCTCCTTCATATGTAAGTCGAACTTGCAGAAAATTTCGTTCGTATTGGGCGCCGGTGGTCTTGTAAATGCGTTTTTAAAATCGCATCTTTTTCCCTGTGGAAGGCTTTCAACTTTCGTTAGTCAGAAATATTGTGAGAAAAAAAGCTGTCCTGATCACGTAAATGCTGTAAACAGTGGTAGACGAAAATAATGCGCGCCTTCTTTTAAAGAAATTTTTAAATAAATTTGCTTATCCGTGCAGATTTCAGTTTAGATTTTCGAAACTGAATAAAAGGTAAAACGTAAGGGAAGCATTGTTTCCCTTGCATCAATGAACGCCACGCCTCTAATATTTTTCAATTGTACTGGCTGCTACTGAAACATATTTGCTAATGTTATGGGGGGCTGAATGATAGAAAGCGAACAGAAACCATTTATCTATGCAGACCTTCGTGAAGTGGAATTGTTTCACTTTTACACCGTTTGCCCATTTTATTTCGAATAATTTTTCATCGCCAACAACAACTGAAAATTTGTACATTAAAAATCCGACTGTCTGGAGTGGAAATCGAATCCACAACCTAGTGACTGTGAAGCAAACACGTTACCCACTACGCTACGGAAGCCTAAGCACACAATAATTTTAAATTAGCAGATAATGTATTATAGCATTGACACATATGCCCGTCATAAGCACGAAAAGTGTCATTAGTACGGATCGTCAAATGACGGGGTGACACATATATTTTTGTGTTTTGGTCTGTCATTTGCGTTCGTCGTTTGTAGTGCTTTGTAGTGATTGTAGTTCAAATTGTGTGAAATGGATCCGGTTCTTCTATTAATGATTTCGGAGTACATGAATGTGCTGCATACCAGAAGGATAATGAGAAGAACGTTGATGCAAAGGAGAAGAAAACATATGGAAAAGGCACTATGACTAGAAAAATTACAGAAATTCGAGTTCAACTGTCAAATGCTAGTTCTACAATTTTACGAAAGATGGCTTCTACTTCTTCTAATTCAATATAGATGGCGATATGCCGTACTTATTGCGGTAATGACGGGCTTTTATCGTGCTTATCTCACTGTCATTATGATGGGGTTTCTTGTGCTGATGACACTTTTCGTGCTTATGACGGGCATATGTGTCAATGCTATTATTTAATTAACTGTAATGGGCATTTTTTTTAAGAATAGCTACCGCACGCGACTTCGTCCGCGTAAGAATCATAATAATACGCAATTTTTGAGAATGTGGTTAGTAATAATGGAATATACATATAATCTACTTGGTTTAATGGCTCTTTGAACACAATGTATAGCATTTTTTTGGAATCAGAAACTTATGCTTATTCAATTGGAGAAATCACTATCTCGTGAGTATACTACATATATTTGGTAAAATAATTTTTATTCAAATATACGCCTACACCAAAGGATCCTAGTAATTTGCTAATATTTTGTATAATGTAAAAGGGTTTTTCATTTATTAAGAAATTTTATCATTATGGTAAGCTCGTACTTGGTGCAAAATTATTGTAAATAATTCAAGATATTGTATTAATGTGAATTGTGGAACCAATCCATGATATATAAAAAGGAAAGGCTCCTCCCTCTTTAGGCAATTGCAGTGCACGGGCCTAGTATGGCAAGCGCTAAAAGAGGTTGAGAATTCAATTATTTTTTAATTTGATAGCCCCGATAATTACTAAGCTGTAGCCTAGTGAGTAGCGTGTTGATCTTCAATGCGAAGATCGTTTGTTCAAATCCCGATCGTCGGATAATACCAGCACACCATCTGCTTGGTCACTTCAATCTACGAAAATGAAAAATTCGTACATAACGGGTTGTGCGAGAGCTAACAACTCTCCCAATAAGTAATGAACATGTTAAGGAACTTCAACGTCAGGATGACAAGGCCCGATTTGGGTTGTAGTGCCGTTGTAGAATAATTACTAAAACGTTATTTGCTAAATTTTCGGTGAATAGCTATGGCATACTCCAAGAAAATAGTCCATAAAATTCTGAAAATGAAACATTTTGTATAGGAGTTGTAAAGAGATCGAGAGAGTTTTAAATGATATTGCTTTGTTTTACAATAACTAAATCAAAACACAATAGTTTTATTTTAACAAAACATAATAGGACTACGCGTAAGGCACATGATTGATTTTTGATTTTTTTAGAAATAACTATTAATATTATGAAAATTACAGCTCTTAAACATCAGACTCGAAACTTTCATACTTTTGAAGAAAATCGATTTTCCTGAAGTTGAGAAATTGTGTTATATTATACGAGAGGGGGTAGAAGCAATGATGCCAGTCAATAATTTCATTTTTTCTGATCTTAATATTAATGCTAATTTAGTATTTAATGCAAAATTTAACCTTGCCAAATACTATACGTACTGAAAAAATTGGTTTATAGTATTCATGAAAAAGTGTAGTTTGTATGGGAGGTGGTGGAAGGAGTGGGGGAATCGATTAATTTTTATACAATCAATCAAATTCCTGTTAAGACCCCCTATAGGGGCATAGGACAGAAACAACTCTCTTCCACAAGGCGCGATCCTGCTTTAAGCTGTTGCCAGGACTTGTTTATTCCTCTGGCCTCCTGCTCAACTGCTCGCTTCCATGTGTTACATGGTCGACCAACCCGACGTCTTCCTTGAGGGTTATAATCCAGAGCCTGTTTTGCGATGTTTCGCTCTGGTTTCCTCAAAGTATGACCGATCCACTGCCACTTTCGCCGTTGAATCTCAATACCTATTTTAGTCTGGCGAGTTGTACTCCAAAGTTCGTCGTTGGAGATTACTTCTGGCCAGAATATTCCTAAAATGCGCCGAAGCATTGGTTTACGAAAGTACAGACTTTCGTAAACCAATGTTTCTTGGTAAGTCGAACGGTCACTTTCCACGTAGTACAACCATATAACAACGCATGCGTCAAAAACTCCCTTCGTGCGAAGGGAGATCTCTCTTAACCTCCAGAAAGGAGAAAGGATACCGAAGACCTGACGAGCTTTATTTAGCCGAGCCTCAACATCCTTTTCGGCTCCGCCGTCCATGCTGACAATGCTTCCGAGATAGCAAAAATCTTGCACCTCTTCCACATCCTGTCCATTAAGAACAATCGGTGTGCTTGCGTTCGAACCCATGTGCATGTACTTGGTTTTACGCACATTTATTTTCAGTCCCGCCTCTTTGCATTTAGAATGCATCGAGCGAACATTTGACTCTAAGTCCGAACGGGTATGTGCAAGCAAACACACGTCATCAGCATAGTCAAGGTGACTTAAGATGTTAAATAGTCTCCATTGAAGACCTTTACCTTCCCCACCCCACCTTCCAGTGCAGCTTTCAAGATGTCATTTATTACCACCAGAAACAGGGCTGGTGATAATATGCAGCCTTGTCTGACACCCGTTCGCACAGGAAAGCTCTCGGACAGCTCTCCTCTACGCAAAACGCGACACCTTGCATCTTCGTAGGATTCTTTAATCATAGCTATGACCTTATCTGGAATACCTTTCCTACGCAAAGCATTCCATATGTAATCTCGCTTAACGCTGTCGAAGGCCTTCTCGAAGTCCACAAACATGAGATGTAGTGGCGAATCCATTTCGGCTGACTGCTCTAATATTATCCGTAGGGTATTTGTGTGGTCGGTACGAGACGACCCTTTACGGAATCCAGCCTGATAAACTTCGAGAGTGCTCTCGACGACATCACTAATCCTATTGAGAATTACCTTAGCCATAATTTTTGATACGGCAGTAAATAGACATATACCACGCCAATTGCCACAATCCCGAAGGTCGCCCTTCTTCGGAATTTTCACAATGACGCCCTCCTTCCATTCAGTCGGATATCTTCCATCATTCCATACCTTAGTGAAGAGTGGGAGAAGTATATCGGCTGTTATTTCCGGGTCCGCTTTGAGGAGTTCGGTTGGTATTCCGTTTTTATACCATACATCACATTTATGATAAAAATAAGATTTTCTAAATTTCAAAATTTTCTTGGAAACTATAAAAGCTAACATTTTTATAGTTTTCAAGAAAATTTGATAGCTGTAAATGATTGAAAATGAGTCATTTTGTATGGGAGGGGATAGAAGGAGTGGAGCGATTTGGCTCTTTCACGAAGTAGGTCTCAATTTTTCATCAAAAACAACGTTGGCAAAATTTGAATGTTCTAGCGCAACGCGTTCTCAAGCTAGAGAGCGTAGAGACGGACGAACGGACATCCGGTTTTGAGATTTTTAATCTACAACAAATATTTCTGTACCCTTGGCTCGCACAGAGCATTATTTGTTGGCGTTACAAACTTTAGAGCAAACTTATAATACTCTCAGATTCCATCTAGAGTATAAAAAGTTGTTTTTAAGTGATAAAATTGCAAACATTTGTATGTGAAGTGGTAGAAGGCATGAGAAAATTTTGATTATTCCCTCCTAATTTATTACTAAGCCATCATCAATAACATATTCCACGCATTTCAAGAAAATGTTAAAAAAAAAAATCAGAAAATGACACATTTTTTATGGAAGGGGAAAAGAGAGGGACGAAAATTTAAATAATCTTGCTTCTTTTGAGTACAACCAAATCAAAATACAATTAACTTTTTTGAAAAAAGTTATCATATGACGAAATTATGACATTTATATGGGAGGTGGTAGCAGGCGTGGAGTTTTAAAATAAAACCAGAAGCTGATAATGGCTTCAAGCATACCCAACAAACTGTGAAAATTTCATTAGAATCGGTTTAAAGGTTTTTGAGTAAAATCTGGACATACAGACAAGAATTTCAAAAAAATGTTTTTATGCTTAGTTGCTACCGAAATAAAACAAACACTTAACTTATAGGCATTTTTAAACAAATAACAGACAGATACTACAATCATATTTGAATGTATAGATAGGCTAAGTTAGTTTTAAGTATTTAGATTATAACGTTATTAATGTGGTTTTCAAGCGCCATTTTTCTGAGCCGATATCGAAATAAATATAATACAGTCAAACTTCCATAACTCGAATCACCATTCTTCACAAATATTGCTCGACTTATAGAGACTTCGAGTTATAAAACAGTTTATCAAAACCAGCGGATTTATTAAAAGACACTACAATTACTATATATTTTCAATTCACATTTTTATTTACTCCATATTAAGCAGTTACAGTGGGTTAAAAAAATTAGTAATTTGTGGCGGAAAATTTTCTTTTGCTTTATTATTTTCAATACAACGAGATTCCAGTTTATTTAAAGCCTTATACTCTTCATCAGTTGCGTTTTCATTCGATTGTAAATATAGATTCAAATTTCTCAAGGAATCTGCTATATCATTCGTTCAAGGCTGTTGAATAAATTCTTCTTCGGAACCCTCGTCATCACTTTCCACTGCAATTAAAGTCTGAGTCACTGATTCAGAATTATAATTCTCAATAATGTCATCATTGGTCTGCTAGGTAGATCGCCTCCACGCGGTGCAGACTGGGTAACGCTAAAAGATCTACTGATAGGGGGGATTAAGCCAAATAGCTTGCTATCGGCTCCGTAACCTATCAAGATAGAGGGGATTAAGTCGAACAGTCTTATGTCGGCTCCGTAACCTATCTATGGTCTAGGGCGGATGTGATGGGGGGATTAAAATCGTTCAGCCTAGTTGTCGGTTCCGTATCCTATCACAGCATGGATCCTCTTGAAATCTGGACTGGTCATGTTTCAGGCAGTTTTCGGGGGGCTATATGGTTACAAGGGGATTTATCCCTGAAGTGATTCGCAGGTGTACGTACTACCTATATGGTGACCGTAATAAAGTACGACGCTAGAGGAGTAAACCTCGGATATAAAAATCCCCTAATCCACGGTGGAACAGCATATGCCAATGGATGAATGGTTAGTGGGTAACTAACCACAAATATGCGAACTCTGGATACCGGGCGACCTCCAGTTTTAATAAGCCTTCACCTGGTAATGCGGAGCTCTGCTAGGGGTGACTCTACTTTCTCGCGCTGCTCGTGGGAATCACATGAACACATTAAAAAACAAAAACACACAAGAGGTTGATGCTTCCTCTAATGCATCACAAACAGCAGTTAATATCGCAACTAAAGAGGGCAGCGATACAAGCACTCCTCTAGAAAATGAGCTGTCGACAGTAGAAGTTAATACCTCCGTCGACAAAAGGCTAATGAGACCACCATTAAAAGCGGATAGCAAAACCGCAAAAAAATCCCAAACGGACGAACAACTGCTATTAGCGGAGTTAAAGCAGTTAAGTCTGAAGGAGAACAAGAAGAGGTTAGGAGGTGCAGCTAGAAGAAGGTATATGTACCATCGTAACCATGGAAAAAATGCTAACGAGGCATACGATCTTGCCTGCTTGCCTATGAAGGACACGTTAGCACAGGCACAAAAATCAGCGGTAAAAAGAGGTAGAACCTCATCAAACACACCGCCTTCTGCCGAAAACGAAAACAAGAGGCAAAAGACCGCCAGCAAGAGCGTCGTGTACAGACCCATAGTAGAGGTACAACCATCAACGTCTGGTACTAGCTACAGAGACGCGGTAAAAGGTATTAGGATTGGACTACCTAATACATACCGAGCATCCGCTCAAAATCCTTACCCCAGAGCAGTTAGCTGCAATTCAAAAAACCATTTTGGGAAGGATTCCGGCAGCATCTAAAGAGGGAACTAAGCCTAGATTTTGTGGACTTAGTCTCAAACCAGGGTGGATACTAGCAGTGTGCGGGGACGAGAAAACCGCATCGTGGCTTGAGTTAACAGCCAAAACAATCAAGCCGGACGACTCGACTAACATCATGGCTGTCCGGGAGGAAAATATTCCGCGATTGGAAATAATCACGGGATACTTCCCACACGAAGAAGACTCGACAGAGGTTATCACAACCCTCATCGACTCACAAAACGACGGTTTGTGCGCCTCAAATTGGAAGGTCCTCAGTAGGAGGACAGAGGGCACAAATACCTTAATTACCTTCTCCATCGACGGCCAATCCATGGAGGGGCTAAAACAGGTAGGGTACCGAATATGGTTTAAATTTACGAGTGTGACTCTACGCCCTAAGGCCAAGGAGGTAAGAAGCGGTAATCCGCAATCTACCAACGATGGCCAAACAAATAAATAGAATAAAAGTCATTCAGGCAAATCTCCATCGTGCAGCAGTGGCAATGGACGTTCTGACGTGGAGATTTGCAAAGGAGGAATTCCATGTGGCGCTCCTACAAGAACCAAGGGCCGCGCATGGTAAAATAATTGGAGTTCCAAATAAAATAGGTAAGCTGATATATGATAGAAGAAGCGACAGGCCAAGGGCAGCACTTCTTATATCATCTGAGATCAAATATCTAAATATCTCAATTTTCATTAGGACAGATCTAGTTGCTGCACTGGTGAAAGTACCAAGGGCAGGTGGATATCAAGAGGTTATAATCGCCTCGGCATACTTTCCTGGTGAGGAGCCGGATAATCCACCTCAAGGCGTTATGGAACTAGTGGAATACAGCAGAATCCACAAGCTACCGGTCATCCTGGGCTGTGACGCAAACGCACACCACACTATCTGGGGAAGCAGTGACATCAACAAAAGAGGTGAGTCGCTTTTGGAGTTTCTTACTAGTAATAACCTAGATATATTAAATAAAGGTAACACACCGACCTTCATAAATTCAGTTAGGCAGGAGGTACTGGACCTTACCATCACGAGCCCCTGCCTGGCTGACAAGTGTGAAAATTGGCACGTATCAAAACATGCTTCGCTATCAGACCATAGGCATATCTGCTTTGATATCAAGACGTCATTTGGCTACATACACAATACAGAAACCCTAAACGTACCAATTGGAATCTTTACCAGTCAATATTAGAGTACGAAATAGGTATCGAACACAAAATAATAAGCAGTCCGGACTGTATTGATGAAATTGCACACCAACTCGTAAACAATATCATTAGTGCTTACGAACAAAGTTGTCCAGTTCTACACAAAAAAAAGGGATAAACAAACTCCTTTGTGGAACGAGGAATTAGCGGTAAAACGCAAACAAACTAGAAAATTGTTTAATAGAGCAAAAACCTCAGGTAACTGGGACGAATATAGGAAGTCCCTTACTGAATATAACAAACTTTTAAAAAAGTTAAAAAAAGAGTCTTGGAGTAAATTCTGTGAAGAAATAGATGATCTTCCAATGGCATCAAGACTACAAAAAGTGTTGTCAAAAGACACCCCGGTAGACATCGGTCTATTAGAGAGACCGGATGGGTCCTTAACTAAAAGCAGCATGGAAACTCTTGAAATGTTACTGGCAACACATTTCCCAGGCTGTAAGATAATCAATAACAATGAAGATTTAGAGGTAGAGGAAAGGATGAATCGTCAAACTCCGTCCAGCAAAAGTATTGCTGGTAAAATCTTCACTCCGGAAAAGATCAGATGGGCTATCAACACCTTTAAGCCTTACAAATCACCGGAGTAGACAAAATATTCCCCGCACTACTGCAGAAGGGGATAGAGATCCTAATGCCAACAATGATGAGGATCTTTAAAGCAAGTTTTGCATGGGGATACATCCCTAAAATCTGGAGGAAAGCGAGAGTGGTATTTATACCTAAGGCAGGGAACCGTCCCAGTGAACAGCCTAAGTCATATCGCCCTATAAGTCTAACCTCTTTCTTTATCAAAACGATGGAGAAGTTAGTGGACATTCATATAAGAACGGGGCCTAAGAGGGTCTGTCTAAATAAGAACCAACATGCCTATCAAAAAGGTAAATCAACCGAGTCAGCCCTTCATAGATTGGTTAAACAAATCGAAAAGGCTAAAGACTACAAAGAAATTGCCCTTTGCGCATTCCTAGACATTGAAGGAGCGTTTGATAACACTCCCCATGAAGCAATTATAGCGGCAGCTAGGAAAAAGGTTTTGGAAGCGGCAACAACAAATTGGATACATGTCATGCTAAGGAGCCGAACGACAACCACGGATCTAGGTGATAGCACATTGACTGCACAGACCTATAGGGGTTGCCCCCAAGGTGGGGTACTATCTCCACTTCTTTGGTCAATGGTAGTGGATGAGCTTCTGGACCGTCTAGAAAGCCAAGGATACGAGGCAATAGGATATGCTGATGACATCGTCATTATCATTAGAGGCAAACACGATTGAATAATTTCGGAAAGAATTCAATCAGCGTTAGAGGTGATAATGAACTGGTGTCAGTCTAAGAACTTAAACATAAACCCAAGCAAGACTGAGATAGTACCATTCACAAACAGAAGAGAGGTCAACATTATACCTCCTTCAATAAATGGAACACTTATACCCCTTTCAGATGAAGTAAAATATCTAGGTATTACATTAGATAGCAAACTCAACTGGAATAAGCATATAGAAAGGACTCATGCCAAAGCACTAAAGGCGTTTTGGGCCTGTAAAAGCTTGTTTGGCAGAAAATGGGGACTAAAGTCCAAAATGATTTACTGGTGCTACAGAACAATCATTCTCCCTATAGTCACATACGGATCAACGGTATGGTGGACTAAGATCTTACAACGTAAAGCACAGCTTACGCTACAAAAAATCCAAAGGCTAGCTTGTCTTGGTATCACAGGTGCTATGAAAACCTGTCCTACAGCGGCAATGGAAATGTTCCTAAACATCCCTCCTATACATCTCCAAATAAAGAAGGAGGCTATTAAAGGGGTGATACGCTTACAGGAGAAAAATAATTACAAACCAGGGGATTTTAGAGGTCACCTCAAAATCCAAAGGGACCCAAAAATGGAGATTTTAACTTCCACTATATCGGACGCCATGCCGACAAAATTCAACTTTGAAACCCCTTTCAAAGTTATTATCAGGGAACGCAAGGACTGGCAATCTATGCTATCTGACATAGAAGAAGGGTCAACCATCTGGTATACAGATGGATCGCGCACATCTGAGGGGACAGGAGCCGGAGTCAAAAGGCCTAACTTCGCGGTTTCAAAACCTCTCGGTAAAGAAGCCACAATCTTCCAAGCCGAACTAATTGCAATGGAGCTATGCATCCAAGAAAATATAAGGAGAGCTCATCGCAACAAATCTATTTATATCTTATCGGATAGTCAGGCGGTTCTCAAAGCTCTTGCGTCCAATAAACATGGATCAAAGATAGTATGGGACTGCCTTCAAAACCTTATAATCCTGGGGAAAAGGAATAAGGTAACCTTAATGTGGGTACCAGGACATATGGGAATTGAAGGAAATGAAGAGGCTGATCACCTAGCAAAAATCGGTGCTCAATCTAATTTTATTGGTCCAGAACCTTTCTGTGGAAAACCGAAGGGGTACTTCAACACTATAATTAGACAATGGGTAGAACAAGAACATAAAATCTACTGGAATAAACATCCAGGCTTGTCAATCTCAAAAAAGCTGATCCTACCACAAAAGAACAAAGTGGAGGATATCCTAAAATTCAGTAAGAAGGATATTAGTATTCTAATCGGCCTAATGACGGGGCACAGTGGAGTAAACCACCACCTCAAAAACATGGGCTTAGCTGAAACCGACATCTGTTGCCTTTGTCTCGAAGAATCGGAAACGACAGAACACATTCTATGTCACTGTGAAGCAGTAGCTAGGAAAAGACATAATCTTACTGGGAAAGGGTTCCTTTCTACCGAAGAACTAGCCAATATGGCTCCCTTAAAGATCATCAGATTAGCTAAAGCTACTGTGATATGGTAGGGTGAAGGGGCAATAAACGCACAATAGGCCGAAAAAGGTCGCAGTGCTCTCGCATGATCCCCTATTTAAATAAAAAATAATGTCATCATCTGTAAGAAAACCTTCTGTACAAATTTCATTGTCCATCTCAATATAATCATCAAGAGTAGCATTGGAAGTTATATTAATTAACGTTATCCATGCTTCTTAATCATTTTATATCAAGCTCCTTTCCTGATAAATATTATTTAAGAAAATTAAAGGTATGTTATCCTTTGAAAGAAAAGATTTCCGGATTCTACACTGTTACGCTTTATTATTCGTGA
The DNA here is from genome assembly GCA_963669355.1 of Chorisops tibialis. Lineage (NCBI taxonomy): Eukaryota > Metazoa > Arthropoda > Insecta > Diptera > Stratiomyidae > Chorisops > Chorisops tibialis. The sequence continues at coordinate 91,639,752 of OY770263.1, forward strand.
CGTTTCGGTCTCTGCTGAGACCTTTATCAAACTGATCGACAATTACAAATGACAATTATTATATAGACAAGGGGGGTTAAATTAGTTAATTAGGGTTAATTAATTAGTATCAGGTAGTTAAATTAGTTAAGGATTTCTGGGTACGGATTTTGTTCTTACCAAATTTTAAGGCAGGTAGCCAAACTGCTGATAACTTGTATCCAGTGTCTCGGTTGAAGTTCTGTGGATGTTTCAATTCAAAATGCACTGTGAAAACATTCACCAAACCAGTATGTTATCCTCTTCATGCCATGTAGAATGCTGACCAAATCCAGCTTTTTTAAAGCAATTCGCAATCGTTTGATTTTTGACGTCAATATCCCATGCTTTTGTTATGTGGTTAATGCAATCCAGAAGTGTAATATCATGTTTATTCTTTGTCTCTAAACGCTTTAATGCTTCTTTTAAAATTCTGATTCGATAGTGATACTTTAAATATTGAATTACTCCGTGGTCAAGCGGTTGCAATTTGGATGTCATATTTCGTGGAAAAAAGCCAATTAAATAGATTTCAATTTTTTTTTGTCTTTTGGATGGGCAGGACAATTACCAATGAATAATAAGACTTTTCGTCCAGCGCGTAAAAATTGTTTATCTAATTTCAAATCCATTCTTCAAAAAGTTTTCCGGTCATCCACGCCCTGGAGTTTGATATATAATCAACGGGTAGCGACTTAACCCCACGAAACCTACGAGGCTTGCTACTTCTGCCAATCAAGAGAATTTTCAATTTTTCCGTTCCATTCATATTTGCTGCTAACAATAATGTAACTCGCTGCTTACTATGTTTGCCTCCATGGCATTTATCGCCCTTGAAAGTCAGTGTCTTATCTGGTAAGCATTTCAAGAACAGTCCTGTCTCGTCTGCATTGAAAATGTCGCGTTCATTATACTTTTTTAAAGGATGGGGCAAAACGTCGGTTTTCTATTTATCGCAGTCCTCGTCACGAACATCACTGCTTTCACCGCATGCCTTTTTATGACACACACCATGCCTACAGTTCAACATACATATGTATGACACACAATTTGGTTAACCTTTTGTTAGTTAAATATTTGTCCATACCTTTGCTTCCATTTATCAAGCTAACCAGTGCTTGCCTTAAAATCGTTTTCTCCAAACCGCTTCGCAAATTCCAATGCCTTCTCCTTTAAAATTCCTCCAGATATGGGCATGTTTTGGTTTCTTGCTTCTTTAAACCAATCGAAAACTGCTTTATTGACATTTTTGAATAGTGGATTTTTAATTCTTTTGCTGCATCCAGCACCAGATTCAACGGATGCAATAAATGTGTCCTTATTTTTTAAAATCGTTGAAACTGTCGTATTCGTATTTAAAGGCTTCATTCCTTTGTCTTTAATCCACTTTCTATTTCTTGAATTAATTTATACTTTTCGTCAATTGAAAAACTTTTTAGAACACGTTTCGACGCCATGAAAAACCGATTTTGTGTTAATATACCGTAGCACGTAAACTGAACTCGTGTTCACTTACAAGCGCAACTGAAATGTGCACCAAGCGGCAACCAAATATTTCTTTATAAATAGGGACCTCCCCAACTATAAAAACCCGAAACAACAAACCACTTACTTTGGTGTGAGAAAATGAGGGATTCCCCAAAAAAAAGAAACAAAAATTTTCTCCGCTATCAGGGATCTCCCCGAATTATTCGACTTATTGAATACGCGTGCCATTTTTTTACTCGACTTATGGAGAAATGCGAGTTACGGAAATTCGACTAATGGAAGTGACATTTATACAATTTGCTCTCTAAATGCTATTGACACTTGATTTAGTTCGAGTTATAGAAAATTCGAGTTATAGACGTTCGACTTATGGAAGTTTGACTGTACTTATAGACTTCTCAAATAAATTTCCACAGTAACATCATTACAATCAATACATTTTGGTACTGAGCTCTGAAATGTTAGATTTAAACGTGATTTCGGAAAATATATTCTTATACTTATACAGCTCAATTCGGATCACATGACCTTCAGATTCCTTAACATTCTTACATTACTTATTGTGAAAAGGTTCTTAGCCCTTCACACAACAAATACAATACAACCCTCAATAAAACGGATCGAAACCGAATAAATATATAATTCTCATTTTTACAATCGTCTTCTTCCTGATTCCTACACAATTTTTTCTTGATCCTCTTTTATTCCAAGTAACTACCTAAATAATCTCCATATTTTGTTGTTTTGCGCCGATATTTTCCTTTATTTTGTAGCAAAGCTTCTACTTGGGATCTAAAGAAATTTCTAAAAAATCCCAAAATGAAAAAAATATTTGTTTATATAAAATTTAGTTTTTCTTTTTATTACAATTAAATTCCATTCGTCGAAAAAAAAAAATCATATTACAAATAAATTTCTTATTTCGAATAAAAATTTTATAAAATAATTTTATTTTGTTTTAAATTAGTGTTTTACTAGTCTTTTCTTTTAATAAAAATAAAGTTATTACTTTGATTTCTTTTTTGTTTCGAATTAAATAATCATTAAAAAAAATATATATATATATAAAATATTAAAAATTGATTGTTTTATTATTATTATGTTTTTTTTTTTGATTCACATTGTATTTAATATATCACTATCTTACGTTTATTACAAATAGGAAAAAAATTACAAAACATTGCTTTTGAGTCTCTTAAAAAATAGTTTAATATTACGAAATATTATATTAAGAATATTTTATAGTTATTTTAATAATATTTTCAACTTAAACAATATAATTATGTATAATGATAATTTGTAGTTATAATTATATTGAATTAAATATTATAAAGTGATAAAAGAATAATAGATATATAGATCTTATTTATTCTTATTTTAATCAAGAATAGAATAATTCATATGCTTCGTATAATAATAAAAGTTCGGTGTATGCCTTTCTTAGTTATTTTTTTTTTGTTGGTTTTTGTTATTTTGTGCAAAAATTTACTAATTTAATGATTGATTTTTTCACTCCTACGTACATAAAATATATGTTGTTGATAATATTTTTTTTATAAAATGTATATATTGTATATTTGATTAAATATAAAAAATTATTCTTATAAAAATACAGAATATGTAAAATTTATAATATATATATATTTTTTAATATTAATAATAATAATAGAAAATTGCTTAATTAATGATCACAACTCTTAAAAAGTAATTTAATTTTAACTTTCTTTTTAATTATTTTTTTTTTCTTTTTTACTTATCAAATTGTTTCCTAAGTATTAATAATTTTTTTTTTATTAATTCTAACAATCAATTTTTAGAACATATGTTTTCATCTTCGATTTAATTAACACGTTCAGTGCCAGCGTGGCTAGGCAGTCTGATCAATCCCATACAAAATGAATAGGACCAAGATGCGTCCACGACGAATAGTTGCGTTGGGCGCCTGAACAACTGAGTGTGTTAAAATGTAAAAGGTGATTTAAGATATGCTGCAAAACTAAAACCTCGTGGGCTTGATTACCTGGAGTTTGTCTTTACAATCGGTCATAAAAATTATAAATTTAATGATTTTTGCATGATCGATTAGTTTTGAATGCCAGGTTTTATTAAAAATATTTTTTTTTTGTTTTCGGTATGTAATTAAAATACTTTATTATTAGAATAATAAAGTAAAATTGGCACAATTTATGTATTTTTAAAATGATGGTTCATGCACGTATGATTTGTAATTCTTAATATGTCGAAATAGTTTAGAACATTTTGTTAAGATAAATATTCCTACTTCAAGTTTAAGCAAATCGAAACATGATAATAATGATTTAAATAAATAACTTCTGAAGAAAATTATATCAAAATGCTAATTCGTTTATATTGCTATTGAATAAATGAGATTCAAATACAAAATAATAAAATAATATGAACTTTATTAATAATTTATTCGTTGCTGACAATATTTGTTTAATATTTTCGTGAGCTTTGTTAGTATTTTTTATTAATTTTAAACTAATGGAATGCATGAAGTATGATATTTGTAAATTGTTCGTAGTTTTGGCTATGAATTAAATAGAAATTAATAATTACTTCTTCCTTGCATTACTGCTTTGAAAATATTAAAAATCCCTCGTGTTTTTCTACCTTTTTAATTTAAGTTAAATCGTAATCTACAACGCGCGTCATTTTAAATTAATCCTAAAGTAAGAAATAGGTCGGCATCAAAAACTCTTCTACAGACGTGACGAAGAAGGTCTTAAATGATAATTTCCGTTTAAATCACGCTTTATTATGCCGTAGTTGTAGTAGTATAGACCTCACTACCATGCGGCGGCAATGAAAAAAAAGTAACAATTTGAATTTAAGATTACGCTTTGCATATCAAAATTAAGACGTTTATGAATTTTCAAGACAAACATTTTTTTCGCAGAAATTTATTTGTTTAGGTCGACTTTCTCAGAAACTATTTTTAAACAAAATTGTAAATTTTAATTAAGTCTCATACCATTTCCGTTGTTGATTAGGAATACATTTTTCATGTTTCGTCATAGTAATCAGAAATTGCTAGCATTTACGATAAGTGTGCAAGAATAAAGTTTTAGTGAATGCAAGTTTCACCTAAAGGAGGGTGACCGAAATAAATATTTCAATTGTTTTTTTCAAAAATTCAGGTGGCACGTAAAATTAAAAAAAAAAAATTGATTATTTTTATTTTCTATGATTTGCCTTCTTTTCCTCTGGGGCTGCAAACTAGTTCTTTATCTTATAATTCTACATTTACATTAGGATATAACATGTAAAATGAATCATCGATTCCAGTTTTCATGAGAAATAAAGTCTGTCATAACCCCGGGGATCATAAATTAAAAATGATTCATAGACCTGTACAATATTCAAAGCACACCTCAAAATGATCAACATTTTTCGAAGAGGACTTTTATGATATCCCATAAACTACACAGCCTTAATAAATCTACTAAAATTAAAAAAAAATAGATACGAATAAAACTTATCGTAATTAAATGCTGCAATCGTAAATTTTAACAAGTTCAAATTTTGATAGTGCAATTTTTTTTCCGATCGCTTTCTCACAAATCAAAATCACTTAGCTACCTATACATAAAATAAAGCAATTAATTCACGTTTATATCGGCTTTAAATTTCAAAGACAACCCATAAATTCAGAAATAAAAAATACATTGAAATTTTATTAAATCCCATAAAGCTAATCGGTTTAGAACAAACTTATCAAAAATATGTTCATTAAAGACTCGATATATTTTACGATCCTTCATACGCTTAGATATGATATCTTAACTATTCAACTATCCCATGATGTTTATGTTAATAAAAATATTCACGATGTTTTCTTAATTCCATACTGTCAACAGTTTTTGTTAAACCTGTTTCCGAAGTGAAGAACTCTCAAAAATAAATTTTTTTTTCCATTTATAAATATCGATCTTCTAACCTAAAAGAAACACGGCTCAATCAAGTCAAAGCTGACGCCACAAAATTACATGTTTTATTTCTTTCGAACCATAATTAAATGAAATCTTAAAAAAGAAATAATAATAATTTTTATGATAGTGCAAAATATATTTATTACATTCAAATATTCGTAAAAAATTTCTAAGCATTTGCCGCATCTAACTAAGAGGGTTTGGCAATTTGCTGCAAACAAATCAATTTTGAGTTGTTTTTATTTAAAATAAAAAATAAATAAGAAAATTATCAGAGGTGTGACCTGGTCAAAATGATAAGTCAAATGAAAGGCGAGTTTCTTTAGCGAATGGAAAGTTAAGTTTATGAATCAGAATGTAATGGAATTAATGAATCGATTAGAAAAATTAATAGAATTAATGCAAGCAATGATAAATTCTGAATCTCCATCCTATAGTAATCACAAGTTGTAATGAATTATTGTGTACGAATTGATTCATTCAATTATGGATTAGAGAGATTCCAGTAAAACTTGTAGATTCAAATATTTTTCGACATCACTAATGACGCAATGTGAATGATTTTTTGAATCAGAGAATTAGATAATGATTCGAATTGCAATAACAGGGAATTTCTTAATACGATTATTGACAGATGGGTCCTATATTTTTACGTTGAATGAACGAATCGCATTTTTGAGAATAATAACTTTGATCAGATCTAATGCAATCAAAATCCTCGCGAATTGGAACCAATTGAAATTGAAAAAAATCCCAAATGATCGATTCGATTATTTCAATGAATCAGATCGAAAATTCGAACGCTTCCTGCGATATTATCAATTCAATCTGCTTACATGGACTCGTGCTCGACTTTTTTTAAACATGCGCATCATAATTAATTCGTATACCTTCTCATTATCTAATAAATTAAATAATTTTACTTTTATATACGATCTAACATGCTATTATATCGTTTAAATGAATCGGCTAGACAACAACATGCCTCGGTATCTTCGTACATTTTGATAGCATTACAAAGTGCCTTATACTGAGTAATAGTGTGTTCGAAATGAAAAGATGTTTTAGATGAATGTCAAGTTGCTAATTTCTTATGACGACTACACTACTACCTTAATTACCTTAATTTTTATGTTTTGTTTTGGTAGCCAACAAAAAAAACTCGAATTTTGAAAAGTTGAATAAAAATTATGATCCAATAGACTAGAACCTCCAGTTCTAAAAAAAAAGTAAAAAAAATTTCAGAGAAAAAAATTAGTTTTTTAATCTTTTTTTTTTAATTATTTTATAGTAAGACTCACACTGTAGAAATTTAACAGTTGAGAAGATATAAGTTGATTAGGTTGTCTAGTCTCTTGTACGATGCAATTTTTATTTGATGAAAGTTTCGCAAAAATTCAACGAATTCTTCATTTCTTCCAATTACTATTGTTAATTTTTTCGAAAATCGAAAATCCAGCCAGTCTTTCTCGCTATGATAAAATCCATTAATCTTTTATGTTGTGCAATTTTATTTCATAATATTTATAGATAATTGCAATGGTTTTTTTTAATGTATTTTGATTCATTGATTGGCACATGGTGCGTTCGATTTTTAGATAGTTCCAGAATAAATTAGATATTTTCAGTTTGGTGAAAGTTTAATCATTTTAATGGATTTTTTTGCTTTTGTCTGGTTATTAAATAGAATTCTACACACCATTAAGATGAACTGAATGAATTTCATAAAATAAAAATTCAAAAGGTATAAAAGTAGAGATTAATTTATGTAATAATTTTTTGGAAATGATTTTGGATAATTTAACTTAATGTCATGCTATTAAATCAAGAATAGGATTAAATTTACGGGTTACAAATAATTTTATAGATGTGCGGTTTGTTCATCGCTGCTAGCGACTGTTTTGTGGTATTTTACAGCTCCTTACCAATAATCTGTTTTGTCGTTGCACTAATTATTACGTAGTATATGGTTGCAGTTTTTATGAATCGATTGAGATTTTAAACTGACGATCTAAGCACGTTGGGGCAAACATGAAATGTTATACAGTTTTTTTTTTAATTTTACTTACTACTACGACAAACGAGTCACCTGCAGTTTTTGTCAACTATCTCGAGTTTGAAATACAACTGGACAGACTAAAATAGGTATTGAGATTCAAAGGAGAAAGTGGCAGTGGATCGGTCATACTCTGAGTAAACCAGAGCGAAACATTGCCAATTAAGCTATGAATTATAATCCTCAAGAAGGACGTCGAATTGGTCGACCATGTAGCACATGGAGGTGAGCAATGGAGCAGGAGACCAGATGAATAAGAAAGTCCTGACGACAACTAGAGGCCGATACTCAGAATCGCGTCTTGTGGAAGAGAACTATTTGTCCTATGCCCCTAAAGGGGGTCTTAACATGAAATTGATTGATTGACTAATCATGACGTCATCAATTTCAATGTCAAATTATTCAAAGATACATAAGTAATTACACTCTAAAATAGAATACCGCGATTACAGTCAAAATAACGTAATGATCTATAAATGTGATATTATTCTGGCGTCTAATTTATATTACCACTACCACTTTAGATCGGAATACACCTGATAATAATATAACAGTATCTCGTAATATCTCATACATCATAGATAATGTGCCGTTTGAATGCAGAACATTTTCTTTTAATTTACGAAATACAATAGCAATGATTATCAGAGATATACTATACATCATGTACATGCTCGTCTTTTATATTTTTTCTGCAATAATTGTATTAATAAATCACAAGTTTATGCTTATAGGATTTAGAAATAATTCTAAAAACTAACTTTGACATTATGTAGGTCATTGTGAAAATTTTAGATTGAATTTAGGCTGTTTTCTAGCTCAAATTTGGTAATCGTTTTTTATAGACATTTCAATCATGGGTTATCTATTTTAAACAAAATCAAAAGATACGTGAAATATTTTAATATGAAATTCGCTAATTAGTTAGGTTTATTACAATTTTGTGTGTACCCTACCTAGTTTGTGCACGGTTTATCATGAAATATCGATACACCCTGCCCAGTTTTACTCGTACTACCAAATTTCAATGACCACATATCTTGACCGAAGAAAATCAAAATATTTTTTCATCAAATCATTTTAATTTAAATTTATTTCGCCAATGCCTAAAACAAAAAAGGTGTAGCTTTCATAGATAGTAAAATTGATTTTTTTTTTTGGTTTTTGGCTTCGATTGAATTGGAGGGAAAAAATGTCATTTTCCAAAGAATTAAAGAGTGAAAGAAATTTAAAAATTTAAGAATGTCTAAGTTTTAATTTTTATCGGACTAACAGTCGGATTCACAATGAAGTAGGCGGTCTCAAAAAAACCTTACTACTCGGTGGACAGATTGTTTCTTGAAAATAATGAAATGAACAATGAATTATTTTTAATCTCGCCGAAAAATTTAGTCGAGCTAAGCTGTAAAACGTGCAAAAATCCGTATCTAATAAATATGCTTGGAGGTAAGTGGCTGATGGAAATTCCCAGACCGAACGGTAGCACCTAAAGACTTTCGGTTTTTTTATTAAATTTTATCAAACATGAAAGTGCGAGTGCTAAAAACTTTCAGATCCAAAAAAAAAAGTATTACACCCAAAACCTCAGAAAAAGGTGTTAAGGGGTTCCCCAAATATAAACTGTGCACATTAAGTATGTGGATACATTTTAACAGAATAACCTTTTCAGCGTTAATGGATCAGTGTTAGAGTGCTCGCTTGACAACCGGGCAGCCCGGGTACGGTCCCAGACAAATGGTTTTTTTTTACAATTTTTTTTTTCAGATTTAACTAGAGTTTTACTCTCATAATTCCAGCGAAGCACGGCAGCAGATGTGCCCGTGCGATTCAAGGCCAACAATAATTATTGGTACACAGTCCCATGATTTTTATACATTTGCCTACGTAGACGTAGGAAAAGATCGACCGGTGTTGGAGTACGGCTAGTTTTTGAATATATTGAACCCTAATCTGGCGTATTGTTCAACTTACAGAAAAAGCATACCAAGGCCACACTTAGTGTTAAATTCAATTCAATTAAAAAGTTTTCGTTGCAGTACTATAGTATTGCTATCCTGAACACGTCCAACCCCTAAATAATATTATCGACTGAAAGCGTTAATAATTGCAAAATGTTGGGTAATTTTCTTTTCGTGGCCAATTGCGATTTGAATTTCTGTGTAGAACTTGGTGTAGATGTTAGTACAAGAAATTGATCCCCATAACATCATTGAAAAAAGGGGAAACGCGACTGTTCTCATATCGTATTGTTCAAATTTGAAATATCAAGTTATTAATAATAATGTGCAAATGATTTGTGAAAAAAAAGGCATTTCTTAAAAAGAAAATTGCTGATTTATTTTCAATTTGAGGCACTTTGAAGTTTTCTTACGATTTCCCAATTTAATGCAGGAATTTGATATGTAAAATATTTCTGTTTTGCTTCAGTGAGAGGCGTGATGCGACAAAATATGAGTCGCAAATGGAACCATCTGACGCAGAAAAATATCACATATCTAGATCTAGCATAAAATTGTTTATATTTTCTTAACAGCATACTGAAACCAAAACGTGAAAACTGTTAGAATTTATCAGATTATCATACCTATTATGCAGGTCTAATTATTTTCATATCGTAAATTCGTTTTTTTTTTCAGTTTCAGCAACTCAATATTTAAATTATTGACAAGAGAAAACGTATTTTAAAAATTAATTTCTTGTAATTGTGTCTATTATTACTCTGAATGATAATTTATTTTTATGTTTTGACCATAATAACGTAATAATTTACGTTGATTCAAAGTGGAATTAAGGCATAATCTGTAAAATCGCATCCGAAAATGCCAACTTTAATAATTTTGAGTCGAAATCGAAAGATGATGTAATGAAAAAATATTGGGATGCATAGAGCACAATTTAAAAAAACGACTATTATTTTTTCCAACCAAAGAAGATCGTATCGTAATTAGTAGAATTATTTGAAGATCATGTTGGGTAAAGATCGCAAACAAACCGCGCGAAAATTTTTGAACATTGTGATTGGTAAAGATTTCCATCAATAACTGATATTGATAATCACAATCGTTTTCAGTCGATATCACTAATACTACTACAATGGCAATACAGCCCAAATCTATCCTTGACCTACTGGCTCTTTTACATTTTCATTACCTATTGTGGATGGATTGTTAGCCTTCGCACAACTCTCCACCTACGAATTTTTCATTTTCGTAGATTGAGTTAACCCAGATATATCAAAACAGACAATGTGCTGGAATTATACGTCGACCGGGATTTGAACTCACGATCTTCGCATTGCAGACCAACACGCTACTCAATACAGTACAGATACCACAGTCTGCGAATAATCGTTCACCATTTCATATAATATGCAACGGACCAAAATCACCCTTATTGCGAAACCTAGTATTTTTATTAAATTTAATCGCAATAATGTTCCGTTAACCCATATTCAAAATGCATTGTCGACAGGCAATAAATCCTCATATAACAGGGCAACGAATCACCTTTCTTTACTTGAACTGACAATCATTTTTCTCATACCTACAAAAAAAAAAATCATCAATTCCAATTCAACCTTTGCTTCGAAAAAACCACAAAGGCCTGACTAAGAGAAAGTTCACCTGGATAACTAATGAGTCAGCACACTTGCCTGCATCTACCTATACCTGTGACCACCGGACTTTTCGGACAGGTTATTTCGCTACCTTTGTATCTATTTCGTCATAAAATCACAACGAAAAATTTATGTTATCTTCTCACGTATTTAAGTCTTTATAACCCGTGACGCAGATGATAGATATCTTCTCGTCATGTTAATTTGCATTTTTCGTATGAAAATTCGTTAATGGAAATTCCGTTAAATTGAAGACTCAGATAAAAGTACGTAGCCTTAAAATTATGTAGAAATAAATGTTTTTTTTTATCCAAGTCGACCACAGTACATTACTATCAGCTAATAATTTTTGTTGCATAATCATTTTTTCTTACATTTTCCTTTTGGTCAGCTTTTGTAATATGTTCTATAATTTATGCAGTAATAACAACGTTATATCGAAAATCTCATCCAATTTAAAATGTATAACTGTTAGGCTCATTTTTCATTCTTTATATAGTTTAGCATAAGCTAAAACTATATTCTCTGGTTTTAACAAACCAATGACGAATTTTAGAAAGGAAAATTTTCCCGGATTTCACACTGTTACGCTTTATTATTTATGAGGTTTCGGTCTCTGCTGAGACGTTTATTAAGCTACTTTTGATGTTTGATACAGGTCTCATCAGAGACCAAAACATCACCAATGTCACAGTGTAAAATCCGGAAATCTTTCCTTTTAATTCGAAATGCACTGTGAACATTTTCATCAAACCAAATTTTAGATTTTGCTATTATTTTAATACAGTGGAACCTCGATATACCAAACCTCAAGGGGAACGAGTAAACTTAGAATTATTGAGGATTTCGACATAACGAGGTTCGATTTGTCGAGATGATTTCTAACTGACTTCGATATATAGAGGATTTTACACAACTTCGATATATAGAGGATTTTCAATAAAAATTTCGATACATAGAGGTGCGATGCCAAACCAAGCAATCGCCAAATTTCGAAATATCGAGGTCTTCCTGACCAGTCCTTCAATATTCAGAGGTTAAAATAACATGAGAGTGTTCGATTATATCGAAGTTCCACTGTATCTTATTTTCATGATCATAAATATTTGTGACATGAAACTTTATATTTTTTCTGTATCATCAGAATTTGAATAAAAATTAAAACAACTAACTTAACTTTTCTTAATTCACGTTTGTTTGCAACTTACAGGACCGAAATACCAAAAAAAATAGAAATTGAACCCCACAGCCTTGGTTATATTATGTTAAAAAAACTCAAAAAATTGAGAAAAAATTGGCATAATCTTCCAAAATTCATCAAAATATTCAAAATCACATCACAACATAGAAATTATGGTGATTTTTCGCTGTAAACGTCTTCAACTCAAATTTTGCTTACGAATTAATTTTGTTTTCTAAAATCATTTCCATTTAACCAATAAAACCAAGTGACTTTGAAATTTGTGTCTGTACTCTGGGCGAAAAATTTCGTACCTCAATTTTATCTCTTTAAGCGAACGGAAGTAATTTTTAACAAAATGCCACAAATCAACACAAGTGTTTTCGTATGGCCCATTTAATGAATGGGTGTTGTGGAGTTCTTTTTTTTTCGTCAAGAAATTCAATTTAGGCATAAGATAAGAAACTGTGTTTTGTCTTTTTTTTTTGGTCAGAGTTACTAGTTAATGCACTATATGGGTTGATAATATGAAGTTTAATGCACTGTCGACAAGTTCATGGGAATTTGGAATATAGCTATAGTATATATCTGCTCGTAGTGTGTGTTCTAAATTAGTTTTAAGTGATGAATGGTTGTTTGAAGGAATCGGGTCAGCGGAGAAATTTAAAATTTCTTATACTATAGATTATGTCTAGCTAGGAGATAATTAGGAATATACTAAGTCTAATTCTTAAGTATATTTATATCGTAACATTGTTTACAATATCTATAGTATTATTGCTCAGTAGTGCTACAGCCTAAATCGAGTCTTGAAGTTATAAACATTAAAATTTTGTATATCCACTTAGCTAATCCACATTTTAGGGATATTTTGACCAGAAGTGATCTAGAACGACGAACTTTGGAGTACAACTAGACAGACTAAAGTAGGCATTGAGATTCAAAGGCAGAAGTGGCAGCGGATCGGTCACACTTTGAGGAAACCAGAGCGAAACATTGACAAACAAGCTCTGGATTATAATCTTCAAGGAAGACGTTTTGCATTACTCGGAATCAGTTCGATTATTAATTGATGAGCCGTAGTTAATTCTAAAATCGATCATAGAGAAAGGATTACCTCATCGATTCGATGGTATCGATTACAAAAATGATTTTTCCCTCTTTTGAACAACACATTGCAGCTGATAATAGTATTCAATGTATAATATTATGATCAGTTACAATTTAATATAATTAGGGTTAAGTAAGAACTCTTGCCAACAGCTGTCTTTGAAAGTTGATTATCTCTGGTAATACAAAACAGAATTTAAAAAATAAATACATGCTAGAAATTTTACATGTCAGGGAACATTTTGTATCAAAAAAGGATGCATTTTCAATCAACTATTTAAATGTTATTCATGTTTGAAAATGGAAGTATCTACCGAAGAAACTCATACGAGGGTCGTTTGATAAGTCCCTGGCCCAAATGACAAAACGTGGTTTCACGAAAAAGTTTTTGCTATCGCTAGGTAGATGGCACTTTCGAACGGTCTCATGAATTTTTTCAGGTTTCTGTAGGTAACAGTTTGTTTTTGGCAGCCATTCTAAGTTGACGTGTCACGCGAATCGTCAAATCACCACGACAACGCCCCTGTCCACACCTGCGCGGTTTCCATGTCCAAATTATACGATTTGCGGTATGAGATCGTTGACCACCCACCTTATTCGCCCGACTTGGCCCCATGTGACTTTTTTTTGTTCCCGAAATTGAAAACTCACCTCGGTGGACAAAAATTTTCATCGAACCAAGAGGTGAAAGACGCCGTTTCCCAATTTTTTGCAGACTGTGACAAAAATTTCTTTTTGAACGGTATGAAAGGACTTGAGAAACGTTGGACCAAATGTATTAACCTCCAGGGAGATTATGTTGAAAAATAAAAAAAAATTTTCCGGAAAAAATGCTTTTTTCTTACTTGGGCCAGGGACTTATCAAACGACCCTCGTACCATTTCCACAAAGACAAAAATGCATTGCAGGCTCGTGAAACAATTTGGGCAGTTAATGAAGACGATGCTCTATCGGTACGTGTAGCACAACAATGGTTCAAGTGATTTTCTTCTTTAAATTTTGCCGTCAAAGATGAACCTAGCTCTGACCATCCTATCGCCACTTATGAGATCAATGCACAGCTAAACATAGCTCAGAAGACTGTTTTGAATCATTTGCGTGCGGCTGAATTTATCAACAGTGGATTTGCCGCATGAACTGAGTGCCAAAAATTTACTCGAACATCGATATAGTGACGGAAAAGTACGGTCAAGTTTGTGAATAGGCCGAATCGCTACACCCTGTCACCCATACTAAATGACTCATTTTCAAAAATTTACAATAATCGAATTTTCTTGAAAGCATGATGTGGAAAAATTAGTTCATTGCTGTTACCTACCCCTTACTATACAAAATTTCAATTTTAAGATCAAAAAATGTTCTATTTCATATAGAGTATCGTATGATGGAGCTTTATGCGCAATCGAAGTTCAGTAATGATTTTTAATATAAGGGGTGTCGCATTAAGATCGTCTTTTTGGAATTATTTTGAATTTAGTCCCATTTTCCTGTGTCGATCGTGCAGCGTTTGTCGGATATTCTGTTCCACACATAACCTCCATGTCTACAGCCTTTATTAAATAAAAACATCAGAGCATTTTAAATAAACACTGTGTTTTTTTTCAAATTTTAAAATAGGCGGTCTTAATGGGACAACCCTAAATTTCATCAATGAAATCATACATTCTAATGACATGTAATGACATTGGTCCGACTGGGTGCTATTATTCGCTTTTTATTATTTGCTCTAATACTAATAGCTTCAATAGATTTGACGAATATTCATAAAACCCCAATTTATATCCATCTCGGAAATATTATCTCAAACTTTCTATCAGATTCCTATTTCTTAAATCACATAAAAAAATCCTTGAAAGACCTTCTGAATATTAAATAGTTCTTAGCATTAGTATACGGCGCTTCAACATAGGTTTGTATAGAATTGAAGAAAATTTATAAATTTTCCATAAAATAAATCGTGAAATGGAGAATTTCTTCGGAATGGTATCTCACCATGAGAGTGGTGAATAAAATCCAATGGATGAAAAAAAACTTGTTTGATATTCCAATCTGTCACCAGCAGCTATTACAAATTTTAACCATGCATAAATACACGGTGCCACAATGCGTTAAAATTATCGAAGCATATTATGAAAATGGGCGTTCGAAAAAATGTTTGGCAAAGACGTGACGAGGCCCATTTTCATTTTAACGGATACGTCAATAAGCGAAATTGTCGCATTGGTGCCGATGAAAACCCAAGACAGATTGTCGAGAAATCGATGCATCCTCAAAGAGTCCTTATTTGGCGTGGTTTTTGGGCTGGAGGAATTATTGGACACTTTATTTTCGAAAATGATGCTAGCAATGCTGTTGCTGTATATGGTGAACACTATAGTACCATGGTAACCAACTTTTTGTAGCCCAAATTGGATGAAAAGGATATAAACGATATGTGATTTCAGCACGACGATGCCACATGTCCCACAGCCTATGCACCTATGGCTTTATTCCCCAAAAAGATCCCGGAACGCATTGTTTCGCGAAACAGCGAGGTCAATTGGACACCAAGATCTTGCGATTTGACACGCTTTGACTTTTTTCTTCGGGGTTATCTGAAAAGGAAGATCTATGCCAATAAGGCAGAAGCAATTCAAAAGCTAAAGGACGAGATTATAAGGCATATTGATGGAATAGCGGAGCAATTATGCCAGGATGTCATTCTAAATTTCAACAAACGGATTGATAACTACCGCCGAAGTCGTGGTAAACATTTGGCCGATATTATCTTTCACAGTTAATTACTATCTAACAAGAAACATTTTTACTAAAGAAATCTAAATCATTCGCACGCAATAATTTATTAATAACTATTCACTTGCTGAAACTGTTAATGATACACCATTTAATAATTTTGAAACTTGTAGCAATTAGTCAACCCTAGAGATACTCGATACACACTTCTGTCCTAATAGAGTTTGGACAATGCATGTACAGCGATCGCGCGGGAAATTTCGCCCGAAATTTGAATTTTCTCAATTCTTTTTCTTTTATGAAATAAACACAATCAAATTGAATTGTTATTTACGAAAGTCATATTTATTTTCGGTTTTAATGAGAATTCTATTCAAAAACTTGAAGTTTAACGCTAGTTTTCGATCGTGTCCGTACATTTGAAATCGGTCAAACTCAAGTTTGGCTGATTTTCGTATTTCTTATGTTGCCTTCTTATGTTTCTAAACGCAGTTTTAACTGTCGGTATTAGAGCATTGTCCAAACTCTATTAGGACAGAAGTGTTAGTGTGTATCGAGGATATCTAGTCAACCCTAACTAATTCGAATAATCTGATCCTATGCAGTATGACCAAACCTCAACATAACGCTACCTCAAATCTTCAATTTACAAATATTATTTTCTATTTAGTTCATCTCAGCCTCACTTATGACATCCTTAAGCTTACTATAAATTTTTTTTTTTTTGTTATATAAAATTTATTAAATTGTTACGTTTCTATCAGAATTTAGCAATACTGTAAATTTATGAAATTTTATATTTCAATAAATAAATTATTTAATTATTATTTTGTTATTGTTTGAGTTTTAAAAGAAAAAAAAAATATTATATCAGTTTTGTTTTTATATAAACTAACGTCTTATCGTTATTATTTTTATTAAATTTAATTTAATTTAATTTCTAAAAAAAAAATCTATATAAATATCATCATCAATTTTTTATATCATTATTATCATTATTTTTTATAATATTAAATTATAAAAAAAAAATTTATATACGTAAAAATTTAAAAATACATAAATCGCTACTAAAATAATTAAAAATTTCAAAAATATTAAATACAATTTATATTTAAATTTTGATAAATTTCTTTCACAATTTCTTCGTCTTTTCTTTTGCTTTTATTTTTGTTTTTGTTTAAAAAATCACTACATAAAAATTAGTTATTTTTCTAATATATGGCAGGCAATCATCATATACTATGAAATTTAATTCTATAATTTTCATTGTTTCGTTTTTTTTTTTTTTGTTATTTGTTTTCATTATAAAAATATGGAAATTTTCGGAATATTATCTGTTTGTTTTGTTGCATGTTTTCAAAATATAAAAAAAAAAATACATTTTGCTTTTCTCTACCGTTTTATTTTCTTAATTTGATTGGCTTCTCCTTTCTTTTATTTAAATGTATAAAATGTCATTTCATTTACATAATTTATTTAATTTTTTCATTAAATTGAAAAACTATTAAACCGGAATAACTTCTAAACTTTTTCTTTATTAACAATTTACAAAATTTAGTCTTTTTGAATAATATTAATTAAATTTTTTTCAATAATTATTTATTTTAAATAGAAAAATAAAATTTAAATAAATAATTATTAAGAATAGAGTGTAAAATTGATCCAGATATGAAAAAAATGCGGTATATTTCTATTAAAACATACTTATCAATTTACAATGAGAATTTCAGAATAAAATTTATTCAAGAAAACATTAATTTTAGAAAAAAGAGATCCATAAACAAACTGGAAGAATTGAAATATATCTTGTTAGTTTAAAGGTTTAAATTAATAGAAACAAATTTAACAAGAGATTGTTTTGTTTGATTATACAATATAAACTTTCTTATCTACAATTGAAGTGAGTTTTAATCTAAAATTACCGCTTTTTTAATGAAAAATATTTTTTTTATTGTCTTTCTTGTATTTAAAGTTATTTATAAAAGAAAATAATAATAATTGCACTTTTGAAGTATATAGTTTTAATGAAGTAATTTTCACATGGTTATAAGTAGAAGAATTAAATTTTTGTAAAATTTTGAACAAAGGTCAAAATTTACAGACAGACTAAATGTGGGATTGACCAGGACCGGTTATACCAGACGATATTAAATTCAATGGATGCATAGCATGCAATAGGTAGAACCATGAGTAAATGTTTTATTATACCGGATAATAAAATGTGTGCCATCTGTCTAAGAGGGTTGGGCTTATGCTTCAGAAAAAAAACATCCGATTTGGAATAAAATGCAGACCGCATTGTTAAGGGTCTAGGACAGGGAAATAGTTGTGCATGTGTGCATTACATTAGGTTAATTTTAAACCGAGTGGGTAAGTTTCGTACAAGATGAATTTATTTTGATAGTTATCTCGGTCCCGAATAATTGTAAACGGATTTTTTCCTGTCCTTGGAAACTTCGCCTAATTCAATTTTTTTATATTTGCAAAGCAATAAAATAATGTATTTCACAGCGATCATCCCGGCGGAATAACACGATAAAAATACAGGCAATTCACTCAAATCTATCCCAAAATTCTGATGAAATAACCAAGAAAATCATTCGGTGGGATTTTGCTAGTATCGATACAAGCTACAGAGATTATGCATAATGATAATTCTAAAGAATTGAAAATAAAGGTTTTACTGAACTGAGTGCCATTAATAGATTAGACTCGTTGCTTTGTTCTTTTCTTACGAATATGTATAAGGACCTGTCAATTAACCAACTAACGAAAGTTTCCTAGCGATTGAGTCGTGTGGATCGAATATCGATAAGATTACTTAAAATGGGCAAGAAGTTTGACAGTCGCTGAAAACCATGTTTCTTGGGAAATCCCATCAGTATCATGTTCAATCAATTCTCAAAGACTCTCTGCATAATCGGCGAGATTATCGTCTGGCAACAATGTGTCACTTAAAAGTGTGACCCCCCTAAGATTTTCGACTTGGAACTGAAATGCATCAAAAGAAGTTTCAGATATTAAAGCCTCTCTATAGCAACGGTCACAAACACACGCACATGTCTACCCACTGTGTGTTAATTCTGATTCATAGTGCGTGTTTGAATCGGAAAATTTTTGGAAATTGGAGAAATACTGGAATTGTGGCCTCCACAAACTCAAGGGAAGCGTTTCTGAAGGAGAGTGAGATCAGTGGTAGGAAATTCCTTCCCCTATCTGGAATGCATTACATATAGGTATCGCATGCAGTGGAAAATTTATACTAGGGAGTGCAATTATAAAAAATAGATATCGGTCTGTAACTGTAGTGGTTTGTGTATAGTCTGGGTTATTAATTTTAGTGAAAGTGAAAGGATATTTTGCAATTCATTCGAAAAGGATTTCTTTTTATATTTTTTTATCACTATTACGCTTGATAGGGTACTCTACGTTCTTACACATCGAAAAAAAAAATTCATTACATTAAAAAAAAATCAGACCGAGACCATATCCTTTCCTTCCATCTTTGATGCTAGATCCCTAATAACTTCCTTATAAATTAGTGGATCAATATTCTTAGCCAATTGATAGAGTACAAACCAATCGCCAATCTGGCATCGATTGGCGATATGCTCGATATCCTCTTGTCGTGAAATTCGCGAGCGGGCACGCAACAGGAGCATTCGAAGTTTCGGTCCCAAGAAAATGGCCAGCCTGTAGACCAATGAGATTCCGGACAGGATACTTAAGATGATGAACCAGAACCACAAGAAGACGTATATTTTCTCGTTGACAATGTTCAGCGGCAGCACGCAAAGACCATCGAACGTTTGAATCGAACCAGACGGACCGTACTTACGGAATGTACACTTCGTAACTTTCGGAAACACTCGAGCCATTGGATCGATTCGTTCATCCGGTTCCATTTCGGTAAATTTCAGGACATCGCTACCGTACGTTGAGAATTCACCATCGAGGAAGAAGTCCATGAAGTAGATCTGACCGACGACATTGATAAAGTTGAGAATTTCGCATAGGACGAAACGATATGCGTAGAAATTGTGTCGATTGATGTTCTCTGTGAAGTAATCGACGAGAATCTTCTTGCGATCGTTCTTACAACTTTCGTTCATAATCGGGCAGTTCAGATCGAGGACGAGCATCTTGATTCGGCCGCCTTCCCACGATTTCCAAAGATAACGCGGAATATAGAAGAGAATCGCTTGGAAGAACAGAACAAAGCAGACCCACTGGTAATACTTGTGGTATTTCACTTCGTCCTCGCCTTCCGTGTGGCTTCCAACGCCAGGTTGGACAACATCACGTCCCGTCAAGCCGGTAAGCCGATCCGGTACGGTGAAAGTCGAATAGATCCAACAGTAGGTGTCCATAACAGCCAGGGGTATCTCGTCAACAATACAATCGATCGGATCACCAATATATTGCCGCGAAGTGACCAACAAGGAAAACACAACCAGGATAATCACCGTGGCCTTATAGTGCATGCGAAAGATATTGTTGTCGATGCATATCTGATCGATCTTTAGCAGCCCCTTAACGGAGCCGAACACATCAAACATGGTGCAGCCTTTGTTGTTTTCGAAAAGAAACGAATAAAATAATAAACGGACTTTTCCGAACCAATAAACTAAAAACCTCTATCACACTTCGCGATTCGGATCACCACTATTGATTCAGCACTGTTTTATCAATCCGTACCCCTATATTATATTCAAAATATTGCGCGCACTTCTGCACTCTCATATGGAACGGGAGCACTGATCAATCATCTCACTATGATCTCGCACTGAAGATCTTACACGCGCACGATGAGATTATTGCACCGCGCACTCGAAACGGAATCCGTTTCTTCTTCACAGCTCCTGCAGAACTATCGAAGACATCAACCACGCACAGTTTGGTAATATTCCAAAATCTTCAATTTCGTTACCGCGATCATGGGGCAGTTGTAATGTGTTTGTTTTTTGCGCTATCTTTTGCGTAACGTAGCCGCGAAAATCCAGTTCGAGATTAATTAATTATGGAAGCACACTATTTCTTTTATTATTAATTAAAATTTCTTTTAATGTGTTGTGCTGCTATTTTTGTTTGTTATTTGAGGGAATGATAGCGCACCAAAGTTCACTCCACGCACGCTCACACCACTTAACCGGAGCGTTCGGTTCGGAAACAAATTCGTGACTACTTAATAGACGAACACAGTTAGCAATTACCCCGGGAGTATCTTTTCGACCGAATCATCTATCTACAAGCATAATTCCAGTTGTAGAAGAAAATCGGGTGGAAGTGGTAACACACATTTTCAAATTCAACTCACATGCACACTGTACGAATAGGAAAACGTGAAAATTGCATACACGTATGAAACTTGTCATTCCACTTATTGCCCACTGTTTGAGGCTGGCTTTTCCCCTACATCTTTTGTTTCTCACTGTTGTGTAAACAGAACGCAGCAAACCAAGTCACTCTCTCACTTCGAAGACGGTATTACACGAAACATAAAAAGGAGTCTCTCATCTGGCCTGGTCCATTTCGGGGGATTGAGTCGTGAGCATTGAGCAAACCACCAACAGCCCCCCATTTCTCATTTCATCGTAATACAAGAGGCAGTCAAGTTGGGGTCTTTCTTCGTAAGGTAGCAGTAACCAGTTTTAATCTATCTTTTTTTGTTGTCTGTCTTTCTTCTTCTGCTTCTTTTGAAGCAGCAAACGTCTTACCTGACATTCTTTTTCAACTTCTCCTCAGACTCGATCCAAGAATATCGAAATCGTTTGCATAAATTTTGAATATTTCATAAGGAATTCGATAAAAATGTAATTGACCGAAGCGATTAAAATAGAGAAGCCATACTTTGGTAGCCCGTACGACATTATCTTCGTAATTAATGAAGATATCAGCAAAGTGTATCAAATCAAGCGTGATAAGCGTAAATTCAAGATTAAGAATTATCAACATTATTCTACGTTTGGATTCTGTAATACTGAAATTTTCATGAAGTTGTATGTAATAGCAAAGCCGAGGGAACATGAAGAAAGATGATTAAATCGGCGTCACAGTTCAGTTAATTATGTAAAAACTGATGGTCTTTCGAAGAGTATAGCCTAGTAGGTAGGTGTGTTGGTCTTTTAATGCGAAGGTCGTGAGTTCAAATCCCGGTCGGCGCAATATATAATTCCGGCACATTGCCTGCTTGGATATACCTTGGTCACATCAATCTAAGAAAATGAAAAATTCGTAGAAAGAGGGTTGTGCGAAGGGCTAAACAACCCTTCCACAATAAGTAATAAAAAATGTTAAGGAACCTGAATATCTGGAGGCCAACGTCCGATTTGGGCTGTAGCGCCATTGTAGAAGATTATGGTCTTTCGAATAGCTTGATGAACGTTAATTCCACATAACTGTGTTTACGTGAGCAAACAAGAAATATTCTCGAAAAAGTATGCCGGATCTTCAGAATTCAACTCTAAAGTTTCCACTACTGAAGGGGAGTATACTCGACAGATGATTTCTGTTAAATTCCTATCAGTCTCCATAACGAAGAAATAAATAGTTTTTCTGTGTCCAAAATATGTTTTACTTTATTATTTTAACACTTGTGTCAATCCAAAAAAAAACATAACAGAACTACCAAAAAGTTCAATCGTGCGATACTCTAGATGAAAGAGAATTTGCTTGATTTACATTGAATTAATTTCTTCACATCACAAAAATTAGAACTCAAAAATTTACTAGGTACTGAGAAAATTAGTGTATTGGATTTAGTGAAATTGTGCAGCTTGTATGGAAGGTGGTAGAAGGAGGGGCAAGTTCTTAATGACTTTTTCAGAAAATTGCAGATCAGTAGCATTTATACTTTTCAGAAAAATCGACTTTTTGTAAAGTTGTGAAATTGTGTCAGATTGTATGGGAGGGGGTAGAAGGAATGAAGCTAATCGTCTAATTTTTTTTTGTTGGCTTTACTAATAATTCTAAATAAATATTTAGTGCACAATTATAGCTCGATAAATTTTATACGTACTGAGTAAATTTGTTTAAAGTATTTTATGAAAAAGTGAATATATTCCAAATTTCAGATTAATAGCATTTATAATTTTCAAGCAAATCTGTTTATTGTCAAATCGCGAAATTGTGTAATTTTGTGTGGGAGGGGGCAGAAGGGGTGGAGTGGTTTGGCCCGTTTACGAACTTCACCTTACTTTTTTTATAAAACAACGACGTGTACAAAATTTACTCTCAGATTTCACCTAGAGTATAAACACACTCTTCAATACCTGGCCTGAAAATTTTTGATATTTTTCGTCTAGGTGGAATCTGATAGTATTATAAGTTCGCTTCAAAGCTTGTAACGCGAAATAATAAAGCTCGCACAGAGGCGCCAAGGGTACAGAAATATTTTTTGTCGCTCAAAATCTCAAAACCGGATGTCCGTCAGTCCGTTCATTCACTCTCTAGCTTATGAACATGTTGAGTTAAAAAGTCTAATTTTTTTATACGTCGTTTTTGGAAAAAAAAGTAAGATTTAGCTGAACGCGACAAATCGCTACACCCCTTTTACCCACTCCCGTTTTCAATCACTTACATTAATCAAATTTTCGTTGAGACCATAAAAGCCTATAATTTGAAATTTGGAATTTCAACCACCTCCCATACAAACTGCACTTTTCATGACATACTATTAACCAATTTCCTCAGTACGTTTAACGTTCGTCGAACTCAAATTTTCTACTAATTACTAAATTCGCATTTTAATTAAGATCACAAAAATTCAACTAATTAGCATCACTTCTTCTACCTCCTCTCGTACAATATGACACAATTTCTCAACTTCACGAAAAATCGATTTTCTAGAAAAGTATGAATGTTTCTTCTGATCTGTAATTTAAAATATATCATTAACTTGATGATTGTAGTTGTTTCTCAAAAACCTACTAAGAACCCCACACTCCTTTTACCACCTCCCATACAAACTTTACAATTTCACTAAATCAAAAACATTAATTTTCTCAGTACATCGATCTGGTAAATACAATGGATAAATGGCACTACACGACAAAAAGAAGAACGCAAACCTGGCACTTTTCTACGGTAGCATTTTTCTATAATATTATCGAATTACCTTGCCTCAAGCGGGGGTATAGTCGACGTATAATTCCAGAGCACTGCCTGCTTGGAAATGCCTTGGTTGCCTCAATCTATAAAAATGAATAAATTTGTAGACAGAGGGTTGTACGAAGGGTTAACAATCCTTCCACAATAAGTAATGAAAATGTTAAGGAACCTGAAGCTCATGGGGCCAAGACCCTAATGAGGTTGTAGTGCCATTGAGAGTAGGAAGAGGATGAGGCTTCTATCCAAGAATTATCATGAAAACAATCCTAACATTCGCTGTGATAGAAGACGAATTTTTCTCCAGGAGCTTGGCGAACGGTTAATCTTACCAAATATTAATCAAAAAATCGTGCAATAATAAGAAACTTGTACACTCATAGTGGAATAGAAAGTGTTTTTAGAAAACCGATGCAGTTATCTGTTCCTCAGGCGAAATACGTTCAATTGAACCAGCTCAACACGTGGCAAAATGTAATGGCTGTTTGGTATCTGCAATAAGAAGGCACCAGAAAACTTTGTTTTATTTACAACAAAATGTTTACTATGTAATGACTAATTTCCAAATGAAAATAATGTACATACATTGTGATCATAAAGTACCGGGATTTTGTAAATAAAATTACTCCGGGGAATGATATTTCATTTTTTTTTTGAAGCAGTCGAAGATCGTCCAGAAAGAGTAATGTCTTCAACGGTCTCTCATCATCATCATCATCAATGGCGCGACAGCCCAAATCCGGTCTTGGCCTACTGAAGTCGTCGCCTCCAATCGTCTCGATCCAAAGACCGCGTCCATCAGCTGCTAATTTTTAAGATGGCTTTGCTATCTTCATCAACCGAGTTTCCCTATCGCTTGCGTGGCTTGCCTACTGGCCGGTTACCACTCGCTTTGCCTTTCAGAGCACGTTTGGGGATTCTTCTGTCTTCCATTCGCTCTACATGGCCAGCCCACTGCAGTTTACGTAGCTTGATGAACGTTGAAGCTTCTGGCTCGTCGTAGAGTTGATACAACTCATTGTTGTATCTTATTCGCCGTTCCGTTCCTTCCTTCACAGGTCCCAAAATTCTTCGAAGGACCTTTCTTTCAAATGCGTTAACTGCTTTTTCGGAAGTTCGCGTTAATGTCCACGTCTCGCTGCTATAACAGAGCACAGGTCGTATAATAGTTTTATAAATCCGCAGTTTATTGTTCCTGTGCACTTTCTTGGATTTCATTATTGGAAGTACCGAATAATACGTCTTCTTTTCAAGTATTATCCGTCGTTTGATTTCGTCTTACTGTCCTTTGCTAGATTAGCGCCAAGATATATGAAGTTGTCCACACTCTCCAAATTATATTCCGCATTTGTTATGTTTTGTCTGATTAGCGTTCTCCTTCTTGTTTGCGTCATTACTTTTGATTTGTTTTCGTTAATGCGCAACCCGACTTCTTTTGCGGCGGAGTCAAGATTGACAAATACCTCCTTAGCACTAGGTAAGGATCTTGCTAGGATGTTAATGCCGTCAGCGTATGCTACTAGTTGGGTGGACTTGAATAGTAGTGTCCCGTTGGTGTCGACTGGGATTTTTCGAACGACATACTCTAGTGCCAAGCTGAAAAGCATGCTCCCTGCTTTAAACCACATTCCGTTCGAAAGCTGGTTGTGGAATTGGTTTGTATTCTCACTTAGGATTCGGTATTCGGAATTGTGAGTCTTGTTAGTCGGACTAGTTTTGGGGGGAATTCCAAAGTCAAGCACGATTTGGTACAGTACGCTCCTGCCGATATTGTCGTATGCTTGTTTAAAATCTACGAAGATTTGATGCACGTCTGTGTTATATTCCCAGCATTTCTCAAGCACCTGTTTCACCGAGAATATCTGGTCTGTTGTAGATCGTCCGGAATCCGCCTTGGTATTCGCCAATTATTTCATTAGTATAGGGCATAAGACGACGTTCAATTATTTTTGTCAGTATTTTATAGGACGTACACAACAATGATATTTCTCTGTAATTCTCACAGCAGAGTTTGTCTCCTTTCTTGTAAATTGGACATATAATGCTTTTTCGCCAATCGTCGGGTATGATTTCCTCTGTCCAAATTTTGCATATCATATTGTGCAGTATTTCAGCGACACAATTTCCACCGTTTTTCAGAAGTTCAACTGGTATATCGTCAATTCCCGGCGCTTTGTTTAGTTTTTGGTCACATAGGGCTGCTTTGATTTCGGCAAGCGTGGGTAGTGTCGATGATGGTTCATCTTCGTCAGTTGAGGCTTCAATTGAAATGTCGTCTGTCGTGATCGGTGCTAATGGGGTGGGATCAAAAGATGTTCAAAGTATGAAGCCCATCTCCTTTTGATTTCTTCTGTGTTGCTGATGATATTGCTCTCTGCGTCTTTGCAGAGACAGGTTTTTGGCTTATATCCCTTTTTTAGATCTTTTACTATTGCGTATGCGTCCCGCGTTTTATTTTTTCTTGTGTCGTCGTCCATTTTTTGTATTTTGTCATTATGGTACTTCCTTTGTTTTCGTCTGCAGGTCTTTTTCGTATATCGCCTAAGCTCTTTCTTTTTCTGGCTCGTGTTGGTCGTTCCGTAAAAATTTTGTAAGCATCGTTCTTTCTATCTATTGTTTAGGTCATTCGAGGGCAGTGAATCATAGGTTGTCTCTAGGGTGGCATAAATTTCGTCTTTAGTTATATTGTCCTTGTCTACTGTTGGTGGGTGAACGTTGATCAACCAAGTGTTGAAAAATGTAGTCTTTATGCGGATTGCACACAATCTTTCACTTACTGGTCTGAAGCTCGTAACCTGCTGTTTAAATTTTTTGTCAACGACAAAAGCGACTCCAAACTCTCTGCTTCCCGACAATTTTCCACTTGGATAGATTGTATGTGATCTCATGTCCATGATTTCGTTACCGAGCCATTTCGTTTCTTGGATGGCAGTTATGTTGATTTTGTGTCAACGATCTCTCGGCCGTCCTTAAAGGCTCGTAAGCTTGTGGTTTTGATATCATTGAGTCACCAAAAGCCTTTTCCAACATTCGCAACGATTCCGCACACGAAATTTTGTTGAAAACACAAAATTTGAGACTAAAATCTCTGTCCCATATTTTTATCCATTTAAAAAATCGCCGTGGGCTACTGAGGTGTACCCATTGAACTAGCTGCTGTAAATAAATTGATTAACATACCGCCCTAAATTTTGGGATAATAATTAAGGATAGTTCTGCCTATTTGTCAAAAAAAAAATTTTAAATATCATTCCTCAGAGTAATTTTATTAACAAAATCCCGGTACTTTATGGTCACAATGTATATGTTAAGATAACATTTTGAAGTTGAGAACTGTACCTTTCAAAGAAGATAAACGAGAAATATTATGCATTAATATTTTGTAAGTTATGCTGCATTAAGTGAATAGCGGACTACTGTACATGACCTTCCCCTACTTTTGAGCTTCAAAGGTACTATTCATTCGATTTGTTCGAAGTTCTTGTGCAGTTTGATACACAAGAGATGGAAATTTCAGGAGTGGGAATTATATTATATGTAAAGTCAATTTTTCAATTTCATGTTAAAAACGAAAGTTTTCTTCTACAAGGAGCGATCCTGAACGTTATGATTGGGGCGAGGACTTTCTTATTCCTTTGGCCTCCTATTCAACTGCTCGTTTCCATGTGCAACATGGTCGACCAACCTGACATAATCCTCAAAAATGATGGTAATTCCAATCAATACTTCGCACCTTCATCTGTTTGGCATTTATCATGGTATAGAAGGGCTTAGTTTTGCCCCATAATACGAAACATACCAGAATGGTACATACGCCCGAATAGGTTTGGTTAGGCAAGTATACGCGCTCATTGTCTCGTCATAATAAATTATATAAAAATTTGCATTTACTGTGAGAAATTGACCGCAAAATTTAACCCAGCTTAATCATTAGTATTAAATTTTGTCAACCCCCCTCAACGAAATAGTACCCATCTGCCCATAACTACCTAAGACTGGATTCTCCAAAGCCAAACTGAGTAAACATTACCAGCCATGAAACCCAGATGATTTATTAAGTGGAAAATGGAGTGATACATTCAGGCGTCTGAAATGAGACGATAGGTCGAAACATAAGACTATGAATAGGTCTTATAAGTGTCGTAAGAATAGTAATAAGGCTCTGTTAATTGTAATTGATGCCTCATTTTTCAAAAAAAAATCAACATAAATTTTGAACTTGATTATTAGAACATTAGAAGTCACAAAATACAATACATAGTTAGCTAGAAGCAATCTTTTTCCTTAGTCGATTAAACTAAGCCAGCAGATGATTGATAAGACCTTCACACAATCTAAGATACTACTTTCAAACTTTTATTATCATCGGAAAAAATATTCAACCTAGTGCCCTAGTAAGCGTTCTCGCTTGGGCTTGAACATACAAAAATTATAAGACAATACATGAGCTTGTAAGGAGAGCAATTAATCTTGTACCATGACTTGTAATCAAAACAAAAACAAACATACGTATAGGCACGATACTTCACGATATATATTTGTTATAATTTTCTTCGCTGCGCACTCTATTAATCAAGTCAAGCTCTGGACTTAAGTCTAAGTCCAGTTACTTGTCTTAGCTAGAAATTGATGTGAGTAATTTGAACTGAATTAAGTTATGATACAAAAAGAAGAATTCAGTATCGTATTATAGGATATATAAACTATAGGTTTATTTTATTTATTATATATATTTATGTTCAAAACGGTACAACAAAAATTAAAGTCTGTTACAAAAACGTCTTTCACTTCCGAGATAGGTTTACCAAAATGCAGATAAGCAATTCGATTCAATGTAAACTTACAAAATACTTAATTGCGGAATAAGTTTTATTCGAATTATTTATAAACTCAAAGATAATTGGCTCCTTGCCAATATGCCTACTAAGTTTCATACAATAAAATTTGATATTCATATTGGAAATGATAAAAGAGGTTGGAATATTTTAATAGTTCTTTTTTTCGATATTTTTAAATAATTTGTTTTTATCCATTTAAAATTTATGTGAAACAAATTTGAAGTCGATTAGCTCATAAGATTTTAAGGAATCTTGCTTTAATGATGTATAAAGTGGTAAATAAAATGGTTCCGGAATATCTATTTTCGAAGGTTCCACTAGAACCCAGCATCTTATTCAACCCCACTGCAGATGCAGGCAAAGCCATGGAATGTTTTTAGTACATAGCGTTATACTTTGGAATAGTATGCCAAGATCAATTAGAGATCAGAGAACAATTGGTGGTTTCTTTTGTTTCTTGTTTTCATTATTATATTATCATATTATTTGTTTTCAGATTGTTATTTTTTCAAAAACATTTTTCTTTCTTGTTATCATTATTGTATTATTTTTAGATTTTGTTATTATTCTAAAAATACTTTTCCTTCTAGGTTATTATTATTATTATTATTTTTTTTTTTGAATTTTGCTGTCATTTTTAATTTTATGATTACTGTTATTGATGTATATATGGATGTATAAACGCGGTAATTGTTCCTCAGAAATGCTAATTATGATAAATAAATTGAAATTGAAAATTGAGTTGTATTTATAAAATCGTGGTAAAAGAACTCGTAAATGAACTTGAAAATTTCTTGAAACTGCTTTCATAATGCTGCACGTTGTAAGAGGGTTAAGATTTGGATGATAGAATTAGAACAGGAGACCACATGTTTATATAATTTTTACAGATCACCTTATATTGTTTTTCCATCGGGCCGTCGTAAACCTCGGCCAGTTCGCGGACCCCTAGAGTAGAAGCTATATCCCACCTCACGGCTTCTTCTGTCTCATTTTTATTTAATTTAATCACATAATTATACTCTAGATGAAATCTGAGAGTGTTTTAAGTTTGCCACAAAGTTTGTAACGCTAAGAAATTAGGCTCGAAAAAAGTGACTTATACAGAAGGTCAAATTATCACTCAAAAATCTCAAAATTGGATGTTCGTCCGCCCGACTGTCAGACCGTATCCTCTCTAGCTTGAGAATGTGATGAGTTAGAAAGTTCAAATTTTTTTCACGTTGTTTTGATAAAATGTAGGATCAAGTTCGTGAACACGCCAAATCGCTCCACCCATTCTACACCCACCCATACAATATGACACAATTTCGCAATTTGACAATAAACGTATTTTCTCGAAAAGTATAAATGCTATTGATCTGAAATTTGGAATATATTACATTTATGATGATTTCAACCTACGGTATAGAAATTATTCGAATCCTCCCGCTCCATCCACCACCTCCCATACAAACCGCACATTTTTATGAAATACAAATTTATTCAGCACGTATAAAATTCATCGAATTGAAAATATGCATTCAATATTTATTTAGAATTACTAATAAGACCGACAGAAATTAGACGATTTGCTCCTTCTACCCCCTCTCATACAACATGACACAATTTCACAACTTTACAAAAAGTCGGTTTTCCTGAAAAGTATGAATCTACAATTTAATTTTATGTCAGTTGCATAATGTTTTATTTTATTTATGTTTATTTCTGAAAAAGTCATTAAGAACTCGGCCCCTTCTACCACCTCCCATGCAAACTGCCTAACTTCAGTAAACCCAATACACTAATTTTCTCAATTTTTGAATACTAAATATTGTATAAAATATTTTGATAGCAACTCTAGCATGATGTGAAAAAATTAGTTCAATGTTCTTACCTCCTCCCCCCCCCTTTTCCACTTCCCAAACAAAATTTCTTAAAATCAAAAAAATTCTTTATCATCTAGAGTATAGCATGATTGGGCTTTACGCCCAATCGTAGGCGTATTATTTATTTAATTAATTGTACTTTCCATTATAAGTGTGATTTTCCCATCATATCAAACCACTTTTATCAATAGGTAATAATAATAAGTGAAATTAGTTATCAGTCATTCTGATTGAATACTTTCTTTTTCATCAGAAATTTCTTATCACAGAAGCTTACTTTTTTCTCAAGAAAATCACTATTTTTCCAGTGAAATTTAATACTTATGGTTTATCGCAAATCAAGCTTTTGAGTGGAAGATACTTGATACAATTATTGTAAATTATATTAGGAAATTTAATTGATTAATGTTATTTACTTTAGTAATAGAAACAGTGAAAAATAAACATGAATTTAAGATGTTATGAAATTTATAGATAAGATATGTATGTAGGTAATACATTTATTATTGTTTTGGTTAAGGAATAATTGGGTTAAATGAACTTATCAATGATTGTCTTGGCCCTAATTGCACTATAAGTAGAATTGTAGTTGCGATATTAATACTCTAAATGAAATCTGGGTGTATATTATAAGTTTGCTCTAAAGTTTGTAACGCTAAGAAATAAGGCTCGGAGAAAAAAATGAATGATACAGAAGTTTACATAATCACTCAAAAATCTCAAAACCGTATGTCTGTTCGTCCATCCGTGCGCTCTCTAGCTTGAGAACGCGTTAAACTAAATAGTTCAAATTTTGTACACGTCGTTTTCGACAAAAAAGTAAGGCCAAGCTCGTGAACGGGCCAAATCGCTCCACCTCTTCTACCCCCTCCCATACAAAATGACACAATTGCGCAATTTGACAATAAACGGATTTGCTCGAAAAGTATAAAAGCTATTGGTCTGAAATTTGGAGTATGTTACTTTTATTGTATATCAATCTACCGTATAAAAATTATGCGTGTCCTCTCCTCCTTCTACCACCTCCCATACAAACTGTACTTGTCATGAATTACTCTAAGCCAATTTACTCTACTTCTACAATGGCGCTACAGCCCAAATCGGACCTTGGCCTCCTGATATTCAGGTTCCTTAACATTTTTTTTTTTATTATTTATTGTGGAAGGGTTGTTATCCCTTCGCACAACCCTCTTTCTACGGATTTTTCATTTTCTTAGATTGAGGTGACCAAGGTATACCCATGCAGGCAATGTGCCGGAATTATATTTTGCGCGGGCCGAGATTTGAACTCACGACCTTCGCATTACAAGACCAACACACTACCTACTAGGCTATACCCTAGCCAATTTACTCAGTGCGTATAAAATTTATCGGGCTGAAATTGTGCACCAAATATTTATTTAAAATTGTTAGTGAGGCAAATAAAATAAACTGCCAACAAGTCGGGCGAAACTTTATTATTCTTGGGACAAGTTGCGGATGAGAGGAAAGTCAATATGCATGTTAGAGTGGTTAGGGAAGGCTAAGTGAAAGGGAGTTCTTGGGCAGGGCCGTTGTTAATTTAACAATAATTCATTCGTTTCTGCAAGTTTCGGTTTTTATGAGGGGAGGAGGCGGGGTAATAGTAAGAATGGGTGAATGTTCATAGCTTTTTAATTAATTGCTTGAATCACGTCCAATATTCTCTGTATAGAATGTGTTTCATAGACGAAGTTGCATAGAATTTTCATAAAATTCGGTGTATTCTACTTTCACGAAACCGAACATTTGTATGGGAGGGGGTAGAGAAGGTAGAGGAATCGTAAGAATAGATATATAGTTTTTTTTTCGATTCTCTTATAAGGTGCTTGTATAAAATTTCAAGCTCGTAGCTTTTAGTTTGTTGGTTATTAGTTGATTTAATGAAATTGGCCGAAATCATAGTTTTGTATGGGAGGGGGTAGAAGGGCAAGCGTGATTTCAGAACTTTTAAAGCATCTTCATTTGAATTATTTTTATAAGTTCTTATGCAAAATTTGAAATTGATAGCTTTTAAGAGTTAGCTGATAACTGATTTCTTAAAAATGCTCGAAAAAATAATTTTGTATGGGAGGGGGTAGAGGAGGTACGGGAATCGTAAAACTTGTGATGCAATTTTCTTTCCTTTCTGTTGCAAGGTGCTCGTACAAAATTTCAAATTCGTAGCTTTTAATTTGTTGGTTATTAGTTGATTTAATGAAATTGGTCAAAAACATACTATTGTATGGGAGGAGATAGAAGTGCAGGCGGGATTTCAAAAATTTTAACATGGTTTCATGTCAATTATTTTTGTTAGTTTTTATGCAAAATTTCAAATTGATAGCTTTTAATAGTTAGGTGATAATTGATTTCTTAAAAATGGTCGAAAAAAAAATTTTGTATGGGAGGGGGTAGAAGTCTTAAAGGTTTTCGACCAGTTAATATTTCGTATATTAAAAAAATTGCAAATTTTGAAGTTTCTACCTTAAAATTTCACTCAAAAATTTTCAGTTTATGTGTTTTTTTCAATGCACATGAAACACCTTGTGCACGTTAGACGGGGCGGGGAGGGGGGGGAGGTGGTTGGTAACAATTATGGATCAAATTATTATTTTTTTTGTATGTACATCAAATAAAGGTATTCACATACAAAATTTCAACTTTGTATCTTTTACCAAAGCCCTAAAAAAATCACTCAAAGTTTTCGATATTTTTGCTTATCACCTCCCTCCCCTTACACCTCCCAACTTAAAATTTTTATCAAAATTAACCATTATGTAGTTCTACAATCTGACAAATTTTCGATTTGATATGTGTACTATTTTTTGAGATATAAGGATTTGTATTTTTAAAAAGTGCGCCATTTTTCAAATGCTCTCCATTTCCCCCCACTACTATTATTTCGACATGTTATATTTTTTTTGTACGCCGTACGCCGGTATGTACGCTCAGTGCACATTAACTCTCAAACCCTTCAAGGTAGAAAGTTCATTTTTGGTGGATTGTAGATAGTTGCGGATCTCAGGCGGACACCCATTTTGAGGGGTCTAGGGGTTCAGCGGGAGGCGGGGGGAGCGCTTAAGCAGAAAACTAAGAATAGAAATATCTTAACCATGGTTCCAGCTAGGAAGCTGAAAATCAACATTCATATAGAGGGATTTGTGGGACAAACTTTAAAAATAATTTAATTTTTTATCCATTGAGGTCCAAAAAGGAGGGGCTAAATATAAATTATCTGCCGATTTTTTTTTCAAAAGATGTATATTTTCGAAATTACTTACCATAAAAAATTCGTATTTTGGGATCATTAATGTGGAATACAGACCAACCCGAATCAGCTTTAAAAGAGGCTAATTTTTCTAAGAGGGAGGGTCATTTGATATACTTACTTACTTACTTACAATGGCGCTACAGCCCAAATCAGACCTTGGCCTCCTGCATGTTTCGCCTCCATCCATCTCGGTTCAGTGACCGCGTCCTCAATTTTTAAAATCTTAGGAGTTATTTGCTGTCTGCGTCAATCGAATCCTCCCAGCGCTTCCGTGGTTTTCCGACCGGTCTTTGTCCATTAATTTTCCCCTTTAGTGTGCATTTGGAAATTCTTCCGTCATCCATAAGCTCCACATAACCAGCCCATTGTAACTTCTTAAATTTTATGATGATTGACACTTCTGGATTTTCGAAGATGACATAATTTTCTATTGTATCGTATACTCCAGATAGAGTCTTCCCTCACAAGTCCGAGGATTCTTCTGAGGACCTTTCTTTCAAAGGCATTAAGTCATTTTTCGGATGCCTGAGTTAACGCCCACGTTTTGCTGCCGTAGCATAGCACAGGTCTTATTATCTTTTTGTATATTTTTAATTTAGTCTTCCTGTGCACGTTATTGTTTTTAATTATTGGAAGTACCGAATAATACGTTTTATTTGCTTTCATAATCCTTCTTTTAATTTCGATGGTTTTGCATCTATCCTTTAATAAGTTTGCCGCTAGGTATACAAAGTTGTCTACGTTCTCCTACCGTAATATTATGTCTAATTGGCGTATTTTTCCTAGTTTGTATCATAATTATACTCTAGATGAAATCTGAGAGTATATTGTGTTTGCCTTACCGTTTGTAACGCTAAGAAATAACGCTCGCACAGAACCGCCAAGGGTACAGAAATATTTGTTATCGCTCAAAAACCTCGATTCCGAGTGACTGTCTGTCCGTCTGTCCATCTGTCCGTCTGTCCGTCTGTCTGTCTGTCCGTCTGTCCGTCTGTGCGTCTGTCTACAGCATAATTTTCGAAAGCTTTGAGCTATAGTGCTAAAAATGTTTGTGTGTCATTTTTAGCACAAAAGTAACTTGAAGTTCGTGAATGGGCTACATCCCCCCACTCCTTCTACCCCCTCCCATACAGATATCATGAAATTTCGAAAAAAAAGAAATTGATTTTTCTTTGAAACTGTTTAAGCTATCAACTTGAAATTTAGGTCAAAGTATTATGATATAGATGTCATTAATATTAAGGAATATTGAATTGATTCCCTCACTCCTTCTACCCCCTCCCATACAAATGGAAAATTTTAAAAAATACATATTTTCGATTTTCATTGAAACTAGCGAAGCTGAAAAGACGAAATTTTGCCAAAATCAATTCTTTTATAATTGCAATTAGTTTCAAGAAGAATTATCAACTTCACTTAACTCCTTCTAACCCCTCCCATACGAATTTCACGAAATTTTGAAATTTAAATTAAATCATTTTTCTTCGAAACTGTTAAAGCTATCAACTTGATATCTTGTATAAGATAAAAAAATAGAAATATCAGTAACGGGGGAAAAAATTGTTTTGATCCTTACACTCCTTCTACCCCCTCCCATACAAATGCTTAATTTTTATTAAATGCATTATATCGATTTCCATTAAAATTAGAAAAATTACTAACTTAAAATTTTGCCAGAATTTGTTTTTTAATAGTTGCAATAAATGCTAGAAAAAATTCTCAGCTCAGCTTCACTCCTTCTACCCCCTTCTATATAAATATCTGTATTATAAATTCAAAAAAAGCATTTCTCCTTCGAATATATGAGAGCTATCGACTTTGAAATTGAATCAAAGCATGGTGGTAAAGGTGATGATAAGCAGTTTAAAAATCATCTAAAACGTTCCACTTCCTCTGCCACCTCCCATACAAATGCCCCAATTTCAGGAAAACTATGTCCAATTCCTAATTCCTTTAAAAATAATGAAAACTAAAAACTTTAAATCCAGCAAAAAACATTTTGCATGCCATGTTCGATGTCATATGCGAAAAATATAAACTTCCCCTTCTACTTCTACCACCTCCCATGCAAAAGTCTCTATTTACTATTCGAAAGAATTTGAGATGCCATATTTTCCGGTATATTAAAGTCATTCTCATTTCATCTAGAGTATCATATGATTGGGCTTTACACCCAATCATGATTCTGTTATGTTTTTTGTTTTATTTTCGTTAATTCCTTGTCCAACTTCCTTTGCTACCGAGTCAAGGTTTACAAATACTTCCTTAGCATTTTCCAGAAATCTTGCTAGGATATCTATGTCGTCGCCATATGCTACGAGTTGTGTGCATTTGAAGCATAGTGTTCCCTTGAGGTCAACGGAAAGTTTCCGTACAACATATGCGAGTGTCTAGTTGTAAAGCATTAGTGCTAGGCCGTCACCTTGTTTAAGGCCGTTGTCAGCTCTAAAGCTGAAAATCAGATCATTTTCTACAGTGCCTTGCCAAATTATTAGACCCATTGTCAACAAATCATTCGTTTTACTTTGGATAAGATATCTTACAACTAATTTTATGGATTGTGTGGTTTTTTTATTCTTTTTTGTGTTGGCAATGCTTTAATGTTAACATTGCCGCCTAGCAACTCGAATAACGGCAAAAAATTTCCTATTAAATGGAATAACATACCCGGTCAGTTTTTTTAAATAATCACATGTTATAACTAAAGGGCGCAATATTTGTGAATTAAGGTAGTAATAATAAATTTTTTTGGGAAATTGGACAACAGGTAAGTTGATTAGTTTCTATTTTGTAGAATTTATTTTTATTACCGAGATTTTAGGCATATTGTGTTTTATAGCGATGGGCAAGCTAGGTGACTTGTCGCAATTGAAGGTTGGGGGAATTTCCGCATTATTAAGGGCGGGAAACTTGTCCCAATACAGAATTGCAGAAATGTTGGGCATATCAAGAAGTTCTGTAAAGAATATTAAGAAAAGAATGTACGCAGGTGATGATTTGACGTCAAAACGGAAGGGCGCATGCGGTCGACGCCGAATAACGACTGGCGAACTGACCGAAACTACGTAACGTGATTACTACACGCAAAACAGAAAATTACCTGCTAAAGTCATCATTAAAAAAATCCAAGAAGCAGGCGTCAAGGTTTCGCAGCGAACTATCCAGAGTAGATGGGCTGATGAGCACCTCATAGCCAGAAGGCCTGCGAAGAAACCAAGACTGACACCTGCCATGATAAAAGACATTTTCAATGGGCTAAAAAGTACAATTATTTCACCATTGATGGCTGGCAACGGGTAAAATATAGTTCAGTGGTTTTATTTTGGAAATTTTAAATATATATTTGTGTTCTTCCTTCTGTTTTTCAGGTATGTTTTTCGGATGATTCCATTTTTCAGGTTATGGCTGGAAAAACAAAATTTGCGAGACGACGGCCGGGAGAAAAATTTCTTTTGGAGTGCATTGTACCCACAATTAAACATTCCCCGTCAGTCATGGTGTGTGGTCAGTGATCAGCGCCACGGGACCTGTGTATATTGTAGAAGGCACTCTTAAAGCCGATCAGTACCAACGAATGTTGAGCGAGCAACTGCTACCGCAGATGAGAAACTGGTTTAAGGAAGACGAAAACCCTATTTTTATGCACGATGAAACGCCGTGCCACAAAACCAAGGTTTTAACACAGTTTTTGGCTGAAAATAATGTTATGGTCCTTGATTGGCCGGGAAATTCGCCGGACATGAATCTTATCGAAAATGCGTGGGAGCTTTTCGAAATTGAAGTAAGGAATACCGCAACTACTACGAAAAAAGTATTATTAGAGATGCTTATAAGGATTTCGAACCATAATGACTGAGAATGTCTGGTCCGTGGTCGATCATCCAGCTCTAAATCCGCCCAGGAATTCACCAATTGATTTGTCAGCATAGGGCTAGTACTACTTTAAGTCGAATTCGGGCGCGGTGTTGGCTTATAAATTGAAGCTAAATTTTGACATAGCCATTACCAGTTCTGTCAAGTCGTTCGAAAAATTTACCTGGAAAAATGAGTGAAAATGTAATTAAGACAAAAAAAAACCAATTGCACTACAGTCGAAACTATAACCTTTATCGATCTGTACATTGCGGAAAGAATTTCTTCTTGGACGGAAAAAATTTCCGCAATACAAAGATATTTTGCAAAGTTAAAGAAGAAATGCAAAATCACGAGTACTTCCGGAATGTTCAGCAGCTTATTTACAAGTTTAAGCAGCTGAAAAATAAGTGCAAATAGGAGAGCCTCAGGATGGGCATAATCGGAATGGGCTGCACAACTTGGCCATATTTTGATGCAATGAAGGCTCTTTTGTACGGGAGGCCCGTTGAATGCTTTCCGGAGCAGTTCGGAAATGATCCGGCACCTGCCGGAGAAGAAGTCCCCATCGAAGAAGATGCTGGCATGTTGAATTTTTAGAATTGAAAGGCATAGCTGAATTTGGTATGACTTTCTGCTATATTTTTATACTCTAGATGAAATCTGAGAGTATATTGTGTTTGCCTTACCGTTTGTAACACTAAGAAATAATGCTCGCACAGAGCCGCCAAGGGTACAGAAATATTTGTTGTCGCTCAAAAACGTCGATTCCGAGTTGCTGTCTGTCCGTCTGTCCGCCTGTCTGTCTGTCCGTCTGTCTACAGCATAACTCTCGAACGCTTGAGCTATCACGCTGAAATTTATTGTGTGTCATTATTAGCATAAAAGAAACTTTAAGTTCGTGAATGGGCTACATCCCCCCACTCCTTCTACCCCCTCCCATACAAATTTTATGAAATTCCGAATTTTTCAGATATAGATTTTTCCTTGAAACTATTTAAGCTATCGATTTGAAATTTAGGTCAAAGTATTATAATATAGATGTCATTAGTATCACGGAATATTGATCCGATCCCGTCACTTCT
The DNA here is from genome assembly GCA_963669355.1 of Chorisops tibialis. NCBI lineage: Eukaryota > Metazoa > Arthropoda > Insecta > Diptera > Stratiomyidae > Chorisops > Chorisops tibialis. The sequence continues at coordinate 91,678,923 of OY770263.1, forward strand.
CCCACCCCCTCCCATACAAATGCATAATTTTGAAAAGTGCAGTTTTTCGGTTTTCATTGAAACTAGCAAAGTTATAAAAACGAATTTTTGCCAAAATTAATTTTATTTTAATTCCAATCAGAATTTAAAAAAATATCAACTCCAACTCACTCCTTCTACCCCCTCCCATACAAATTTCACGAAATTTTGAAATTTAAATTAAATTATTTTTCTTCGAAACTGTTAAAGCTATCAACTTGATATTTTGTATAAAGTATCAAAATAGAAATATCAATAACGAGATAAAAATGTGTTTTGATCCGTACACTCCTTCTACCCCCTCCCATACAAATGTATAATTTTTGTTAAGTGCATTATATCGATTTCCATTAAAACTTGAAAAAGTATAAACTGAAAATTCTGCCAGAATTTGTTTTTTAATAATTGCAATAAATGCTAAAAAAAATTATCAGCTCTTCTTCACTCCTTCTACCCCCTCCCATACAAATATCTGTATTATAAATTCAAGAAAAGCATTTCTCCTTCGAATATATTAGAACTTTCGAATTTCAAACTGAATCAAAGCGTGGTGATAAGGATGATGACAAGCAGTTTCAAAATCATCTTAAACGCTCCACTTCCTCTGCCACCTCCCATACAAATGCCTCAATTTCAGGAAAACTATGTCCAATTGAAAATAATGAAAGTTACAAACCTTAAATTCAGCACGAATTATTTTGCATACCACATTAGGTGTCATATCCAAAAATTAGAAACCTTCCTCCTCTCCTTCTACCACCTCCCATACAAAAGTCACTATTAATTTTTTAAAAGAATTGGAGGTGACATATTTTCCGGTACATTGAACTCTTTCTCATTTCATCTAGAGTATCATATGATTGGGCTTTATGCCCAATCATAATTCTTTTATGTTTCATATTTCGTTTCACTAACAAACTAAATTTAAAGGTGATTATTGTAGCGGCATAAGCAGCAGAAAGAGAAATCCAGTGGTCATTTTTTAAATTAATCAAAACATTTTCTCAAAATCCAAGATTTCTTTTTTTTTTCTCAAATGCTTCGTACAGGCTTTTTATAAATATTGTTACAAGGTAGCTCTACTTGCTTATCATCTACGACTGAAGCAAATTAATGCGCTCGTGCGAACACTTTAAGGAACACTTGCATGAACTCGATCGGGATATTGAAGAACTCAAAAAACAGTAATGAAAGAACACGTTCACCCTCGAACGCTCGAGTGCTCAAGGTCAAGACCTTGAATATTCAACCAACCAACAACAAATTATGGAGGCAATGTAAAGAAGCAACAATAACCTTGCGAAAGTGAAAAGACTCGGTCGACGAGGCAATTAACAGCGAAAAGGGAAAAAATCAAGCGACAAGAGCAATAAAAAAGGCGAACGTTTTTTGTGAACAGTCAGTCTGGCTTGGAGCCATAGACGAGTCAGTCGATATTTAGAAAGCGAAAGAGTCAAGATTGGCAAGCGATAATTTGTGAGTGAAAAAGTTTCAAGCGAAAAGTGGAAAGATAATTAAATAAAGTTTTGCGGTAAAATTAAAATGAACTTATTAATCTTGTAGTTTTATTTTTAGTTGCAATGCCAATAGTTCTGGCTTTTCAAACGACAAGCGAATAGTTTGCTACTATATCATTGAATTGCTATACGATTAACCAGCAAAAATCAATTGCCAAGGCAGTAGCTCTCGGATTTGTGGCAATCTCCTTGGAATCAAGGTGACATGGACCGATACTGTCACTCTATAGTCCTGAGTGAATTTCCCCAAGCCTGGTTTAGGAAACTTTCAAAAACCATGAACCGCTACAAGGTTACAATGTTCTCGCGACACATATCACTTGGAATAGTAATCCGAGCCATTTCGAAATAAAACCTTATCCTTTGTATGAGATTTTTGAACAATACCAAGATGTCAACCACGTCTTCTGGTCATGCTTCAAATTTATAAAAAGAAACGAGCTATTCGCTTCACTGGCCCAAGGTGGTTTCACCCCTCCCCTATTGACACGCGACATCTTGCCACTTTGCGTATCTCATGGAATTGTCGAGCCTCCTTACGATATTGTATTTTTTATTGAAATAAATAATATATCTAGTGCTGGAACATAGAACTGTAAGATAGTTTTGAATAGATATAAATTATTCACGGCCCCAATTTAACCTTAAAGCCCCTGATGCTTTTGAACTAATCACATTACAAAATAAATCCTTAAGCTCAACGCTCATATATATAGGTTTAGGGGGGAAAAAATGTATTAAGTTCTTGTATTTAGTGAGTCACAAAAGGAAGAGGTGCAGAAAACTATTGATTTTTTCCATATTAGTGCAAGTACTTCCAAGAGCTGATAGTAGGTAAAGGAAAGGATCTAAAAATTAATTTTAAGATATGAATATGACAAAAATGAGAGATCTATATAAGACCGTAACGGGGGGAAATGGGGACATTTGAAAATGGCGGACTTATAAAAATTTCAAAACTCGATAAAGGTATTTTGAAATTTTGAAGAATATTAAAGAGCTAAAATTTTTGAAATTGTGAATTGTACGGGGTAGGAAGTTGATGGAAAATGTCGAAAATTGAGAATAATTTTAAATACAGTTACGGTAGAAGATACAATGTTAATATTTTTTACGTGAAGATATCCTTTTACTTTACACCCTTAGGTGTCCCATTAAGACCACCTGTTTTGAATTCAGACCCATTATTTTGAAGGGTTTGTCGAATATTCTATTCCGTACATAGCCTCCATGTCTAGACTCTTTACTGAAATAAAATTATTAGAGCTTTTCGAATAAGCACTGTTTCTTTTCAAATTTGAGAATAGGCGGTCTTAATGGGACACCCATTACAACCTACTGCACAAAAGTATCATTTCTGTCATTTTTAATAGGTTATTAACAATACAGAAAAACCTATTTACTTAAAATTTTGAACTAACACTTTATAAAATATTGAAAATGAAGTTTTATTAAAACTCTTGAAATCTCGACCCCAAATATATATTTTCATAAATATAAATGCACCGACTATTCCATAGCCATTGAACTATAATATTCTTTATACATACATCATTTTGATCACGATTCAAGCGATCAAGCAAATAAATATCAACCCTTTCTACCATCCCATTATGCCAAACTTGCATGAATTTTGTTTTTCTTTTCGGGTTCTTAGCCCTTCGCACAACCTCTATCTAATTTTCATTTTCGCAGATTGAGGTGGCAGGTCAATCAATCAAATCAAGTTTCTGTTAAGACCCCCTATAAGGCCATAGGACAGATACAACTCTCTTCCACAAGGCACGATCCTGAGCATCGGCCTTAAGCTGATGCCAGGACTTGTTTATTCCTCTGGCCTCCTGCTCAACTGCTCGCTTCCCTGTGTTACATGGTCGACCAACCAGACATCTCCCTTGAGGATGGTAATCCAGAGCCTGTTTGGCGATGTGGCGCTCTGGTTTCCTCAACTTCCGCCTTTGAATCTCAATACCTATTTTAGTCTGGCCAGTTGTACTCCAAAGTTCGTCGTTGGAGATCACTTCTGGCCAGAATATTCCTAAAATGCGTCGGAGGCATAGGTTCACGAAAGTCTGTAGTTTCTTGGTAAGTCGAATGGTCACTTTCCACGTAGTACAACCATATAACAACACGAATTTGACGCATGCGTCAAAAACTCGCAGCTTCGTGCGAAGGGACTCTATTAACCTCCAGAAAGGGGAAAGGATACCGAAGGCCTGACAAGCTTTATTTAGCCGAGCCTCAACATTCTTTTCGGCTCCGCCGTCCATGCTGACAATGCTTCCGAGATAGCAAAAATCTTGCACCTCTTCCACATCCTGTCCGTTAAGAACAATCAATGTGCTTACGTTCGAGCCCATGTGCATGTACTTGGTTTTACGCACATTTATTTCAGTTCCGCCTCTTTGTATTTAGAATGCAACGAATATTTGACTCTTAGTCCGAACGGTTATGTGCAAGCAAACACACGTCATCAGCATAATCAAGGTGACTTAAGATGGTAAATAGTCTCCATTGAAGACCATTACCTTCCCCACCTTCCAGTGCAGCTGTCAAGATGTCATTTATTACCACCAGAAACAGGACTGGTGATAATATGTAGCCTTGTCTGACACCCGCACAGGGAAGCTCTCGGACAGCTCTCCTCAATGCAAAACGCGACACCTTGCATCTTCGTAGGCTTCTTTAATCATAGCTATGACCTTATCTGGAATACCTCTCCAACGCAACGCATTCCACAAGTAATCTCACTTAACGCTGTCGAAAGCCTTCTCGAACATGAGATGTAGTGGCGAACCCATTTCGGCTGACTGCTCTAATATTATCCGTAGGGTATTTGTGTGGTCGATACAAGACGACCCTTTATGGAATCCAGCCTGATAAACTTCGAGAGTGCTCTCGACCACATCACTACTCCTATTGATTAGCCATTATTTTTGATACGGCTGTAAGTAGACATATACCACGCCAATTGCCACAATCTCGAAGGTCGCCCTTCTTGGGAATTTTCACAATGACGCCCTCCTTCCATTCAGTCGGATATATTCCTTCATTCCACACCTCAGTAAAAAGTGTGAGGAGTATATCGGCTGTTATTTCCGGGTACGATTTGAGGAGTTCGGTTGGTAGTCCGCCTATACCTGGAGCTTTCCTTCCCGCCATTGACCGAATGGCGGAAACTATCTCTTCCTTATCTGGGAGATCGTCCTTAATAATGGATTGTTGTGGTTGGATGTTTGGTAGTTGGTCTGTTTCTGAAATATCTTCCTCTGACAAGATGTTTAAAATGTCACAGAAGTATTGCTTCCATCGCCGCAACTGGTGTTCACTCATATTAAGGAGAGTTCCGTTGACATCTCTCACCAGGTGGTTGACGGTGAAATTCCTGTTTGTCAACTGTTTCATGATTTTGAATAGCGAACCCATATCCTCAAGGTAAGCCGCAGATTCTGCCTTGCTTGCCAGATTTTCAATGGCCTTTCTCTTGTCGCGTCTAACAGTCTTTATACTCTAGATGAAATCTGAAAGTATATTGTGTTTGCCTTACCGTTTGTAACGCTAAGAAATAATGCTCGCACAGAGCCGCCAAGGGTACAGAAATATTTGTTGTCGCTCAAAAACTTCGATTCCGAGTTGCTGTCTGTCCGTCTGTCTACAGCATAACTCTCGAACGCTTTGAGCTATCGTGCTGAAATTTGTTGTGTATTATTTTTAGCAAAAAAGAAACTTTAAGTTCGTGAATGGACTACATCCCCCTACTCCTTCTACCCCCTCCCATACAAATTTCAAGAAAATCAGAAATTTTTCGAAATTGATTTTTCTTTGAAACTATCTAAGCTATCGATTTAAAATTTGGGTCAAAGTATTATGATATAAATGTCATTATTATGACAGAATATTGATCCGATCCCGTCACTCCTTCTACCCCTCCCATACAAATGGATAATTTTGAAAAATGCAGTTTTTCGATTTTCATTGAAACTAGCAAAGTTATAAGAACGAATTTTTGCCAAAATTAATTTGTAGCGTCGCAACGATGTCCACAACATGGTTGCACTCAAGATTAACATTCTCGAGCATCAGCGTAATTCCATCCGCTCGAGTAGCGTCGCAGCAACGTTTCGTTACTACAACATTGTTACACCTGACTTTGTAACATTCTCGAGCGTCAGCACAATACCATCCGTTCGACCGTCATCATCCGAGCTCCACATGCTCAAGCGTCAGCGGAATGCCATGCGCATATCGCATGGCACATTCCGACCGATTTGATGACCACGCACAGTCCGCCGTCCTCTTTCGTGGATCGTCTTGTGCGATAAAAGATAGTCGCTGGTCAGTCGTTCGATAATCATCAGCTCAGTCAGATCGTTGCACCAGGCAACTCAACCAGTAATCGCGATCATCGACGACGCGTCGATCGCAATATTTTAATAAATTATTTATTTATTTAAACCGTGTTTTTTATTACCGTCACCTCGTCCACCATCCTAGGCCAAAAATTTTATTATAATTCCAATCAGAATTAAAAAAATTATTAACTTCACCTCACTCCTTCTACCCCCTCCCATACAAATTTCACGAAATTTTGAAATTTAAATTAAATTATTTTTCTTCGAAACTGTTAAAGGTATCAACTTCATATTTTGCATAACGTATAAAAATATAAATATCAATACCGAGAAAAAAATGTGTTTTGATCCGTACACTCCTTCTAGCCCCTCCCATACAAATGTATAATTTTTGTTCATTGCATTATATCGATTTCCATTAAAACTAGAAAAAGTATAAACTTAAAATTTTGCCAGAATTTGTTTTTTAATAATTGCAATAAATGCTAAGAAAAAATTATCAGCTCCTCTTCACTCCTTCTACCCCCTCCCATACAAATAGCTGTATTATAAATTCAAGAAAAGGATTTCTCCTTTGAATATATTAGAACTATCGAATTTGAAATCCCATACAAATGCCTCAATTTCAGGAAAACTATGTCCAATTGAAAATAATGAAAGCTACAAACCTTAAATTCAGCACGAAATATTTTGCATACCACATTAGGTGTCATATCCAAAATTTACAAACCTTCCTCCTCTCCTTCTACCACCTCCCATACAAAAGTCACTATTAATTATTTAAAAGAATTGGAGGTGACATATTTTCCGGTACATTGAACTCTTTCTCATTTCATCTAGAGTATCATATGATTGGGCTTTACGCCCAATCATAATTCTTTTATGTTTTTAAACTGTATATGAACATCGCGGTAGTTCTGCCTCAGGTCGGGCGTTCGTTGGTTGACATCGGGTTGAGAAATGATTGCCAATTTGGTTTTTTTCCGATTGCCAACCTTGTCCCATGTGTCTTGCAACATCCAGGGTTTCTCACCACTTTGCACATATCCCACAGATTCTTCAGGCAGGTAGTGTGCTGAAATTATACATCAACCGGGATTTGAACTCCCGACCTACATCCTAACTTTCATGAATAGACGACTGAAATTTTGGATTTATAAACTGGTGTTATCAACAATAATTGCAGTTAAGCGTTAAAGAGTCGACAACATCTACCCCTGGATTACGCGTCAAATTGGCCTCGCAAATTTCTCATACTTGTTTCAAGAATAATTGAATTGCGCCCGAATTTTTAGCAAAAATTTTAAACTAAATTTTTTCTTCCCCAACTGTTATCGATGTGTAATTACACCAGCTTCGTATTCCATTTCGTAAAATGTAGATAACAAACATTGATTGAACAATTTATTATTAATAATTTGACTTTGATTAGAGAAATGTTTGATTTTAGGATTTTTTTCTGCTTAATTTCGTATCTTTTCTAGACTAAAGCATGATGTTTACAATTTGTTTCAAACCAGGGCGTGTACGGTAGTAATTAATTTATTTGAACGTCGCAAAAACAACTTTAATCGCAATCAAATTTATTGATAAAATGAGTAATAAATTTAATTAATTATTATTTTCAATGTCTATAATTTCGGACGTAGAGTTTCAGTTTGGGTATTTTTTCCCAAAATATTTGCCTATTTTATTTTATACTGTGTTCATAAGTAAATTTATTCAAGTGTAAAATTGAAATAGTGCTTCCTGGAAAGGATGCATGGGTTCACAAAACGACCAATTAGCCACTTGACCATCGCTGCTGTAGCATACTTATAAAATAAATATACCATGACTGAAAAATACAAGATACACAAATTTCAAATTTACTCAACCTAAGTTATGACCTGTGCCGCAAGAAATTCGATCTTCCGGATAAAATTCTTTGAACTGAAATGTCGCCCGCATTTGCCTTGTTTTGTTACTTATATTTTATGCAATGCTTTATTTTTTTGATTATACATAGAATACATTTTCTTACGATACATTTTCTGTCCTATGTTTTGCGTCTTCCGTTGAAATTAGAAAAAAAATTCAAAATAACAAACCTTTTTGCAGAATTCTTTATAATTTTCGACCTTCCTTAAACTGATCATATTTCAGACAAATAAATTCAATGTTTAGCGCGAATCTTTACCTTTTTTCCTTTACCTTTAGTCAACAGAATGACTTAGGTTTGTATCCTAACTAAATGAATATATAAATGAATATTTTTTAAGCACTTGAAAACATGAGTTCTAATTATGATGACGAAGCTAATAGCTACAAACGATAAGGGCAAAAAAATACTTTTGCATGCTACGCGCATCTGAATGTGACCTCTAGATTTCTGATAGTAGATGGAAAAAACTCTAATCTTTTTTTTTTCTAGCTCGTCTATAATGTTTTGTTGAAAATATTAATGTTTTGAAATCGTCATTTTAATTAAAAGAAATTGAACGGCAATAAATGTATTTACAAAGAGCATTTTGAAAAAAGCATAATGCTGAAATTTACCGATTATTGATTCAAAAATGTATTTGTATTCAGTAATTTTAGGGATATACATATTATGAATCACACCCGTAATACGTGCAACGCGTAAGTTGCGCTTTCTTTGTAGTGCATACAAAGTTTTTGAAAAGAAAAATTCCAAGAATCACGCGCATATCTTGCAGGATCTTCATTGTTATTTCGTAAATTACTCGAAATGTTCTTTATATCTTTAAACTGCATTATTCGCCTTGATTTCTCGTTTATCATAAATTCTTTGCATTTTGTGTTATGCCAGAACCACGACACCGCTATCAAAATTCAACGAACATAAAAAAATTCTACTGAGTTTATTTCGTAATTTATAAAGTTGATGAACAACTATTATAATTGTGGTAAATTGTTGATTTAGTTAATCTAACCACGAATAAAATATCTGTGTACAAAAATACGTTACAATTTTAGTGGAGTAGTATTCATAATATGTCTCTCTCTTGCTGAGCCACTCTCTCTCCTCTTTCAAAGATCCCTAAAAACGAGGATTTATCCCACTGTGTGGAAGGCCGCTTTTATCATACCAACCCACATGAGTGAAACAGTGCAGTTGTAAGTTATCGACCAATAGCTAAACTAGCTAGGGCGTAGTCTAATGGGTAGCGTATTGGTCTATAATGCGAAGATCGTGAGCTCAAATTCCGGTCGACGCATAATTCCAACACGCTGCCTGCTTGGGTATACCTTGGTCACCTCAATCTACGAAAATGAAAAAATTCGTAGATAGATGATTGTGAGAAGGTCTAAAAGGCAATAAATAATGAAAAAATGTTAAGGAACCTAAAGGTCAGGAGGCCAAGGCCCGATTCGGGTTGTAGCGCCATTGTAGTAGTAATAGCTAAACTGTCAGCTATTCCAAAACTTTTTGAGTCTATACCGTACGAGTGCATGCCGTTTCACTGTAAATCCCTAATTTCAAGTAATCAACATGGTTTTGTTTGGAATAGGTCCAGTGTCACTTATCTGATGGAGTTTACGAATAAATCCAATGTGCATATTGATAAGGGTAATCAGGTGAATTGTATTTACACGGATTTTAGTAAGGCTTTTGATAAATTACATCATTCCATTATTTTGATGAAATTAGACTTGTTGGGGTTTCCTATATAGTTCATCAATTGGATTATGTCATATCTATTTAAAAGAACCTATAAAGTTATCTTCGTGATTGTACTTCTAAGCCATTTACTGCGCATTCTGGAGCCCCTCAAGGAAATCATTTGAGGCCACTTCTGCTTATCCTGGCCATTAAAAAAATAGTCTCTGTTTTCAAATATTCGGATGTACACATTTATGCTAATGACATTGAAATCTTTAGGGTTCTTAGTTCCAACTAACACAATTTTCTGTAAGAGGATTTGACAAATTTTTGTAATTGGTGTCGCCATGATGACCTTCAATTGAATTTGAATAAATATATACAGATATATAATGACACGTACTTGGAAAGTTTCTCTGTTTGTAATAATTTACCGTCTTAATGCCTGTATGTGTTGATCGTGTAAATTCCATTGTTGATTTGGGTTTTCCATTTGGCTAAAAAATTATTTTTGGTTTGGTAAAATTGTGCAAAAGGATAATTTTATGTTGGAGTTCATCACACGTTTATCCAAGGAATTTGAAAATTATTGTCCTATTTTTTACGATAAGTAATTTTGAAGACATAATGGACGCCAATAGATCAAAAAAATTAAATTATTTTTAAAGTTTGTCCCACAACTCTATCCATATCTTTACTGATTATACTCTAGATGAAATCTGAGAGTATATTGTGTTTGCCTTACCGTTTGTAACGCTAAGAAATAACGCTCGCACAGAGCCGCCAAGGGTACAGAAATATTTGTTGTCGCTCAAAAACCTCGATTCCGAGTGACCGTCTGTCCATCTGTTCGTCTGTCCGTCTGTCTGTCTGTCTGTCCGTCTGTGCGTCTGTCTACAGCATAACTCACGAAAGCTTTGAGCTATAGTGCTAAAAAATTTTGTGTGTCGTTTTTAGCAAAAAAGTAACTTTAAGTTTGTGAATGGGCTACATCTCCTCACTCCTTCTACCCCCTCCCATACAAATTTCATGAAATTTCGAAATATTAAGAAATTGATTTTTCTTCGAAACTATTTAAGCTATCAACTTGAAACTTAAGTCAAAGTATTATGATATAGCTGTCATTAATATCACGGAATATTGACCCGATCCCTTTACTCCTTCTACCACCTCCCATACAAATGGACAATTTTGAAAAATACATATTTTCGATTTTCATTGAAACTAGTAAAGCTAGAAAGACACAATTTTGTCAGAATTAATTCTACTATAATTGCAGTTTACTTTTAAAATAATTATCAACTTCACCTCTCTCCTTCTACCCCCTCCCATACAAATTTCACGAAATTTTGAAATTTAAATTAAATTATTTTTCTTCGAAACCGTTAAGGGTAGCAACTTGATATTTTGTATAAAGTATACAATTAGAAATATTAATAATGCAAAAAAGAATTATTTTGATCGGTACACTCCTTCTAACCCCTCCCATACAAATGCATAATTTTTGTTAAATGCATTTTATCGATTTCCATTCAAACTAGAAAAAGTACAAGCTTCAAATTTTGCCAGAATTTGTTTCTTAACAATTGAAATAAGTGTAAAAAAAATTATCAGCTCCGCTTCACTCCTTCTACCACCTCCCATACAAATATCTGTATTATAAATTCAAGGAAAGCATTTCTCCTTCAAGTATACATATGAGAGCTATCGAATTTGAAATTGAATCAAACCATGGTGATAAGGATGATGATAAGCAGTTTCAAAATCATCTTACACGCTCCACTTCCTCTGCCACCTCCCATACAAATGCCCCAATTTCAGGAAAACTATGAATAATTTCTTTAAAAATAATGAAAACTAAAAACTCTAAATTCAGCAAAAAACATTTTGCATGCCATGTTCGGTATCATATACGAAAAATACAAAACTCCTCCTCTACTTCTACCACCTCCCATGCAAAAGTCTCTATTCAGTATTCGAGAGAATTTGAGATGACAAATTTTCCGGTATATTAAAGTCATTTCCATCTCATCTAGAGTATCATATGATTGGGCTTTAAGCCCAATCATAATTCTGTTATGTTTTTACTTTATTACTTTAATAATAAAGTATTGTAATCGACTTGGAAAAAAAAATTTGCTACCCAGAAATTTTGTTTTTTCCCGTTTCATGACTAAAATAGCCTAAAAATGCAAAAAAACAAAAAAAAATCGTCTGTCTGTACGCCGTCCGCCGTACGCCGACGTGTACACTCAGCGCACATTAACTCCCAAACCCTTCAAGATAGAAAGTTCATTTTTAGAGGGATTGTAGATAGTTGCGGATCTCAGGCGGACACCCATTTTTGGGGGTGTAATGGTTCAGGGGGAGGCGGGGAGAGCACTTAAACTGAAAACTAAGAATTCAAATATCTCAAACATGGTTACAGCTAGGAAGCTAAAAATCAACACACACATAGAGGAGTTCGTGGGACAACTTCTAAAAATAAATTTTTTTATCCATTGGGGTGCAGAAATGGGGGGGCTAAGAACCAATTGCCGGCCGAATTATTTTTTTTCAAATGATTATATCTTCGAAATTACTTACCATAAAAAATTGATATTTTGAAATCATCAAGACGGCATATAAATCTACTAGAATCAGTTTAGATAAAAGCTGATTATTGTAAGGAGAAAGGTCAGGTGGGGTGCAAAGAAAAACACTTAAAAATAAATATTTCGACTGTCTCTTAAGCTATGTAAATGAAACTTGAAACGTGTACTAAGCTTTACTAGCAAAATATGAAAAAAATATATAATATATGGACATAATAGTAGTGGAGGGAAATGGGGAGCATTACAAAAATGGCGAACTTTCCAAAACTACAAATCGGTATATCTCAAAATTGAGCACAGATATCAAATCAAAAAGTTGTCAGATTGTAGAACTATATAATTTTTAATTTTCGTAATTTAAGTTGGGGGGTGTAAGGGGAGGGAGGTGGAAAGTAAAAATGTTGAATGTTTTTATGGCTCTGGTAAAAGATACAAAGCTTAAATTATACACGTCGACAAATCTATTTGATGTACATAGAAAAAAAATAGTAATTTGTTCCAAAATTATTATGCACCAAAGTGGGGGTCTAACGTGCACAAGGTGTTTCATGTACAATGAAAAAAACACATAAACTGAAAATTTTTGAATGAAATTTTTAGGTAGAAAATTTGCGAAATGCATTTAAAAAAAATTTGTAAAATTTTGAAATACTAACTGGTCGAATATCTTCAAAACTTCTACCCCCTCCCATACAAAATTATTTTTTCGACAATTTTTAAGAAATCAATTATCACCTAACTATTAAAAGCTATCAATTTGAAATTTTTCACAAAAACTTACGAAAATAGTTGAAATAAAATTACGTTAAAAGTTTTGAAATCGCACTTGCCCTTCTACCCCCTCTCACACAAAAGTATGATTTCGTCCAATTTCATTAAATCAACTAATAACCAACAAATTAAAAGCTACAAACTTGAAATTTTATACAAGCACCTTACAAGAGAAAGGAAATAAAATTGCGTCACAAATTTTACGATTCTCCTACCTCCTCTACTCCCTCCCATACAAATGTTTGGTTTCGTGAATTTAAATTACACCGAAGCCAATGAAAATGCTATGCAACTTCGTCTATGAAACTGACATTCTATACAGAGAATATTGGACTTGGTTCAAGCAATCAGTTAAGAAACTATTAACATCCACCCACTCTTACTATCACCCCGCACCCCTCCCTTCATGAAAACTCAAACTTGCATAAATAAACGAATGAAATATGAAGCTTTTGAACGTTTCCGCAAAGTGTTAAATTGACAACTGCTCTGCCCAAGAAGCTCCTTTCAGTCTTCCCTAACCACTCTAACCTGCATATTGACATTCCACGCATGCGCATTTTGCCCCAAAAATAATAAAGTTTCGCCTGACTTGTTGGCAGTTTTTCAGCTTCCCATCTGCATTCGTGGTGGAGATATTATCAAGTGTAGTTTTTGACTCTCGGAGACGGTCTCGGAGATATGAGTCCATATGTACGGCGTACTGCGGTACGGATATTTTTTTGCATTTGTAGGCTAATTTAGTCATGAAACGCGAAAAAACAAAATTTCAGGATAGCAAATTTTTTTTTTTGTGTCGTTCACAATACTTTATTATTAGAATAAGAAAGTAATTAGTTCAATGCTGTTATCACTTCTACCATTCCCCATAAAAATTTCTTAATGTCAAAAAATAAACTGCCAACAAGTCGGGCGCAACTTTATTATTTTTGGGACAAGTTAAAGACCTTATAGTGGTTAGGGAAGACTAAGTGGAACCCTCTTCCACAAGTGGAACCCCCTTTCACAAATGAAACCCCTTTTCACAAGTGAAACCCCCTTTCACAAGTGAAACCCCCTTTCACAAGTGGAACCCCCTTAAGGGCAGGGATGATGCCAATTTATCACTTAATTGCCAATACCATCAATAGCTCCAGTACATGTAATTACTATTTCATTCGTTTATGCAAGTTTGGATTTTTATGAGGGTGGAGGAGGGGTGATATTAAAGGTGGGTGGACGACAATAATTTTTCAATTGATTGCTTCAATTACGTTCAATATTTTCTGTATAGAATGTCAGTTTCATAGACGAAGTTGCATAGAATTTTCATAAAATTTGGTATATTTTACGTCCACGAAACCAATCATTTGTATGGGAGGGGGTAGATGAGGTAAGGGAAATGTACAATTTGTGATGTAGTTTTATTTCATTTCTCTTGTAAGGTAACCGTACAAAATTCCAAGTTCGTAGCTTTTAATTTGTTCGTTAGCAGTTGATTTATTGAAATCGGTCGAAATCAGGCAGGCACGATCCCAAAACTTTTGACGTAGTTTTGTTTCAAGTATTTTTAAAAGTTTTTGTAAAAAATTTCAAATTAATAGCTTTTAATAGGTAGGTGATAATTGATTTCTTAGAAATGGTCGAAAAAATAATTTTGTATGGGATGGGGTGGAAGTTTGAAAGGTATTCGACCAGCTTATATTTCATTGTTTTAGAAATATTTTTTAAATGCATTTTGCAAATTTTCAAGTTTCTACCTTAAAATTTCATTCAAAAATTTTCAGCTTATGTGATCTTTTCATTCCAGATGAAACGCCTTGTGCGCGTTAGACAAGAGGAGCCGGTGCGTAGCAATTGTGGAATTTTGATTATTTTTTCTGTATGCACAACAAATAGATGTATCCTCATGGAAAATTTAAACTTTGTATCTTTCACCTGAGCCCTAAAAAAATCACTCAAAGTTTTCAACATTTTTGCTTTCCATCTCCCGACGCAAAGTTTTTACTAAAATTAAAAACTATATGTAGTTCTACAATTTGTCAAAATTTGAATTTGATATCTGCACTCAGTTTTGAGATATAACGGTTTGAAATTTTGGAAAGTTCACCATTATTGAAATGCTCCCCATTTTCCCCTACTACTATTTTGTCCAAATGTTATATTTTTTACTTTATTATTTTAATAATAAAGTATTGTGATCGACTTGGGAAAAAAAAAAAATTTGCTACCCTGAAATTTTGTTTTTTCGCGTTTCGTGACTAAATTAGCCTAAAAATGCAAAAAAAAAAAATCCGTCTGTCTGTACGCCGTCCGCCGTACGCCGTCCGCCGTACGCCGTCCGCCGTACGCCGTCCGCCGTCCGCCGTACGCCGTACGCCGGTGTGTACGCTCAGAGCACATTAACTCCCAAACCCTTCGAGATAGAAAGCTCATTTTTGGAGGGATTGTAGGTAGTTGCGGATCTCAGGAGGACACTCATTTTTGGGGGTGTAAGGGTTCAGGGGGAGGCGGGGGGAGCACTTAAACCGAAAACTAAGAACTCAAATATCTCAAACATGGTTACAGCTAGGAAGCTAAAAATCAATATACATATAAAAGGGTTTATGGGACAACTTTTAAAATTAATCAGATTTTTTTATCCATTGGGGTGCAAAAAGGGGGGGCTAAAAACCAATTGTCGGCCGAATTTTTTTTTCAAATGATTATATCTTCGAAATTACTTAGCATAAAAAATTTATAATTTTAGACCATCAAGGTGGCATACAGATTCACTGGAATCAGCTTACGTAGAGGCTAATTATTGTAAGGGGGAGAGTCAGGGGGGGTGCAAAGAAAAACACTTAAAAATCAATATCTCGACTATTTGTTGAGCTTTGCAATTGAAACTTGGTACTTATATTAAGCTATACTAGAGAAATACGAAAAAAATATAATATTTGGACTAAATAGTAGTGGGGGAAAATGGGGAGCATTGAACTTTCCAAAATTTCAAACCATTATATCTCAAAATTGAGGGCAGATATCACATCAAAAATTTGTCAGATCATAGAACTATATAGTTTTCAATTTTGGTAAAAAAATTAAGTGGGGGGGTGTAAGGGGAGGGAGGTGGAAAGCAAAAATGTTGAAAATTTTGAGTAATTTTTTTAGGGCTCTGGTAAAAGATACAGAGTTTAAATTTTGCAGGTTAATATATCAATTTATTGTACATACATAAAAAATAATATAAATTCTACAATTGTTATGCACCGACCCCCCTGGTCTAACGTGCACAAGGTGTTTCATGTGAAATGAAAAAACACATAAGCTGAAAATTTTTGAATGAAATTTTAAGGTAGAAACTTGAAAATTTGCGAAATGCATTTAAAAAAAATTCCTCAAAGAATGAATTATTAACTGGTCGAAAATCTTTAAAACTTCTACCCCCTCCCATACAAAATTATTTTTTCGACCATTTTCAAGAAATCAATTACCACCTAACTATTAGAAGCTATCAATTTGAAATTTTGCATGAGAACTTACAAAAATAATTGAAATGAAAATACGTTAAAAGTTTTGAAATCGCGCTTACCCTTCTACCCCCTCCCATACAAAAGTATGATTTCGACCAATTTCATTAAATCAACTAATAACAAACAATTTGCAAGCTGCGAACTTGAAATTATGTACGAGCACCTAACAACTAAAAAGAAAGAAAATTGCATCACAAGTCTTACGATTCCCCTACCTCCTCTACCCCCTCCCATACAAAATTATTTTTTCGAGCATTTTTATGAAATAAGTTATCAGCTAACTCTTAAAAGTTATCAAATTCAAATTTTGCATTGAAACAATCGTAAGACTTGTGATGCAATTTTCTTTCTTTTTAGTTGTAAGGTGCTCGTACATAATTTCAAGTTCGCAGCTTGCAAATTGTTTGTTATTAGTTGATTTAATGAAATTGGTCGAAATCATACTTTTGTATGGGAGGGGGTAGAAGGGTAAGCGCGATTTCAAAACTTTTAACGTATTTTCATTTCAATTATTTTTGTAAGTTCTCATGCAAAATTTCAAATTGATAGCTTCTAATAGTTAGGTGGTAATTGATTTCTTGAAAATGGTCGAAAAAATAATTTTGTATGGGAGGGGGTAGAAGTTTTAAAGATTTTCGACCAGTTAATAATTCATTCTTTGAGGAATTTTTTTTAAATGCATTTCGCAAATTTTCAAGTTTCTACCTTAAAATTTCATTCAAAAATTTTCAGCTTATGTGTTTTTTCATTTCACATGAAACACCTTGTGCACGTTAGACCAGGGGGGTCGGTGCATAACAATTGTAGAATTTATATTATTTTTTATGTATGTACAATAAATTGATATATTAACCTGCAAAATTTAAACTCTGTATCTTTTACCAGAGCCCTAAAAAAATTACTCAAAATTTTCAACATTTTTGCTTTCCACCTCCCTCCCCTTACACCCCCCCACTTAATTTTTTTACCAAAATTGAAAACTATATAGTTCTATGATCTGACAAATTTTTGATGTGATATCTGCCCTCAATTTTGAGATATAATGGTTTGAAATTTTGGAAAGTTCAATGCTCCCCATTTTCCCCCACTACTATTTAGTCCAAATATTATATTTTTTTCGTATTTCTCTAGTATAGCTTAATATAAGTACCAAGTTTCAATTGCAAAGCTCAACAAATAGTCGAGATATTGATTTTTAAGTGTTTTTCTTTGCACCCCCCCTGACTCTCCCCCTTACAATAATTAGCCTCTACGTAAGCTGATTCCAGTGAATCTGTATGCCACCTTGATGGTCTAAAATTATAAATTTTTTATGCTAAGTAATTTCGAAGATATAATCATTTGAAAAAAAAATTCGGCCGACAATTGGTTTTTAGCCCCCCCTTTTTGCACCCCAATGGATAAAAAAATCAGATTAATTTTAAAAGTTGTCCCATAAACCCTTTTATATGTATATTGATTTTTAGCTTCCTAGCTGTAACCATGTTTGAGATATTTGAGTTCTTAGTTTTCGGTTTAAGTGCTCCCCCCGCCTCCCCCTGAACCCTTACACCCCCAAAAATGAGTGTCCTCCTGAGATCCGCAACTACCTACAATCCCTCCAAAAATGAGCTTTCTATCTCGAAGGGTTTGGGAGTTAATGTGCTCTGAGCGTACACACCGGCGTACGGCGTACGGCGGACGGCGGACGGCGTACGGCGGACGGCGTACGGCGGACGGCGTACGGCGGACGGCGTACAGACAGACGGATTTTTTTTTTTTGCATTTTTAGGCTAATTTAGTCACGAAACGCGAAAAAACAAAATTTCAGGGTAGCAAATTTTTTTTTTTTCCCAAGTCGATCACAATACTTTATTATTAAAATAATAAAGTAATAATTCAAATGAAATCGCTTTGAAAATTTTCAAATCGCGCTTGCCCTTCTACCCCCTCCCATACAAAACTATGATTTCGACCAATTTCATAAATCAACTAATAACCAACAAACTAAAAGCTATGAACTTGAAATTTTATCAAAGCACCTTAAAA
This sequence comes from Chorisops tibialis, assembly GCA_963669355.1. NCBI lineage: Eukaryota > Metazoa > Arthropoda > Insecta > Diptera > Stratiomyidae > Chorisops > Chorisops tibialis. The sequence continues at coordinate 91,697,304 of OY770263.1, forward strand.
GAGAAGCGAAATAAAACTGCATATCAAAATTTACGATTCCCCTACCTACTCTACCCCCTCCCATACAAATGTTCGGTTTCGTGAATGTAAAATACACCGAATTTTATGAACTTCGTCTATGAGACACATTCTACACAGAGAATATTGGACGTGATTCAAGCAATTAATTAAAAAGCTATTAACATCCACCCACCCTTACTATTACCCCTCCTCCTCCCCTCCATAAAAACCCAAACTTGTAGAAACGAATGAAATATTGTTAAATAGACAACAGCCCTGCCAAAGAACTCCCTTTCACTTAGCCTTCCCTAACCACTCTTACCTGCATATTGACTTTCCACACATCCGCAACATGTCCCAAGAATAATAAAGTTTCGCCCGACTTGTTGGCAGTTTATTTTGTATTTGTTTAGTATAGCTTAAAATAAGTTCCAAGTTTCAATTACATAGCTCAATAAATAGCCGAGTTATTGATTTTTAAACGTTTTTCTTTGCACTCCCCCTGACCCTCCCCCTTACAATAATTAGCCTTTATTTAAGCTGATTCCGGTGGATCTCTATGCCACCTTGATGATTTAAGAATATAAATTCTGTATGGTAAGTAATTTCAAAGATTTAATTGTTTGAAAAAAAATTCGGCCGATAGTTGGTTTTTAGCCCTCCTTTTTGCACCCCAATGGATAAAAGAATTAGATTATTTTTAAAAGTTGTCCCACAAACTCCTCTGTATATATATCGATTTTTAGTGTCGTAGCTACAACCATGGTTGAGATATTTGAATTCATATTTTTCAGCTTAAGCGCTCCCCCAGCCTCCCCCTAAACCCTTACAACCCACCCCCCCACCCCCCCACAATGGGGTGTCCGCCAAAGATCCGCAACTATCTCCAATCCACCCAAAAATGAACTTTCTATCTTGATGGGTTTGGGAGTTAAAGTATACTGAGCGTACACACCGGCGGACGGCGTACAGACAGACGGATTTTTTTTTTGTATTTTTAAGCTATTTTAGCCATGAAACGGGAAAAAACAAAATTTCAGGGTAGCAAATTTTTTTTCAAAGTCGATCACAATACTTTATTATTCAAATAATAAAGTAAATGTCTCATACATCTAGAGTATCGCGTGATTGGGCTTTACGCGCAATCGTAGTGCTGTTATGTTTTAATGTAGATTTTGGAGTTATTTATTCGAAATCTAAGAATCTTTGTATGTTTTGCCTCCATCCTTCCCTCACAAGTCCGAGGATCAAAAGATTGACATTCTGCAGGATTGATCTGTTTTAAAACAAAGCATCATATCTACCTTGGTATGCTTGAATTGCTATTGAAAATTTTAGACTTTCAAAATTTTTTCCAGATCGAAGTTGAATCCGAGCAGTTATATCCTGTAAAAGAAAATCTTCTATCTTCAAAATGAAATGAATTTATGGAGAAAATAATGACTATTTTCAAAGAATCAATAAAAGACCGTCATTGCCGTAACATGCTTAACAAAATTGATTAGAAGCACATCTAGCAAAACACTTGATTTCCGAAGCATTTACTTGCTGCGTGCAATCTTAGTGGGCACCATGGTGCACAAGACTTCCAAAGCGAAACCTTAGAAACCAACCTTATTAGCGGCACTGCAATGCCTCATCTTGCACGTAGAAGTGATTCATTAGGTATATCTCTAAAAGCTTTGCAATATTAAGTAACCGATCTTTCTTTATAATTTAGGCTGCAACAAAAGCTGCAGAGCGCAAAAAATTGTTGACCCTCAAGGGACTTTAAATGCAGCCATTCATTATAGCGGTAGGTGCAATATCATCATTTCAGCTTTTTTTTTATATAATCTATACATAGTAATATAATTGTATTGTCTGTCTGTTATTTGCTTATAAATGGCTCTAAGTTAGTTTTTTGAGTTATTTTAGCACTAACTAAGCATAAAAACACATTTTTGAAATTTTTGTCTGTCTGTCTGTCTGTCTGTCCGACCGCTTTTCACGCACAAACGGCTGAACCGATTGTAATGAAACTTGCACAGTTTGTTAGGTGTCCATTGGAATGAAATCTGCTTTTGGTTTCATTTCACTCCCCTCACGCCTTCTACCCCCTCCCATTCAAAGTGACTCATTTTCAAAATATATATTAATCAAATTTTCTTGGAAACCATAAAAACTATTAATTTGGAATATATTATTTTTATTATAAATGCAGTCTTTTGGTATACAAATTGTTTGAGTTTCCTCACTCCTTTCACCACCTCCCATACAAACTACACTTTTTCATGAATTACTTTACACCAAATTTCTCAATACGTGTAACTTCCATCGAGCTAAAATGTTGTAATAAGTCCTTAATTAACATTATTATTAATATCGGAAAAAAATTAACCGATTAGCTTCGCTCCTTCTACCCCCTCCCATACAATGTGACACAGTTCCACGACTTCACAAGAATTTGATTTTCTTGAAAAGTCTGAATGTTACTGATCTGAAATTTCAAATATATCAATTGCATGATGATTATAGTTGTTTTTCAAAAAATCACCAGAAACCCCCTTCTCCTTCCACCACCTCCCATATAAACCGCACTTTTTCATGAAATACTCTAAACGAATTTTCTCAGTACATTTAAATTTCATCGAGGTAAAAATTTGAACTTAATCCTTAATTAGCATTATTATTAATATCGGGAAAAAACTTAACCGAGTAGCTTCACTCCTTCTTCCCCCTCCCATACAATGAGACACATTCCACGACTATACTCATACGAGCTCGAACTGCCACAGTGACTAGTCGGTGTTGCTTTTTCGTCTTTAAATCGTCTTAAACCTACTAATTTATTTCGTTTCTATCCGTTTTGTATTTTGGTTCAGTTAAGTAAGAAGTTTCTGTTCTCAGCTCCGTCCGTGTTGCTCTGATTGTTTTTCCGTTTTACAATAATTCCGATTGATAATTCGGTGCATAACTTTTTTCATCATCGAAATGCAGTGCAAAAAGTGCAGTGTCACTATAAACAGCTCAGCTGTTGCTGCCCGTTGCGGTGGTATTTGTGCGTGCGCTTACCATATCGGCTGCATTGACGACGGTTTGACATCTCCGAAGTTCGTTGCTGCGATGAATTTACCGGGCATGTCGTGGAGTTGTGAGGAGTGTCGAGCTACCGGTCTGTCTGTCATCAATCGTAAGCTAGACGAACTTACGTCTTCCGTGTGTGGTCTGATAGCGAGGGTTTCATTGATTTTGAATCAACCTGCATGTCCCTCGTCTATCGCTGGATCTCCTACGTCGGTGTATTCAGCTCCCTCAACATCATCGTCTAATGTTAGACTCATCGATAAATCTGGCATAGCTAAACGCCTTCGATCTGCTGTGTCATCATCACCATCTGAAAGCGCAACCATTACATCTCCGTCAGTTCCATCGAAATTAGCGACTCGTGATGTTCATCCTAAGAAATTTCAAGATACCAAGTCTGTACCTAAACGTATCGACAAAGGCCTCGGGCCTAAGCTGAACTGTCATCTAGACCAACACTCGGATGGTCTTGATAAGCTTCAGCCAGTTCTCTCATTTCCTGTCGAGGGCCAGCAGCAGCAACTACAACAACAACATGCTGCTAGCACCACCTTTGCTTCAAGTTCTCTTGCTAGCCCACCGGTATCGGCTCTCGCTCTATCAGCTGCTCCTTTGGATCGCTGGGTATATGTCTCCCGATGCCATAAAGAGACCTCAGTTGATTGTATTCTAAACTACACTCGAACTAAACTTGATCTACCTACGATAACTTTTCCGACCTTCAAACTAACACGCAAAGATGTAGATGAGGAACGCCTTAACTTCGTCTCTTTCAAAATCAAAGTTGCGGACTGTTTCTACAAGCAACTTACTTCTGAGAATTTTTGGCCTGACGGTATCATCGCCAGAGACTTCACTCCGAGGAATTCTAAGAATACAACTTTTCCGCTGGCTCCTCAAGCATCGGCAAGATCTTAGCTGCTACTAATTCTAATTCTAGAACTAATAATTCTTCAAACCTCAATATTTTTTATCAAAATGTACGTGGTCTAAAAACCAAGCTGCAGGATTTCTGGTCTTCAGTTTATGTAGATGCACCCGACCTATTTTGTGTTTCGGAAACTTGGTTAAATGCTTCCATTAGCGACTCGGAATTGATTCCCGATAATTATAATCTCTTTAGATGTGATCGCGATTTGGCAAGATCTGATAAGGAGGATGGTGGTGGAGTTACGGTTGGTGTCAACACCCGGTTTACTTGTCATTCCTGCCCTGGCCTCGACACATTCCCGATTGAAAACATTCTGGTTAAAGTCTGTTTGTCCTCGTCACATTCACTCTACCTGTGCTGTGTATACATCCCTTGTCAAACCGAGCTCTCTGTTTACGAAAATTTCGTTGACCTATTTTCAAACTTCATCAATAATCTTAGTGCCTATTCTTCGATTTTTATCTGTGGTGACTTTAATATGACCGCCACCTCGTGGTCCAACAATTACACACTGCCTATACCTACAACTTCTCGTCTTAACGTTTGTGTTTCGTCTTTTATCGAACTATGTTCCCTCCAACAGCACAATAGTATACCCAACTCTAACGATAAGCTTCTTGACCTTGTATTTTCGAATACGGATGCTTCTAATGTGTTTATTTCGTCTTTCGATGGGTTTGTTCCCATTGACTCCCATCATCCACCTTTAAACATTATTGTTACTATTCCGCTCAAAGTCTTTTCGCCTTTTATCTCGATGACATCTAAAAGAAATTTTAGGAAAGCTAACTACAGCGCCATAAAAGCGGAACTTGGCTTGGTTGACTGGGACGCTATATTAAATGATCTTTCGTCTGAGAATGCTTTGACACTCTTTCTTACTATACTTGACGAACTCATTGCACAACATGTTCCACTGCAAATCTCTGCTAAGAGAACTTATACTGACTGGTTTTCTAAATCTACAATTCAATTACTTCGAAAGAAAACGATTCTTCGCCGCAAGTACAAGCAATCAAATCTTATTTCTGACTACCAAAACTATTCTTCGCTCAGATTGCTTGCCAAGAACTCCATTAAAAATGATTGGAACCATTACCTTAGTTTTATTGAGTCTTGTTTAGCTCGTAATATGACTAAGCCCTTCTGGTCGTACATTGAGAAAAATAGAAAGACGTCCCCGCTTCCCTCTATTATGCGTTATGGAAACATCTCTGCTGGGGATCCTCAAGGTATCTGTGATCTTTTCGCTTCATACTTCAGCTCTGTTTTCTCTTCCACCGACAAGGATCTTAATTACGATTTCTTTGTTGAGAGCCATGAACCTTTGGGCTTCATCCCTATTTCTTCGGTCGATGTTGCAAATTGCATTACTCTGCTGGATCCAAACACCAATGGTGGACCGGATGGTATTCCCAATTGGTTCACCAAATCTCTTTGTGATGAATTATCTTCTCCACTTGCGTTGATTTTCAACAAATCTCTCAGTGATGGTTTCTTTCCTAGTGCTTGGAAGCTAGCTACCGTGATCCCAATTTTTAAAAAAGGAGACAAGAATAATGTTACAAACTATCGGCCGATTTCAACACTTAACTGCTTCGGAAAAATATTCGAACGATTAGTTCATAACTCGATCTCAGAACATCTTTCTCATCTTATTTCTTCAAAGCAACATGGGTTTCTTAAAGGCAAGTCCACGACTTCAAATCTCCTCGAACTTACTAATATTGTTGCTAAGTCCTTTGAAAGCCGTAGATCCGTGCACACCATATACACTGACTTTGCCAAAGCATTTGACTCTGTGAATCATAAGATACTCATATCTAAATTAAAGAAGTACGGTATCTGTGGTTCGCTTCTCAGCTGGATTTCTTCATATTTGTCTGATCGAAGTATGAGAGTGACTTTTCTCGGCAAATTATCACCGATTTTTTCGGTTAACTCCGGAGTTCCTCAGGGTTCCATTCTCGGTCCACTCTTATTTCTTGTTTTCATAAATGACTTACCATCATTTTTATCTTCTGACTGCCTTTTATATGCTGACGACCTCAAAATATTCCGAGTGATCGAATCTCTTTCTGACTGTCTGGCACTGCAAAGTGACCTTTATTCTCTATCTGAGTGGTGTCTAAACAATGACATTTCTCTTAACATTGAGAAATGTCTTTTCATGAAGTTCACTTGCCAACTTAACCCCCTTAACTTTACCTACATAATCAACTCGACTCGTCTTTCTGAGGTTAGCACTTATAAGGACCTTGGTGTTCTATTTGACAGTAAGCTAAAATTTACGCATCACTACGCTGAAATCTCTGCTAAAGCCTATCGGCTCTCTGGTTTTATATTGCGCTCCACTAAATCCTTTTCGAGTATAACCGTTGCTGTTTTGCTGTTTAAAACGTTAGTTCGTCCTATCTTAGAGTACTGTTCTCCCATTTGGAATCCCCATTACCAGTGTGATATTGACCTTATTGAGTCTGCCCAGCGTAAATTCACTCGATCTTTATTCTTTCGCTTTGAAATTCAGCAAGTTTCTTATGCTAATCGTTTGGCCGAACTTGATCTTCCATCCCTTTATCAGCGACGTATTTTAATAGATCAGTGTACACTATACAAAATCGCTAATGGTATCATCACTTCACCTTTGATTATCGAACTATCGTTCCGGGTTTTTACTGCTACGAGGAATCGTGATACTTTCAATCTCCCTCGTCCACTACATAATGTTTATTATCATTCGCCTTTTCCTAGATTTCAAAGGATGCATGATTTCCTGCAGCTTGGTTCTTTAACTGTTCCTTATAGTTTATTTTTACGCACACTTAAACACATTCTTGACGTATCTTGATTAATGTAATTTCTAGTAATCTTTAATTTTGTTGTTTATATTATTTTTATTTTATTTAGTTTTATTATTATTATTATTACTATTGTTTCTTCTTTTCTTTTAAATTTGATCGTACTCATTGTTATCATTTCCTTTTAGTCATTTGCTATTATAGTAAGTCTTATTTGTTCATAACAATTTTGCTCCATTTCTAAATGGCGGCTTTACATTATTGGAGCTATCTGTGTTAAAGCTGTAATAATAATAATAAATAAATAAATAAATAAATATACAATAATTCGATTTTCTTGAAAAGTATGAATGACACAGATCTGAAATTTAAAGTATATCAATTGCATGATAGTTATAGTTGTTTCTCGAAAAATCAGCAAAAACCCCCCCACTCCTTCTACCACCTCCCATACAAATTGCACAATTTCATTAAATTCAATGCACTAAGTTTCTTAGTACCTACTCAATTTTTGAAGCTTAAATTTGGTACAAAACATTTTTATAGCTACTCTAGCATGATGTGAAACAAATTAGTTCAGTGCTGTCACCCCTTCTACCACTCCCCATACAAAATTTCTTAACACCGCAAAAATTTCGATTTCATCTATACATAGTATCGTATGATTGGGCTTTACGCACAATCGTAATCCTGTTATGTTTTTAAGCTTAATGTTATTTTATTTGTTTTTTTTTTTTTAAATAACACCAGCTACAATTATTCACATGTCCTTAACGCTTTTCAACACGTATATGATCTCGAATCACGGGTTTGATTTGATCACGAGCCTGTCCCATAAAAATGGGAGTATCATGCTTTCATTCTTAATAATTTATGGTTCTGATTCCAACAATATACAAACCATTTTCTTCAAAGAGCCATTAAAGTAAGCAGATTATATATTCCACATAATGTATTACTAACTACACTCTCAAAAATTGCTTATTATTGCTATTTTCACGCGAACGTCGCGGGCGTTTGCTAGTACTTCATATTAGTGTCAAACTTTTCGTGAACTACTTAGTATTGCATTCAAAGTTTTCCATGTTTTTCATGTTGAATATCCCATACCTGCCAATTCAGTTTATTTTATTTTTATGAAATACCATTTGTTGGTAAGAAGTTAAAAGCACTTTATGCTTTGCTTTTTGATCTGAAAGACTAAAGAAAGATGTTTGGATGTATTGTTTGTACAGAACACTACAAAATAAAATATAAAATATTTTCATAAGCTATCATTCAAATTCCTCGGACATTTAATAGATATAGTTTTGAATGAAAATAATATGTTCATAAATAGTTTTGAAAGTTAATGCTACAACATAAAGTATTAGAAATTTGACAGTAGTTCCGTTATTTATGTAAATAAAGTTACTTCTTTTAAATTGCACACTGTATTATCGGAATTAACTTTTCCTTTCAGGATGAAGTGCAAACTAATTTTAAATTCGAAAAAAAAACATAACAGAATTATGATTGGGCTTAAAGCTTAAAGCCCAATCATATGATACTCTAGATGAGATGGAAATGACTTTAATATACCGGAAAATATGTCATTTCAAATTCTTTCGAATAGTGAATAGAGACTTTTGCATGGGAGGTGGTAGAAGTAGGGATGTTTGTATTTTTCGTATATGACACCGAACATGGCATGCAACATGTTTTTTGCTGAATTTAAAGTTTTTAGTTTTTATTATTTTTAATGAAATTGATAATAGTTTTCCTGAAATTGGGACATTTGTATGGGAGGTGGCAGAGGAAGTGAAACGATTTTGATTTTGATTTGATTCAATTTCAAAGTCGATAGCTCTCATATATTCGAAGGAGAAATGCTTTTCTTGAATTTATAACGCAGATATTTGTATGCGAGGGGGTAGAAGGAGTGAAGCGGGGATGATATTTTTTTCTAGCACTTATTTCATTTGTTAAGAAACAATTTCTGGCAAAATTTAAAGTTTGTACTTTTTCTAGTTTGAATGGAAATCGATAAAACGAATTTAACAAAAATAATGCATTTGTATGGGAGGGGGTAGAAGGAGTGTACGGATCAAAACAAATTTTTTTCGTATTATTAATATTTCTATTTGTATACTTTATACAAAATATCAAGCTGATAGCTTTAACAGTTTCGAAGAAAAATAATTTAATTTAAATTTCAAAATTTCGTGAAATTTGTATGGGAGGGGGTAGAAGGAGTTAGGTGAAGTTGATGAAAAATTATTCGAAATAAAATGGGCAAACGGTGTAAAAGTGAAACAGTTCCACTTCAAGAAGGCCTAGATACTCAGTAGATGGATTCTGTTCGCTTTCTATCATTCAGTCCCCATAACATCTGCAAATATATGTCAGTAGCAGCCAGTACAACTGAAAAATATACCAGCTTCTCCACTCGTTACGGTCGTTCTCACTCCCCTTCCACTACCCTCCCAATCCCATTCCTTCCCTCCATGACAGTGTTTGTGCATTGCACATAAAGGCCGAAATTGCCTAAAACACAGGTCATTCAGTAAAAAAAAAAAAAAAAAATTTTTAAAATAAATTGCAATTATAGTAAAATTAATTCTGACAAAATTTTGTCTTTTTAGCTTTACTAGTTTCAATGAAAATCGAATATATGTGTTTTTCAAAATTGTCCATTTGTATGGGAGGGGGTAGAAGGAGTAAGGGGATCGGGTCATTATTTCATAATATTAATGACATCTATATCGTAATACTTTGACTTAAATTTCAGGTCTATAGCTTAAATAGTTTCTAAGAAAAATCAATTTCTTAATATTTCGAAATTTCATGAAATTTGTATGGGAGGGGGTAGAAGGAGTGGGGGGATGTAGCCCATTCACGAACTTAAAGTTACTTTTTTGCTAAAAATGACACACAAAATTTTTTAGCACTATAGCTCAAAGCTTTCGAGAGTTATGCTGTAGACAGACGCACAGACGGACAGACGGACAGACAGACAGACGGACAGACGGACAGACGGTCACTCGGAATCGAGATTTTTGAGCGACAACAAATATTTCTGTACCCTTGGCGGCTCTGTGCGAGCGTTATTTCTTAGCGTTACAAACGGTAAGGCAAACACAATATACTCTCAGATTTCATCTAGAGTATAATAAACTGCCAACAAGTCGGGCGAAACTTTATTATTCTTGGGACAAGTTGCGGATGTGTGGAAAGTCAATATGCAGGTTAGAGTGGTTAGGGAAGGCTAAGTGAAAGGGAGTTCTTGGGCAGGGCTGTTGTCAATTTAACAATATTTCATTCATTTCTGCAAGTTTGGGTTTTTCTGAGGGGAGGAGGAGGGGTAAGGGTGGATGGATGTTAATAGCTTTTTAATTAATTGCTTGAATCGCGTCCAATATCCTCTGTATAGAATGTGTTTCATAGACGAAGTTGCATAGAATTTTCATAGGATTCGGTGCATTTTACATTCACGAAACCAAACATTTGTATGGGAAGGAGTAGAGGAGGTAGGGGAATCGTAAAATTTGTGACGCAATTTTATTCATTTTCTTTTGTAGTGTGCTTGTACAAAATTTCAAGTTCGTAGCTTTTAATTTGATGGTTATTAGTTGATTCAATGAAATAGGTAGAAATGATACTTTTGTATGGGAGGGGGTAGAAGGGCAAGCGCGATTTCAAAACTTTTAAAGGAATTTCATTTCAATTATTTTTATAAGTTTTTAGGCAAAATTTGAAATGGATAGCTTTTAAGAGTTAGCTGATAACTGATTTCTTAAAAATGCTCGAAAAAATAATTTTGTACGGGAGGGGGTAGAAGAGGTAAGGGAATTGCAAAATTTGTGACGCAATTTTACTTCCTTTTTTTTGTAAGCTGCTCGTACAAAAGGTCAAGTTCGTAGCTTTTAATTTGTTGGTTATTAGTTGATTTAATGAAATTGGTCGAAATCATACTTTTGTATGGGAGGGGGTAGAAGGGCAAGTGTGATTTTGAAACTTTTAAAATAATTTCTTTGCAAATATTTTTATAAGTTCTTATGCAAAATTTCAAATGGATAGCTTTTAATAGTTAGGTGATAATTAATTTCTTAAAAATGGTCGAAAAAATAATTTTGTATGGGAGGGGGTAGAAGTTTTGAAGGTATTCGACCAGTTAATATTTTATACTTTTTGGAATTTTTTTTAAATGTATTTCCCAAATTTTCAAGTTTCTACCCTAAAATTACATCCAAAAATTTTCAGTTTTCGTGTTTTTTTCGTTGCACATGAAACAGCTTGTGCCCATTAGACCGGGGTGGTCGGTTCATAACAATTGTGGATCAAATTATTATTTTTTTTCTATGTACATCAAATAGTTGTATTCACATGCAAAATTTAAAGTTTCTATCTTTGAGCAGAGTCCTAAAAAATTCACTCAAAATTTTCGACATTTTTGCTTACCACCTCCCTCCCTTTACACCCCCTAACTTAAAATTTTTATCAAAATTAAAAATTATGTAGTTCTATAATCTGCCGAATTTTCAATTCGATATCTGTACTCAATTTTGAGATATAGTGATTTCTAATTTTGAAAAGTGCACCATTTTTCAAATGCTCCCCATTTCACCCCACTACTATTATGACCAAATTTTATATTTTTTTTGTATTTCGCTAGTATAGCTTAGTATATGTTTTAAATTTCAATTACATAGCTTAAGAGATAGTTGAGATATTAATTCTTAAGTGTTTTTCCTTGCACCCCCCCCCCCCCGACCCTTACAATAATAAGACTATTTCTAAGCTGATTCTGGTGGATCTATACGCCATCTTAATTGTCTCAAAATATGAATTTTTTATGGTAAGCAGTTTCAAAGATATAACTATTTCAAAAAAAGATTCGGCCGACAATTTGTTTTTAGCCCCCCCTTTACGGACGCCAATGGGTAAAAAAATTAAATTATTTTGGGAATATGTCCCACAGCTCTCTCTATACGTGTGCTAATTTTCATCTTTCTATCTGCATTCGTGGTGAAGATATTAGCAAGTGTATATTTCGACTTTTTCCATCCCCCCGCCTCCCCCTTCCACCCAACACTCCCCAAAATTTGGATAATGGAGCTCACTTACCAAGTTAATAACCCACCCAAAAATCAACATTCTACCTTTAACGGTCTTGGAGGTACGAGTCCATATGTACGCGTACGGCGGGACGGATTTTTTTTTTTTGCTTTTTAGGCTAATTTAGTCATGAAACGCGAAAAAACAAAATTTCAGGGTAGCAATTTTTTTTTTTCTGTGTCGATCACAATACTTTATTATTAAAATAATAAAGTAATTAAGAAATTATGTACCATAGGTATAATCATTGTGAGTTTGTAAATATTAAATATTTCTTTGGACATTTACAAAAATCTTAAATAGATTGTTTCTCATTTTCATAAAAATTAATCCTATAATTTTAATGAAATTGTTAAAATGTAGAAAAATTTTCGCTAAAACAATGCATTCGTTTCAGCTAACTTCATAACTACTTTCTAACTCTTACAGATTTAATTCTTTAAGCACAATAATAGTTTTCTATAGTTTTTACACGTAATTTCTTTAATTCTGAGATTCCGTCGCAGATTTTCATTGAAATTGTTGTTATAATTTCTAGAATTTTCTTAAATATATCAAATAAACGAGTTCTATGATTTACCAAATTTATTAAGGTGAAATATAATAGTAATACCTCAATTTTTAGAAAAATAAATTGTTTAAAACCAAATAATAATCTCATTAAACAATTTGTGGTTATGACTTAAAATCATAGAAAACAATAATAAAACATGAACTACTTTATATATTTTCATACAATGATTTTTTTCTGTGTAGGTACTCCAGAATGGTGTGAAGCAAATTAGTTCAATGCTGTCACCCCTTCCACCACTCCCCATTCAACATTTTCTTAAGATCACAAAAATGTTTACGCGCGTTATGTTTTTGAGCTTAATGTTGTGTTATTTAAATTTCCTCAACATAAGCTACAACTATTTACATCTGCTGTTACTTTTACATTTCCTTAATCCTCTTCAATATGTATATGATCTCAAATCGACCCCGTTAGCCCGGGCCTGTCCCATACAAATACGAGTATCATAGTTTCATTCTTAATAATTTATGGTGATGATTCCAACAAACTAAACACAAAACATTGTGTTCAAAGAACCATTAAAGTAATCAGATTATATATTCCAAATAATGTATTACTAACTATATTCTCAAAAATTACTTATTATCGCGATTTTTACGCGGACGAAGTCGCGTGTGATCGCTAGCTTAGTAATAAGAATGTTAAAGCCACAATTCGCAGAGAACGAATATATGTATCCGATGCTATCTTGAAAGCATGGACGGCGGAGCCGAAAAGGATGTTGAGGTTCGGCTAAATAAAGCTCGTCAGGCCTTCGGTATCCTTTCCCATTTCTGGAGGTTAAGAGAGATCTCTCTTCGCACGAAGCTGCGAGTTTTTGACGCATGCGTCAAATCCGTGTTGTTATATGGTTGTACTACGTGGAAAGTGACCGTTCGACTTACCAAGAAACAACAGACTTTCGTAAACCAATGTCTCCGACGCATTTTAGGAATATTCTGGCCAGAAGTAGTCTCCAACGACGAACTTTGGAGTACAACTCGCCAGACTAAAATAGGTATTGAGATTCAACGGCGGAAGTGGCAGTGGATCGGTCATACTTTGAGGAAACCAGATCGAAACATCGCAAAACAGGCTCTTGTTTATAACCCTCAAGGAAGACGTCGGGTTGGTCAACCATGTAACACATGGAAGCGAGCAGTTGAGCAGGAGGCCAGAGGAATAAACAAGTCCTGGCAACAGCTTAAAGCCGATGCTCAGGATCGCGCCTTGTGGAAGAGAGTTGTTTCTGTCCTATGCCCCTATAGGGGGTCTTAACAGGAATTTGATTGATTGATTGAATATATGTATAAATGAATAAAATATGAATTTAAAAATGTTGTGATTATTTTGCAAAATTGAAATATTCGAAATTAAATATTGCCAAGCTCCAGAAATTATAACATTGGCAAATTGGAAAGTTTTGATGATTTGGTTTTCTTTAACCGAATATTACCAGGCATAGCTTCACCCAGAATTCGTGCAATTTCTATTGATTAATTTTAAAATTTGACTTTTGTATGATATCCGGCGAATCCTAATATGTATTCTTATTCATTGCATCACTGGATCAAAATAATTTAAATATAAAAATCACGTTAGGTTTAACTGAATAGAAATATTATAAAATACTTTTGAAATTATTGTATTAATTTTTAATGTTTGTGGTATTTGCGTATGAAATATTGATATTTTAAATAACTATTTCATGCTGCGGCAAGGAAGTAGGAATTAAATTTTCAAGTGATAATAGTTTGCCACTGCACATGTCAGGGACAAACCCTTATTATGTTCGGAGAGTTCCAACCTTCACATGATACATATTAAAATTTCATGATATATACTGTGGATTTAGTCATAAGAATTTGCCTCTAACAGCGCCACCTAGATATCTACATATATGTGAGCGCTTCGGAACTTTTTGAACGATGTGTTGATAGCAGTGTGAAATCCGGAAATATTTCCTGCTTCCATCAGACGTTCTATCATAATGTTACATTACATCACCATTAAAGCTGATTTTTTTTTTTTTTGTTGAAATCAGTAAATATTTTTCTTTAAAAAAACCATTGATCGCATCCAAGAAGGGTCTTTGCTGCATTCCGTAATTGACTAGCCCTCAACTATAGTCGACAGAATTCGACGCTATTAAAACTTCTAGACCGTGAAGAAGGTCTTAAAAAGACCACCATCCTAGTGATATCTAAATAATGTGCAGGTTTGCGCCCACGGTTCGATGGGCTACAATAATGTCTTCAAGGGAACGAAGAAAATGATTTATTGTCAAATTTTTAAATTTTCTGATATTCCTCCATTGTATACTCGTGTGGGTCTTAGTCCTATATAAATAGGTGTGGTTCGAATCAAAGCCATTGTTTTTAAGAAAATTTTTTGTCTGATATCAAGCAATACGAAAAAAGTGATCTTGGAGTCAAGTCAAGGGTGACAAGTGTTTTCTTGCCTTCTATAAATGTCAAGATTATATTAGTGCACTTGATTTATAGCTGAATTGCTCCTATTACTTTTGAAAGTCTGCGAATTTTATGTTCTAGCTTTTAATTTGTAATTTGTTTACGTTTCACAACACTGATTCAAGTTATAATGGTTTTATTTAGGCAAATTAAACAGACGTACTATACACATGTCAGCACTTTGAATATTTTATTGTTATTTAATAGCTTTGTAATGTACGCTAAGGTTTTACATTGATTTCGAAAGATAAGAAATGTGATAGCGAATATTTGCAAACTATTTGAATTTGAAACTTTTTTGATACAAAGGAATTTAAAAATGTTTTACACATTTGTGAGTCATTTGTTAAAATTTTAAACGTGTCGTATCTTAAAGAAAAAAAAACAACAAATCTGAAGTAAAGCCAAATCATGCGATACTCTATATAATAAAGCCTATTGCACTAGTGAAATTTTTATGGGAGGTGGTAGAAGGAGCGAAAGGGCTTAGACGATTTTGAAACAACTGCTAAACATTCATATTAACATGGCCTGTGGAAGTTTTTAAGACACATGCCTGTGAAAGTTTTCAGGTACACTATGATGATGAATTGGCTCTACAGCCCATATCGAACCTTGGCCTCACGGATGCACTTCCTCTAATTGTCTCGGACCAACGACCGCGTCCTCCAGATTGAAAAATCGAAAAGCGATCTGTAATCTGCCAAGTGCACTATACGATACAGTACTTTCTTGGTTATAAATGATACAACTACTGTTTTCTTCATTAATTTGGGAAATCAAGAATCCTTCGATTTTTTTATTTTTGACAGTTTCACTCATTTTGCGCTGTCATAATTCGAAAATGTTAAATTTATATAACATATGTTATTAAATCTGACAGGTTCTACGTGTATTGGCCTTAAATGTGTGTTCAGGTTTGGAACAAATATTACTTGTTCCAGGTATATTTATTACATTTTCTATACATACTGTTATATGCAGACCTGGCAACCCCGCAACTCGATCTCTCTCGAATAGACAAGAATTATGTAGAACAGTATACTCAACTATGTAGAAAGCCATAATTAAAGATCTAGAGCTTTCCAGTATAGTTCAGACATACATCCCGACGGAAGCTTCGATAATAGTCATGAATAGGGGGAGAAATGTATAAAAACACGAAAGCGTTTAGTCGGGAACCAGTCATTTGATGACCGAGACGCGAACCAGTGCAAGCGATAGAAAAGTACGCGGCGGTATTGCCATTAAAGTGCGAATTAAGCGGAAAACGAAGTTAAAGTGCGAATAAATAAATTATCACTTATTTTTAAACGAATTGTGTTTTACTTGAAATCCCGGCGAACCCCTAGCTCGCAACAATTCAATGAAGACTTTTATGACAGGTTCATATCACATATTTTTTTTGGTTGTCACACATGCGTTATACCAGGTATTTTGCTTATACTAGGGTCACTATACCACATGTGTGTCCCTAGTAATATACTGTTGGTATACAATACCTGGTATTACGAACGTGATATAGTATACTAGGAATGCACTGCATGTACGTGGTATGGTTTCTCATTAGCTTTTCGTGAATTGAAAGCGGACAAAAACGTCACGCCAAAATGCACAAAAAATGTGCAAAATCAAGCACAATTTCTGCATTACAATATTCGCCACATCAATTAAATCATCATTTCACATAGATACATTAGGTTTTGTTGATGATGGCCACGACTTTTAAGAATTTAATATTAAAATTTAGACATTTGATATCCTCTGTTATGAAATCGAGGGAAAATGTGGCTGATATCTACGACATTAATTACAGCGGCACAAAAGTTTAAATACGCGCTAAACCGTCTAAAGATACCATGAAAAATTTGCGAATTTACCTACGAATTTATCTACCACGAAAGTTTTGTAGATGCCATGATGTACACCATGTATAAACATGATACTGGGTGATACACCGGAGGTGTTCACAATACCAAGTATTATATCCCAGCTGTGTATCATAGGTATTAGCTACTTTATTTCAAATAGAGCATTTTGTGCAAATTCGAATTAAATTTAAAATTTTGACTTTTTCTATGAATTTCCTGTCAAAAATTAAAAAAAAATTTGAATAATTCACAAAAATGTTCTTTTTAGCATAAAATTTTCCTAGAAAATTCGATGCCAGAAGCGATTTCAATTATTCAATTATTCTTGTCAGTATTTTATAGGAAGTCCTCAG
This sequence comes from Chorisops tibialis, assembly GCA_963669355.1. Taxonomy (NCBI): domain Eukaryota; kingdom Metazoa; phylum Arthropoda; class Insecta; order Diptera; family Stratiomyidae; genus Chorisops; species Chorisops tibialis. The sequence goes on from OY770263.1 coordinate 91,714,444, forward strand.
TAATTCTCGCAACATAGTTTGTCTCCTTTCTTGTAAATTGGACATATGATGCTTTTTCGCCAATCATCGGATATGATTTCCTCTGTCCAAATGTTAAATATCATGTCGTGTTATATTTCAGCGACAGAACTTTCAGCGTTTTTCAGAAGTTCAACTGGTTTTTCGTCAATTCCCGGGGCTTTGTTTAATTTTTGGTCTCTTGGGGCTGCTTTGATTTCGGCAAGCCTGGGTAGTGTCGATGATGGTTCTTCTTCGTCAGTTGAGCCCATCTTTTTTGATTTTTTGCGTGTCGCTGATGATGTTGCCCTCTGCATCTTTGCAAATACTGATTTTTGTCTTATATCCCTTTTTTAGGTCTTTTACTATTGCGTATGCGTCCTGCGTTTTATTTTGTCTCATATCGTCGTCTATTTTTTGTATCTTGTCATTATGGTACTTCCTTTTTTTCACCTACAGGTCTTTTTCACATATCGCCAAAGCTCGTCATATCTATCGTTTTTGGCTCATGTTAGTCGGTCAAGAAAAATTTAGAAAGCCTTGTTTTTTCTATCTATTGTATCGCGACACTCGTGATCAAACCAATTATTATTTTTTCGCCGTGCTAGATATCCGAATACCTCTTCTGTGGAGGATTTGATGCCGTCTCATATTTTCATCCATATATAATCCACTGGCATATTTTGGATGTTTTCATATATTGATGTCAAGTGTTGATCCAGTGCTGACATGGACGCCTGCGCCACCGTTTCGCCTTTAACCTTTAACATAGATACTGTGTCTTCCTGTTGTTCCCCCATAAGCCTACTCCTTACCGACTTTTGCACTACAATCCCCTAAGACAATTTTAAGATCATTCGAGTGTAGTGAATCATAGGTTTTTTTAGGGGCATCAGATTCGTCCTTAGTTATATCGTCCTTGTCTAAGACGCACTGGTGGTACTGGCTATTGAAGTTAACTCCATGCTTGCACCTCCTTTCACAACCGGGCTTGGAATCAATTAAATAAAAACACTTTACTGAACTACGATTGCGGGTAAGCCCCAATCATTCGATAATATAGTAGGAATGGAAGTTTCAGTGAATTTAGAAGATGATTTTTCTACCGTATAAGGAACCTACCATACTTGGCAAATTATACTTTCCTTATTGTGCTGGTTTGTATGGGAGGTAAAAGAAGGGACTACGGGATCGAACATATTTTTCTACATAACACTATAGTCGCTACCTAAATACTTCACATCAGCTGCATTACTTTGAAATACTGCGAAAATCAGTATATTATATCGAGAAATGATGCAGTTTGTATGGAAGGAGGTGGAATTGAGAGGAGATGATTGAAGGATTTAAATTTGAAACGATAGATTTCCGGATCCTACACTGGTACGTTTTATTATTCGTGACGTTTCGGTCTCTGCAGAAACCCTTATCAAACTTTAAAGTTTTTAAGAAAAATAAATTATATCACCAAAAAACATGTTTAAAACTTCGGAAAACTGGCCTTGATATTTTCTTTGAAAATCCACTTATTACAAAATTGTGAAATTGCATTATTTTGTATCGGAGGTGATGGAATGGGTGGAGGGACCAAAGTAATGTCATTTCATATCGCTAACAAAATTCCTCGCACCAAATTTGAGCTTCATTGATTTTATATGTAGGAGAAGGTCCTTATCTTGGACCTATTATACACAGGTCCTATTGCTGTTTTGCCGAATTTGGTAAAACAGTTTTCACTAATTGTTTGCTCTTTAGTTTTAATAAATTTTCAATGTATGTCATCCTTTCGAAGTCGCCCGTACATTGCACAGGAAGAAAAAATAGTTTTTCTACCTCCAAAATTATCGTTTTAAATGTTATTGCTTATGAAATAATTTGCCCTGTGACTTTTTCCTCGGTAGTTTGTTCTCCATCTTGGTTGTCTATCCTGTTTTATTAAAAAAAAAATAAAATACTTTACAGTTTACAGTGGTAGGCAACATCCTTGTACCTTGGTTCGTAGCGAGTTACGAGAAATCAAGAATGGAGAAATCAAAAATATTAAAAACATCAGGAAACCATCCATTTGCTAAAGAATTACAGCCGAAGACACAATTTGGGCTATGGTGCCATTGAAAATGAGTCCAATACCATTATTTTCGTTCAATTTTGGAAAACCGATTTTAATTACACTCTAGATAAAATCTGAGAGTATATATCGTTTGCCTTACCGTTTGTAACGCTAAGAAATAATACTCGCACAGAGTCGCCAAGGGTACAGAAATATTTGTTGTCGCTCAAAAACCTCGATTCCGAGTGACCGTCTGTCTGTCTGTCTGTCCGTTTGTCCGTCTGTCTACAACATAACTTTCTAACGCTTTCACCTATCATACTGAAATTTGTCATATTCCATTTTTAGCAAAAAAGTAACCTATCACTATCAGAATTCCTTAATGCAAGGAAATTGCCATAAATCGGTTCCAAATTCAAAAGATGGAAATCGAATCATCCACTGGCTCATCGTTTAGTGAAGGGACGAAACAAACAACATCCCCACACCAAATACATAAATAAAATAACACAAAAAATTAACACAAAATTAACAAAAACTTGGGATCAACTAGCGTTAAGTCTACGTTTTAAGCACATCTTATCAATAGAGAAGTCGAATACATCAGCATTCTTATTAACTTCTCTCGCGAGACGTGAAATCGGCTCATTCATTCCATAATTTGTCCGGTGAAAACATATCTGTAGAAGTCTAGGCTGCCTTGGTAAAAATTTACCAACAGCAAACTGCATCATCCTAAAAGTGTGGAAGAATCAACCAACCCTGTAAGAAGTTGATGAGCAAAGACTACATCAGCTACCTCACGTCGTTTCGAAAGTGATGACATATTTAATAGCTTAAGTCGATCGATATAAGGAGGAAGACGAATTCTGTCATTCCAATTAAGGTGGCATAAGGCAATTCTCACAAATTTGCGCTAAATTGATTCAATTCTTCCAATGTGCTCATCATATTGAGGAGACCAAACTTGAGAAGCATATTCAAGGTGAGATCTAACGAAGGTATTATAAAGAATCAATTTAACAAAGGGATTGTTAAATTCCTTAGATAACCGTGTGGCGAAACCTAACATAGAATTACCCTTTTGCACAATTTTGTTTATATGCAAAATAAAATCAAGTTTATGGTCAAATGTAACACCTAAGTCAATTATAGAGTTTACACGATCCAAAATACAGTCATTGAGACTGTAAGTTACTACAAACGGTGCGACTTTCCTAGTAAATGACATAACATGATATTTGTCCACATTTAAACGAAGATCATTGTGGCGACACCAATTGCTAAAATTAATCAAATCTTCTTGAAGAAAATTGTCTAAATTGGAACTAAGGGACCTAAAGATCTTAATGTCATCTGCATAAATAAGTACTTCTGAGTATTTAAGAACAGAAGAAAAATCATTAATGGCAAGGACAAACAATAGTGGCCCTAAATGACTTCCCTGAGGTACACCAGAATGCGCAGTAAATGGCATAGAAGTACAATCACGGAAGAGAACTTGGTATGTTCTATTAAATAGATATGACTTAATCCAATTAATAAACCATGTAGGAAAACCTAACATGTCTAATTTCAACAAAATAATGGAATGGGGTAGTTTATCAAAAGCCTTACTAAAATCAGTATAAATACAATCAACCTGCTTGCCCTCTTCAATATCCACAATAGATTTATTCGTAAACTCCATGAGATTAGTGACTGTTGACCTATTTTTGACAAAACCATGTTGTTTACTTGAAATCACGGATCTACAGTGAAACGACATACACTCATACACTACAGATTCAAAAAGCTTAGGAATAGCTGATAGTTTAGCTATTGGTCGATAGTTGACAACATCAGATTTTGCACCACCTTTGTGAGTTGGTATGATAAAGGATGCCTTCCATACGTTCGGAAAAATCCCAGTTTTTAGGGACCTATTAAAGAGGAGGGAGAGTGGCTCAGCAATAGAGAGACAGCAGCGTTTCAAGACAACTGCTGGAACTCCATCTGGGCCAGGAGAAGAAACATCCTTAAGACGAGAAATATGGTTAACTATATCATTATAGGAAATCATTATATCAGACAAAGTAGTTGAAGCAGTACCTTTAAAGTTTTCAAAGTACGACATATCAGGAATAAAGTTACTACCAGAAAAAGATCCACTGAAGAATGTGGCAAAAAAATTACAAATAGTAAATTGATCATTAGTATTGTTGCCAAGGAATTAAAAAGAAGCTGGATAACCATCAGATTTACGCTTACATAGATTAATAGATTTTTCTTGTTCATTAACAAATTTTCTCATTTTCATTACATATTTGTATTTTGTTGAAATCAAATTATAAGCTTGAAATGAATATTTTTACTGATATTTTAGATCCGGAACCAAACTTCGTTTCTTCCATAGAAGCCATATCTTTTTTACACGTATTTTTCAGCAATGTATCTATCGTGCAAAAACAGAATTAGGTGTATTCACCATAAAAATGGTAAGTTTAAAAATTCAGATAAGAAGCATTTATAGTGTAATATATGTAGATTCCAAAAAATAAGATTATAATAAAGTTGTGAACATATGACATTTTTTATAGTTACATAGTTTTACGAACTTGACATTTACGCGAAAAATGATTCTACAAAATTTTAACTTCCTTGCTCTACGCGTCCTCAAAATATAAAGCAAACGGACGAACATCCGGTTTCGAGATTTTTGAGCTACTGCGAGTATTTCTGTACCCTTGTTCTAGCATAATTTCTTAACTTTACAAACAAAAAAATTTAATGCTGTCAGATTCCATCTAAAGTGTACAAATTTTCATGTTTTATATAGTTTGTCATGAAAAAAGTGTATCTGACGACCATGAGAGGCTCAGCCAATTTGTCGGAGTCGAGACTATATTTATCGGGAAATGCTGGATGTATTATCAATATCTTCCTCAATGGCAAGAGATAATAGCTAGATCGCATTAAAGCCTCGTTTTTGTTACTGACACACTATAGTTTTAAATGTATTGTAAAATATGGCAAAGCTATTGGATTTCGGGTAGTCGTTAATAAATTTTAAATTATGCTTTAGCACTTCTGTATTGATTGATACGTTCAAACGTATCTATTGCACAAGTGGATGTAAACAATTTTTCGTAATCATCGACGATACTGGAATTTTCGATAGATTGTATTGGTGAAATTATCAATAATTGACGCGAACAATAAATACTTCCTCTGCGATTTCGACGATTATTTTTAGTGAGCAAAGGCCATTTATAGAAATGGTTATGATTACGATACCGGAGACAAGGCACAAAAATAATTAACAAGGTGTGTTACTCAGCTTGTTGCTCGTAAGTAATATTTTCGACGATATCGATGCTATGGCAATTCAGTTAAAAGATAAAAATCTCCGAAAACGTGATACACTGCATGAGTGCTATAAATCAGTGGGTTTTATTACTTTTATTTTTCGTTGGCAATAAAGTTTTCAAGTAGAGAATTGAAAGGGAAGTGATTCAACTGAATTTCGATTATATAAATCTTAGGCAACACGAAAGATTTTTTTTTGTTTTCAGAATTTTCAAGAAAATTAATACATCAATTTTTTGAAATTATCATATTTGTATGGGAGATGGTCGAAGGCGTGAAAGATTTGAAACGGCTTCGAAACTGCTTTTCAACATTTTCATCTCGAAACTGTGTTCCAATTTTTTTATTGGTAGCTCTCAAATGTTCGAAGAAGAAATGTTTATGCACTAGATGAAATCTGAGAGTATTGTTACATGTCAGCCCGAATCGCTCATTGCATGTTCGCAATCTTCCATTATTCTCCACAACAACAACATTACACATCGACTCGGAGAAAGCCATGAGGCAGGAGCACGTCGTCGTATGGGCGTCGACATTCAGAAACACATCGTGACATGGGCGACAACTGTGCCGACAGCCAGGAACTCGTTGTCATAGGGGCGGCGAGAGTCATGTCACTTGTTTTAACGTGCAATATCTGCCTTGAGAACTTAAACCACATGGTTGTCTTTTCAACACCGATTGTATTGAAAGGAAAATCAAAAACGCTCCAGTGTAGATTAGACACATATACGTGATGATCATGATACCGATCAAACAGCTCATGTCCGTGCGTGGAGTCGGCCCACTCCAAAAGCAGTTACTGGACTTGCCGTAGCTTTCTATACCAGCACGTATGGGCAGCGACAAGTCCTGTGTTGTTTTACGTAACTTACAGATCCTTAAGGAATCAAGCACGTATGTCTTTAACATGCGGATTGTGTTAGACGACAATCATTAACGCCCCCGAAGGTACCAGTCTATACCAAATGCAAGTTTGGCATTCATACTGGTGAATGCGAGACCTATCTAAATCTCTGCCGGTCTGTCGGTTACGGCACCGGGTTGGAAAAATGCAACTCCACATCGAGCTCCGAAGAACTCTGCCCGCGATATGGGCGTTAAACCACAACCACCACGAATACTCCCCGAAGGGCCATCTTCCATTGCCGGGGGTGGAAGCAACCTTCCATGGGCTCCCCGACACCCGTGGTACAGAAAACCTCTGATCAGGCTCGTAATTCGAAAATTACTACCAGTTGAGTTCCTTGCAACTCGTGACTGGTGACACTCCGCATCGGGATACGTGGGGACGGCACTCCCCAGAGGTTACACCGGAATTGACCTTGGTCGTTCACCCGGTGTATGATAACTATCGTTATCCCTTCCCTGCGTATACACGTAACATTAAGGGACGGACAGGACAGACGATTTTATTAAGAGGTTACACATACTGCTAGTGCAGCCCATTCATTCACTATAGTTACACATCCGCAGTCATTCGCCTCCTTCTCCTAAACACTTCGCAAGCATACTTTTTCATACATTCGTAATGCTCCCTGACAACCAAGACATCACTCACGTCCAGCACTCCGTTTGCCCATTTCACCCCCATTGCAGTGAGATCTCTCAGATCAGAGTACAACGGGCATTCACACAGCACATGTACCCATGTGGGCAGCGACAGTCAGAAAAAATCGCCGTATGACCTACGACCGTGCTATCAATCAGGAACACATCGTCGTATGAACGACAGTATAGACAATGTACGCCGTGGAGTCGTTATGGCCGGCGACGGTATGGATGATGGTTGTGGTGGGTAAAAAAAGGGCGAGCCTTCGCAAAAAGAGGCAGTCGAGATCAGGTCATCACGTAGTGAAGTCGAAGGCGAAAGCGAAAGAGTCGATGTTAAGAAGGCAATAGAGTCGAATATGACGACTGAGCGTGGTAACGCGAATATTAAGGCAATAAAGTGTTAACAATGACATAATGTGATAGTTAAAGGAAAACGATTAAATAAAATTTACGGCGATTTTAAATCAATAGCAACTTGTTTTATTTTTACTTGAAATCCTGCGACCTCTTCAGTATAATAAGATCGCCACAAAGCTTCTAACGCTAAGAAATAAGGCTCCAAAATAAAACTGAATGATGCAGAAGTTACCACTCGAAAATCTTAAAACCGGATGTCTGTCCGTCCGTGTCCTCTCTAGCTCGAGAACGCGTTGTTCAAATTTTGTACACGTCGTTTTTGCAAAAAAGTAAGTCCAGGTTCGTGAACGGGCCAAATCGCTCCACCCCTTCTCATACAAAATTAAACAATTTTGGAATTTAACATTAAACTAATTTTCTCGAAAAGTATGAAAGCTATAGATCTCAAATTCCGAATGTATAATTTTTATGATGCCATCATTCCACAGTAAAATTCGGGCGCAAATTTATTATTCTTGGGGCAAGTTGAGAATGCATGAGAAGTCAATATACAAGCTAGGGTGGATAAGGAAGTCGATTGTATTGGCAAGAATAAGTGAACGGGGCAGGGCTGTTGTCAATAATTTAACACTTGTGGTTTGGTGAATGTTTTCACAGTGCATTTCGAATTGAGAGAAAAGATTTCCGGATTCTACACTGTTACGCTTTATTATTCGTGACGTTTTGGTCTCTGCTGAGACCTTTATCAAACAGGTGAGTTTGGGGAGTGGTAGGTGGAAGGGAGAGGCGGGGGGAGGGAAAGAGCCAAAAACTACATTTGCTAATATTTCCACCAGGAATGCAGACAGGAAGTTGAAAATTATCAGGGATATAGATAGGGTTGTGGGACAAACTACAAAAAAAATTTAGTTTTTTTATCCATTAGCGTCCGAAAAGGGGGGCTTAAAAAAAAATTGTCGGCCGAATTGTTTTATCAAATGATTATATCTTCGAAATTACTTATCATAAAAAATTCATTTTTGGGACCATTAAGGCGGCATATAGCTCCACCAGAATCAGCTTAGAGAGAAGTTAATTACTGCAAGGGGGAGGGGGTAAATGGGAAGCATTTTAAAAATGGCACACTTTTCAAAATTACAAATCGTTACATCTCAAAATTAAGTATAGTTAAATAAGTAGTAGTTTCAAAATATCAATTTGTTTATGGTAAATAATTTCGAAGATATAATCATTTGAAAAAAAAATTTGGCTGACAATTGGTTTCCAGCCCTCCTTTTTGCACCCCAATCGATAAAAAAATTAAATTATTTTCAATTGAGATATTTGAATTCGTAATTTTTGGCTTAAGCGCTCCCCCCGCCTTCCTCTGAACCCGTACACCCCCAAAATGGGTATCCGCCTGAGATCCGCAACAATCTACAATCTACCAAAAATGAAACGAAATAATTTAACAACATTTTAAGAAGTTGGTTTTCTTGAAACGTATAAAACTAATTTGTACCTTGATTATTACAATTAATTCTGTAAAAATCACTAAAATCCTCCGAATCCTCGTACGACCTCTCATAGAAACAGTAAAGTTTTATAGAATTCAATGCACCATTTCTACCTTCGTACCTATACAATTGATGTTGCTAAAATTTGTAGCTGTTGCCAACTCTACTGAGATTTAATTCATTCTACCACTTCCCACACAAAGGACAAAGTTTCATAACTTTAGTAATATCTAAATTTTGTTGGATATATACCGATCTCAACTTTCAAGCATGCAAAAAGTTAAAGTTGAGATAAAATTTAAACTTTTTAGAAAATTAAAAATACATGTAGTTGCCTTTGCACTTCCTCACATAATCAAGGCGATAGATTGTTTGCAAATATTCGGACTCTCTGGTATTGAATTCACACCTTCACATCATGCCAGAGTAGATCAATCAATCAATCAAATTCCTGTTAAGACCCCCTATAGGGGCAGAAACAACTCTCTTCCACAAGGCGCGATCCTGAGCATCGGCTTTAAGCTGTTGCCAGGACTTGTTTATTCCTATTCCAGAGTAGATATTGCACCAAATTTAAGCTTCAAAAATGGAATCTTCTTCTACAATGGCACTATAGCCCAAATCGGACCTTGGCCTCCTGACCTTCAGGTTCCTTACGATTTTTCGTTATTTACTGTGGAAGGGTTGTTAGACCTTCGCACAACCCTCTATCTTCGAATTTTTCATTTTCGTAGATTGAGGTGACCAAGATATACCCAAGCAGGCAGTGTGCTGGAATTATGCATCGACTGGGATTTGAATTCACGAACTTCGCATTGTAGACCAACACGCTACCCACTACACCCTAGCTTTAAAAATTGAATAGATACTGAGAAAATTAGTGCGTTGGTTTTAATGAAATTATGTTGTTTGTATGGGAGGTGGTAGAAGGAGTGGGGGGGGGTATAGTGATTTTTTGAAAAACAACTATAACCATCATGTAGTTGGTACATTTTAAATTTCAGATCAGTAACTTTTAATATTTTTCTAGAAAATCGAATTTTTGAAAAGACATGCTACTGTGGCACATTGTATGAGAGGGGGAAGAAGGGGAGAAGCTTATTAGTTTACTTACCCCCCGATATTAATTATATTACTAATTCAGAACTTAGTACAAAATTTTAGCTCGATAAATGTTACACGTACTGAGCAAATTGGTTTATAGTATTGCATGAAAAAGTGCAGTTTGTATGGGAGGTGCTGGAAGAAGTGTTTTTGTATACCATAGATCAGATTTATGATAAAAATAATATATTCTAAATTTCACTCCTATGGTTTTCAAGAAAATTTGATTATTACATATTTTTGAAAATGAGTTATTTTGTATGGGAGGAGGTAGAAGGCGTGGGGTTATTGAAATAAGACCAAACGCTGATTACATCTCGAGGCACACCTAATAATCTCTGAAAATTTCATTTCAATCGTTTCAGCCGTTTTTGCGTGAAAGCCGGAAAGACAGACAGACAGATAGAGAAAAATTTTCAAAACGTGTGTTTCTGCTTAGTTATTGTCCAAATAAAGTAAAACAGTAATTTATAGTCATTTATAAGTGAATAACAGACAGACACTGCAATTATATTTATATGTATAGATTCATTTCTCTTTAAAATAAAAAAAATTAGTGTTTGAATATTTTTAAAACGTCTCAATAACAAAAATCTCAGTTGGTTTTGTAAATGTAGAGAAACAAACATGGTAATCACCAGTATGTAAATTAAATCTAAAGTATGTCATACTACTCGTAGATACATGGCTAAATACAAGCCAGACGTTTGCTTACTAGAACTGTGAATAAATTTAAATATATTTTATTTAATTCAACATTAAATTTAGCTAAATTTCAAATGTACATATGTATGTTTAAATCAAGCATGTCTCCACAGATCAGATAATGTTAGTCAGTATATTATTTGTTTAAATTAATTTGCATGGAATAAAATAAATTGAAAATGGTGTAAAATATATATATGTATATTATTCACGGCAGCTAGAAAATCTCAAAGAGATATTTTAATTTAATGAATGACGCGAGTTTTTGGATATCGCCAACAGATATTTTAATTGAATCCGGATAAAAAAAATACAATAAACAATATCAATAATGCATAATTCATGCATTCTAGTGTTATTTGCATGCAAATTTTATGCCCGTCCAGTCAATTCAATTTTTTACTAAAACGATTAGGTTAGAATTTTTGCGTCGAAAATAAACTTCAAATATTATAATTTAGGTTTTTTATTGCTTAGGAAAATTAAGAGTTATGAAATCAACAATTTAATCTTAACGAGGAGATAAATTCTTGAAATCCAGAGTCAATTTTTAAAATTTTAATAGTTATTAGTTTAGAATTTTTGTTTTTTGTATCAAATTTATATAAAGAATAGGAATAAATTAAAAACTTAATGAAATTTACAATGTAAAAAAAAAAATGGTTGTTATGCCTTCGACAGACGATGCAAGCTAATATATATTAACTTCCTATTTCGATATAAGAAGGCTGAATTATGTATAGGATAATGACACTAGTAATATCGAAATGCGAGATAACATATATTAATTCGCATCGTGTGTCGACAGCCTTAGAGTATTAAACGAATGTTATTTCCCTCCGGGTGAGCCCATAACAATCTTAGTTCCGAAACTTGCAAGATTTGATTCGATCTCCACCATCCCTAGCTTTCATAATTATTTGCAATAAATTTTAAAATATTTCAACGTTAGGTACGAAATAAGCAACCAACTGAACTGTTTTGTAACATCAGTCGATCATCTTCTTGTAATCCCCATTTCATGTCAAACAAACTCTTGCAGGCCTAAGACGCGCTTAATGCTTTGCATGAGTTCATTCTATATACATATATGTTTTTTCCAATTAAGTTTATTGTCAAATGTACATATTTGATCTCATTCAAAAAGGGTATTGATGTTCCATTTAAAGAAGGAGGTGCTATGTAGATTTTCCTTCTGCTCGTAAATGGTACTATCCCAGTCTAACTTGGGTTGGTGTTCAAGTTTTTGTACTGACACCAGTTCATTATCACCTCTAAGGCAGATTGTATCCTTTCCGAAATTGTGAAGTCATATTTGCCTCTAATGAAAATGATGAGGTAATCGGCATATCATATTACCTCGAAGCCTTGTTTTCTTAGACGGTCCAGGAACTCATCAAATACAATTGACCACCGAGTTAGTAGTACCCCTCGCTAAGGACTGCCCCTATAGTTTAGTGCAGTCAATGTTATCTCACCTTAATCTATGGTTATCATTCGGCTCTTTAGCAAGGCTTGTATCCATTTTATCGTGACCGATTCTAAACCCTTTTCCCTTGCTGCCGCTATTATGGTTTCATGAGGATTGTTGTCAAATGCTCCTTCTATATCTAGGAATGCGCAAAGGGCAATTTCTTTATAGTCTTTTGCTTTTTAGGTTTGTCTTACCAAACCATGAAAGGCTGACTCTGTTAATTTGCCTTTTTGGCAGGCATGTTGATTCTTATTAAGGCAGACCTTGTTAGGCGCTGTCCTTGTGACAATGTCCACTTATTTCGCCATCGTCTTGACTAAGAAGGAGGTAAGACTTGTAGGGCGATATGGTTTAGTCTGATGAATGGGATGATTCCCTACCTTTGGTAAAAAGACAACCCACTCTTTCCTCCAAATTTGTGGGATATGTCCCCATATAAAACTGGCTTCAAGGATCCTTATCGTTATTTGCATTAGGATCTCTAACCATTTCTGCAGAAATGCGGGGAATATTTTATCTACTTCGGTTGATTTTTAGGGCTTAAAGGTGTTAATAGCCTATCTGATCTTTTCCGGAGTGAAAATTTTACATGCAATACTACTGCTTGACGATACATCATTTCGTCTACTTCTAAATATTCGTTGTTGTCAATTATTTTGCAAATGCCAGAAGAAATTTATCTACTCGAATGAAACTGCTTTTGTTTTACTTAAGGTTGGGCTTGGAGTATTCATCAACTCTGTACGATCCTAGATCTGAGAAAAGGGGTGTTAACTGAGAATTTTCTACCAAATATTTTATATACTCTAGATGAAATCTGAGAGTATATTGTGTTTGCCTTACCGTTTGTAACGCTTAGAAATAACGCTCGCACAGAGCCGCCAAGGGTACAGAAATATTTGTTGTCGCTCAAAAATCTCGATTCCGAGTGACCGTCTGTCCGTCTGTCCGTCTGTGCGTCTGTCTACAGCATAACTCTCGAAAGCTTTGAGCTATAGTGCTAAAAATTTTTGTGTGTCATTTTTAGCAAAAAAGTAACTTTAAGTTCGTGAATGGGCTACATCCCCCCCACTCCTTCTACCCCCTCCCATACACATTTCATGAAATTTCGAAATATTAAGAAATTGATTTTTCTTAGAAACTATTTATAGACTTGAAATTTAGGTCAAATTATAACGATATAGATGTCATTAATACCACGGAATATTGACTCGATCCCCTTACTCCTTCTACCCCCTCCCATACAAATGGACAATTTTGAAAAACACATATTTTCGATTTTCATTGAAACTAGTAAAGCTGAAAAGACGAAATTTTGTCAGAATTAATTTTACTATAATTGCAATTTATTTTAAAAATAATTATCAACTTCACCTAACTCCTTCTACCCCCTCCCAAACAAATTTCACGAAATTTTGAAATTTAAATTAAATTATTTTTCTTCGAAACTACTAAAGCTATCAGCTTGATATTTTGTATAAAGCATACAAATATAAATAATAATAATGTGTTTTGATCCGTACACTCCTTCTACCCCCTCCCATACAAATGCATAATTTTTGTTAAATGCATTTTATCGATTTCCATTCAAACTAGAAAAATTACAAACTTCAAATTTTTCCAGAATTTGTTTCTTAATAAATGAAATAAGTACTAGAAAAAAATATCAGCCCCGCTTCACTCCTTCTACCCCCTCCCATACAAATATCTGCATTATAAATTCAAGAAAAGCATATCTTCTTCGAATATATGAGAGCTATCGACTTTGAAATTGAATCAAAGCATGGTGATAAGGGTGATGATAAGCAGTTTCAAAATCATCTAAAACGTTCCACTTCCTCTGCCACCTCCCATACAAATGTCCCAATTTCAGGAAAACTGTTACCAATTTCATTAAAAATAACAAAAACTTAAAACTTTAAATTCAGCAATAAAGATTTTGCATGCCATGTTCGGTGTCATATAAGAAAAATTGAAACCTCCCCCTCTACTTCTCCCACCTCCCATGCAAAAGTCTCTATTCACTATTCAAAAGAATTTGAGATGACATATTTTCCGGTATATTAAAGTCATTTCCATCTCATCTAGAGTATCATATGATTGGGCTTTAAGCCCAATCATAATTCTGTTATGTTTTTTTTTTAAATGTAGATCGTTGTTGTTGCTGAACGTACATAGTGCATGTCTTTCGGTAAGTTTCCGACACTTTCTTTCAATTTCTAAAATAAAACATAGCAAAATTATGGACAGCAACTTTTATATGGGAGGTGGTGGAAGCAAAGAGGGGAGGTTCATATTTTTTGAATAATTTAAAATGTTTCGTGCTGAATTTAAAGTTTGTAGCTTTCAAATTGGACATTGATTTCCTGAAATTAGATCATTCGTATGGGAGGTGGCAGAGCAAGTGGAAGATTTTGGATGATTTTGAAAGTGCTTATCAACACCCTTATCACCATACTTTGCTCCAATTTTAAAGTCAAAAGCTCATATAAATTTTTAAATTTCAAATACATACATAAATTTGTATGGGAGATGGTGGAAGGAGTGAAGCGAAGTTGATATGTTTTTTTTCAATGCGGAAATCTTCCCTTTAAATATTAAAATAGTTATAATGAGTAGTTTTGCGTTGTGTTTTAAGTTCGATGTCTATTTAAATTAATTTTCAATAAACGTAAATGTATTCCCATTAAAACTACTTGTCTTAAATTTTAATATAGCAAGATTAAAACTCTTCAATTAAAAAGTACATTCCATCTTAATCGTATGACTTCTAATCCAGACTTCAAACTCAATTGCAACGCTCTAACGTAAATAATTCCAATCGTATCTTCTTTGCATTAATAAATTAATTAAGGAATAGAAAATATTCATTCATTGGTTCCGGCGCATACTCACTCAGTCTACTTACATCGTGTTTTCATTAAGTTCAATTCAAATTTCCGAGTAACAACAAATTGTAGGAATTAAAAATTGTTTATTCAGAAAGATTATTTCTAGCCACTAGACACAAAATTTCTGTCTGGAAGCTCTCTGCGAATTTAATTGAAATTTTTCTCAATAAATTTTCGATTCATCATCACAAATATCTTGTAATGGAATAATTTACGTAAATTAGGTGTATACCACCCGCTCTGTCTCTACATCCAATACGTTAAGAATTTTTAGACCGGTGCACTAAGCTAGACATGAAAATATATATTCAAATAGATTGTTATTTAACTTTAAGTTAACTGCCATTAAGTCTTAAGACTTATCACTAATTACGAATCCAATTAAGAACAAATTTATTGCTTGTTTCATTGCACTTTTAAACGCTGGAGGGCATGTCTAATTCTAATTTCGAGCTGAAAATAGAAGTTATCAATTAATGATAGACTGCAAAATATTTCCATATGGAATTGACCAATAAAACTCTAGGATTATTGCAAAAGTGCTAAATTACCTACTTATATCAATTGATGCGCTGAAAATTAAGATAAATTTGCAAGTATGCAAGTTGAGGTTTCTAGTGAAAAAATTAGCTCGATAATTGCCCTTTTATCCTCTACTGATTGAGAATAATACTACAAATTAATATCAAGGTTTCCATGCCTCGTTTTCACAATTTCTAATTATTTAAGATCAATTAGGTTTCCGAATATTTTGAAATTCTTACGATAGGAAGATGTTAAATTTGTTTTGGCATTTCACGGAAAATAGACTTACATTAAATATCATATGTATTTTGTAATATAGTCGATTAACCTGACCTTTTCATTAAGGACTACAATCGAGAGTTTATTTGGAGAGAAGTTTTGCACTGGTTTCCTCAATGAGGACGTCTAGCCAGAATTTCCATTAAATGTGCCAGAGACATTGGTTCACGAAAGTATGCACGTTTTTTGAAGCTTCGAGCGAAGGACGATCTATCTTGACCTCTAGAAAAGAGAAAGACAAGTGGAGGACGATCTTTATTTATACGATCCTTAATATCCCTTATTCTGTCCATGCTCACAATGCTTTAATCTTGTTTCCTTTTCACTAAACCTAAAACCGCTTGTGCAGACTAGGACCCCACTACGGTGCAAAACATTTTTGATGTAAATTACGATATTATTTTTATATTATCCCCTTTGACATTATAATTCTATTAATAAAGTATTGTCATAAGCACAGGAAAAAAATTTGATACCGTGAAATTGTCTTATTTCGTGTTTCACGATTAAATTAGTCTAAAAAAGCAAAAAAAAATGGACTCATATCTCCGAGACCGATAAAGGTGGAAAATTCGTTTATAAGTAGATTGTTAATTGGGTAAGTGAGCTCCATTATCCAAATTTTGGGAAGTGTCAGGTTGAAGGGGGTGGTGGGGGGAAGGAAAAAGTTGAAAACTACAATTGCTGGTATCATCATTACGAATTCAGGTAGGAAGCTGAGAATCAGCATAGGTATAGAGAGGGTTGTGGGACAAACTCTAAAAATAATTTAATATCTTTACCCATTGGTGTTCGAAAATAGGGGCTAAAAACAAATTATCGGCCAAATTTTTTTTTTTTCAAATGATTATATCTTCGAACTACTTGATCCGAAAAATTCTTATTTTAAAACCAGTTAGGTGGAATACAGTTCCACAATAATCTGCTAAAAGGGAGGCCACAAATTGTAATGGAGAGAATCAGGGACCTCTTAAAAACTAATATCTCAACTATCTCTTAAGCTATGTAGTTGAAACTTAAACCATATATTAAGCAATACTAGCAAAAAAATAAAAAATAAAACATAACAGAATGATACTCTAGATGAAATACTTACCTTTTGTTTGGGAGGTGGTAAAATGAGAGGGGGAGATTTTTAATTTTTCTATGTAACACTGAACGTATTATATAAAATGTTTTATGCAGAATTTAAAGTTTCTTGCTTTCATAATTTTCAAGGAAATTGAACAATTTTTGTCTGAATTTATGGTATTTGTATGGGAGGTGGCAGAGAAAGAGGGGGAATTTTGGTTGATTTTGAATCTGCTTATCAATATCCTAATCACATTGCTTTGTTACAATTTGTATGTCCATAGCTCTCATATGTTCGAAGAAGAAAAAGTTTTCTTGGACTTCCAATATAAAAATTTGTATGGGAGGTGGTAGAAAGAGTGGGGTGAAGGCGATATATTTCTTAGCTTTTATTACAATTATTAAGGGACAAATTTTGGCAAAATTTCAAGTTTCTACTTCTTCTAGTTTCTATGAAAATCGGTTAAATGCATTTACCAAAATTCTGCATTTGTATGAGAGGGGGTAGAAGGAGTATCCAAATCAAAAACGAATTTTTTGACATCAATTGTATTTAAAATAGTATACTTTTTTCAAATTTTAAAGTTGATAGCTTTGACGGTTTTGAAGAAAACTAATTTAATTGAAATTCCGAAATTTCGTAAAATTTGTATGGGAGGGGGTAGAAGGAGTGAGGTAAAGTTGATAGTTTTTCCAAAATTAGTTGGAATTATAATAAAATTAATTATGACAAAAATTGGTTCATTTGGCTTTGCTTGTTTGCATTACAAACCAATTAAATGCATTTTTGAAAATTGTGCATTTGTATGGGAGGTGGTAGAAGAAGTAAGGAGATTAGATCAATATTTCTTGAGGTTAATGATATTTATATCATTATACTGTGACCTAATTTCAAGTCAATAGCTGAAATGGTTTTTTTTAATTTCTTTAAATTTCGAAATTTAATGAAATTTGTATGGGAGGGGGTAGAAGGAGTGGGGGATATGGCTCGTTCTCGAACTTAAAGTTACTTTTTTTCTAAAAATAACATACAACAAATTTCAGCACGATAGGTCAAAGCTATCGAGAGTTATGTTGCAGACAGACGGACAGACGGACAGACAGCAACGCGGAATCGAGGTTTTTGAGAGACAACAAATATTTCTGTACCCTTGGCGGCTCTGTGCGAGCATTATTTCTTAGTGTTAAAAACGGTACGGCAAACACAATATACTCTCAGATTTCATCTAGAGTATAAAAATGTGGTGACAAATGGAAATGGGGAGTATTTCGAAATTGGTGCCTTGTCAAAATTTCAAACTATTATATCTCAAAATTAAAAACAGGTATTAAGTTAAAATTATCAATAGTAAAATTGGAGAGCTACATTGAAACCATAAAGTATGTGGACTTTGTAATTAAAATGAGTCTGGGTAATGGTTTTTCAAAAAAAAAATTTTTTTTTTTTGGTATGCAGATGGGGCTGTCCTTAATTATTATCCCAACAATTAGCGCGGTCTGTTAACCAGTTTGCTTACAGCAATCATTTCCCAAACTCATTTTAATTACAAAGTCCTCATACTTTATGGTCACAACGTATATGATATATAATTTTCGTAACAATTTTAAGATGGGCGGTATAAGGGGAACGAGTTGGTGGGCCAAAATGTCGAAAATTTTCACTAATTTAGGGCTCTGATAAAAGATATACAGTAACTTCCATCAACCAAGGGGGGGGCTAACCAGTAGTGAAAAAAACACAAAAACTCAAAAATTTAAGCTAATTTGGAAAATTCATTTAAAATAATACTTAAAAGTTTAACATATTAACTGGTCGAATACCTTCAACCCTTTCCCATACAAAAAAATGTCTTCGACCATTTTTTAAAAATTCAATTATCACCAAATCGTTAAAAGCTATCAACTTGAAATTTTGTACAAACACTTTTATTTCAGATGCATCAAAAGTTTTCAAATCCAGTCTGCCCTTACACCCCATTCCATGCAGAAGTATTATTTCGACCAATTTCAATAAATCAACTAATAAACAATAAATTACAGTTAGAGTGTGATAAATGTCTCAGCAGAGATCGAACCATCACGAATAATAAAACGTAACAGTGTGGAATCTGGAAATCTTTTCTTTTAATTCGAAATGCACTGTGAAACTTTCACCAAACCAACAAATTACAAGCTACGAACCCTTTTCAAAAAAAACTTAGCAAAACTGCATCAAAAGTTTTGCTTTTACTTCAGCTCCTCTAACCCCTTCCATACAAATGTATGGCTTTAAAAATTTCATAGAATTTTTGCGAGAATCAAGCAATCAATTAAAGAAGGATTGACATGTAACCATCCCTTTTATCGCACGCCAAAAAAACATCCTGCACTCAGTAGTTGGAAATAATGACAAATAAATTGCCAACAAGTCGGGCGAAACTTTATTATTCTTGGGACAAGTTGCGGATGAGTGGAAAATCAATATGCAGGTTAGAGTGGTTAGGGAAGACTAAGTGAAAGGGGGTTCTTGGGCAGGGCAGTTGTCAAACTAAAACTTTGCGGAAACGTTCAAAAGCTTCAGTACATATACTCAATATTTCGTTCGTTTATTTATGTAAGTTTGAGTTTTTATGTGAGGAGGGGTGAGGGGTGATAGTAAGGGTGGGTGGATGTTAATAGTTTTTTAATTGATTGCTTGAATCACGTCCAATATTCTCTGTATAGAATATCAGTTTCATAGACGAAGTTGCATAGAATTTTCATAGCATTCGGTGTATTTTACATTCACGAAACCAAACATTTGTATGGGAGAGGGTAGAGGAGGTAGGGGAATCGTAAAATTTGTGACGCAATTTTATTTCCTTTCTCTTGTAAGGTGATCGTACATCGTACTTTTAATTTGTTGGTTATTAGTTGATTTAATGAAATTGGTCGAAATCATACTTTTGTATGGGAGGGGGTAGAAGGGCAAGCGCGATTTCAAATCTTTTAACGTAACTTTATTTTAACTATTTTTGGTAGCTTTTATGGAAAATTTCAAATTGTTAGCTTTCAATAGTTAGGTGATAATTGATTTCTTAAAAATGGTCGAAAAAATAATTTTGTATGGGAGGGGGTAGAAGTTTTGAAGATATTCGACCAGTTAATATTTTAAACTTTAAAAAAAAATTTTGGAATGTATTTTACAAATTTTCAAGTTTTTACCTTAAAATTTCATTCAAAAATTTTCAGTTTATGTGTTTTTTTCATTGTACACGAAACACCTTTTGCACGTTAGACCCCCACTTCGATGCATAACGATTTTGGAACAAATTATTAATATTTTTCTATGTATATTAAATAGATGTACCGACGTGCAAAATTTAAACTTCATATCTTTTACCAGAGCCCTAAAAAAATTACTCAAAATTTTCAATATTTTTGCTTTCCACCTCCCTCCCCTTACACCCCACAACTCACATTTTTCACCAAAATTAAAGATTATATAGCTCTACAATCTGACAAATTTTTGGTTTGATATCTGTACTCATTTTGAGATATACCGATTTGTAGTTTTGGAATGGGCGCCATTTTTGAAATGCTCCCCAATTCCCATCACTACTATTATGTCCACATGTTATATTTTTTCATATTTCACTAGTAAATTTTGGTATACGTTTCAAGTTTCAATTACATAGCTTAAGAGACAGTCGAGATATTCATTTTTAAGTGTTTTTCTTTACACACACACACCCCCCCCCCTGACCCTCCCGCTTACAATAATTAGCCTCTTTCTAAGCTGAATCTGGTGAATCTATATGCCACCTTAATGGTCTCAAAATATAAATTTTTTGTGGTTAGTAATTTCGAAGATATAATCGTTTGAAAAAAAAAGTTCGGCTGGCAATTTGTTTTCAGCCCCCTCTTTTCGGACGCCAATGGATAAAAAAATTAAATTTTTTTTAGAGTTTGTCCCACAATCTTCTTCATACCTCTGCTGATTTTCAGCTCCCTATCTGCATTCGTGATGGAGATATTAGCAAGTAAAGTTTTTGACTCTTTCCCTCCCCCGCCTCCCCATTCCACCTAACACTCCCAAAAATTTAGATAATTAAGCTGACTTACCCAATCAACAATCTACCCAAAAACGAACATTCTACCTTTAACGGTCTCGCAGATATGAGTCCATATGTACGGCGTACGACGTACGGCGAGGCGGATTTTTTTTAGGTAATTTTTTTTTCTGTGACGATCACAATACTTTATTATAAGAATAATAAAGTAATAAAATATCTGCAAAATTTGGCTTCATTTCGTTGAGTGGTTTCTGAGATAATGGGTTATTTGTATTACATGTAATCATATGAGAAAGCCGTTTTAAAAATAAGCAGCTGAAGGACGCGGTCCTTGAATCGAGACGATTGGAGGCGACGACTCCAGAAGGCCGAGGTCCGATTTGGATTGTCGCGCCATTAATGATAATGATAAAACAAACTACCTAAGCAGCTTAAAAAGAATTTACAAAAAGCTTCATGGAGTCAAAATCTTAATTAATATTTAACAGACCAGCAAATTCCAAATGAGTATTGAAATAAATGACGTCGGAATTCCTAAGATCAAAAAATTCGAAATGAAGCTTAATAAGGAGATGTTTCCCCGTACCACAAACCACGAAATTATCATACTTAAGGCTATTCTGCTAGTTCAGAAATATTCCGAGTTCAACACGCGTCGGGAAGTTATTCGCAAAATATTGTTGCAAGCTAGGGGTTCGCCGGGATTAGTAAGACACAATTCGTTTAAAAATAAGTGATTATTTATTTATTCGCACTTTCACTTAATTCGGACTATATGGCACCACCCATATTGTTCTATCGTGTTCTTGCACCACAGATGTCGCTGAATGACCCACTGCTCGCTGAGAGCTACCGTGTTTTTATACCGTTTTCCCTAATTCTCGAAGCTTCCGTCGTATGTCTAGACCATACTGGAAGGTTCTAGATCTTTGATTATGGGTTTTTACATATTGGGGGACTGTTCTGTAAAATTCTGGCATATTCGGGAAAGATCATTGCCAGATCTATAACAATATCATTTATTTGTTCATATAGGGTGGGCAGTTAATTGGTTTCTTTTTAAAAATGCAATAAAATGAACAAAATTAAATTGTTTTCCTTGTATTATAGCTTCATTAGTAAAAGCAAACATTCCCATTAATGATGGAATACAACTTCGTTTAAGTGGCTGCCTCGGCTGGCTTCGCAGTAGCACTCCAATTTACCAAGACCATGTCGATGGTTTCGGGCTGTAGCTCACGGATTGCTTGGATGATATTGGCCTTAAGTGCTTGAATCGTTTCTGGATTGTTTGCATAACATCGGTCCTTCACAGTTCTCCAGAAAAAAAGTCCAAAGGGGTCAAATCGCAGCTCCGAATCGTCCAATTGACATCGCCAAACGCATAAAAACGAACTGTTTGGGCTACACCTCAATCACTTTGGAAATAAGTTTTCAATATTTCCCAACGTTGTTCAAGTGTAAAGCGACTGATTTCGTTCCGCGGAGGTATGATACTGACTTTCTGTCAATATTTCGAGCGGGAAACAGCTTTCAGTGTCAAAATAACCTATGTTCTAAAAAGAAACCAATTAATTGCCCACCCTGTAATTTTCAAAAATTAAAAAATATATAGCAATTCGATTTCACGGATCAAGAATCAATCATAAGTATGTTATGAGTTGTAATTGTTGCAGCCAGTGATGGACCCTACCGTACCAATGTCATACCGTATCACACAAAAGAAATATTAGAAATCAAGCCAATCCGGTCAAATAGTATGGTAGTCCATTAACGTGATTTAAATCATGCGTAACAATTTATTCTTTACTTCGCCGTAGAAACGTGTGAAACTTGATGAATTCTCTGTGGTTGTGTGACCGTAATGAACAAGTGGTTTCTGCCCGATTTGAAATTGAGAAAAAAAAAATCCAAGCAAGGGAACTCAACAATAATTTATGGTTTCTTGTAATCGATCTTTAACAACTTCACTCTGGTTCACATATGAAATTTAAGATTGATCGTTGATGTTTCAATCTATTCCGATTTTTATTGCGGACCAATGATACGTACGTAAAGCGAAATAAAAACTACACAAAAAAAACTGGATCAACAGTTTTCTTATTGGATGTAACTAGGTTGATAGTTAAGACTTTGATTTGCCTTTGAGATTTAAAAAAAAAAAAAACATAAACAAATCACTTTTGAATTTAATTATATTAACAATAATTGTCAATATTAAATTAGAAAGCAGTGCACTAGTATGACAAATCTTGAGGCTAGAAGTTACATTTAGTAAAATAGTAATATTAACTGACAACTAGTTCTTATTTCAAATTTTTTTGGTTACAACGAACTTACAAATATATTTATAAATGTGAAGTAGTGTTGTTATTTCAAAGCATAGTATTGGAAATAGCACTCTGCAATTATAATATAAATTTTTTTACTCGTCATAGAGGCTAGAGGGTAACGTGTTGGTCTACAATGCGAAGACCGTGAGTTCAAATCCCGGACGCATAATTCCAGGGCACTGGCTGAATGGGTATACCTTGGTCACCCCAATCTACGAAAATGAAAAATTAGAAGATAGAAGGTTGTGCGAAGGTCTAACTACCCTTCCACAATAAATAATGAAAAATGTTAAGGAACCTGAAGGCCAGGAGGCCAAGGCCCGATTTGGGCTGTAGTGCCATTGTCGAAGAAGAAGAGTATATCTTAGGTAGGTCACCCTATAATGCAATATACAGTAATGTCGATGCAAGTATAAGAATTGAAATGAAAAATTAGGCTAATTAAGTTGGAAAGAGACGTGGATAACAGGTTGCACTCGGTTTGGAAATGAACTAGCTGGCATTGCGTAAGTGTTAAATTGATAACTGCCCTGCCCAAGAACCTCCTTTCACTTAGTCTTCCCTAACCACTCTAACCTGCAGATTGACTTTCCACGCATCCTCAACTTGTCCCAAGAATAATAAAGTTTCGCCCGACTTGCTGGCAGTTTATTTAACACTTAATTGCGGATACGATCAATAGCTCCAGTACATATAATCAATATTTCATTCGTTTATTTATGCAAGTTTCAGTTTTCACGAGAAGAGAGGGGAGGGGTGATAGAAAGGGTGGGTGGATGTTAATATTTTTTTAATTGATTGCTTGAACCACGTCCAATATTCTCTGTATAGAATGTCAGTTTCATAGACGAAGTTGCATAGAATTTTCATGAAATTCGTTGTATTTTGCATTCACGAAACCAAACATTTATCCATACAAAGGGGGTAGAGGAGCTAAAAGAACCAAAAAATTGCAGTTTCATTTCGTTTCTCTTGTAAGGTGCTCGTACAAATTTTCAAGTTCGTAGCTTTTAATTAGTTGGTTATTAGTTGATCTTTTGAAATTGGTCGATATCATATTTTGTATGGAAGGGCAGGCGGGATCTCAAAACTTTTGACGCGATTTCAATTCAACTATTTTTATGCAAAATAGCTTTAAATAGTTAGTTGATAATTGATTTCTTAAAAATGGCCGAAAAAATAATTTTGTATGGGATGGGGTAGAAGTTTTGTATTCGATTAGTTCTATCTTGAACTTTTATAGGTTTTTTTATTATTTTCAAATGAATTTCGAAAATTTTCAAGTTTTTAGCTTAAAATGTCAATCAAGAATTTTGAGTTTTCTGTGATTTTTTTCTTCAATACACCTGTAACACTGTGAAAGTAAGCAATGAGGAGTTTGTTGGAGCCTTGAGGATGGCGACCTAACCCTGCCAGTGCCAAATACTAAATTCCTGACCTGACTGCCCCACACATTTATGAGGACCATTCACTCTCTCCTTTACTCACAGTAATGATCACTTCATTACAAATTTTACTGTTCTTGGCTTCCTCGAAGAGAATAGGGTATGGGAAACCTCTTCAGCTAACCTCCATGGTGCATATAAACATGTACAGTGGAGACTTGGTAACGAGAACCTCCCCTCCGACGAGCTAGCAGGTTACCTGGTTCAAATTATTATTTTTTCTTTATTTATATCAAATGGATGTATGCACGTGCAGAATTTGGGTATTGTATCTTTTACCAAAGCCCTAAAAAAATTAGTGAAGATTTTCGACATTTTGTCTCACTTCATAAATCCCCTTACACCCTGCAACTTAAAAAAAACTTATAAAAATTATAAGTCATATAGCTCTGCAATCTAATATCTGTATTCAATTTTGAGATATAACAGTTTCAATGTTAGGAGGTGCAAATTTTTTTAAATGTTCCACATTTCCCCCACTACTATTATGTCATGTTATATTTTTTAATATTCCGCTACTAAAGCTTAATATATGTATGTTACAAGTTTCAATCATATAGGTTAAGATATAGTCGAGATATTAATTACTTTATTATTCTCATAATAATGTATTATGATGGACACAGGAAAAAAAATTTGCATTTTTTCGCGTTTCATGACTAAAGTAGCCTAAAAATGCATAAAAAATCTGTCTGTCTGTACGCCTTACATATGGACTCGTATCTCTCAGATCTTTTAAGATAAGAAGTTGATTTTTATGTGATTTGAAAGCTGGGTAAATGAGTTCGGCATTTTGGGGAAAGTAAGGTAAAAGGGGAGGCGGGGGAGGGGAAGAGTCGTAAACTACACTTGCGGATATCTCCACTACGAAAATTTTTTTTCTTATGCAGTAGAGTCTGAAAGGAGAGGGAGCTAAAAACAAATTGTTGGTGGATTTTTTTTAAATAAATACAGGGTTAGACGATTGAACTGTTACCTATTCAAACGGCCATATTTTTTTTGTGTGAAATTATTTTTTATTGATTCAAATTAGAAAAATGTGTAGAAATAATCAAAATTTCAGAATCCATTCACTTTAGCTCGATGTGGCCACCTTTTACCTTGACTATGGCCTTCAAACGGTTAAAAAATGAGTTGCATGCTGCACGAATGTGATGTTGCGGTATTTTTTCCCATTCCCGTACAATGGCTTTCTTCAGCGCATCCATACTGGCATATTTTTTAGTCCTCACCTTGCTCTCCAAAATACCCCAGATGGAATAGTCCATCGGATTTGCATCTGGCGAATTCGAAAGCAATTGTGTGGACGAAATGAAGTGTGGAACATGGTTTTTTAACCATTCTTGGTTCACACGAGCTTTATGAGACGATGCCGAGTCTTGTTGGAACGTCCATGGTCTACGACCGAATTGTTTGCGTGCCCACGGCTCTAAAGCAGCTTCCAAAACATTTTCCCGAAAATAAGTCGCATTGACTTTGACACCAGGCTCGATGAAAACGATTGGACAGCGTCCATCGGCGGTCACAGCTGCCCATACCATTACTTGAGATGGAAAATTACTTCGGGTGGCCGTTCGTAGGCTCAAATTTTCGTAAGTGCTTTCAGTTAAGTAAACACGATAATTTTGAGAGTTTATGAACTGCTCAATAGGGAAATTTTTCTCGTCAGAGAACACAATGTTTGGATTCGCCACGTTCGAGTAAGCGTAACAACTCCTTTGCTCTTTCGAGTCTAACTTTTTTTTGCTTAGGTGTAAGATCGTGAGCCTTTTGAAACTTGTAAGGCTTTACCTCGAGCTCATTTTGAAATATGCGTCGGATGCTTCTCTGGGATATTTGCAGTTCCTTGGCAATTCGATTACCACTACGACGCGGATTTCGTTCAAGTCGAGCCTTCACTTTCCGAACCATTTCAGGTGATGTTGCTGTTTTTTTTTTTCGTCCACCACCATAGCGTTTGACAATGCTGCCTGTATCATTATAACGATTTATGGTGCGATACACAAACATTTTATTCACTTTGAGATGGCTGAGCTCACGAACAATAGCTGGTTTTAATTTTCCAGCCAAATATAACGCAATCACACTATTGCGTTTAACTTCCATTTCGAATAACTTTTGTTCTATAAAACTTAGACGCAAATGCCAGTGGTAGCTTGTAAACAATATAAAGAGCTGTCATTGGTATGAATTTGACATAACTATCATTATCGGTTTGCCAGATATACTGGTGTGAAGTTGGTAACACTCGCCTAACCCTGTATATCTAAGGTCCATATTTTAGGACCTTTTAGATAGTATATAGCTCCAGTATTATTAACTTTGAAGGATGCAAATAATTATTAGGGAGAGGGTTGCAAAGAAAAACACTTAAAACTAATATCTCGACTAACTCAGAAACAATGTAATTCAAACTTAAGACATATATTAAGATATGCTAGGGAAATCTGAGAAAAAGATAATATTTGGACAAAATAGTAGTGGGGGAAATGATGAGCATTTCAAAAAGTATGCGCTTTCCTAAATTTCAAACCGATATATCTCAAAATCTCATAAAGATATTAAGTTGAAATTAAGTCAGGTTGTAGAGCTCTATGGTTGATTTATAATTTTGCAAAAAATTTCAAGTTGTTGGGTGTAAGGAGAGAAAGGTGGTGGGCCAAAATGGTCGAAAAATTTTAGTAAATTTTTTAGGGGTCTGGTAAAACATACAAATTTCAAATTTTGCACGTGCAAACATCCATTTGATATACATAAAGAAAAAATAACAATTTGAACTAAAAATGTTATCCACCGAATGGAGGCTCTAACCTGCATGAGGTGTTTCAAGTAAAAAAAATCACAAATTTTGCGATTCTCTTACCTCTACCCTCCCAAAGAAATTTCTGGTTTCGTGCCTTTAAAATACACCGAATTCCATGGGAATTCTACGGCAACTCAGTTGATAAAACTAACATTCTATGCAGACAATATTGATCGTGACTCAAGCAATCATTTAAAAAGTTATCAACATCCACCCCCCCCCCCCCCGCCTCCTCCTCTCCATACAAACCCAAACTTACATAAATAAACGAATGAAATATTTATTATATTTACTAAAGCTATTGATCGTAATCGCATTTAAGTATTATACAATTGACAACAGCCTGCCCTCGAATCTCCATTCATTTAGTCTTCCCTATCCAGGTTGGGGTCTGTGCAATGACTTTTCACGCATCCTGAACTCGTCTAGAGAATATCGAAGATGAGCCCGACTTGTTGGTAGATTTTTTATAAGTGTTTTTCTTTGCAATCCTAGCTTAAACGAGGTTGGCCGAACCCATTTCGGGATTTTCAAACATTTAGCATACGTCGTAAACGGATAGGATGTCCAGTGTAACGTGCATAACAGCTTCAAACCGAATCTTTCTTCTTTTTGTAACTACAGAAAAATAGTGCCGTGGGCTCCAGAATTTCGAACTCCGGAATATTAGATTTATATGTGGATCCGTTCGTTCAAACCCTTCCAAGAAACATAGTCCTGTAGGCAATGGCATTAAATGCTACCACGGATTTGGCCGCACAACATTTATACCAGAATATATATATGTGTAGCAAGGTTGAAACCCCTTTCGACACTGTGAAATATGGGTTAAGAAAATTAACTAAAATTTTAAAGGGCCTTAGGATTCATTATATTGGAGAAATAGAAAAATTATGATTCAAGGTAGAAAATTAAATTTTTATTGTGTTCATTTTTTTAATATACTTATAATCTTTCAAACAATTTCTTATTCATCAAGCTGGACAAATAACTTGAACCAAATAGTATACATATGAGTAGACTAAGAAACACTTTAATTTAATAACAACACTATGGGTTGAAAAAAAACACTTGCTCATTACTCAAATTAGGTTGTGTTAATAAAATAGTCTCATTCTACGAATCGTATTTATCTTAATACCAACTTAGAAATATGATCGGCAGATGAGTAATGATTCAGTGTCGTTTTGAGATTGCAGAAAAATTTACAGTCTTCACATTTATTACAAGACTATTCAATAAGATGCCTCAATTCCGAACTATGTAAATATATCCGCGTTGCACCAGGGTGATGTTCTTCACACAAGTTTCAATTCCAAAGTGATTTTAGAGAAAATCTCAATCTGCTCTGTAATATTCACCTGTTCACTAGATTGATAACACACTATCAACACACATACCAGTATAAGAATGTGTGCGATTCTTTTTTTATCATATTTTATTTCGAAAATTTCCTACATTCTTCACCGATACCAACATGCTTCTCTATAATTGTATTAAATGCTCGTTATCTCCATTATCAACTACGATTTTATTAATTTGTTCGAGTTGAAATCGAAAAAGTGGAAAACTTAGTTGTTCGTGACGAATATCAGGTGTAAGGAGTGAATTTCTATCTCTAAGACGGTAAATCGTTCACATACTAAAAAAAATTACAAATTTCTGTTTAGTGACTAATAAATAATGAAATTTGAAACTGTGCGTAAGAACGATAAGTTGGTAAATTTTGTTTGGTTTTCGTCAGTTTTACAGTGATTTTGTTTATAAAAACGTATAATAAACGGATTGTAATCAATTTCTTAAGGTCAGATTAATTTAATAAAGACATGTGATTTCTTCGATTTTAATTCATTTAAAAATTGTTTATGAAACACTTCAGCTTGCAATGACCACCAGACCAACCTTTCACATAAACAATTACAAATATAAAAAAAAATGTTTGTCAGAGGTGTCTTATTCTTCAAGTTTATTATTTCCGGATCTTCTTTTTTCGCTTTAGTCACTCTTTAAACAAATTGTATTTTTTCGAAAGTGTTACTTTACGAACAAAGTAGGGCGTCCCTCAACATAGACACTTTATAATCGTTATATTATTTTGATTCAGATTTTTTAATCTTGTATTTATGATATTCATGCCAGACAAAGCGCCAAGACCCGTCGGCAAAAAACGATATCGAATTTAATTTTCTTAACTAAACACACTTACATCGAAATTGAAGACACATCACTTTGTTATTTATAAGGCTAGAAACCATACTGAAAAAATTCTGATTCAAGAATAACTAAATCGTGGTTCTTTGAATTTAGATTGGATGCACATCTGTCACCTTCCTATCGATGAGAACTTTAATTTTTATTCACCTAGAGAAAAAACGTATTTCGTTCTAACTATGTATATTTGCACAATATACATATAATATAATCGAATAAAATAACCACAACATGACAGACAAGAAAAGTGATGTATATGGTGATTTATGGTAGTCGGTCCAGATTTCTTAAAAATAAAGAACATTGGCGGGAAATTTCCACTGAATCTCCATATCTTTCACTTCCTCTGACTATTAACATTCTGTATTTAACGGGACAGATACATGAAATAGCACATTTAAGTGAAAATGTAGTGACGATTTCGCCAAAAAAATAAATAGTTTAATGCATGCAACGGATCTCAAAATCTTTAGAACAGTCAATAGTGAATTTTCTGCGGGAGGGGTAAGAAAGAGTGGAGGAAAGCTTATATTTTTTTAATAACTTGGTAAGTCAATGTTTCGTGCTGATATTAGCGAAGCTTTCAAATTTTTCAAGAAAGTTTTCAAGAAAGTTATACATTGTCTATTTGAAGTAATTTTTTTATGGGAAGGGTAGTAGGAGTGGAGCGAAGTTAATACTTTTTTCCGCACTCATTGCAATTATTAAAAGACAAATTTTATCAAAATTTCAAGTTTTTAACAATTCTTAGTTTTAATGAAAATCGATATAATGCATTTATAGAAATTGTGCATTTATATGGGAGCGGGTAGAAGGAGTGAGCGGATCAGAGCAACATTAATGGTATTCACATGAATATACTTAGGTAAAATTTTCAAATTGATAGCTTTTTGAAGAAAAAAATTTATTTCTTGAAATTCCCCAGTTGAAGATTTACTTTGGATTGTACATTTAAATAGTTTAAAGATTTTTCTGAACGACTTCTAGCTCTACCATAGACTCCTACTACTGCAACAAAACCGTAAAGTATCTAAGGTGAATCCATTTGTGTAAAAGGTACTTAGACAGATAAAGTAAACAAAAAGAATGAAATGGTTGGCACTTTTACGGATTCATTAAGTAAACTACTTTACCGAACGACTAAATAATGTTTAATTGACTTTGGAAAAGACAATTTAAAAACATAACAGAACTACGATCGTGCGAAACTCTAGATGAAGAGAATTTTTTTCATTTTAAGAAATTTTTTGGGGAAGTGGTAGAGGGGGTGACGACATTGTACTAATGTTTTCACATCACGCTAAGGTTGCTATCAAAATGTTTTATACAAAATTTAGGATTCAAAAAATTTAAAAGGTACTGAGAAATTAGTGTATTAGATTTAGTGAAATTGTGCAGTTTGTATGGGGAGTGAAGGAGTGTGGAGCGATTAATGAATTTTTCAGAAATAACTGTAAATATCGTTTAATTGCCATATTTTAAATTGCAGATCAGTAACATTCACTTAGAGATCCCAACAAAAAACGCGAATACAACACTAAGCTACGCGAAAAGTCATCCACATTGGTTGAATATGAAATGCACACACTGGACGCCAATAGGGAGGCAATCAAAGACACTTTTCTAACCAGTGCTGAAGAATCTGTGGGATATGTGCAAAGCGGTGAGAAACCCTCGATATTGCAAGACACATGGGACAAGGTTGACAATAGGAAAAAATCCAAATTGGCAATCATCTCTCAACCCGATGTCAACCAACGCACGCCCGACCTGAGGCAGAACTACCGTGATGCTCATATACAGCTTAAAAAGGCTGTTAGACGCGACAAGAGAAAGGCCATTGAAGATCTGGCAAACAAGGCAGAATCTGCGGCTTACCTAGGGGATATGGGCTCACTATTCAAAATCATGAAACAGTTGACGAACAGGAATTTCACCGCCAACCACCTGGTGAGAGATGTCAACTGAACTCTCCTTAATATGAGTGAACACCAGTTGCGGCGATGGAAGGAATACTTCTCTGATATTTCAAACATCTTGTCAGAGGAAGATATTCCGGAAAAAGAACAACTACCAAACATCCAACCGTAACAATCCTCTATTAGAGATGATCCCCCAGATAAGGAAGAGATAGTTTCCGCCATTCAGTCGATGGCGGGAAGGAAAGCTCCAGGTATAGACGGACTACCAACCGAACTCTTCAAAGCGGACCCGGAAATAACAGCCGATATACTCTTCCCACTCTTTACTGAGGTGTGGAATGAAGGAAGATATCCGACTGAATGAAAGGCGGGCGTCATTGTGAAAATTCCGAATAAGGGCGACCTTCGGGATTGTGGCAATTGGCGTGGTATATGTCTGCTTACTGCCGTATCAAAAATTATGGCTAGTGATGTCGTCGAGAGCTCTCTCGAAGTTTATCAGGCTGGATTCCGTAAATGGTCGCTTTGTACCGACCACACAAATACCCTACCTCATGTTTGTGGACTTCGAGAAGGCTTTCGACAGCGTTAAGCGAGATTAGATATGGAATGCTTTGCGTAGGAGAGGTATTCCAGATAAGGTCATAGCAATGATTAAAGAATCCTACGAAGATGC
This sequence comes from Chorisops tibialis, assembly GCA_963669355.1. Taxonomy (NCBI): domain Eukaryota; kingdom Metazoa; phylum Arthropoda; class Insecta; order Diptera; family Stratiomyidae; genus Chorisops; species Chorisops tibialis. The sequence continues at coordinate 91,746,719 of OY770263.1, forward strand.
AAAGTGTCGCGTCTTGCATAGAGGAGAGCTGTCCGAGAGCTTTCCTGTGCGAACGGGTGTCAGACAAGGCTGCATATTATCACCAGCCCTGTTTCTGGTGGTAATGAATGACATCTTGAAGGCTACACTGGAAGGTGGGGAAGGTAAAGGTTTTCAATGCAGACTATTTAACATTTTAAGTCACCTTGATTATGCTGACGACGTGTGTGCTTGCACATAACCGTTCGGACATAGAGTCAAATGTTCGCTCGTTGCATTCTAAATGCAAAGAGGCGAGACTGAAAATAAATGTGCGTAAAACCAAGTACATGCACATGAGTTCGAACGCAAGCACACCAATAGTTCTTAACGGACAGCATGTGGAAGATGTGCAAGATTTTTGCTATCTCGGAAGCATTGTCAGCATTGCCGAAAAGGATGTTGAGGCTCGACTAAATAAAGCTCGTCAGGCATTCGGTATCCTTTCCCCTTTCTGGAGGTTAAGAGAGATCGCCCTTCGCACGAAGCTGCGAGTTTTTGACGCATACGTCAAATCCGTCTTGTTATATGGTTGTACTACGTGGAAAGTGACCGTTCGGCTTACCAAAAAACTACAGACTTTCGTGAACTAATGCCTCCGACACATTTTAGGAATATTTTGGCCAGAAGTGATCTCCAACGAAGAACTTTGGAGTACAACTGGCCAAACTAAAATAGGTATTGAGATTCAAATGCGGAAGTGGCAGTGGATCGGTCATACTTTGAGGAAACCAGAGCGAAACATTGCCAAACAGGCTCTGGATGATAATCCACAAGGAAGACGTCGGGTTGGTCGACCACGTAACACATGGAAGCGAGTAGTTGAGCAGGAGGCCAGATGAATAAAGAAGTCCTGGCAACAGCTTAAGGCCGATGCTCAGGATCGCGCCTTGTGGAAGAGATTTGTTTCTGTCCTATGCCCCTATAGGGGGTCCTAACAGGAATTTGATTGATTGAACATTCATACTTTTCAGGAAAATCGACTTTTTGTAAAGTTGTTGAATTGTGCCAAATTGTATGGGAGGGGGTAGGAGGAGTGAGGCTAATCGCTTATTTGTTTTTTTTTGGTTTTACTAATAATTCTAAATAAATATTTAGTGCACAATTTCAGCTCGATAAATTGTATACGCACTGAGTAAATTGGCTTAGAGCATTTGATGAAAAAGTGGAATTTGCATGGGAGGTGGTGGAAGGAGGGGGAGGGCTCAAATAATTTGTATACAATAGAATGATATTATCATAATAGTACAAATTGCAGATCAATAGCATATATACTTTTTGAGAAAAGTCGTTTATTGGCAAATGGCGTAATTGTGTGGGAGGGGGTAGAAGGAGTGGAGCGATTTGAGGCGTTCACGAACTTGTCCTTACTTTTTTGTCAAAAACAATGTGTACAAAATTTGAACTTTCTAGATCAACGCGTTCTCAAGCTAAAGAGGACACGGACGGACATCAGGTTTTGAGATTTATGAGTGATTATATGAACTTCTGTATCATTAATTTTTTTCTTCAAGCCTTATTTCTTAGCGTTACAAACTTTGTGTCAAACTTATAACACTCTCAGATTTCATCAAGAGTATATTCAGATTTCATCTTGAGTAGAAACATAACAGGACTACGATTGGACGTAAAACCCAATCTTGCGATACTCTAGATGAAAGAGAAATTTTTTGATTTTAAGAAATTTTGTAGGGGAAGTGGTACAGTGGTTGACGACATTGAATTAATTTTTTCTTATCACAATTAAGGATTCAAAAGTTTAATAAGTACTGAGAATATTAGTATATTGGATTTAATGAAATTGTGCAGTTTGAATGGGAGGTGGTAGAAGGAGGGACGAGATCTTAATGACTTTTTTAGAAATACCTATAAATATCATGCTTTTGATATACGGTAAAATGTAGATCAGTATAATTCATACTTTTCAAAAAATCCATTTTACTTTATTATTTTAATAATAAAGTATTGTAATCGACGTAAAAAACAAAAAAAAATTTGCTTCCCTGAAATTTTGTTTTTTCGCGTTTCAGGACTAAAATAGCCTAAAAATGCAAAAAAAAATCCGTCTGTCTGTACGCAGTCCGCCGACGTATACGCTCATCGCACATTAACTCCCACAATCCTTCAAGATAGAAAGTTCATTTTTGGGGGGATTATAAATAGTTGTGGATCTCAGGCAAATACCCATTTTGGGGGGTGTATGGGTTCAGGGGAAGGCGGGGGAAGCGCTTAAATCGAAAAATACGAATTCAAATATCTCAACCATGGTAACAGCTAAAACTCAACGTTCATGTAGAGGGGTTTGTGGGACAACTTTTCAAAATAATTTTTTTTTTATCCATTGGGGTGCAAAAAGGGGGAGCTAAGAACCAATTGTCGACTGAATTTTTTTTTTTTCAAATGATTACATCTTCGAAATTACTTACCATAACAAATTGATATTTTGAGACAATTAAGATGGCATATAGATCTAGTAGAATCAGTTTAGATAGAAGCTAATTATTGTAAGGGGGAGGGTTAGGAGGATGCAAGGAAAAACACTTAAAAATGAATATCTGGACTGTCTCTTAAGCTATGTAATTGAAACTTGAAACGTATACTAAGCTTTACTAACAAAATATGAAAAAATATAACATGTGGACATAATAGTAGTAGGGGAAATTGGGAGCATTTCGAAAATGAAAATGGCGCACTTCCAAAATTGCATATCGGTATATCTCAAAATTGAGTTCAGATATCAAATCAAAAACTTGTCGAATTGTAGCGCTATATAGTCTTTAATTTTGGTAAGAAATTTAAGTTGGGGGCTGTAAGAGGAGGGAGATGGAAAGCAAAAATGTTGAAAATTTTGAGTGATTTTTTTATGGCTCTGGTAAAAGATACATAGTTTAAATTTTCCACGTCGACACATCTATTTTATGTACACTGAAAAAAAAAGAATAATTTGTTTTTAAATTGTTACGCACCGAAGTGGCGGTCTAACGTGCACAAGGTGTTTCATGTGCAATGAAAAAACACATAAACAGAAAATTTTTGAATGAAATTTTTAGGTCGAAACTTGAAAATTTGCGAAATGCATTTAAAAAAAATCTCTATAAGTTTGAAGCTTAACTGGTTGAATATCTTCAAAATGTTTACCCCCCCCACCCATACAAAATTATTTGTCGACCATTATTAAGAAACCAATTATCACCTAACTACTAAAAGCTATCAATTTGAAAAAAAAAAAACACAAAACACAAAAACTTACAAAAATAGTTGAAATAAAATTGCGTTAAAAGTTTTGAAATCGCACTTGCCATTTTACCCCCTCCCACACAAAAGTATGATTTCGACCAATTTCATTAAATCAACTAATAACCAACAAATTAAAAGCTACAAACTTTTCCACGCATGAGCATTTTGTCCCAAAAATAATAAAGTTTCGCCCGACTTGTTGGCAGTTTATTTTGTTAAGTTGTGAAATTGTGTCTGGTTGTATGGGAGGGGTTATAAGGGGTAAAGCTGACAGTCTGTTTTTTTTTTGTCTTACTAATAATTCTAAATAAATATGAAGTGCACAATTTCAGCTAGATAAATTTTATTCGCACTGAGTAAATTGGCTTAGAGTATTTCATGAAAAAGTACAGTTTGTATGGGAGGGGGTGGAAGGAAAAAAAGGACGCAAATACTTTTTATACAGTAGCTTGAAATCATCATAAAAGTAATATATTCCAAATTTCAGGTCAATAGCTTTTACATTTTTCGAGTGAATCCGTTTATTGTGAAATTGCGCAATTGTGTCATTTTGTATGGGAGGGGGTATAAGGGATAGAGCGATTTGGCCCGTTTACGAACTTGACCTTACTTTTTTATCAAAACTGACGCGTACAAAATTTGAACTATTTAGCTCAACGCGTTCTCAAGCTAGTGAGCGCACAGACGAGCGGACAGACGGACGGACATCCGGTTTGAGATTTTTGAGTGATTATACGAACTTCTGTATCATTCATTTTTTTCTCCGAGCCTTATTTCTTGGCGTTACAAACTTTAGAGCAAACTTATAATTCTCTCAGATTTCATCTAGAGTATAAGAATAAGAAAATGCAAATATTATAAGCAAACTTTTTTTTATAATTTGTGACGAAAAGTTGTTTTATTTTCCGTAACCGAAAAATAAACCATTGCACGGAGGGAACTGGTTAGAAAATTTTCTAAATTTTAAACCAGAGTGAAATATCGCCAATCAGGCTTTGGATCATAGTCCACAAGGAAGACGTTTGGTCGACCATGTAGCACATGGAAGCGAGCAGTTGAGGTGGAGGCCAGAGGAACAAACAAGTCCTAGCAATAGCTTAATGCCGATGCTCAGGATCGCGCCTTGTGTTAGAGAGTTGTTTCTGTCCTATGTCCCTAAAGGGGATCTTAACAGGAATTTGATTGATTGATTGATTCTTTTTCAATAGCACTACAGCCCAAATTTTGTCTTCGGCTGTAATTCTTTAGCAGTTTGCTGATATAATATTTTTACTACCCTTGATTTCTCCATTCTTGATTTCTCGTAACTCGCTACGGACTAAGGTACGAGGATGTCTCTTAGCACTATAAACTGTAAAGTATCTTATTTTATTTTAATAAAACATAAAAATAACTATATTCTCTGAGCGATAGATAGATTTACTCGATGGCCGCAAGCGTATCCTCTCAAGGATGTGAGCACAATTTTAGTCGCCAAGAAATGTGCTCACCAATATATTGCACGGTTTGGAATTTCTATCTTGATTACCACTGATCGTGGCATCCAATTCGAATCGAAGCATACCACCCACAAGCAAATGGTACGGTAGAGCGAAACTCTGTACATCTTAACATTTTATATACAAATATTCATTTACATAAGTATTATTATTAATTATTAGATGAATAATTAATACATAAATAAATTATGTTATATATTGTATAAATTTATTAATATATACTTACTTACTTACGATGGCGCTACAGCCCAAATCGGACTTTGGCCTCCTGAATGCTTTGCCTCCATCCATCTCGGTTCAGTGACCGCGTCCTCCAGTTTGAAAATCTTAGCAGTGATTTGCTGTCTGAGTCAATCGAATCCTCCCAGCGCTTTCGTGGTTTTCCGACCGGTCTTTGTCCGTTGACTTTCCCTTTTAGTGTGCGTTTGGGAATTCTTCCGTCATCCATCCGCTCCACATGACCAGCCCATTGTAATTTTTTAAATTTTATGAGGGTTGACACTTCTGGATTGTCGAAGATGGCATACAATTCTCTATTGTATCGTATTCTCCAGATCGAGTCTTCCCTCACAGGTCCGAGGACTCTTCTGAGGACCTTTCTTTCAAAGGCGTTAAGTCGTTTTTCGGACGCCTGAGTTAATGTCCACGTTTCGCTGCCATAGCATAGCACAGGTCTTATGATTGTTTTGTATAGCTTAAGTTTTGTTTTCCTGTGCACGTTCTTGTTTTTGATTATTGGAAGTACCGAATAATAAGTCTTGTTTGCCATCATTATCCTTCTTTTAATTTCGATGGGTTCGCTTCCATCCTTCGATAGATTTGCCCCTAGATATATGAAGTTGTCTACGTTTTCTAGGTTATAGTCTCCTACTGTAATATTTTGTCTGATTGGCGTCTTTTTCCTAGTTTGCGTCATAATTTTTGTTTTGTTTTCATTAATGCGTAGTCCAACTTCCCTTGCTACCGAGTCAAGGTTTACAAATACTTCCTTAGCACTCTCCAGAGATCTTGCAAGGATATCTATGTCGTCGGCATATGCTACGAGTTATGTGGATTTGAAGCATAGTGTTCCCTTGGTGTCAACGGGAAGTTTCCGAACAACATATTCGAGTGTTAAGTTGAAAAGCATTGGTGCGAGGCCGTCACCTTGTTTAAGGCCGTTGTCTGTTTTAAAACTGGAAGTCAGATCGTTTTCTACTCTGACTTGTGACAAAGACTGAGTCATTGTCATTCTTGTCAGTCGAACCAGTTTCGGTGGGACTCCAAACTCCAACATGATTTTATACAGTACGCGCCTGTCGATACTGTCGTATGCTTGTTTGAAGTCAACAAATATCTGGTGCACATCAATATTATATTCCCAGCACTTTTCCAGCACCTGTTTAACTGAGAATATCTGGTCCGTGGTTGAGCGTCCAGCTCTAAATCCGCCTTGGTATTCACCAATTACTTTATCAGCATAGGGCTTAATTCTCTTTTCTAGAATTTTCGTCAAAATCTTATAAGACGTACACAACAGAGATATTCCTCGGTAGTTTTCGCAGCAGAGTTTGTCACCTTTTTTATAAATTGGACATATGATGCTCTTGCGCCAATCTTCAGGAAGTATCTCCTGCGTCCATATGTCCGCGACTAATCTATGTAGGAGATGCGCTATGCAGGTGTCGCCGGCTTTCAGAAGTTCAGCTGGGATTTGATCAGTGCCCGGCGCTTTGTTGTTTGGGTGGTTCCTTAGGGCTGTTTTTACTTCTTCGAATGTGGGAGGACTCAAAGCGGATCCTTCATCAGCTGTTACATCAGTTATACCTACTATTGTATCTGCTGCTGCTGTTCGTGTAGGTGATGGGCTCGGGTTAAGAAGGTGTTCAAAATATTGTGCCCATCTTAGTTTTATATCTTCCGCGTTACTTATAATGTTCCCTTCCGCATCCTTGCATAGGGTCGTTTTCGGTTTGTAACCTTCTTTCATCCTTTTGACAAGGGAATACGCGGCTCTTGTGTTGTGTAATTTAAATTATTCGTCCATGTTTTTAATTTCGTCATTATTGTACTTCCGTTTTTTTTGTCTGCATATTTTGTTTGCAAATCGTCTAAGATCCTTGTACTTGTCTTGTTTGGCTCGTGTCGGCCGTTCCGTTAATATTTTGTAAGCTTCATTTTTTCGTTCTAAGGCATCTTGGCATTCTTTGTCGAACCAATCATTTCTTTTGCGCCGGGGTTGTTGTCCTATCACCTCCTTTGCGACAGATGTAATGCCATCTTTGATTTTTTGCCACATTTCTTCTATTGGCATGCTGACAGTGGTATTCAGCATTGTCGCGAAGTGCCTCTCCAAGGCTAACGCATATTTCGCAACTATTTTCTCGTTTTTGAGTTTCCCTATGTCGAATTTAGGAACCGGTTGTATTTTTGAGTGTCCTCGGTTTGCGATTCGACATCGAAACTTGGTCTTTACCAAATAGTGGTCTGTGTCGCAATTAGCCCCTCGACATGTACGCACGTCGAGAATGCAGGAGGCCGTCCTTTTCTCTATTAGAACATGGTCTATTTGATTGAATGTTCTTCCGTCGGGTGAAGCCCACGTTCTCTTATGAATGTAACGATGCGGGAAGCATGTCGAGCTTACAATAAGGTTTTTGCTGCTGGCGAAATCAGTCAGCCTCTGGCCGTTATCATGGAGACTATGCCTTCCAATTGTCCCTATGTATGCTTCTTCTTTGCCCACTTTCGCGTTAAAGTCACCTAATACTATTTTAATATCATTCGACGGAAGGCAGTCGAATGTTGATTCTAAGGTGCTGTAGAAATCGTCTTTAACTTCGTCGTCTTTGTCTTCCGTTGGGGCGTGGACATTAATAAGCCAAACATTAAAAAAACTTGTTTTGATGCGGATTGCACACAATCGTTCATTGACGGATTTGAAGTTGGTAACTTGGTGTTTAAACTTCTTGTCGACGATAAACGCAACTCCAAATTCCCGGCTTCCCGATGATTTCCCACTTTTGAAAATTGTGTGCGATCTTAAGTCATTAATCTCGTTACCTAATAATTTAGTTTCTTGGAGTGCAATTATGTTTATATTGTATTTGACTGCCTGTTCCAGAAGCTCTCTCACTGCTCCTGCTCTGTACAGGGATCGCACGTTCCAAGATCCGAAGGAATAGTCCATTTTTCGTTTGCGTGGTCGTTGCCGTTGAATCAATCCAGTCCGAGGCGTTGCTTCAGGTTTCGAAACGGGTGTGTTTTTTCCGAGGATGAGTTGTTAACACATCGCCCAACCCCCAACTTGGAGGGCCATATTATTATAGTGCTAGAATTTTTCTGTTTCATTAGCACTCGCGCCCATCAGTTCAGCAAGTCAAGTCCGGATGGACAAGACCAGGATCCGGTGGCTACCACGAGGAGGTATGATGAGCACAATTGATGTGTATATGACAGTTACAACACTGGGCGTCGCCTAATGACGCCGATCAGATGCCTACCTTGTCTATACCCATCCAACCACCTTATTAATATATAATCTTTACATATTATTATATAATACACTTCGTTTCATATTTATAACCCACCAACCGATTTGAAATTATTTTCGTCATAAGATAATTTTACCCCAAATTAAATATAAGGAAAGATTGAGAAACTCTGTGCAATGATTTTTCTGTAAATCATTTCTCATTACCGTCTTTTTGCTGCAGTTCTTGGAAATTCGTCATTTTTGTGCATTTCATTTTTATAACCCACATGGTGATTAGTGCAGTTAGAAATCGACACACTGAATCAGTTTAGTTGTTGTTTACAAGAGGGTTTCGTAATAATCTGATTATTTAAAATGCCGCGCAGTGTATCTTTAAATGATGTTGAAAAGGGTGAAATTTTAGCGTACAAAGATGATGGTTTGAACATAAGGGAAATCTCGAGAAAAGTTCCTCGCAGCCGCCGTGTAATTCGAAACTTTTTAAAAGAGCTGGAGTTATATGGAAAAACGGAGCAAAAGAAAAAGAAAACTGTCTCCGCGGGGAGAGAGGAAAATTCGATACTAAGTTGCAATAAATTAGCAGCTCTTGTCCGAACGAAGATGTCAAAAACAACGGTTTGGAGAACCATTCAACGTAATCCTAACATTTCTAGAGGTAAAGTGAAGAGTACTACACTACTATTAGATCGCCATTAGAAAGCTCGGATGGAATTCTCAGAAAACCACATGACTACAGATTGGTCTTCTGTAAGACATACTGGCTTTCGTACTTCTGCATTGTTTAAGCTTAAGATTTCATTTTCAAGTGATATTTTCTGATGACAAAAAATCGAACTCAGATGAACCCGATGGATTTAATTCTTGCTGGCGCGATCTGAGGAAGGAACCTGTCTATTTCTCGAAGAGAAATTTTGGAGGCGGTTCTGTGTTGTTGTGGGGAGCATTTTCTGTTGCAAGGCTTTTGGATATACAATTTATTTCATCGCGGATGAACAGTACAGATTACATCCAAGTACTCGAAAACAGTTTACAATCGAGAAAAAAACGACGAAAAAGGATGCCCTATTAATCATTAAGTATTATGTGAAATAAACACTTTATTTTGTTGGAAACTTCAACTGGGTTATATGTATATATGAAACGAGCAAAAAACGTATAATAGCTGGAACTGTTGCAAAAATAACGAATCCTTGCAATAATTTACCTACAAATTTCAGCTCCAGGCTTTCTACATTTAGCAATCAAATACAAAAGCATAATAATTTTCCGAGTGGAAATAACCTAAAATTTCTACTTGGGTTACAAATATGAAACGGAGTGTATATTGATTTTTGATTTATTTCTTAATTTATATAAATGAAACTCTGTAAAAGCTTCATTAATGGCTCGCAACAACACCAAAAATTGGAGTGATACGCTACCACTAATTCTATTAGGACTTCGTACTACACCCAAAGATGATTTGAAGTGTAGTCCTCCAGAATTAGTCTACGGAGAAACATTACGCGTTTCCGGAGATTTCTGATTAACAAAAATATATTCAGGTGAACCACTTTCAAGCGATTTTGTAAAACAGTTAAAAACTCAAATGCTAAATATTCAACCAACACAACCATGGAGTAGAATTCAATCCAATGTTTGTCTCCCAAGTTCTTTTGAGAATACAGAATCTGTTTTCGTTCGCACAGACAAAGTTAAAACAGGATTAGCTCAACCTTATGAAGGTCCATATAAAATAATTAGAAAATTTAAAAAAAATTTCATTGTGGATATAAACGAAAAAAAAAAAAATAATTAGTATTGACAGATTAAAACTGGCATATAGCAGTAATGACACCGGGTCTCCTGATTGCATCAAGCCAAGAAGGGTTTCATTTGAAATAAAGTAACGCTATGCTGGAGGGGGCGTGATGTAGCGACATCGACACTTAGTTTTATTCAACTTAAAAATCGAACTACTACGTAAAACTCTTGACGTGATTTTACTTAGTTCTGATTTTATATAAAAGAAATACTTTTGCGCTGTGAATCATCTAAACAGGTCATGTACCTTAAAAAAAATAGTAAAAATAAAACAAAATAATATATTATTGAAATAAAATGAAAAAATTCGCGTTCAATCGCAGTTACGATGCGCAAAATTCGAGCAAATTTTGATCGTAATCATTTGACTTCTGGAACGTGCGCAACCTACTAAAAAAATTCCAAGAGACTGGCTCAGTGCAAGATGTGAAGCCACCGAAACAACTTCGCCCCGGACGTTTGACCGTAAATATCGCCGCAGTGAAGGACAGTTAGGGTGTAGCCTAATGTGTAGTGTGTTAGTCTACAATGCGAAGGTCGTGAATTCAAATCCCGGTCAACATACACTACAGACTGCTAGCTTGAGTACACCTTAGTTACCTCAATCCACGAAATTAAAAATTCGTTGAAAGAGGGTTGTGCGAAGGGCTGACACCCCTTTCGAAATTTATTAGTCAATTGAAGAAGTTTATAAAACTTACTAATCTCTTTTTAAATTTAATAATAAGATATTTGCTGAACCAAAATTATTGTTTTCATAAAATAATATTTTAAGCCCAAATTTCAATTCTAGAAAGCTATATTGCTTATAAATGAGTTCTTTGAATTAATAAGAACATCAATCAATCAATTTCCTCTCAAGATCCTCTATATGGACATGGGACATAAACAATTCTCTTTCGTAAGGCGCGATCCAGAGCATCGGCCTTAAGTTGTCGCTAGTGACCTCTTGCTCAACTGCTCGCTGCCATGTGCTGCATGGTCGACTAACCCAACGACTTCCTTGAGAATTTTTCATAATCCAGAGCTTGTTTGGCAATGGTTCGCTCAGGTTTTATCGAAGAGTTCCGATCCACTGCCACTTCCGCCTTTGAATCTCAATGTCTATCCAATCGTACTCCAAGGCTCGTCACAGAACTAATCTGTCCAAAATACCCCTAAACTGCATCGGACGCATTGGTTCACGAAAGTTTTGCAGTTTCGTGGCATGTCTAACGTTCACTTTCCCTATAGTATAACCATGTAACAACACGGATTTCACAAATGCAACAAACACTCGCAGCTTCGTGCGAAAGAAGAAAGAAGAGCTTTATTTATAATAGCCTCAATATCCTTTTCTAGCTAGGGTGTAGCCTAGTAAGAAGCATGTTCGTCTACAGTGCGAAGATTGTGAGTTCAAATCCCGATTAACTTATACTTTCAGCACGCTGTTTACTTGGGTATACCTTGGTCACCTCAACCTACTAAAATGAAAAATTCATAGTTAGAGGGTCGTGCGAAGGGCTACCAACTCTTCCACAATCAATAAACCTTTTAGATATGGCCTCCTGGCCAAAGCCAGGCTATTGTGGAAGAAGAAACAATGTCCTTTTGGCTCCACCGTCCATGCCGACAATGCTTCTGAGGTAACAAAAGTCTTGCACCCCTTCCACACCTTGTCCATTTAGAATAATCGATGTGGTTATGTTCGAGCCCATGTACATGAACTTGGCTTAGCACACATTTATTTTCAGTCCTGCCTCATTGCATTTCGAATACAACGAGCTAACATTAAACTCTAAGAGCGAACGGACCTTTATCTACCACACCTTCCAGTGCAGCTTCCAAGCTGTCATTAATTACCACGAGAAATAGGGCTGGTGATAATATACAGCCTTGACTGACCCCCGTTCGCTCAGGACAGCCCTCCTCAATGTATGACGCGCGCATCTTCGTAGAATTTTTTAATCATAGCTATGATCTTGTCAGGATTACATCTCCTACGCAAAGTATTCCAAATTTAATCTCGCCTGACGCTGTCAGTCAGTGGATTTTAAGTGATGCATGTAACATATTTTTTGAATCGAACGATTTTATTATTAGTATAAATATTAAAAAATTCAATACATGGTTTTAGATAAGTTTATAAAATTTGTAATAAGCTGTGTTTAGCGAATCCCAGATTACACTGTCAGCAAAACGATTCGGTATCCACTTACGTATAGTGATTTCTAATTTTTATACCAGCTATACATTTTTCACAGTGTAGACCAATAGGAAGTGAAGGGCCGGCCCTGGCAACATATTAAATTGATGCAAAACAATTTCCCTTTTCAATTAAATTTTGTTTTCGATTTGCTGTGGTAAGCCCAATTTTCTTTTTTTTCTAATTTCAGCTCCTGTAGATTTTTCATAAAACCCTTTCAGTCATGTTGGGAACATTTGGTCTCGTCACTCCATTTCTAAAATTTCGTTACAATTCGATTCGAATCGACAACATTGCATTTCAATTACACTACAAATGGACGTTTGCGCTGTTGATAGTTTGCACGATTCTCGTCACTTCCAGGTAAAGTATGACCTGTTCATAACCAAATATTGAAATTCATTGTAACTTCATTTCACAGACAATACATCGGCGATCATATTCGGTGTATATCCGAAGGTGCCATTCCAAATCACGTAATCAACACATTCTGCTTTTTTACCACAACATTTACGATTGTAAGAGCCCACCACCGTAATTATAAAATCTTTAATTATCCTTGACTCACCACCGTCCATGCATTCTTTTAAGGCAAATCACATGAATGAATCAGCTTTACAGTCCGGTGCCGCAGCTCATCCTGGAGTTGGACCATTCATTCCTGGAAAGGATGCGGTCAAACATCATGCTTACTATCAATGGGTGCCATTCGTCCTTTTCGCACAGGCACTCCTCTTTTACATTCCGCATGCCTTATGGAAATCTTGGGAAGGTAAGTACAACTCGCTCAAACAGTGATCAAATTGAGGTTTATTGACTTTTTCACGGACCAGTTTGTGCCCGTGATTAAGAAGCCGAAAATGTTCGCACGGCATTTTTATAGTCGAAAAAAAATCGTGACACAAACTGGACATCTGTAATTTTTCGCCCACTTAAATAATAATAGTTTCTACCGCACAAAAGGAAGTTTGTCCGATTTGTTTCCGAGTTGTTTATTTCATTTGCTGTTACAGAAAATACCATTTGACGTTACATTATTAATCGGTTCAATCAGTAATTTTGCGAGTACATATTTCAAATAATAAGAGAAATATGTATATTCGACGATAAAATAAATTTAATTTAACTAATTCAGAAAAGGGACCTGAGGAAACCACTCCGCTGTGAGATGAGGGAAGTAGAATAAGCCCACAGCTAGTCTTGCTTGCCTTAAAAATGGCAAATCGAAACTCACTCGATCACGGACTTATCACCGTGATCTTAAGACCTAACCGATACAAGAAACGGATACAGCGCCTCGAATACGGACTATGATTGGCTTCTGGAACGTTCGAACATTGAACGACGGTGGAAGGGCTGGAGTCACTCGGCACATGCACCGCCAATCGGAGATCGACCGTGAAATGGAGCTTTATAACATCCAAATCTTGGGCTTGAGCGAGATCAGGTGGACAGGATCAGGAGAAGAACGAACCACAAGCAGAAACACAATTCTGTACGTTAGCCCTTAGTGTGGCGCCAAAAATGGCGTAGCGAAAGAGTCTCATGAGCTAGGAACCAATCTCGGATAATATTATCCTCATCAGAATCAGGAACAGTATCATAAACGTCACAATTCTGCAGACCTACGCACCAACTAATGCTCCAACACCTGGTGACGAAGAGGTGTTTTATGGCCAATTTAGTGCCATCTTCGAACGTGTTCCAAGATGTGATATTATTATCATCACAGGAGCTATGAACGCCCAGGTTGGATTTGACAACACTGGACTAGAACACGTCAAGGGGGAGCATGGTGACCGTTGGACTAAGAGACCTGAACATGGCGAATTAAGTGTTGAGTTTTGGAGTACCCGGCAAATGGTTTTCCATACAAGTGTGAGCATAAAACATTGTGGATTTCCTCTGATGGTATTACTCAGAACCAAATCGACCATTTGGTATTAAGTCGCCAATATAGACGATGTCTCCTCGATGTGCGAGCGAAGCGTGGAGCTGACATGGGGAGCAATCAACCGGAATTTCACCGCCAACCACCTGATAAGAGATATCAACTGAACTCTCCTTAATACGAGTGAATATCAGTCGCGGCGATGGAAACAATTCTTCTCTTATATTTTAAGTATCTTGTCAGATATTCCAAGGACTGAATAATTGCCAAACTTCAAACCACAACAATCCTATTTCAGGGACGATCCCCCAGATAAGGAACAGATAGTTTCCATTATTGGGTCAAGCAAGGAAAGCCTCAGGTATAGACGGACAACCAACCGAACTCCTCAAAGCGGATCCGGAAATAACAGCCTATACACTCCTGGATTGAAGGAGGGCGTCATTGTGAAAATACCGAAGAAGGTCATCCGCCGAAATGGGTTTTCTACTACATCGTATGATTGTGGACTTCATGTAGGCTTTCGACAGCGTTAAGCGAGATTACATATGGAATGGTTTGCGTAGGAGAGGTATTCCAGAAAAGATCATAGATGTGATTAAAGAATCCTACGAAGATACAAGGTGTCGTGTCTTACATAGATGAGAATTGTCCGAGAACTTTCCTGTGCGAACGGGTGTCAGGTGGGGCTGCATAGTATCTCCCGATCTGTTTCTGGTGGTAATAAAAGACGCCTTGAAAGCTACTTGAAGGTGGAGATGATAAAGGTCTTCATTGGGACTGTTTAACATTTTAAGTCACCTTGATTATGGTGATGACGTGTGTTGCTTGCGCATAAACATTCGGACTTAGAGTAAAATGTTTGCTCGTTGCATTCTAAATACAAATATGCAGGACTGAAAATAAATGTGCGTAAAAACACGTACATGCACATAGGTTCGATCACAAGCGCACCGATTATTCTTAACGGACAAGATGTGGAAAAGGTGCAAGATTTTTTTTTATCTCGCAAGCATTTTTAGCATGGACGGCGATGCGGGAAAGATATTGAGGCTCGGCTAAATAAAGCTCGTCAGGCCTTTGGTATCCTTTCCCCTTTCTGGAGGTTAAGAGAGATCTCCCTTCACATGAAGAATGCATCAAATCCGTGTTGTTATATGTTTGTACTACGTGAAAAGTGACCGTACGACTTACTACAAGAAACGCAAGCTTTCGTGAACCAATGCCACTGACGCATTTTCGAATATTCTGACCAGAAATGATCTCCAACGATGAACTTTGAAGTACAACTGGACAGACTAAATTAGGCATTGAGATTCGGAGGTGGAAGCGGCAGTAGATCGGTCACACTTTGAGAAAATCAGAGCGGAACATCGCCAAACAAGTTCTGGATTACAGTCCTCAAGAAAGACGTCGGGTTCGCCGATCTTGTAGCATATGGAAGCGAGCAGTTGAGCAGGCGGCCAGAGAAATGGGCAAGTGCTGGCGACAACTTAAGGCCGATGCTCAAGATCACGTCTTGTGGAAGGGATCTGTTTCTGTTCTATGCCCCTGTGGCGGTCTTAGCTGGAATTCGATTTTGATTGAAGTCAGAAAAAAACATAACAGGAGTACGATTGGGCATAAAGCCCAATCGTGCCATACTCTAGATGAAAGAGAAATTTTTGTATCTTAAGAAATTTTGTAGGGGAAGCGGTAGAGGGGGTGACGACATTGAACTAATTTTTTCACATGACGGTAAGGTTGCTATCAAAATGTTTTTTACAAAATTTAGGATTTAAAAATTTAATAGGTACTGAGAAAATTAGTGTATTGGATGTAGTGAAGTAGTGCAGTTTGTATGGGAGGTGATAGAAGGAGGGGCGAGTTTTTAATGACTTTTCAGAAATAACTATAAATATCATGCTTTTGACATGTCTTAAATTGCAGAGCAGTAGTATTCATACTTTTCATGAAAATCTACTTTTTATAAAGTTGTGAAATTGTGTCATTTTGTATGGGAGGGGGTAGAAGGGGTAAAGCTAATTGCCTAATTTTTTTTGGTTTTACTAATAATTCTAAACAAATATTTAGTGCACAATTTCAGCTCGGTCAATTTTATACGCACTGAATAAATTGGCTTAGAGCATTTCATGAAAAAGTGCAGTTTGTATGGGAGGTGGTGGAAGGAAGGGGAGGACTCAAATAACTTTTGTACAGTAGGTATATATTATCATAAAAGTAATATATTCCAAATTTCAGATCAATAGCATTTATATTTTTCGAGCAAATCTGTTTATTGTGAAATTACGAAATTGTGTCATTTTGTATGGGAGGGGGTAGAAGGGGTACAGCTAATCGTCTCATTTTTTTTGGTCTTAATAATACTTTTAAATAAATATTTTGGACACAATTTCAGCTTGATAACTATTATACGCACTGAGTAAATTGGTTTAGAGCATTTCATGAAATGTGCAGTTTGTATGGGAGGTGGTGGAAGGAGTAGGGGGATTTTAGCGATTTTTTCAGAAATAAATAAGAATATCATAAAATTGACAAAATAAAATTTTAGACAAGTAACATTCATACTTTTCAAGAAAATAGATTTTTTGTGAAGTTGTGAAACTGTGTCATATTGTATGGGAGGGGGTAGAAGCAGTGAAGCTAATCAATTTTTTTTTGATCTTAGTGTTAATGCTAAATAAGTATTTATTACAAAATGTGAGCTCGATAAATGTTACATGAGAAATTCTGAGAAAATCGGCTTAGAGCATTTCATGAAAAAGTATAGTTTGTATGGGAGTGGGTGGAAGGACGCAAATAATTTTTATACTGTAGATTGAAATCATTATGGAATAAATATATCCCGAAATTCAGACGAATAGCTTATATACTTTACGAGCAAATTCATTTAATGTCGAATTGCGAAATTGTGTAATTTTGTATGGGAGGGAGTAGAAGGGGTAAAGCTAATCGTCTAATTTTTTTTGGCCTAACTAACAATTTTAAATAAATATTAGTGCTCGCTAAATTTTATACGCACTGAGTAAATTGGCTTAGAGTAATTCATGACAAGTTTGTATGGGAGGTGGTGGAAGAGGGGGGAGGACACGCATAATTTTTGTACGATAGATTCATATTATCCCTGGCCTCCTGATATTCAGGTTCCTTAACATTCTTATATTACTTATTGTGGGGGTTAGCCCTTCGCACAACCCTCTTTCTACGAATTTTTCATTTTCATAGACCAAGCTATATATAAGCAGGCAATGTGCTGGAATTATATATTGCTTCGACCGGGATTTAACCTCACGACTTTCGCATTACAAGACCAAGATATTATCATAAAAGTAATAAATTCCAAATTTCAGGCCAATAGCTTTTATACTTTTCGAGCAAATCCGTTTATTGTCAAATTGCGCAATTGTGTCATTTTGTATGGGAGGGGGTAGAAGGGGTGGAGCGATTTGGCCTGTTCACGAACTTGACCTTACTTTTTTGTCAAAAACGACGTGTACGAAATTTGAGCTTTCTAGCTCAACGCGTTCTCAAGCTAGAGAGCAAACGGACGGACATCCGGTTTTAAGATTTTTGAGTGATAATATTAACTTCTGTACCATTCATTTTTTTCTCCGAGCCTTATTTCTTGGCATTACAAACTTTAGAGCAAACTGATAATACTCTCAGATTTCATCTAGAGTATAATGAAAATCCAAATAAATGCAGCGTTATTAGGTTTTTATTGAAACAAAGCAGCATGTGATTTTACTTACACATAGAGCCAAGGAAGCAACTTGAACTTCTTTTATCCAAAAATCATCATTATCCACATTGAAGAACTTTATATAAATTTATTTCTCTTCAAATTTCAGACGGAAAATTAATTGCTCTCACTCGAGGCCTTAAAATGATAGCCATTTCGAAGTATCTAGAGAAAGGCGAAAAGCTGACCATATCCGGAATGGAGTTTCCATCGAAAGACGCCACCGATTACTCCGCGTTGGCCATCAAAACCACTTTTGTTAATCGACTCAAGATCAACAAAGGCTGGGGCACTGATCTAATCATTGCAGAATTTTTGAATCTGTTCAACGTCCTATTTCAAATTTACTTCGTCAACTTCTTTCTGGGCGGACAATTTTTGAGCCTCGGTCCAAAGGTTTTACATGAAAAATGGGGTTCGATGGATATCTTAGACGTGGTATTCCCTAAAATAACAAAATGTCTGTTTCGGAAATTCGGCCCATCCGGATCGCTGCAAGTTCATGATGCACTGTGTGTAATGGCACTAAATGTTATCAATGAAAAAATTTACACGATCCTTTGGTTTTGGTTTATGTTCATGCTAGCTGTAAGCATTTTGGCATTAGTCTGGCGATTCATCACCATTGTTTTTCATAAGAGGTAAGGTTTATTATCTATGACCACACAATATTTCTAATATTCTTCTAATTTTTAGATCTTCAGTATTCAATACAAGTTTATTCTCTTATGCAAGCTCTGGTCCATTAAATCGACACGAAATCGAGATAGTTACACGGAAATGTAGCTTTTCGAATTGGCTGTTTTTATATTATTTGGCAAGCAATTTGGACGGTTATGTGTTTCGGCAAATCCTCTATCAAATTTCCGATGAGTTTACGGAATATGAGCAAGAAGTTGGTGAAAACGAGGCAAATCAACAGTCGGAAGATGATGTTAAGGAAAATCTACGTTATGCAGTGCCCAGTACTTTGGATACAGTTGACGCTAGTTCCAAATTGTTGGAGGAAAAAGAGAAATTAGGTTAAGATAGTTAAGTTGAATTTTGTGAAGTATTATTATCATGCTGTGTTATAATTGTTATAACTTAATTCTACGTTACAACAATTATATTATTTTTAAAAAACTAATTGTATTGTTATTATATTTCAAAACATAAACATTGACAAGTTATGTTTAAAATTGTGTATCCAGCAGTAGTAAGGTCAGGGATCCTGAATTTAGGTTATATTCAGGGTTTAACAAAAGTTTGCACAAAAAAATCTTACGAAAACTAGATGACTTATTGATCCCATGATTGCCTCAAGAAACACGAATAAGATTTTTTTTCGAAATGGGCAAAATTCGTAAAATACTCCGATTCATAAAAACTTTGACGACAGGAATTCTGAAATATTATCTGCATCAAGACTCAAAGGGCACGCAGCCCTAGACTAGTTCCGAAGTAAATCCTCTTTAAGCAATTTTGGCGGTTTAAGGTACATTATTTGTCTCTTCAAAGGTAATAAATCATTTTAAGTGAACCGAAGCATTCACTTTAAAAAAAAAAACTTGGCAAATGTCACGTAGAACAAATTTCTGTGCATCTTTGAAAATGCCTTCTTCGTTCCCACATTCTCCGCATACACGAATAATTTAAGTGGTTAAGGCCTGTTACCTTACACAAGAATTTCCGTACCTGCAACGTATAGCCACCTATTTCCACTTCTGGGTTATTTTTCTTCTATTGTTTTGGAGTAATAAAAGTAAATTATTAGCTCACTTCACAGTTTTCAATCAAATTTTTCACAGTAAGTTGTAATTTGAACCGATGCACAAATCGAATTACTACCATAGGCTCACTCTTGTGTGTTTTAAAATTTTTTGAAAATTCTTGATTCACTGCTTCTGGATAGGTTTTGCTTTGATTTAGTTCAACTTCTTGGCTCGCAATTATACACCACAATAACAATCAAGTTAATACCACCACCCTGTAACTAAAAAACATAACAGAATTATGATTGGTCGTAAAGCCCAATCATACCATACTCTAGGTGATATGGAAATGACTTTAATATACCGGAAAATATGTCATCTCAAATTCTTTCCAATAGAGATTTTTGCATAGGAGGTGTTAGAAGTAGAGGGGGAGGTTTGTATTTTTCGTATATAACGCCGAACTGGACATGCAAAATATTTTTCTTAAAGTTTCTAGTTTTCATTATTTTTAAAGAAATTGGACATAGTTTTCCTGAAATTGGGGCATTTGTATGGGAGGTGGCAGAGGAAGTGGAGCGTTTAAGATAATTTTTAAACTGCTTATCATCATCCTTATCAACATGCTTTGATTCAATTTCAAAATCGATAGCTCTCATATATTCGAAGGAGAAATGCTTTTCTTAAATTTATAATACAGATATTTATATGGGAGGGGGTAGAAGGAGTGAAGCGGAGCTGATAATTTTTTCTAGCTTTTATTGCAATTAATAAAATAAAAATTCTGGCAAAATTTTAAGTTTGTACTTTTTCTAGTTTTAATGGGAATCGATATAATGCGTTTAACAAAAATTATGCTTTTGTATGGGAGGGGATAGAAGAAGTGTACGGATCAAAACAAATTTTTTTTTTGCTTTATTGATATTTCTCTTACTTTATTATTTTAATAATAAAGTATTGTAATCGACTTGGAAAAACAACTTGCTGCCCTGAAATTTTGTTTTTTCGCGTTTCATGACTAAAATAGGCTAAAAATGCAAAAAAAAAAATCCGTCCCGTCGTACGCCGTCCGCCGTACATATGGACTCATATCTCCGGCCGAATTGTTTTACAAATGTTTATATCTTGCAACTATCTTTGGAGTTAGCGACTCCACGGACCTGAGCTAACTATCCCCCTCTGGGATGGGGGCTGTAGAATTCACCCACAGCCAGTCCTGCTTGCCCTAAAAATGGCAAATGGACACTCACTGGATCATGGGCTTATCACCCGTGATCTTAAGACCTAAATGATACGAGAAACGGATACATCGCCTCGGATACGGACTGATTCTACGGTAACGACTTTTGGCATTCGAAAACGGACTATGATTGGCTTCTGGAACGTTCGAACATTGAATGACGGGGGAAGAGCTGGGGTTACTCGGTCCTTGCACTGCCAATCGGTGATCGACCGTGAAATGGAGCACTATAACATCCAAATCTTGGGCTTGAGCGAGGTCAGGTGGACAGGATCAGGAGAAGAACGAACCCCTAGCGGAAACACTATTCTGTACATTGGCCCTGAAAGTGAAGCCAGAAATGGCGTGGCGTTCGTCCTTACGCCGAGAGCGAGAAACAGTCTCATTAGCTGGGAACCAATCTCGGATAGGATTATCGTCGTCAGGCTCAGGACCAGTGTCAGAAACGTCACAATTCTGCAGTGCTACGCACCAACTAATACCGCAACATCTGGTGACAAAGAGGAGTTTTATAGCCAACTGAGTGCCACCTTCGAACGTGTTCCAAGAGGTGATATTATTATCATCTCGGGAGATATGAACGCCCAGGTTGGATCAGACAACACTGGACTAGAACACGTCATGGGGAGGCATGGTGACCCTTGGGTCGACCCTTCACGACCTTGGATTAAGAGACCCGAAAACGGCGAATTATTTGTGGAGTTCTGTAGTACTCGGCAAATGGTCATCGGAGGGACCCTTTTTCCACACAAGAGTCATCATAAAACATCTTGGGTTTCCCCTGATGGTGTTACTCAGAACCAGATCGACCATTTGGCTATAAGTCGCCGATGGAGAAGATGTCTCCTCGATGTGCGTGCGAAACGTGGAACTGACGTGGGGAGCGCTCACCACTTGATGGTTGCCTGCTTGAGATTGTGTACAGCAGCTATCCGACGACCACAAATTCTTCAAATGAAGCGCAAGCTTAATGTGGATAAACTCAGAGATCCCAACAAAAAATTCGAATACACCACCATTCTACGCGAAAAGTCATCCACATTGGGTGAACATGAAATGCGCACACTGGACGCCAATTGGGAGGCAACCAGAAACACTTTTCTAACTAGTGCTGAAGAATCTGTGGGATATGCGCAAAGCGGTGAGAAACCCTGGATGTCGCAAGACACATGGGACAAGGTTGGCAATCGGAAAAAAGCCAAATTGGCAATCATCTCTCAACCCGATGTCAACCAACGAACGCCCGACTTGAGGCAGAACTACCGCGATGCTCATATACAGCTTAAAAAGGCTGTTAGACGCGACAAGAGAAAGGCCATTGAAGATCTGGCAAACAAGGCAGAATCTGCGGCTTACCTTGGGGATATGGGTTCACTATTTAAAATCATGAAACAGTTGACGAACAGGAATTTCACCGCCAACCACCTGGTGAGAGATGTCAACGGAACTCTCCTTAATATGAGTGAACACCAGTTGCGACGATGGATGGAATACTTCTCTGATATTTTAAACATCTTGTCAGATGAAGATATTCTGGAAACAGAACAACTTCCAAACATCCAAACGCAACAATCCTATATTAGGGACGATCCCCCAGATAAGGAAGAGATAGTTTCCGTCATTCGGTCAATGGCGAGAAGGAAAGCTCCAGGTTTAGACGGACTACCAACCGAACTCCTCAAAGCGGACCCGGAAATAACAGCCGATATACTCCTCCCACTCTCCACTAAGGTGTGGAATGATGTGACGCATGCGTCAAATCCGTGTTGTTATATGGTTGTACTACGTGGAAAGTTACCGTTCGACTTACCAAGAAACTACAGACTTTCATAAACCAATGCCTCCGGCGCATTTTAGGAATATGCTGGCCAGAAGTAATCTCCAACGACGAACTTTGGAGTACAACTCGCCAGACTAAAATAGGTATTGAGATTCAACGGCGAAAGTGGCAGTGGATCGGTCATACTTTGAGGAAACCAGAGCGAAACATCGCAAAACAGGCTCTGGATTATAACCCTCAAGGAAGACGTCGGGTTGGTCGACCATGTAACACATGGAAGCGAGCAGTTGAGCAGGAGGCCAGAGGAATAAACAAGTCCCGGCAACAGGTTAAAGCCGATGCTCAGGATCGCGCCTTGTGGAAGAGAGTTGTTTCTGTCCTATGCCCCTATAGGGGGTCTTAACAGGAATTTGATTTGATTGACCCTTACTATTACCCCTCCTCCTCCCTCATAAAAAACCAAACTTGCAGAAACGAATGAAATATTATTAAATTGACAACAGCCCTGCCCAAGAACTCCCTTTCACTTAGTCTTCTCAAACCACTCTAACCTGCATATTAACTTTCCACTCATCCGCAACTGGTCCCACGAATAATAAAGTTTCGCCCGACTTGTTGACAGTTTATTTATACTTTACACAAAATATCATTTAACAGTTTCGAAGAAAAATAATTTAATTTAAATTTCAAAATTTCGTGAAATTTGTATGGTGAGGTGAAATTGATAATTCCTTTTAAAACTAATTGCAATTATAGTAGAATTAATTCTGGCAATGTTTCGTCTCTTCAGCTTTACCAGTTTCAATGAAAATCGAATATATGAATTTTTCAAAACTTTCCATTTGTATGGGAGGGGTAGAAGGAGTGAGGGAATCGGATCAATATTCTGTGATATTAATGAGATCTATATCATAATACTTTTTCCTAAATTTCAAGTCGATAGCTTAAATAGTTTCAAAGAAAAAATAATTTCTTAATATTTCGAAATTTCATGAAATTTGTATGGGAGGAGTGGGGGGGATGTAGCCCATTCACGAGCTTAAAGTTACTTTTTTTGCTAAAAATGACACACAAAATTTTTTAGTACTATAGCTCATTGCTTTCGAGAGTTATGCTGTAGACAGACGCACAGACGGACAGACAGACAGACGGACAGACGGTCCCTCGGAATCGAGGTTTTTGAGCGACAACAAATATTTCTGTACCCTTGGCGGTTCTGTGCGAGCGTTATATCTTAGCATTACAAACGGTAAGGCAAACACAATTGATCAGATTTCATCTCGAGTGTAAAAAAAACGTATTTACGCGCACATTACACAATATGTTTTGTAGATATATGAATTTTCAAATTTTCATTGTTAATTTGTTGTGTATATATTTAAATTTAGCGTTCTAGATGAGCGTCAAAGTGTGATAAAGGCATTATAGTGTTGGCAACTGGAACAGGGAGCCGGTTGGCGCTAATGTTTGCAGAACTTCAGACTTATTAATGCTTGTATCCAAGAATTCTATTCCTTCCAAACTAATTTGAATATTAGTGGCGCTTAAGTCTGGAAACTGGTCAACTGTAGGAATTCTATGTACCGCCCTAGTTAACCCAACTTAGTATTAATGTATGGTTATTGAAAATGCTGAAAAAAATTTAATTAATTTCCTAGGAATAATTTCGAATCAACATAATAACCGTAGAAACCTAAAATAGCGCCAATAGCAAAAGCAGTGTACGTATACCACAATTATAGTCTTTGAGCTTGAAAAAGGGAATACAATGTTGATTTGTAGTTACGGATAAGACTAGAATGGGTCTTTATCTTAACAAATTATTTCGCCATCATAGTCGGTATCTTCAAAAAATGTTAACTGCATACAAAATTTAATGGCCAAAATACAAGCGTACCTCCATTCCAAAGTACACTAAACTCAGATTAAATTTAATCAAAGTCTTGTCTTGTAAATTATTCATATTCAGTTGTGCCAAAAGGAATTTTTTTACCATATATTTATGTCTATAAGCGGCATAAGAAAAATCCCCTCACATCACATCTCTATCCTGCTAACATAAGTAAAAAAAACTTCTTGGGGATTTTTATCTAAATATTTACTTGCGCGAGAGTTTTGTGCACAAAAAACCCTAAGAAACGTGTCTGGATTATCAAGTATGAAGAAAAGAAGCATACGAAAGACCTTATAACATTTATATGTACGCGAACTTGTCGAGAGACTGACGTTTGCAAGAACCCATGCGCGATCGCATTAAGCTTAATGTTTTATACCAAAGCGCTGCCGTTTTTCTTTTTTTTTATTTTTTCATTAAAATTCATCCGCCTCAGACATCTTGATTGAATAAGAAGAAGACTTAAGAAAAAAACTGAAATTTTTTGCAATACTTTTCGCATGCAAAATTACTTTAAAAAAATTGTTGAGATCGAATCAACGATGATTTGCAAATAAAGTACAAAAAGAAAATTGAATGGAATTTCTAAAGTCTTTTGTATTTTGCAAAATTCTTACATGCAATTAATTTAAATAAAAGGCTTTGCTTATTTCAATTGGGATGGCCTTTCTCTTTATGCAATTTATTTTATCACTTAAAAATAAAATTAGTAAAATAAATATCTGCCAACAAGTGGGGCGCAACTTTATTATTCTTGGGACAAGTTGAGGATGCGTTGGAAATCAATATGCAGATTAGGGTGGCAACAGATAGGGAATAATAAGGGAATTTGGGTTTCTGACATGGCTGTTATTAATTTATTTAGAATTCATCAACAAATGATTACTTACAAATTATACTACCATATAAATTACAAAGATTACAGTAAAAACATCATATTGTTATTTTAACAAAGCTGATTTTATCTGAGCAATATTAAGATTAAAATCAATGTTGCTATAATTAACGTTAAAAGCCCGTGAAATGGAAGTTATCGGTTCGTGCTGGCCGTAATTAGTGCGATGGAATGGAATGTCGAGAAGTACGTAGTCTCTCAAGGATCGAGGTATTTTGAAGGAGAGAGCTCCTAACAAGTGTGGAGAGTCAATCTCACCTGAAATTAATTTTACTGCGACTGCAGCACTAAGAATTAATCGCCTATGTTCGAGTGACTCCAACGAAAGTAGTTGAAGTCGTTCTTGATAAGGAGGAAGACATATCGGATCTGACCAGGGAAGACCTTTAAGAGCAAATCTTAAAATCTTCGCTGTACAGACTCTATCCTATTGATATGAATATCATAATACGGAGTCCAAACAGGGCAGGCATATTCAAGAATTGAACGAACAAAAGCACAGTAAAGTGTCTTTGTAATGTGAGGGTCGTTAAAGTTTTTACACCATCGTTTTACAAAGCCCCAACTGGAGTTAGCCTTGATAACAATACAATCGACATGGTCGTCGAAGGTAAATTTATCATTGAATAGTACACCTAAATCGCGTACTTTGCTTAATTTCTGTAAAGCAATTCCCTCTAAAACATAGATAAATTCGAATGGATTATTTTTCCTGGAGAAAGATGCCATGGTGCACTTCCCAACATGCAAAGGCATACAGTTTAAGGTACACCAGTCAAAAAATAGCTTTATGTCATTTTGCAAAAGTAGATAATCATTCGTACAGGTAATAGTACGAAATATTTTCGCATCGTCAGCATACAAGAGAATATTATAGTTGGATATGACCGAACTCACGTCATTAATAAATAAAATAAACAGAAGTGGACCAAGATGGCTACCCTGAGGTACACCAGAAGTGTTAGGAATAATCGATGAGGCAGCATCTCGAAATTGTACTTGTTGGGTTCGATTAGAAAGATAGGAATTGATCCACGCAGTAAAAATAGCTGGAAATCCGAGTGATCAAAGCTTGTATATTAGTAAGTTGTGATTAATTTTATCAAAGGCCGTACTAAAATCTGTATATATACAATCAACTTGTTTGCCTGCTTCAATCGCTGGAATCACAAAATTTCCAGCAGGTTTGTTGTTGTGGATCTACCTTTGGTGAATCCGTGTTGGGTTGGGATAATTATTGATTTGCAATGAAAGTACATTACGTCACAGACAATTGCCTCAAATAATTTTGGAACACTATACAACCTAGCTATAGGCCGGTAATTACATACGTCGTTCCTTTTGCCTTTCTTGAACAGGGGAGTTATTGTCGAGTATTTCCATAGACTAGGGAAAACCCCACAACAAAGAGATGCGTTAAATAAGGAGCTCAGTGGAGATAAAAGTGCAGAGGATCACAACAGACGGTATACCATCTGGGCCGCTATTGAAACTCTCAGAGATGTTCATGATGAACTTCGATATAGTGGACTCATCTATAATGAGATCCTTCATCTCATGTCAAGTATTGAAAATTCTTAAAATTAATATCACAGTCTGGGGCGTCAAATGCAGCACGAAAATGATCCCCGAAAAAGTTGCTAATTATTTTGGGGTCGTCGCTAACTTCCCCGTCAAAAGACAGAGTCGCAGGAAAACCATCTGTTCGCCTTTTAGAATTGACGAAATTCCAAAACTGCTTAGGCCTGTCTTTAATTGCTTTTTTCATATCAATCAGATAACATTGATAAGCCAATTTTGAATTGGTAAGAAATAAATCGCGTAACTCAGAGTACTTCTTATAGTCAGATTCAATCCTTAAGAGACAGTACGTCTTCCATGCTTTAGTTTTCAAATTTTTTAGATTTGCTAAATCGTCGTCAAACCATGGAAATCTTTTACATGAACCATGACTCGTAACCGGCACGCACCGAGTGAAACAACGAAACATAATATTGTAAGAATTATTAACAGCAATTTCAATGTCTGTTTCGTTGAGTACGCACGACCAATCACGTTTTGAAATTTCTTCATTCAAGGCAACAAAGTCAGATTTATTAAAGTTAAATCGATGAGAAATAGCAGTATCAAAATTATTAACATTATCAGCACCAGTATTTGAAAAGCAAATAGCATGAAACGCAGGATGGCGTGCTGATTCTGGAAGCAAAGGTGAGTTGCATCTGTTGATCGTTAAGTATCTCAAATCCGAGCAGAACACTAGGTCGAGAAATGTTCCGAGCGAGTTAGGTATTGGATTAGATTGAAGTAAGCCCGTTGAAAACATACTATCTAAAAATTTTGCATCTTGCCGTGTACAGGAAGAAAGAGCTGGCAGTAGGCAATCTTCATTGTCGGAGAGAGACCAAGTGACAAGAGGCATGTTGAAGTCTCCAAATACGAGTAGCTCATCACAAGATTGCATAAGAGTAGTGACATAATCAATTCCATTGTATACTGCCTCGTAGACAACATAGGGTGATAGTGGCGGTATATATAAAGTTACGATATATAGTTTCTTGTCCTGAAGTGTATTTAACGCTTAACTGGAATTGCAGTCAAAAGCTCCTGTACATGAAATCAATATTTCATTCGTTTATTTATGGATTAACATGGGAGGTGTGGGGCGATAGGAGAATTGGGTTGATATTAATAATTGTTTGGCTGATTGCTTGAATTATGTTCAAAATTCTGCCTACGAATCGACTATTTATGAAAGACCTCAAGTAGCTAGGGTATAGCTTAGTGGGTAGCGTGTTGGTCTTGAAATGCGAAGGTCGTGAGTTCAAATCCCGGTCGGCGCAATATATGATTCCAACACTTTGCCTGCTTGGATATACCTTGGTCACCTCATTCTACGAAAATGAGAAATTCGTCGAAAGAGGGTTGTGCGAAGGGCTAACAACCACAATAAGTAATGAAAAATGTTAAGAAACCTGCATGTCAGGAGGCCAATGTCCGATTTGGGCTGTAGCGCCATTGTAGTAGAAGCTTTTTTTACCAATCAGCTTTTTTGCGCGCAATCGTAGCCCTGTTATGTTTTTTTGCATTTTTAGGTTAATTGAGTCGCGAAACGCGAGACATCGAAATTTCGGGGTCGCAAATTTTTTTTCTATGTCGATCACAGTACTTTATTATAAGAATAATAAAGTAATAGCAAAATCAGCTTTGCTTTTGGCTTTCGTATTAGAGCTTTTTGAACTCTATGCTGAATGAAATTTTGAAACTGCGGCTTTTGTATGGGAGATGGAAGCAGGGGTAGAAGGATTTCAACGACTTCTATCTTCTTCTTCTTCAATGGAGCTACTGCCCAAATCGGGCCTTGGCCTCCTGACCTTCAGGTTCCTTAACATTTTCATTATTTATTGCGAAAAGGTTGTTAGCCCTACGCACAACCCTCTATCTAGTTTTTATACTCTAGATGAAATCTGAGAGTATTATAAGTTTGCTCCAAGGTTTGTAACGCTAAGAAATAAGGCTTGGAGAAAAAAATGAATGATACAGAAGTTAATGCTATCACTCAAAAATTTCAAAACCGGATGTCCGTCCGTCCGTCTGTCCATCTGTCGGTCTGTCCGTCTGTCCGTCCGTCTGTTCACTCTCTTGCTTGAGAACGCGTTGAGCTAGATTGTTCAAATTTTTTACACATCGTTTTTGACAAAAAAGTAAGGTCAAGTTCGTGAACGGGCGAAATCGCTCCACCCCTTCTACCCCTCCCAAACAAAATGACACAATTGCGCAATTTCACAATTAAAGGATTTGCTCGAAAAGTATAAAAGCTATTGCCCTGAAATTTAGAATATATTACTTTTATGATAATGTCAATCTACCGAAAAAAATTATGCGTGTCCTCCCCCTCCTTCTTCCACCTCCCATAGAAACTGTACTTGTCATGAATTACTCTAAGCCAATTTACTCAGTGCGTATAAAATTTAGCGGCCTGAAATTGTGCACCAAATATTTATTTAAAATTGTTAGTAACGCGAAAAAAAGTTAGACGATTAGCTTTACCCCTTCTACCCCCTCCCATACAAAATGACGCAAATTCGCAATTTAACAATAAATTAATTTACTCGAAAAGTATAAAAGCTATTGGTCTGAGTTTTAGGATATATTACTTTCATAATGATTTAAATCTACAGTAGAAAAATTATTTGCGTCCTCCCTCTCCTTCCACCCCCTCCCATACAAACTACACTTTTTCATGAAATGCTCTAAGACGATTTTCTCAGAACATATAACATTTATAGAGCTCACATTTTGTAATAAATATTTAATTAGTATTATCACTAAGATCAGAAAAAAATATTTGATTAGCTTCATTGCTTCTACCCCCTCCCATACAATATGAAACAGAATCACAGCTTCACAAAAAATCGATTTTCTTGAAAAGTATGAATGGTACTAATCTGAAATTTAAGGGTTGTCAATTTTATAATATTCCTAGTTATTTCTGAAAAAATCACTAAATCCCCTACTCTTTCTACCACCTCCCATACAAACTACACATTTTCACTAAATCTAACTCACTAATTTTCTCATTTTGTATAAAACATTTTTATAGCTACTTTAGCATGATGGGGAAAAAATTGGTTCAACCCCTTCTAACACTCCTCATCCAAAATTTCTTGGGATGACAAAAAATTCTATTTCATCTAGAATATCGTAAGATTGCGCTTTATGCGCTATCGTAAGATTGCGCAATCGTAGCCCAGTTATGTTTTTTTTTATTTTCGTAGATTGAGGTAACCAAGGTATACCCAAGAAGGTAGTGTGCTGGAATTATTCGTCGGCCGGGATTTGAACTCACGGCCTGCGCATTGTAGACCAACACGCTACCCGCTAGGCTAGACCCTAGCTACGATTTCTATAGAGGTAGTAAAATCGACATAAAAATAATACGTTTTAAGTTTCAGATCAGTACCCTATATGCTTTCCAAGAAAATCGATATATTACAATGTGCTGTTTTGTATATAGGGTGATTGATGGAGTGGCGAGATCGAATTTTTTTTTCTCATCTCACTACAGTCACTACCAAAATGATTTGTATTAAGTTTAGGTTTCAAAACTTTGATAAGAACTGAGCAAATTGGTTCATTGTATTTCGTGAAATGCTTTAGATCATATGGGAGGAGGTGGAAGAAGTGAGAGGACTTCAAACATTTTAATAAAATTATTTAATGTCACTGAAAAAGTGATCATTTTCAAATTTCAACGTACTAGCTTTGGTATTTTCCAAGAATAGTTTTCTTATTATAAAGTTTTAAAATGGTGTCATTTTGTATGTGAGGTGGAAGAAGGGAAGGTACGATCAAACTAATATCTTCTTATACCACTATAATTGCTACCGCAATACATTACACCAAATTATGAGTACTGAAAAAACTGTCTCTTGTATATCAGGAAATTGTGCGGATTGTATGACAGGTGGTAGAAGGGGTCGAGTTTCCAATTTGTTTAAAGAAATAAATGTATTTATCAAGGAAAATATAAGTTTGAAATTTGGCACTTATATCTTCCAAGAAAATTAACTTGTAATAAAGTTCTGAAATTGTGTCATTTTGCATTGGAGAGGGCAGGAGGGGAATAGCGATTTTGCCCATTTACGAACTTGATCTAAAATTACGTGTACAAAATTTGAGCTTCCTAGCTCAACGCATTCTCAAGCTACAGAGCGAACGTACAGACTGGAATCCGGTTTTGAGAATTTTGAGCGACTACAAATTTATCTCCCCCCGCAAGGGGGTAGTTGTAGTATGAAGTTTTACCAATTCCTGCAACTATCTTTGGAGTTAGCGGCTCCACGGACCTGAGCTAACTATCCCCCTCTGGGATGGGGGCTGTAGAATTCACCCACAGCCAGTCCTGCTTGCCCTAAAAATGGCAAATGGACACTCACTGGATCATGGGCTTATCACCGGTGATCTTAAGACCTAAATGATACGAGAAACGGATACATCGCCTCGGATACGGACTGATTCTACGGTAACGACTTTTGGCATTCGAAAACGGACTATGATTGGCTTCTGGAACGTTCGAACATTGAATGACGGGGGAAGAGCTGGGGTTACTCGGTCCTTGCACCGCCAATCGGTGATCGACCGTGAAATGGAGCACTATAACATCCAAATCTTGGGCTTGAGCGAGGTCAGGTGGACAGGATCAGGAGAAGAACGAACCCCTAGCGGAAACACTATTCTGTACATTGACCCTGAAAGTGAAGCCAGAAATGGCGTGGCGTTCGTCCTTACGCCGAGAGCGAGAAACAGTCTCATTAGCTGGGAACCAACCTCGGGTAGGATTATCGTCGTCAGGCTCAGGACCAGTGTCAGAAACGTCACAATTCTGCAGTGCTACGCACCAACTAATACCGCAACATCTGGTGACAAAGAGGAGTTTTATAGCCAACTGAGTGCCACCTTCGAACGTGTTCCAAGAGGTGATATTATTATCATCTCGGGAGATATGAACGCCCAGGTTGGATCAGACAACACTGGACTAGAACACGTCATGGGGAGGCATGGTGACCCTTGGGTCGACCCTTCACGACCTTGGATTAAGAGACCCGAAAACGGCGAATTATTTGTGGAGTTCTGTAGTACTCGGCAAATGGTCATCGGAGAGACCCTTTTTCCACACAAGAGTCATCATAAAACATCTTGGGTTTCCCCTGACGGTGGGGAGCGATCACCACTTGATGGTTGCCTGCTTGAGATTGTGTACAGCAGCTATCCGACGACCACAAATTCTTCAAATGAAGCGCAAGCTTAATGTGGATAAACTCAAAGATCCCAACAAAAAACTCGAATACACCACCATTCTACGCGAAAAGTCATCCACATTGGGTGAACATGAAATGCGCACACTGGACGCCAATTGGGAGGCAACCAGAAACACTTTTCTAACTAGTGCTGAAGAATCTGTGGGATATGCGCAAAGCGGTGAGAAACCCTGGATGTCGCAAGACACATGGGACAAGGTTAACAATCGGAAAAAAGCCAAATTGGCAATCATCTCTCAACCCGATGTCAACCAACGAACACCCGACTTGAGACAGAACTACCGCGATGCTCATATACAGCTTAAAAAGGCTGTTAGACGCGACAAGAGAAAGGCCATTGAAGATCTGGCAAACAAGGCAGAATCTGCGGCTTACCTTGGGGATATGGGTTCACTATTTAAAATCATGAAACAGTTGACGAACAGGAATTTCACCGCCAACCACCTGGTGAGAGATGTCAACGGAACTCTCCTTAATATGAGTGAACACCAGTTGCGACGATGGAAGGAATACTTCTCTGATATTTTAAACATCTTGTCAGATGAAGATATTCCGGAAACAGAACAACTTCCAAACATCCAACCGCAACAATCCTCTATTAGGGACGATCCCCCAGATAAGGAAGAGATAGTTTCCGCCATTCGGTCAATGACGGGAAGGAAAGCTCCAGGTATAGACGGACTACCAACCGAACTCCTCAAAGCGGACCCGGAAATAACAGCCGATATACTCCTCCCACTCTTCACTAAAGTGTGGAATGATGGAAGATATCCGACTGAATGGAAGGAGGGCGTCATTGTGAAAATTCCGAAGAAGGGCGACCTTCGGGATTGTGGCAATTGGCGTGGTATATGTCTACTTACTGCCGTATCAAAAATTATGGCTAAGGTAATTCTCAATAGGATTACTGATGTCGTCGAGAGCACTCTCGAAGTTTATCAGGCTGCATTCCGTAAAGGGTCGTCTTGTACCGACCACACGAATACCCTACGGATAATATTAGAGCAGTCAGCCGAAATGGGTTCGCCACTACATCTCATGTTTGTGGACTTCGAGAAGGCTTTCGACAGCGTTAAGCGAGATTACATATGGAATGCTTTGCGTAGGAGAGGTATTCCAGATAAGGTCATAGCTATGATTAAAGAATCCTATGAAGATGCAAGGTGTCGCGTCTTGCATAGAGGAGAGCTGTCCGAGAGCTTTCCTGTGCGAACGGGTGTCAGACAAGGCTGCATATTATCACCAGCCCTGTTTCTGGTGGTAATAAATGACATCTTGAAAGCTGCACTGGAAAGTGGAGAAGGTAAAGGTCTTCAATGGAGACTATTTAACATCTTAAGTCACCTTGATTATGCTGATAACGTGTGTTTGCTTGCACATAACCGTTCGGACTTAGAGTCAAATGTTCGCTCGTTGCATTCTAAATGCAAAGAGGCGGGACTGAAAATAAATGTGCGTAAAACCAAGTACATGCACATGGGTTCGAACGCAAGCACACCGATTGTTCTTAATGGACAGGATGTGGAAGAGGTGCAAGATTTTTGCTATCTCGGAAGCATTGTCAGCATGGACGGCGGAGCCAAAAAGGATGTTGAGGCTCGGCTAAATAAAGCTCGTCAGGCCTTCGGTATCCTTTCCCCTTTCTGGAGGTTAAGAGAGATCTCCCTTCGCACGAAGCTGCGAGTTTTTGACGCATGCGTCAAATCCGTGTTGTTATATGGTTGTACTACGTGGAAAGTGACCGTTCGACTTACCAAGAAACTACAGACTTTCGTAAACCAATGCCTCCGGCGCATTTTAGGAATATTCTGGCCAGAAGTGATCTCCAACGATGAACTTTGGAGTACAACTCGCCAGACTAAAATAGGTATTGAGATTCAACGGCGAAAGTGGCAGTGGATCGGTCATACTTTGAGGAAACCAGAGCAAAACATCACAAAACAGGCTCTGGATTATAACCCTCAAGGAAGACGTCGGGTTGGTCGACCATGTAACACATGGAAGCGAGCAGTTGAGCAGGAGGCAAGAGGAATAAACAAGTCCTGGCAACAGCTTAAAGCCGATGCGCAGGATCGCGCCTTGTGAAAGAGAGTTGTTTCTGTCCTATGCCCCTATAGGGGGTCTTAACAGGAATTTGATTTTGATTGATTGACAAATTTATCTGTATCCTTGGCGACTCCTTGCGAGCATCGTTTCTTGGCGTTTCAAACACAAGAGAAAACTTGTAATACTCTCAAATTCCATCTGGAGTATGAAAATGATGTTTAAAAACTTATAAGTACATATTAAAAAATAACTCTGACTCCAAGAATATAACTCCTAGATTCTTAATTGATTATATGTAATATTAATAAATCGGCTTTATTAAAAATAAACTGCCAACAAGTCGGGCGAAACTTTATTATTCTTGGGACAAGTTGCGGATGTGTGGAAAGTCAATATGCAGGTTAGAGTGGTTAGGGAAGGCTAAGTGAAAGGGAGTTCTTGGGCAGGGCTGTTGTCAATTTAACAATATTTCATTCATTTCTGCAAGTTTGGGTTTTTATGAGGGGAGGAGGAGGGGTAAGGGTGGGTGGATGTTAATAGCTTTTTAATTAATTGCTTCAATCGCGTCCAATATCCTCTGTATAGAATGTGTTTCATAGACGAAGTTGCATAGAATTTTCATAGGATTCGGTGCATTTTACATTCACGAAACCAAACATTTGTATGGGAAGGAGTAGAGGAGGTAAGGGAATCGTAAGATTTGTGACGCAATTTTATTCCCTTTCTCTTGTAGTGTGCTTGTACAAAATTTCAAGTTCGTAGCTTTTAATTTGATGGTTATTAGTTGATTCAATGAAATAGGTAGAAATGATACTTTTGTATGGGAGGGGGTAGAAGGGCAAGCGCGATTTCAAAACTTTTAAAGGAATTTCATTTCAATTATTTTTTTAAGTTTTTAGGCAAAATTTGAAATGGATAGCTTTTAAGAGTTAGCTGATAACTGATTTCTTAAAAATGCTCGAAAAAATAATTTTGTACGGGAGGGAGTAGAAGAGGTAGGGGAATTGCAAAATTTGTGACGCAATTTTATTTCCTTTCTCTTGTAAGCTGCTCGTACAAAATTTCAAGTTCGTAGCTTTTAATTTGTTGGTTATTAGTTGATTTAATGAAATTGGTCGAAATCATACTTTTGTATGGGAGGGGGTAGAAGGGCAAGTGTGATTTTGAAACTTTTAAAATTATTTCTTTGCAAATATTTTTATAAGTTCTTATGCAAAATTTCAAATGGATAGCTTTTAATAGTTAGGTGATAATTAATTTCTTAAAAATGGGCGAAAAAATAATTTTGTATGGGAGGGGGTAGAAGTTTTGAAGGTATTCGACCAGTTAATATTTAATACTTTTAGAAATTTTTTTTAAATGTATTTCCCAAATTTTCAAGTTTCTACCCTAAAATTACATCCAAAAATTTTCAGTTTTCGTGTTTTTTTCGTTGCACATGAAACAGCTTGTGCCCATTAGACCGGGGTGGTCGGTTCATAACAATTGTGGATCAAATTATTATTTTTTTTCTATTTATATCAAATAGATGTATTCACATGCAAAATTTAAAGTTTCTATCTTTGAGCAGAGTCCTAAAAACTTCACTCAAAATTTTCGACATTTTTGCTTACCACCTCCCTCCCTTTACACCCCCTAACTTAAGATTTTTATCAAAACTATAAATTATGTAGTTCTATAATCAGACGAATTTTCAATTCGATATCTGTACTCAATTTTGAGATATAATGATTTCTAATTTTGAAAAGTGCACCATTTTTCAAATGCTCCCCATTTCACCCCACTACTATTATGACCAAATTTTATATTTTTTTTGTATTCGCTAGTATAGCTTAGTATATCTTTTAAATTTCAATTACATAGCTTAAGAGATAGTTGAGATATTAATTCTTAAGTGTTTTTCCTTGCACCCCCCCCCCCCCCCCCGACCCTTCCCCTTACAATAATAAGCCTATTTCTAAGCTGATTCTGGTGGATCTATATGCCATCTTAATTGTCCCAAAATATGAATTTTTTATGGTAAGTAATAATAATAATAATAATAATAATTTATTCATCAAAAAATTGATTACTACATATATCCACAGTTATAATAATATAAATTAATAATATAATTAATTAATAATAAATAATAAATTAAACTGAATTAGGTACACAGAAATTTAAACTTTTTACAAAATCAAACATTATTAGCATCAAGAAAGCTGACTTTTTATTTGTTGGACACTTATGTGAAAATCCAATTGCGAGAAGAAGTTATTGAAATCTCTTAACATGAATGAAACTGGTTCATAAAACCCGTAGTTTGTGCGATGCTGCGGAATTCTACAAAGCTCATAATTTCGTAAAGGGCGATATGGAACGTTGAAATTAATCATAGACAACAATTTGTCAGAGTCAATTATACCTATAATTACTTTAAAACCAAAAACAACTCTGGCATATATACGCCGTTTCTCAAGGGAATCCATAGACAGCAGATTTAAACGATCAACATATGGCGGTAACCTGAGTGGATCGGACCAGGGAAGGCCCTGAAGGACAAACCGTAAGAACCGACGCTGAACTGCTTCGATCCTATCAATGTGAATGGAATAAAATGGTGACCAGATAGGACTAGCATATTCTAGGATAGATCGGACAAATGCACAATACAACATTTTCGTTGTAAAGAAATCATTGAATTCTTTCGATTGTCTCCTAACAAAACCGAGGATAGCGTTCGCTTTACCAGCAATGTGATTCACGTGATCATCAAAGGTAAAATTACAGTTGAACAGTACGCCCAAATCACGTACTTTGTCAGAACGAAGTAAGGAGCATCCATCTACAACATAGTCAAAATTCATTGATATTCTCTTCTTAGAATACGAAACAGCAGTGCACTTATTAATGTTGAGATGTAAATTGTTAAGTAAGCACCAGTCATGAAAACGCGAGATATCACTTTGCAATAATAGACAATCATTGCTGCTGGAGATAATCTTAAAGATTTTCGCATCATCGGCATAGAGAAGAATGTTCGAGTTAGAGATAAACGAACTCACGTCATTAATAAAGAGAAGGAATAGAAGTGGACCCAGGTGGCTACCTTGCGGAACACCAGAAGTATTAAATATTTCAGAAGATAAGGCTCCACGAAAGTATACTTTCTGAATGCGATCACTAAGATACGACTTAATCCAAAGGACGAAAATGTCAGGAAAACCAAGCAGGCGGAGTTTATGCACAAGAATGTTATGGTCAATTTTGTCAAAGGCTTTACTGAAGTCAGTGTATATACAATCGACCTGCATCCCGTTTTCGATAGCAGAAAGACAGAAGTTCGAAAATTCCATAAGATTAGTTACAGTGGATCTGCCTTTGACAAAGCCATGCTGGAATGATCCAATAATCGACTTGGAATGGAAATACATTACATCACACACAATGGATTCAAATAGCTTAGCAACACATGGAAGATTCGCTATAGGCCTATAATTATTTACATTGTCTCTTTTACCAGACTTAAGTAAGGGCATTATAGTTGAGTATTTCCACGACATAGGAAAAACTCCACTACGAAGCGATGTGTTAAAAAGATACCCAAGGATAGGTAAAAGGGATAAACTACACTTTTTAATCACAGAAGAAGGAACACCATCTGGTCCTCTGGAGAAATTATAAGCAAGTTTATCAATGTATTTCAAAATAGTGGAGTCGTCAATGTAAAGATCTTTAGGAACCATGGACGAAGAAGGAAACTTTGACATGTATTCAAAGTTGCCAACGGATGTTAGCGGCGTACTGCAATTGAAGGCGGTCCGGAAATGGTTGGAAAATAAGTTGCTAATTGTAGTAGGATCAGCACTGACTACATCATTAAAAAACATACTGGAAGGATAACCATCAGAGTTTTTCTTAGAGTTGACAAAATTCCAGAATTGTTTCGGTTTATCTTTAAAAGAGTTTTTAATACTAAAAAGATATTGGTTATATGCAGCTCGAGACTGACTTATGAAACAATTACATAGGTTTATGTAAATTATGTAGTCAGTATCACTCCTTGAGAGCGAGTAAGTTTTCCAAGCTTTCGTTTTTTGATTTTTCAAATTAATTAAATCATCGTCAAACCAGGGAAACCTCCTGGTAGGTTTCGAACAAACTACAGGGACACAACGCAGAAAGCAGCCATTTAAAATCGTGTAAAAACTAGAAGTGGCTTTGTCAACATCAGATTCATTCAATACAGACGACCAATCGCAATTGGATATGTCAAGATTTAAAGTTTCAAAATCAGCTTTGGCGAAATTAAAATAATTACTAACAATACATTTCGAGTTCGTAAATTCTGTCTGAGAGTTGAATGTTGCGTGAAGCGCAGGATGAATTGGCAAGTCAGGCAGCAAAGGGCTGTGACATCTATCAACCGTCGTAAGGCTGGCATCAGATGAGAAGATCAGATCCAAAAATTTGCCATGATCGTTCGAAATCGGACACACTTGGAAAAGTCCCGTAGCAAGCATGTTGTCCACAAATTGTATTTCATGTCGGGCACAGGAGGAATACAAAGGCGACATACAAACCTCATTATCATCAGAGCGTAACCACTGTATTTGCGGTAAATTAAAGTCTCCCAGAATTAAAATATCGTCTGATGGATGTAGAAGACCCAGCAAGGTTTCAAACGCATTATAAACCGCATCGTAAACTGATGAAGGTGAAGGCGATCTGATATATACAGTCACGACGTATAGCTTGCGGTTTCCGAGAGTTACAGCCACACACAAGAACTCTAAATTCTCGGTTCCTGGAACATCGACTATCGTAGAAGCAAACCGGCGACGAACGGCGCAGAGAACTCCACCCCCAACCGGTGGATCAAGTAAGTTGGGGTGGCGGTCACGACGAAAAATTTCAAAGTCGGAATCGAAAAGTTCCGAATCTTTGAACTGACAGGACAACCATGTCTCGCAAATGCACACGATGTCAAAGGTACAAACAGCAGCGGCGAGATATAGATCTTGAGTCTTCGTACGCATCCCGCTTACGTTGCTGTAGGATATCGAGATAGAGCTTGCCCGTTTTTTGACGATGGATGTTGAGGTGGTAAGCGCGAAAGACGATTTCGGGGCAGAAATTCACGGACGATAGCAGATTTCGGCCATAGTTTCGATGACACAACATGGCCAAAGCAAGTAGTTTCGAAGATATAACCATTTCAAAAAAGATTCGGCCGACAATTTGTTTTTAGCTCCCCCTTTACGGACGCCAATGGATAAACAAATTAAATTATTTTTGGAATATGTCCCACAGCTCTCTCTATACGTGTGCTGATTTTCATCTTTCTATCTGCATTCGTGGTGAAGATATTAGCAAGTGTATATTTCGACTTTTTCCATCCCCCAGCCTCCCCCTTCCACCCCACACTCACCAAAATTTGGATAATGGAGCTCACTTACCAAGTTAATAACCCACCCAAAAATCAACATTCTACCTTTAACGGTCTTGGAGGTACGAGTCCATATGTACGGCGTACGGCGGGACGGATTTTTTTTTTTTGCTTTTTTAGGCTAATTTAGTCATGAAACGCGAAAAAACAAAATTTCAGGGTAGCAAATTTTTTTTTTTTTCTGTGTCGATCAAAATAATAAAGTAATTGGAAATAAAAACATAACAGGGCTACGATTGCGCGTAAAACGCAATCTTACTATACTCTAGATGAAATAGAATTTTTTGTGATCCCAAGAAATTTTGTATGGGGAGTGTTAGAAGGGGTGATAGCAGTGAACTAATTTTTTCCCATCATACTAAGGTAGCTACAAAAATGTTTTATACAAAATGCTTACTCCAAAACTTGAATGCGAACTGAGAAAATTAGTGTGTTAGATTTAGTGAAAATGTGCAGTTTGTATGGGAGGTGGTAGAAAGAGTGGGGGATTTTAGTTATTTTTTTAGAAATAACTAAGAATATCATAAAATTGACATCTCTTAAATTTTAGACTAGTAACCTTCATACTTTTCAAGAAAATAGATTTTTTGTGAAGTTGTGAAACTGTGTCATATTGTATGGGAGGCGGTAGAAGGGGCGAAGGTAATCAAATATTTTTTTCTGATCTTAGTGATAATGCTAATTAAGTATTTATTACAAAATATGAACTCGATAAATATTATATGTTCTGAGAAAATTGTCTTAGAGCATTTCATGAAAAAGTGTAGTTTGTATGGGAGGGGGTGGAAGGAGAGAGAGGACGCAAATAATTTTTCTACTGTAGATTTATATCATTATGAAAGTATTATATCCCAAAATTCAGATTAATAGCTTTTATACTTTTCGAGTAAATTCATTTATTGTCAAATTGCGAAATTGTGTCATTTTGTATGGGAGGGGGTAGAAGGGGTGAAGCTAATCGTCTAAATTTTTTTTAATCTTACTAATAATCTTAAATTAATATTTGGTGCACAATTTCAGTCCGCTAAATCTTATATGCACTGAGTAAATTGGTTTAGAGTATTTCATGAAAAAGTACAGTTTGTATGGGAGGTGGTAGAAGAACGGGGAGGACATGCATAATTTTTATATGGTTGATTGCTATTATCATAAAAGTAACGTTTTTCAAATTTCAGGCCAGTAGCTTTTATACTTTTCGAGCAAATCCGTTAATTGTCAAATCGCGCAATTGTGGCATTTTGTATGGGAGGAGGTAGAAGGGGTGGAGCGATTTGGCCCGTTCACGAACTTGACCTTACTTTTTTGTCAAAAACAACGTGTACAAAATTTGAACTATCTAGCTCAACGCGTTCTCAAACTAGAGCGCGCACAGACGGACGGACGGACAGACGGACGGACATCCGGTTTTGAGATTTTTGAGTGATAATATTAACTTCTGTATCATTCATTTTTTTCTCCGAGCCTTATTTCTTGGCGTTACAAACTTTAGAGCAAACTTATAATACTCTCAGATTCCATCTAGAGTATAATCAGTAATACTTCGCGGATACATTTGAAACTGCTAATTTCTAGCATGTCGAAAAAATGGCAATATAACAGAAACATTTTTATATTTTCATGCACATTTAAAAAATAAACTGCCAACAAGTCGGGCGAAACTTTATTATTCTTGGGACAAGTTGCGGATGAGTGGAAAGTCAATATGCAGGTTAGAGTGGTTAGGGAAGGCTAAGTGAAAAGGAGTTCTTGGGCAGGGCTGTTGTCAATTTAACAATATTTCATTCGTTTCTGCAAGTTTGGGTTTTTATGAGGGGAGGAGGAAGGGTAATAGTAAGGATGGGTAGATGTTAATAGCTTTTTAATTAATTGCTTGAACCACGTCCAATATTCTTTGCATAGAATGTGTTTCATAGACGAAGTTGCATAGAATTGTCATAAAATTCGGTGTATTTTATATTCACGAAACCGAACATTTGTATGGAAGGGGGTAGAGAATGTAGGTAGCTAGGGTGTAGCCTAGTGGGTAGCGTGTTGGTATTGTAATGCGAAGGTCGTGAGTTCAAATCCCGGTCGGCGCAATATATAATTCCAACACATGGATATGGTCACCTCATTCTACGAAAATGAAAAATTCGTAGAAAGAGGGTTGTGCGAAGGGCTAACAACCTTTCCACAATAAGTAATGAAAATGTTAAGGAACCTGAATGTCAGGAGGCCAAGGCCCGATTTGGGCTGTAGCGCCATTGTAGTAGTAGAGAATGTAGGAAAATCGTAAAATTTGATATACAGTTTTATTTCGCTTCTCTTGTAAGGTGCTTGTATAAAATTTCAAGTTCGTAGCTTTTAATTTGTTGGTTATTAGTTGATTTAATGAAATTGTTCGAAATCATAATTTTGTATGGGAGGGTGTAGAAGGGCAAGCGCGATTTCAAAACACTTAAAGCAACTTCATTTGAATTATTTTTATAAGTTTTCACGAAAAATTTGAAATTGATAGCTTTTAAGAGTTAGCTGATAACTGATTTCTTAAGAATGCTCGAAAAAATAATTTTGTATGGGAGGGGGTAGAGGAGGGAGAGGAATCGTAAGACTTTTGATGGAATTTTCTTTCTTTTATGTTGTAAGATGCTCGTACAAAATTTCAAGTTCGTAGCTATTAATTTGTTGATTATAAG
The DNA here is from genome assembly GCA_963669355.1 of Chorisops tibialis. NCBI lineage: Eukaryota > Metazoa > Arthropoda > Insecta > Diptera > Stratiomyidae > Chorisops > Chorisops tibialis. The sequence continues at coordinate 91,789,045 of OY770263.1, forward strand.
TTGATTTAATGAAATTGGTCGAAATCATACTTTTGTATGGGAGGGGGTAGAAGGGCAAGCGCGATTTCAAAACTTTTAACGCAATTTCATTTCAATTATTTTTGTAAGTTTTTATGCAGAATTGCAAATTGATAACTTTTAATAATTAGGTGATAATTGATTTCTTAAAAATGTTCGAAAAAATAAATTTGTACGGAAGGGGGTAGAAGTTTTAAAGGTTTTCGACCAGTTAATATTTCTTATATCTAGAGGTTTTTTTTAAATGCATTCCCCAAAATTTTTAAGTTTCTACCTTAAAATTTCACTCAAAAATTTTCAGTTTATGTGTTTTTTTCAATGCACATGAAACACCTTGTGCACGTTAGACTGGGGGGGGTCGGTTTATAATAGTTATTATTTTTTAATTATTATTTTTCTATGTACATTAATTAGACGTATCCACATGCAAAATTTAAACTTTGTATCTTTCACCAGAGCCCTAAAAAATCACTCAAAATTTTTGACATTTTTGCTTATCACCTCCCTCCCCTTGCACCTCCCAACCTCAAATTTGTAGCAAAATTAACCATTATGTAGTTCTACAATCTGACAAACTTTCGATTTGATATCTGTACTCTTTTTTGAGATATAAGGATTTGTAATTTTGAAAAGTGCGCCATGTTTTAAATGCTCCCCATTTCCCCACTACTATTATTTCAACATGTTATATTTTTTTTGTATTTTTCTAGTGTAGCTTAATACGCATTTCAATTTTCAATTACATAGCTTAGGAGATAGTTGAGATATTAATTTTTAAGTGTTTTTCTTTGCACCCCCCCTGACCCTCCCTCTTACAATAATTAGCCACTCCTTAAGTTGATTCCGATGGAACTATATACCACCTTCATGGTCCCAAAATATGAATTTTTTACAGTGAGTGAGTTAAAATCCCGGTCAACACATAATTACACACTGCCCACTTATAAGTATCTTTATAGGTAGGGGATGGTGTGAAGTAAAAGCTAAGGACCAGTAATTTTGACCTCAGCACCTTATTTTAAGTTTACCTAAAATTTTACTTAAACTTATCTTTTTAATCTCTTTCTTTAGATACTTCGCATCAAAAAAAGACTTAAAACCAAATGAACAGAATCCACAATAGAGTGGATCTTAAGAGCCCTTTGCTAATCGATTCTTTTGAATCACTTTTATGACGCAGATATGATTCCCCTTTCCATATGACGACTTCCGTAAAATTTATACAACGTATATTTACGAACGAAACACGTATGAGAGTACTTTATAGCCTGATATAAATACATAGCTCTTTCCAAAGAGAAAGCATCTGCTTACAGATGGTTACGTTTGAAGTTCAAGTACAAGGAAGGGTGATCTATAATTACATACGATGTGCCCTACACCTTTGTATGTGATACGGGCTGTGTGCATTCTAAAGAGACGCACTTCGTCAAATATTTATATTACTCGAAACAGAATAATCACATCGGAATTACACGTACGTGCCCACGACTATAACTACGTCGTTCCAGATAATTGAAATATTACCAGGAAGAAACTCCGTTGAAACTATACACAGCCTTAGAATAGGAGAAATTTATGATTCTTGAAACGCCAATAATATTTAGATGAATTTTAAAGCGATAAATTTTTGAATAATCTTGTTTTACAGTGATTCTTGGTAAAATGAAAAAATTGTGGGTTTGTTGAGTTGTGATAGTTGGAAAAAAAACGTTTTTGTCTACAATAGAAACGACTTTGTTGGTCCTACCCTCTCCTGGCCACAGGTTCCTACTAACTAGACTAGAAATGTTTTCGAAAAAATGCGAAAACAAGCTAAAGGTTTAACTAGAAATGTTAATAAATTATTAAAGTTAATTTTATTCTCAAATTAAAATTCGTGAAAAATTAAAGAAAATATCATTACATCAGAAATTAACTCAAATTTTTTTTTTTTTTTTTAATACAAAAAATGTTTGAACCTTAAGTTCATGGTTGAACACTAAACTTTATTTCTAACAAATTTTACAGTATCGTATCGTAATTTAAATTTCTGCGCGTGTTCTTCATCAAACAGACAGAAATTCATCAAGAAATGAAATGTGGCAAATTCAATGGCTTAAAAGTGACTTGAATTCAAAATTATGTAACATGTAGTACTTATATGTGCGGTGTTTATTTTCGAAGATAACTTATGTATGATAATGAATGGTAGTTGGTATTGTTACAGAGGTCTGTCACAATGTCTAAACAATTGCTCCAAGTTGGTTGACTTTTTGGGGCCCACGTTTCAATCAGTTTCTTTTATTTTCAAAAGCAAAATGAATGAATGCTCATTCAATTTAATTTAAGTTTATTTACCACAAGCAATGCAAGTTACACCTGACCATTTCTCAAAAGGAAAACTCAATTCAAATTCCTGTTAAGACCTCCTTACAGGGGCATAAGACAGAAGCAACTCTCTTCCACAAGGCGCGATACTGAGCATCGACCTTAAGCTGTTGCCAGGATTTGTTTATTCCTCTGGCCTGCTGTTCAACTGCTCGCTTCCATGTGTTACATGGTCGACCAACCCGACGTCTTCCTTGAGGATTATAATCCAGAGCCTTTTTGGCGATGTTTCGCTCTGGTTTCCTCAAAGTATGACCGATCCACTGCCACTTCCGCATTTGAATCTCAATATCTATTTTAGTTTGGCCAGTTGTATTCCAAAGTTCGTCGTTGGAGATCACTTCTGGCCACAATATTCCTAAAATGCGCCGGAGGCATTGGTTCACGAAAGTCTGTAGTTTCTTGGTAAGTCAAACGGTCACTTTCCACGTAGTACAACCATATAACAACACGGATTTAACGCATGCGTCAAAAACTCGCAACTTCGTGCGAAGGGAGATCTCTCTTATCCTCCAGAAAGAGGAAATGATACCAAAGACCTGACGAGCTTTATTTAGCCGATCCTCAACATCCTTTTCGGCTCCGCCGTCCATGCTGACAATCCTTCCGAGATAACAAAAATCTTACACCTCTTCCACCTCTTGCCCGTTAAGAACAATCGGTGTGCTTGGAAAGGAAAACTAGCATTTTAATTTAAGTGAGAGCCCATGGTCTAATTTATGAGCAATCATATCAAAAATATTTACTTAAATTCGAACCGACGACCTAACGTTCTCAGCGTTATGCATTTACGTGGTATGCTATATGCTTAGCTAAAGAATTCTTTTACGAAAAAACACAATAATTCAAAGAATAGTTTTCGCTGCTCCTATCAATCAATCAATAGACTTCCTCATAAGACCACTCATATGACAGAAACAACTCTCTTCCACAAGGCGCGATCTTGAGTAATGGCCTTAAGCTGTTGCCAGGAAACAAACAATTTTAATCAGATTATAAAAAAAATCAATATTTGTTTCTTTATTTAAAGCTGATAACTTCCACTTCCAGTCGTGAATCATAGTATAAAAACAATACTGGTCAGTCCATTGATATGCCTGACCTTTTCCAATATCACCCTTTTTTTTCCGCGAAGATTTACTCGAGTTATTGACGATACACACAGACGTCACACAGAAATCTATTTTTTAGATTCCTGAGATCTCATGTAGTGGAAATTCCTCAAAAACTTGATGTTGATATTTTTCGCGATCACAATTTCTTTCCGTTTATTTAATAATAAGGGAGGTGTTTGAGCAATAAGTGTAAAGTTGGAGAGGCCTATTAATTGACAGTTGTCAAATATTAACATTTGGCATCGGTAAGCCCGGGAAATTTACCATGAAACGCTACACAATCGTTGAATTTTATTACGAAAATTCGCGTTCAATCGCAGCTACGATGCGCAAAATTCGAGCAAATTTTGATCGTAATCATTTGCCTTCTGGAACATGCGCAACCGACTAAAAAATTCCAAGAGACTGGCTCAGTGCAAGATGTGAAACCTTCGAAACAACTTCGTCCCGGACGTTCGACCTTAAATATCGCCGCAGTGGAGGACAGTTAGGGTGTAACCTAATGCGCTGTGTGTTGGTCTACAATGCGAAGGTCGTGAGTTCAAACTCCGACCTAAGTATAATTCCAGCACATTGCCTGCTTGGCTATACCGTAGTCACTTCAATCTACGAAAATGACAAATTCGTGGATAGAGGGTTGTGCGAAGGACTAACAACCCTTCCACAAAAGCGAATAATAATAAAAAAAACATAACAGGGCTACGATACTCTAGATGAAATAGATTTTTTTGTGATCCCAAGAAATTTTGTATGGGGAGTGTTAGAAGCGGTGATAGCATTGAACTAATTTTTTCCCCATCATGCTAAAGTAGCTATAAAAATGTTTTGTATAAAATGCTTACTCCAAAAATGGAATAGGAGCTGAGAAAATTAATGTGTTAGATTTAGTGAAAATGTGCAGTTTGTATGGGAGGTGGTAGAAAGAGTGGGGGGGATTTTAGTGATTTTTTCAGAAATAACTAAGACTATCATAAAATTGACATCTCTTAAATTTTAGACCAGTAACATTCAAACTTTTCAATTTTTGTGAAGTTGTGAAACTGTGTCATATTGTATGGGAGGAGGTAGAAGCAGTAAAGTTAATCAAACATTTTTTTCTGATCTTAGTGATAATGCTAAATAAGTATTTACCACAAAATGTGAGCTCGATAAATGTTATATGTTCTGAGAAAATCGGCTTAGAGCATTTCATGAAAAAGTGTGGTTTGTATGGGAGGGGTTGGAAGGAGAAAGAGGACGCAAATAATGTTTATACTGTATATTGAAATCATTATGAAAGTAATATAAATTCAGACTAATAGATTTTATACTTTTCGAGCAAACACATTTATAGTCGAATTGCGAAATTATGCCATTTTGTATGGGAGGGGGTAGAAGGGGTGAAGCTAATCGTCTAATTTTTTTAGCCTTACTAACAATTTTAAATAAATATTTAGTGCACAATTTCAGCTCGCTAAATTTTATACGCACTGAGTAAATTGGCTTACAGTAATTCATGACAAGTACAGTTTGTATGGGAGGTGGTAGAAGGAGGAAAAGGACACGCATAATTTTTATACGGTAGATTGATATTATTATAAAAGTAATGTATTCCAAATTTCAGGCCAATAGCTTTTATAGTTTTCGAGCAAATCCGTTTATTGTCAAATTGCGCATTTGTGTCATTTTGTATGGGAGAGGATAGAAGGAGTTGGGGGATGTAGCCCATTCACGAACTTAAAGTTACTTTTTTGCTAAAAAATGACACACAACAATTTTTAGCACTGTAGCTCAAAGCTTTCGAGAGTTATGCTGTAGACAGACTCACAGACGGACAGACAGACAGACAGACAGGCGGTCACTCGGAATCGAGGTTTTTGAGCGACAACAAATATTTCTGTACCCTTGGCGGCTCTGTGCGAGCGTTATTTCTTAGCGTTACAAACGGTAAGGCAAACACAATATACTCTCAGATTTCATCTAGAGTATAAAAAGCTAAGGAACCTGACTATGAGGAGGCCAAAGCATGATTTGTGCTGTTATGCTATTGTAATAGTGTAGAAAGACAGTGTTGGAAAACGACCCAAACTCCTCCATTCGTCACCGTGCTCAAGAACGCGAACTCTCTACGTCCACACTGCAGCGAATATTGTCGAAAGAATTGGCTCTTTTGAAAAGCAATAAGGCACCTAACAGAGATAAGCCACATAACTCCCTTTTAAAATAGCTAAGAAAACTATCGCGGTAAACTGTATTTTCAATACATGTCTCAAGGAAGGATACTTCTCAGCGACTTATAAAAACGCCATAGTTACCCCAATTGCGAAACCTGGGAAGGACCCAAGCCGCCCAGACAGATATTGGCCCGTTAGCTTGCTCCCTGCCCCTAGCAAATTATTAGAAAGAATTATTTGGTCACGTATCCAATCATTTCTTGAAACATCCAAAATACTCCGCGACTTTCAATTCGGCTTTACTCCTGAGCACTATAGCGACCACCTACTTTTTAGAGTAACAAAATTTATCAAGAAAGCGTTATTTAAAAAGGAATCTGTGGACATGATCACACTGGAAATAAAAAAAAAACCTTCGACTCGGTCTGGTACGAAGGATTATGCTCAAACTCTCTTTGGCTAATTAAATCGTAAAGATAGTTCAGTCGTTCCTAGCTCGCAGAACCTTCGCAGTGAAGATTAAATCCAACTGTAAGATATCCCGAAAGGCTCATTTTTAAGCCCTATGCTGTACAACATCTTCACAACTGATATACCGTAACATCCTAAGTGCGAACTTCCCATAGTCGCCGATTATACCAGTATCTATACTAGTGGAACCGATCTAAATACCATACTAACTACGTTAGACAGTCCTTACCAATAATTTCACATGTGGAAAATTAAAATTAACCATACAAATGCTCAATTTTCACAAATGCATTTATTCGGTTTTCATTGAAACTAGCAAAGCTAAAAGAATGAATTTCTGCCAGAGTTAATTTCATTATAATTTCTATCAATTTTGTAAAAAAAATTTCAGCTTCCCTTCAGTCTTTCCGTTCGATACAAATTTTACGAAAGTTAAATGAAATTATTTTTCGTCCAAACCGTCAAAACTATTAACTTTAAATTTTGAAAAAAATATACTATTGCAAATATTATTGATATACAACAATTTGATTTTGATTCGAATACTCCTTCTACTCATTTCTACATTTAATAGATTTTCATTGATACTAGAAAAGGTAAAAACTTGAAATTTTGCCAGAATTTGTCCCTTAATAATTGCAATAAATTCTGAAATTCTTCAACTTCGCTTCACTCCTTCTACCCCCTCCCATACAAATTTTTACATTGGAAATTCAAGAAAAGTATTTCCCCTTGGAACATATGAGAGCTATCGACTTTAAAATTGTAACAAAGCAATGTGATTAGAACCACCCACTTCCTCTGCCACCTTGGTAAAAATTTACCAACATTAAACCACATTAAACCCAAAAGGGTGGAGGAATCAACTAACCCTGTAAAAAGGTTATGCGCAAAAATTACATCAGCTACTTCACGTCGTTTCGAAAGCGATGACATATTTAATAGCTGAAGTCGATCAGTATATGGAGGAAGACGAACTCTGTCGTTCCAATTAAGGTGACATAAAGCTATTCTTACAAATTTACGCTGAATCGATTCAATTCTGCCAATGTGCGCATCATAATTAGGAGACCAAATTTGAGAACCACATTCAAGGTAAGATCTAACGAAGGTGTTATAGAGACTTAGTCTAACAAGCGAATTGTTAAATTCCTTGGATAAGCGTGTGGTAAATCCCAACATAGAATTACCCTTCTGCACGATCTTAGTAATATGCAAACCAAAATCAATTTTATGGTCCAATGTAACACCCAGGTCAATAATGGAACTGACTCTATCCAACATACAGTAATTAAGACTATAAATTATGACAAACGGAGAGATTTTCCTAGTAAATGACATTACATGACATTTATTCTAAATCCAGTCGAAGACCATTATGACGACACCAGTTACTAAAATTAATCAAATCCGCATGAAGAAAATTGTCAGAGTTGGAATTAAGAGATCTAAAGATTTTAATGTCATCATCATAACTGAGTATTTCCGAATATTTAAAAACAGATGCAACATCATTAATGGCTAGGATAAAAAGAAGTGGCCCCAAATGACTTCCCTGAAGAACACCAGAATGCGCAGTAAATGGCTTCGAAGTACAACCTTGAAAAAGAACTTGGTAAGTTCTATCAATTAGATATGACTTAATCCAATTGATAAACCAAGTAGGAAAACCCAACAAGTCCAAGTCCAACAATATAATGGAGTGGGGCTATTTATCAAAAGACTTCCTAAAATCAGTAAATATATCATCAATTTGCTTACCCTCCTCAATAGCCCAAATGGATTTATTTGCAAGCTCCATCAGATTAGTGACAGTGGATCTATTCCTGACGAAACCATGTCGTTTACTTGAAATTAAGGATTTACAGTAAAACGACATGCACTCATACACTATAGAATCAAAGAGTTTTGGAATATCTGACAGTTTAGCTATTGGTTGATAGTTTACAATAACAGATTTTGCTCCACTTTTGTGAGTCGGTATGATAAAGGAAGCCTTCTACACAGCAGGGAAAATGCTAGTCTTAAGGAATCTCCGAAATAGTAGAGAGAGTGGTTCAGCAATAGAGAGACGTTTAAGGACACCTGCTGAAACTCCATCAGGGCCAGGTGAAGAAACATCTTAAAGTTGAGAGATGTGATTAACTATATCTTCATAAGAAAACGGTATACTAGACAATGTGGTTGAAGCAGTATCCCTAAAGTCATCAACGTATGATATGTCAGGGATAAAGTCACCACCAGTAAAAGATACACTGAAGAATGTGGCAAAAGATCGCTCTTTCTCACTAAGGGTAAAATATGCTCGTCGTCAATTATAAGAAATAAGTTAATAGGAAGATACAAAAAATCGATGGTCGAAATTGAGGTTAACCACTCTTCCACGGAACAGGCACAGTAATCAGAATAAAAAACCAAGTTAAGCTGTCTTCCATAGCAATTCCTAACAAGGCTAAGTTAATATTAATAATATTCCCAGCACTATTCCACCATCTGTTTAACTGAGAATATCTGGTCCGTGGTCGATCGTTCAGCTCTAAATCCGCTTTGGTCTTCACCAATTACTTTGTCAGCATAGGGCTTAATTCTCTTTTCTAGTTTGTCACCTTTTTTTATAAATTGGACATATGCGCCAATCCTCAGAAAGTGTTTCCTGAGTCCATATGTCCGTGAAAGCTAGGGTGTAGCCTAGTAGGTAGTGTGTTGGTCTTGTAATTCGAAGGTCGTGAGTTCAAATCCCGGTCGGCGCAATATATAATTCCGGTACATTGCCTGCTTAGATATACCTTGGTCACCTCAATCTAAGAAATTGAAAAATTCGTAGAAAGAGGGTTGTGCGAAGGGCTAACAACCCTTCCGCAATAAGTAATGAAAAATGTTAAGGAACCTGAATATCAGGAGGCCAAGGTCCGATTTGGGCTGCAACGCCATTGTAGTATATGTCCGTGATTAATCTGTGTAGGAGATGCGTTATACAGGTGTCACCGGCTTTCAGAAGCTCAGCAGAAATTTGATCAGTGCCCAGAGCTTTGTTGTTTGGGTGGTCCTTTTTTTAAATTCTTCGAGTGTAGAGGACTCAAAGCGGATCTAGTATTGCACCCATCTTTCTTTTATATTTTCCCCATTTCTTATGATGTTGCCTTCTGTATCCTTGCAGAGGGTCGTCTTGTGTTAGTATCCCTCTTCCATACTTTCAACTAGGGAATACGCGGCTCTTGTGTTGTGTAATTTAAAGTGTTCATACATGTCTTTAATTTCTTCGTTATTGTACTTCCGTCTTTTCAGCCCGCAAGTTTTGTTTACAAATCTACTATGATCATTATATTTATTCTGTTTGGCTCCTGTCGGTCGATCCGTTACTATTTTTTAAGCTTCATTTTAATGCTGTCTTGGCATCGTTATCGAACCAATCAATTGACGAAATCAGTCAGCCTCTGGCCGTTATTGTTATCGTCTCAGCTAACTGCAAAACATTAATTTATAATATTTAAAGTGGTTATCCTACCGACTATAACTTTCGGCGCTCGCATTTAGAACCAATGGGCCATCACGCACAAAAAAAGTTACAGCTCTCCCACCCAAAAGAGATGCCTCAAGATTATCCTGAATAAGTAATTTTACTATTCCACCACCAGTCTCCACCACGATGCGAACGTCCTTAAAATACAAGAACTTGCTGAACATAGATTCGCTTCATTTATAATATGATGCGAAGTGATGAAAAAACCCCTGGTTCTGACTTCTCTCTAGATTTCGTCCTCATAAGAATACTTACAGCTTTAGCCAAGTTTCTCATTTAATATGTTTTAATCAACAAATAGTTTTAACCATTAAATTAGTTTTAGTTAAGTTGTAAGAACAATAATCAAGGTATCTTTAAATTTTTCCTTAGATTACATTGAAATGCAATGACTAAAAGCAAACGTTAAGTAATTAAACTTAGTTTTATATACAGTGGCTCACAGCTTATTTCGTGCAGTGCTATTTTTAAACTATAGACCACTGTATCTTAAATAAACTGCCAACAAGTCGGGCGAAACTTTATTATTTTTGGGACAAGTTGCCGATGCATGGAAAGTCAATAGCAGGTTAGAGTGGTTTGGGAGACTAAGTGAAAGAGAATTCTTGGGCAGCGCTGTTATTAATTTAACGATATTTCATTCCTTTATGCAAGTTTGGGTTATTATGAGGGGAGCGGGAGGGGTGATTGTAAGGGTGGGTGGATGTTAATAGCTTCTTAATTGATTGCTTGAATCATGACCAATATTCTCTGTATAGAATGTGTTTCATAAACGAAGCTGCATAGAATTTTCATAAAATTCGGTGTATTCTACATTCACGAAACCGAACATTTGCATGGGAGGGGTAGAGCGGGTAAGGGAATCGTAAAATTTGTGATGCAATTTTATTTCATTTCTCTTTTAAGGTGCTCGTACAAAATTTCAACTTCGTAGCTTTTAATTCATTTGTTATTAGTTGATTTAATGAAATTGGTCGAAATCCCACTATTGTATGGGAGGTGGTAGAAGGGCATGCGCGATTTCAAAACTTTTGAGGCAATTTTGTTTCATCTATTTTTAGAAGTTCTTATGCAAAATTTTAAATTCATAGCTTAGTTAGGTGATAATTGATTTCTTGAAAATGGTCGAAAAAAGAATTTTGTATGGGAGGGGGTAGAAGTCTTACAGGTATTCGACCAGTTCGTATTTCATATACTTAAGGATTTATTTAAATTAATTTTGCAAATTTTCAAGTTCCTACCTTAAAATTTCATTCAAAAATTTTCAGTTTATGTGTTTTTTTCAATGCATATGAAACACCTTGTGCACGTTAGACCGGGGGTCGGTTTATAACAATTGTGGAAAAAATTATTATTTTTTTCTATGTGTATCAAACAGATGTATCCAAATGCAAAATTCAAAGTTGTATCTTTCACCAGAGCCCTAAAAAATTACTCACCTCCCAACTGAAAATTTTTACCGCAATTAATAATTATTTAGTTCTACAATCTGAAAATTTATCAATTTAATATCTGTAATCAATTTTGAGATATACCGATTTGTAGTTTTGAAAAGTGCGTTTTTTTTTAAATGCTCCCCATTTTCCCCCACTAGTATTATTTCCACAGGTTATATTTTTTCGTATTTCGCTAGTAAAGATTAATATATGTTTTAAGTTTCAATTACATAGCTGAAGAGATAGTTGAGATATTCATTTTTAAGTGTTTTTCTTTGAACCCCCTCTGACCCCCCCTCTTGCAGTAATTAGCCTTTCTCTGAGCTGATTCTGATGGAGCTATATGCCGACTTAATGGTCCCAAAATATAAATTTTTTATGATACGTAATTTCGAAGATATATCATTTGAAAAAACAATTCGGCCGACAATTTGTTTTTAGGCCCCCCCTTTTCGGATGCCAATGGACAAAAAAAATTAATTATTTTTATTTTATTGTATAGTTTGTGCCACAACCCTCTCTATATCTCTACTGATTTTCAGCTTCCTATCTGCATTCCTGGTGAAAATATTAGTAAGTGTAGTTTTTGACTATTTCCCCCGCCTCCTCCTTCCACCTAACACTCTCCAAAATTTAGAAATTGGAGCTCACTTACCCAATCAACAATCTGCCCAAAAACAAACATTCTACCTTTAACGGTCTCGGAGATATGAGTCCATATGTACGGCGGACGGCGGGACGGATTTTTTTTTTGCATTTTTAGGCTAGTTTAGTCATGAAACGCGAAAGAACAAAATTTCAGGGTAGCAAATTTTTTTTTTTACTGTGTCGATCACAATACTTTATTATTAGAATAATTTGGTAAAACTAATTAGAAAATCATGAAATTTTGAATGTAGATATAGAAAAACATACTTATTGATTAAAATAAATAAAAAAACATAACAGAAATATAATTGGGCTTAAAGCCCAATCACATGATACTCTAGATGAGATGGAAATGACTTTAGTATACCGGAAAATATGTCATATCAAATTCTTTCGAATAGTAAATAGAGACTTTTGCATGGGAGGTGGTAGAAGTAGGGGGGGAGGTTTGTATTTTTCGTATATGACACCGAACATGCAAAATGTTTTTTGCTGAATTCAAAGTTCTTAGTTTTCATTATTTTTAAAGAAATTGGTCATAGTTTTCCTGAAATTGGGGCAGAGAAAGTGGAGCGTTTAAGATGATTTTGAAACTGCTTATCATCATCCTTATCGCCATGCTTTGATTCAGTTTCAAAGTCGATAGCTCTCATATGTATACTTGAATGAGAAATGCTTTTCTTGAATTTATAATACAGATATTTGTATGGGAGGTGGTAGAAGGAGTGAAGCGGAGCTGATAATTCTTTCTAACAGTTATTTTAATTATTAAGAAACAAATTCTGGCAAAATTTGAAGTTTATACTTTTTCTAGTGTGAATGAAAATCGTTAAAATACATTTAACAAAAATTATGCATTTGTATGAGAGGGGGTAGAAGGAGTGTACGGATCAAAATTAATTTTTTTTGAATTAGAAATATTTCTATTTGAATATTTTATACAAAATATCAATATGCTAGCTTTAACAGTTTCGAAGAAAAATAATTTAATTTAAATTCCAAAATTTCGTGAAATTTGTATGGGAGGTGGTAGAAGGAGTGAGGTGAAGTTGATAATTATTTTTAAAATAAATTTCAATTATAGTAGAAATAATTCTGACAAAATTTCGTTTTCTCAGATTTACTAGTTTCAATGAAAATCGAAAATATGTATTTTTCAAAATTATCCATTTGTATGGGAGGTGGTAGAAGGAGTAAGAGGATCGGGTCAATATTCCGTGATATTAATGACATCTATATCATAATACTTTGACCTAAATTTCAAGTCGATAGCTTAAATGGTTTCAAAGAAAAATCCATTTTTTAATATTTCGAAAATTCATGAAATTTGTATGGGAGGGGGTAGAAGGAGTAGGGGGATGTAGCCCATTCACGAACTTAAAGTTACTTTTTTGCTGAAAATGACACACAAAAATTTTTAGCACTATAGCTCAAAGCTTTCGACAGTTATGCTGTAGACAGACGGACAGACAGACAGACGGTCACTCGGAATCGAGGTTTTTGAGCGACAACAAATATTTCTGTACCCTTGGCGGCTCTATGCGAGCGTTATTTCTTAGCGTTACAAACGGTAAGGCAAACACAATATACTCTCAGATTTCATCTAGAGTATAAAAAGATTACAAAAATAAATTCTGGCACTCTTAAGGCTGAAAAGACTGATGGTGCAGCAGAAACGCAGGCCACAGCTTATTTCATGCAGATACTACTTCTCCACTTCTGTCCGATCGTGTCATGCTGTATAACGGGACATTCTTTTTCTTTATTTTTTTGAAGAATTGACAACTAGCTGTAGACAATATTTAGTGTGATATTTTACGTGTAAAGGACAAGAAGTGCTTTTTGAAAAAATGGGTCGTCGCACGACAATTAAGCAGCGAGAATTAGTTATAAGTAATTTCAAGGACGGGCTATCCCAGCGGAAAATTACTCAATTACAGTACAGAGTATCATTGAACGCTTCGTTCATGAAAATCGTATTCAAGATAAGGACAGAAGGACGCCAAACAAAATTTTCAACTAGTCTGACAAACGATTTATTGCACGTAAAATTAAGGCGAACCCAAATTTAACGGCTCCAAAACTAGTCGCGGAGATACAGCAAGGAATAGGTAAGTCATGCAATGCAGAAACTGTCCGCCGCGTGGTCCGAGGCCACAACTTCAATGGTCGAGTAGCTAGAGAAAAGCCTTTCATAGGCAGAAAAAACCAGCTGAGTCGCCTTGACTTTACAAAAGAGCACAGCAACAAAAATTCAGACTTCCGGAACAGCGTCATATTCTCAGACGAGTCTAAATTCAATACCTTTGGCTCTGTTGGCATGGTATACATATGGCTGAAACCTAAAACTGAGCTACAAAAAGGAATTTTAAAAGCTACAGTGAAGCATGGCGGCGGAAGCGTAAAGGTTTGGACTTGTATGTCGCAGCCGGGATTGGAAATTTGGAATTTATTGAAGCTAACATGGACAAAACCTTTTACCTTAACATTTTGAAAAACAATTTGCTCCAGAATGCTGCGAATCTTGAAATTCCAAACATATTCCGTTTCTACCAAGACAACGACCCTAAGCATAAATCTGGTATTGTGCAATCTTGGCTGATTTGGAACTGCTCGCATGTTATGTCCCCGCCGGCACAGAGTCTAGATATGAATGTAATAGAAAATTTATGGGCGATTTTGGCAAATAATATTCGGAAACATAGTATTTCCAACAAGGAAAAATTCAAAAAAACTATTTTGGAGGAGTGGACGAAAATTACCCCAGAAACTACCCAAAAACTTGTGGATTCTATGTCAAAGAGACTTAAAGATGTAATAAACGCAAAGGGCTACCAAACCAAATACTGAATTTTGCATAAAATATAACTTTTTTCTGTAAATTAACGCTTAAGTTTAAGTGCATGAAATAAGCTGTGACATAGAATTAATCGGTATTTTCATAATTTTTGTTAATTAAGTATTACAAACAACAATTGTGTTATCTTTGATGTTCCTAACTTAAACAATAAATATTTGTTTAAAACATGGCATTTAAATCTTGTCAATATTTTACATAGCTTTCCAATAACAGCGTGACAAATTTCAAATTTGTAGCTGCACAAAATAAGCTGTGAGCCAATGTAAATGTAGATGCAAAGATTTTGTAATCTAATCTCTAAGATACATCTGTACTCTCTACTCAAATTTTTATAAATAAATAATGTATCTATCTATCTAAAGACATTCTCCCCAGATATTAAAAACTGCACTCAGTTTCGAAATATCATGCATTGGATCAGGATAATAAATTAATTTCAATTTCTTTCTTTCCAAGACAAAGCTTAAGTACCTCTTATATATTATTTGATTCTAATAGGGTTTTTACACCTTAAAAAATTCATTCTGAATTAATCCGCAAGTAGATAAAGTGAGTTTTGTGTAGTAATTCTTTGAAAATTTATTCGAAAAAATAACGCCCACTTTACTCTAAAGTCACAGCGCATGCAAAAAGACCGCTTAAAACGACATTCTTTTCGTCAGCCGCAATCTAAAGT
This sequence comes from Chorisops tibialis, assembly GCA_963669355.1. NCBI lineage: Eukaryota > Metazoa > Arthropoda > Insecta > Diptera > Stratiomyidae > Chorisops > Chorisops tibialis. Next base: position 91,804,312 of record OY770263.1, read on the forward strand.
GAATGTCCATGCGCATATGCATACCGCATACCAATGGAGTTTAGTAATGATTGGTCACGGCCTGTAAAACTACGTTACATTTGAAAAGAAGAAAATAAAAGCATTACTTTAAGAAATGGTTACAAGTACATCTATAGCCCGGGGGTCTCAAAATCAAACTTGCTTTAACGTTTTCTATTCAAACTTGGACTCTATAAAACTCTTGGAACAAGTGGAATACCGAATACTAACTTAGAAGTTGAACGAATCGAATCGATCGAGTCCATACGAATTAAAAACCAGTGGCCTTATAAAGGAAAATCGTGACATGCTTTATGGGATGAATTTTACAACTAAAGTAGTGGAGGGAGGCGTTAGCAAAGACTATAAATATAGTCGCATGCATGATTCTACCGACTACTTTAAATAGAAAAATCAGAACGAGTTTCTCAGAGTCTTTGATTTGATTTTTGATCGATGTCAACGATCTTTTACACTTTACCTGGCCGTTTAATATGAGAAATGGAGCCCAATGATTTCTACTTGTGTCACGCATAAGTTGTTCGGACTGTGCCATAATCGAAAGCCATATTAGAAATGACATGACAAACGTGTTCGACCGTTCAATTTAAAAATGGGAACGCTACAGAAAAGAACAACGGCAGAAGTATATCGCCGAGTAAGTCCTAAGTCCACGTAACCATATTCTCAGCATTTGATGATGCCCGTAAAAGAGAAATTATAGGGAGTGGTGAGAAGGCGAACTCCCTACACAGAATATTTTTTTTATACTCTAGATGAAATCTGAGAGTATATTGTGTTTGCCTTACCGTTTGTAAGGCTAAGAAATAATGATCGCACAGAGTCGCCAAGGGTACAGAAATATTTCAATCAAATCAAATTCCTGTTAAGACCCCCTATAGCGCCACAGGACAGAAACAACTCTCTTCCACAAGACGCGATCCTGAGCATCGGCCTTAAGCTGTTGTCAGGACTTGTTTATTCCTCTGGCCTCCTACTCAACTGCTCACTTCCATTTGTTACATGGTCGACTAGCCCGACGTCTTCCTTGAGGATTATAATCCAGAGCCTGTTTGGCGATGTTTCGCTCTGGTTTCCTCAAAGTATGACCGATCCACTGCCACTTCCGCCTTTGAATCTCAATACCTATTTTAGTCTGGCCAGTTCTACTCCAAAGTTCGTCGTTGGAGATCACTTCTGGCCAGAATATTCCTAAAATGCGTCGGAGGCATTGGTTCACGAAAGTCTGTAGTTTCTTGGTAAGTCGAACGGTCACTTTCCACGTAGTACAACCATATAACAACACGGATTTGACCCATGCGTAAAAAACTCGCAGATTCGTGCGAAGGGCGATCTCTCTTAACCTCCAGAAAGTGGAAAGGATACCGAAGGCCTGACGAGCTTTATTTAGCCAAGCCTAAATATCCTTTTCGGCTCCGCCGTCCATGCTGACAATGCTTCCGAGATAACAAAAATCTTACACCTTTTCCACATATTGTCCATTAAGAACAATTGTGGCTTCCGTGGCGTAGTGGGCAGCGTGCTTGCTTCTCAGTCAATAGGTCGTGGGTTCGATTCTCACTACAGACAGGGGATTTTCTTAAGCGCAAATTTTTCAGTTGCTACTGGTGATAAAAAAAAATTATTCGCAATAAAATGGGGAAACGGTGAAAAGGTGAAACAGTTCCACTTCAAGAAGGCCTAGATACTCAGTAGATGGTTTCTGTTCGCTTTCTATCATTCAGTCCCCCATAACATCTGCAAATATTTGTCAGTAAGCAGCCAGTAAAACTGAACAATATACCAGCTTCTCCACTCGCTACGGTCGTTCTCACTCCCCTTCCCCAACCTTCCCAATCCCATTCCTTCCCTCCATGACTGTGTTTGTGCATTGCACATAAAGGCCGAAATTGCCATGTGCATGTACTTGGTTTTACGTACATTTATTTTCAGTTCCGCCTCTTTGCATTTAGAATGCAACGAGCGAACATTTGACTTTAAGTCCGAACGGTTATGTGCAAGCAAACACACGTCATCAGCATAATCAAGGTGACTTAAGATGTTAAATAGTCTCCATTGAAGAACTTTACTTTCCCCACCTTCCAGTACAGCTTACAAGATGTCATTTATTACCACCAGGAACAGGGCTGGTGATAATATGCAGCCTTGTCTGACACCTGTTCGCATAAGAAAGCTCTCGGACAGCTCTCCTCTATGTAAGGCGCGACACCTTGCATCTTCGTAGGATTCTTTGATCATAGCTATGACCTTATCTGGAATACCTCTCCTACGCAAAGCATTCCATATGTAATGTCGCTTAACGCTGTCGGAAGCTTTCTCGAAGTCCACAAACATGAGATGTAGTGGCGAAAACATTTCGGTTAACTGCTCTAATATTATCCGTAGGGTATTTGTGTGGTCGGTACAAGATGACCCTTTACGGAATCCAGCCTGATAAACTTCGAGAGTGCTCTCGACGGTATCACTAATCCTGTTGAGAATTATCTTAGCCATAATTTTTGATACGGCAGTAAGTAGACATATACCACACCAATTGCCACAATCCCGAAGGCGCCCTTCTTCGTAACTTTCACAACGAGGCCCTCTTTCCATTCAGTCGGATATCTTCATTCATTCCCCACATCAGTAAAGAGTGGGAGGAGGATATCGGCTGTTATTTCCGGGGTTTCCGCTTTGAGGAGTTCGGTTGGTAGTCCGTCTATACCTGGAGTTTTCCTTCCCGCCATTGACCGAATGGCGAAAACTATCTCTTCCTTATCTGGGGGGATCGTCACTAATAGAGGATTGTAGCGGTTGGACGTTTGGTAGTTGCTCTGTTTCAGGGATATCTTCCTCTGACAAGATGTTTAAAATATCAGAGAAGTATTCCTTCCATCGCTGCAACTGGTGTTGACTCAAAGAGTTCCGTTGACATCTCTCACCAGGTGGTTGGCGGTGAAATTCCTGTTCGTCAACTGTTTCATGATTTTGAATAGTGAGCCCATATTCCCAAGGTAAGCCGCAGATTCTGCCTTGTTTGCCAGATCTTCAATGGCCATTCTCTTGTCGCGTCTAACAGCCTTTTTAAGCTGTATATGAGCATCGCGGTAGTTCTGCCTCAGTTCGGGCGTTCGTTGGTTGACATCGGGTTGAGAGATGATAGCCAATTTGGCTTTTTTTCGATTGCCAACCTTGTCCCATGTGTCTTGCGACATCCAGGGTTTCTCACCGCTTTGTACATATCCCACAGATTCTTCAGCACTAGTTAGAAAAGTGTTTCTGGTTGACTGCCAATTGGCGTCCAGTGTACGCATTTCATATTCACCCAATGTGGATGACTTTTCGCGTAGAATAGTGGTGTATTCGCGTTTTTTGTTGGGATATCTGAGTTTATCCACATTAAGCTTGCGCTTCATTTGAAGAATTCGTCGTCGTCGTATAGCTGCTGTACACAATCTCAAGCAGGCATCAACCAAGTGGTGATCGCTCCCCACGTCAGCTCCACGTTTCGCTTGCACATCGAGGAGACATCTTCTCCATCGGCGACTTATAGCCAAATAGTCGATCTGGTTCTGAGTAACACCATCAGGGGAAACCCAAGATGTTATATGATGACTCTTGTGTGGAAAAAGGGTCCCTCCGATGACCATTTGCCGAGTACTACAAAACTCCACAAATAATTCGCCGTTTTCGGGTCTCTTAATCCAAAGTTGTGACGCATCGACCCAAGTGTCACCATGCCTCCCCATGACGTGTTCTAGGCCAGTGTTGTCTGATCCAACCTGAGCATTCATATCTCCTGAGATGATAATAATTCACCTCTTGGAACACAGCTAGGGTGTCTCCTAGTGGGTAGCGTGTTGGTTTTGTAATGCGGAGGTCGTGAGTTCAAATCCCGGTCGGCGCAATATATAATTCCAGCACATTGCCTGCTTGGATGTACCTTGGTCACCTCAATCTACGAAAATGAAAAATTCGTAGAAAGAGGGTTACAATTTTTACAATAAGTAATAAAAAAAAAAAAAAATTATTTTAAGGAACCTGAATGTCAGGAGGCCAAGGTCCGATTTGGGCTGTAGCGCCATTGTTGAAGTTGAACACGTTCGAAGGTGGCACTCAGTTGGCTATAAAACTCCTCTTTGTCACCAGATGTTGCGGTTTTAATTGGTGCGTAGCACTGCAGAATTGTGACGATTCTGACACTGGTCCTGAGCTTAACGACGATAATCCTGTCCGAGATTGGTTCCCAGCAAATGAGACGTCATTTCCGGCTTCACTTTCAGGGCCAATGTACAGAATAGTGTTTCCGCTAGGGGTTCGTTCTTCTCCTGATCCTGTCCACCTGACCTCGCTCAAGCCTATGATTTGGATGTTATAATGCTCCACGATCACTGATTGGCGGTGCAAGGACCGAGTAACCCCAGCTAATCTCCCGTCATTCAATGTTCGAACGTCCCAGAAGCCAATCATAGTCCGTTTTCGAATGCCAAAAGTCGTAACCGTAGAAACAGTCCGTATCCGAGGATCTGCATCCGTTTCTCGTATCATTTAGGTCTTAAGATCACGGGTGATAAGCCCATGATCCAGTAAGTATCCATTTGCCATTTTTAGGGCAAGCAGGACCGGCTCTGGGTCAATTCTACAGCCCCCATCTCACAGGGGGATAGCTAGCTCAGGCCCGTGGAGTCGCTAGTCTCCGAAGATAGTTGCAGGAATTGGTAAAACCTCATCCTACAACTACCTCCTTGCGGGGGGGAAATATTTATTATAGCTCAAAAACCTCGATTCCGAGTGACCGTCTGTCCGTCTGTCTGTCTGTCCGTCTATCTGTCCGCCCGTCTGTCCGTCTGTCCGTCTGTCTACAGCATAACTCTCGAAAGCTTTGACCTATCTTGCTGAAATTTTTTATGTATCATTTTTAGCAAAAAAGTAACTTTAAGTTCCTGAACGGGCCAAATCCCCCCACTCCTTCTACCCCCACTCCTTCTACCCCCTCCCATACAAATTTCATGAAATTTCGAAATTTAAATAAATTGACATTTCTGTGAAATCATTTCAGCAATTAACTTGAAAATTACGTCATAGTATGACAATGTGAATATCATTGACGTCAAAAAATATTGATCTGATTCTTTTACTCTTTCTACAAATGCACAATTTTCAAAAATGCATTTATTCGGTTTTCATTGCCAAGCCAAAAGACCCAACTATTGTCATAATTAATGTTATTACAATTGCAATTGATTTTGTGAAAGCCATCAACTTCACTTCACTCTTTCTACCCCTCCCATACGAATTTCACGAAACTTCGGAATTTTAACTAAACTATTTTTCTCTAAAAACATCAAAGCTATCACCTTTAAATTTTGAGAAAAGTATACTATTATAAATATCATTGATGGTAAAAAATTTGGTTTTGATTCAAATACTCCTTCAACCCCCTCCCATACAAATGCAGTTTATGGAAAATGCATTTAATCGATTTCATTGAAACTAGGAAAATTACAAACTTCAAACTTTGCCAGAATTTATCCCTTAATAATTGCAATAAATGCTAAAAAAGATGAACTTCGCTTCACTCCTTCTACCACCTCCCATACAATTTTTTGTATTGAAAATTCAAAAAATGTGTTTCTCCTTCGAACATATGAGTAGCAAGGCAATGTGATTAGGATATTGATAGGAAGATTCAAAATCATCCATTAACCTCCCACTTTCTCTGCCACCTCCCATATAAATTCCAAAGATTCAGGCAAATTAAAAATTATGAAAGCTTCAAACTTAAAATTCAGCATGAAACATTTTGTATACTACGTTCAGTGTTATATACAAAAATTACAAACCTCCTCCCTCTACTTTTACCACCTCTCACACAAAAGTCGCTATTCACTATACAATTTGAGATGATACATTTTCCGGTAGAATAAACTCTTTCCTATTTGATCTAGAGTACCATATGATTGGGCTTTACTCCCAATCACAATTCTATTATGTTTTAAATAAGGGTTAGGTGGAAATCTTGAAAGGTACTACGGGGAGAACGCGCACGCACCTCGTTGTAGTGTGGGACTTTAATCCGCTAAAAACACATCCCTTTATCACAACCAATCATTTTGATCTACTAACGATTTGATTATCACGTGTGTAGGAAGATTATTGTATTAATAACAAATTCCCGTAGAAGTTATGCCACCAGTTCATGCGGTCTAGTACTTCGAAGTCGCGGATGTTGTTTTCGGCGTTCAATACAGCTTCCATCTCCGTATTTCCGTGAGTTTGCAGACGTTGAATGTGCTTCACTGCGTATTTCTTGATTTCCTCGGTAACAAATTCAATTCGCAAGTTGCCGTGTAAGTCCTTGTTTCGTACCATAGAGCATTTGCTATTCCACGTAGAACTTTAATCTGAAACGTTTGTACGATATTATTTGAGCATCAGTTCTCTTTGTACGTCCTCATATTTGACCCAGACAAATTTTAATATCTGCTTATATATCAAAATGTTTGTTCTGTACTGACAACTCAGATTTTCGTCCTAGCAGCCAGTATAGTTTTCTGTATTTGATCGTATATATACCACTTCTTTTTTCTTATTTATGTGTTCTTTCCATTTTAATTTAGCATCTAAATTCATACCCAAATACTTAGCTGTATTCGAGTAGGAAACACCAAGATTGTTGGAATAGTAGTGATCCTTTTGTAAGCAAAGTTAAGATCAATCGATTTCGTTTCATTTAATTTAATATTCCGTTGTGTCCAGTATGTTGCATTGTCTACCGTCCTTTGTAATTTTTCTGTAACATACACCCAGATAAATAAGTAATAATAAAATTTACAATAAGTCTCATTAAATATTTTTTAAAAAAATTATCCTAAACTCTACATTTTTTTGCACTTTAATAACTGCCTTGGTAGAATTTATGAAAGGACTTTTGGAATCATTGAAAGCTGTATCATAAAAAATAAAATGCCAACAAGTCGGGCGCAACTTTATTATTTTTGGGACAATTCGAGGATGCATGGAAAGTCAATGTGTAAGTTAGAGTGGTTAAAGAAGACTAAGTGGAACGCCCCTTTCACAAGTGGAACCCCCTTTAGGCAGGGCTGTTGTCAATTTAACACATAATTGCGAATACTATCAATAGCTCCAGTGCAGAGAATCAATATTTCATTTGTTTAAGCTGATTTACTGAATTTGGTCGAAATCATACTTTTGCATGTGAGGAAGTAGAAGGGCGGGGGCGATTTAAAAACTTTTGAAGCAGTTTCGTTTCAATTATTTTTAATAGTTTTTGTAGAAAATTTCAAATTGATAGTTTTTAATAGTTAGGTGATAATTGATTTCTTGGAAATGGTCGAAAAAATAATTTTGTATGAGAGGGGTAAAAGTTTGTATTTGATCAGTTAATATTTCATACTCTTAAGATTTTTTTTTAAATAGATTCCGCAAATTTTAAAGGTTATATCTTAAAATTTCATTTAAAAATTTCCAGTTTTTATGTTTTTTTCATTGCACATGAAACACCTTGTGCACGTTAGCCCAGAAGGGTCGGTGCATAACAATTGTGGAACAAATTATTATTTTTCCTGTATGTACATCAAGTAGATGTATCCATATGAAAATTCAAACTTTGTATCTTTCACCAGAGCCCTACAAACACTGAAAATTTTCGACATTTTTACTTAACACCTTCCTCCCCTTACACCCTCCAACGTAAAATTTTTACCAAAATTAAAGTTTCTGTATCTGACAAAATTTGATATCTGTATTCAGATTTGAGATATAAAGGGTAGAAAAAATTAAAAGAGTTTACGTTCTAGTGTGTCTCAAGTATAACCGACTAATAAATACTTGAGACACACCAGGACATGAATTCCTTTCAAAAATCGCAAGGAGCTTTGAACTTTTTCAATCCGCAATTGGTGACACACTACGAAGAACCTTGAGCGAGTGTTCAATCTGTCAAACGATGTTAAATTTTACCCGGGTTGAATTTAATTAGTTTATCAGAAAAACAGCTAGGGTGTAGCCTAGTAGGTAGCGTGTTGGTCTTGTAATGCGAAGGTCGTGAGTTCAAATCACGGTCGGCGTAATTTATAACTCTAGCGCATTGCTTGCTTAGATATACCTTGGTCACCTAAATCTACGAAAATGAAAGATTCGTAGATAGAGGGTTGTGCGAAGGGCTAACAACCCTTCCACAATAAGTAATGAAACATGTTAAGGAACCTGAATGTCAGGAGGCCAAGATCCGATTTGGGGTGTAGTGCCATTGTAAAAGAAGTAGAAGTGTATCAGAAAATGTCTGAAAGTTGTATTTTAACAGTGTTAGTTTACGTGAACTATATTTTCAACTTTTTGAAAGAATTGAGGAGACAAATCTCTTCAAGTGCTGTAGCAATAAGCGTTCAAAGCAATAGAAAACGTTGACGCTGGGTTTCAAAGTTGCTGCGAATTGCGGAAAAAAAGAACACTGGAGGGATGCGGAGAGAGTGCAACCCGAATTTCATTCAAACGCAACTGCAGTGAAAGAAGGACGAAACATGCAGAATTTCATAGCGCAGTATTTGAATCAACGTGATTAGTGTAGATTCTTTTTATCAAAACGAATTAGTTTTGCTAGCGCTAAATTTGCTCAAGCTTAAAGTATTATAATGGGCTTGTTTCCTTTTTTAGAAGAAGATCGCAGGCATTTTCTGGAGTCGACAGATGGTGATCGCTTAGATCTCGGGGAAATAATAGACATGAATGTAATGGAGATCCGCTGAAATTTAAATATAAACGTTTTTTTTTATTTGAAACTGTTCGAACGTAAAATAATAATAAAAAGCCATGCATTTGTTCGTAACATTTTATTCTCATTTACGTAAGACAGCATCCAAAAACTTATTATTGAATTCATTTTGAGCTCGTTGGATTTCTGCATTTTACTCAATCATCTTTGCAAGAAATTCGTTCATCATCCTTGACTCTTCTCTTGAAGCCTTGATTTCCTCTTTCACCAATTCCAGATACGCATCTGGACTATCGGTCTTCCTCTTCCTTAGGGTTGGTCCAGATACGGATTCAGCTGAGCTATCTAAAAAATCATTGCCCGTTGACGGCTCATCAAAGCACTTTACTGTGGAGTCATTACAGCTTCGCAACGATACATCAGTAAGATCGACGCATTTATCTGAAGGAAATAGTTACATTTTAATCATTACATTATGTTGAAAACAACTCTGTAATAGTAATCATTCCAATCGAACAACTCTTCTATTAGGCTCATATCGTTGCTTGCTAGTGTACCCAGCATTTTATGAACCTCTGAATAATGCGTCCATTCTGAAGGTAATTCGCTCGATTTTCCCACATTGTATTTTTCTTGGCTGAAAAATTTGTGATAAAAGCTGGAAAACCTTTCTTTTTTAACTTACGTATATTGATTTGTCATAGTTTGAATTTAGCGGTGGACCTCTTCTCCAGAAATTGAAATTTCATCTAGGCGCATCGCTATTTCCGCATAAGTATGTGACCTCCAACCTTCCTTTCCATTCATCGAGCAACTTTGCCGGAGACCAAACACTTTTCCACTTCCTTTTTATCTATAATAAATAAAATATTATTGAAAAGCGAATTTGAAATTAAATTCATTTTACTAAGCTCTCTAAAGTAGAAAGCCATGTAAGTCAATCCAACAATAACACGTTGGAGTCATAACAAATAAACTGCCAACAAGTCGGGCGAAACTTTATTATTCTTGGGACAAGTTGCGGATGTGTGGAAAGTCAATATGCAGGTTAGAGTGGTTAGGGAAGACTAAGTGAAAGGGGATTCTTGGGCTTTGTGGAAACGTTCAAAAGCTCCAGTATATATAATCAATATTTCGTTCGTTTATTTATGCAAGTTTGAGTTTTGTGAGGGGAGGGGTGAGGGTAAGGGACGATGGATGTTAATAGTTTTTTAATTGATTGTTTGAATCACGTCCAATATTCCTTGTATAGAATGTCAGTTTCATAGACGAAGTTGCATATAATTTTCATAAGATTTTTATTTTACATTCACGAAACCAAACATTTGTATGGGAGGGGGTAGAGGAGGTAGGGGAATCGTAAAAATTGTGACGCAATTCTATTTCATTTCTCATGTAGTGTGCTCGTACAAAATTTCAAATTCGTACCTTTTAATTTGTTGATTATTCGTTGATTTAATGAAGTAGGTCGAAATGATACTTTTGTATGGGAGGGGGTAGAAGGGCAAGCGCGATTGCAAAACTTTTAAAGGAATTTCATTTCAGTTATTTTTGTAAGTTTTCATGCAAAATTTGAAATGGATAGCTTTTAAGCGTTAGCTGATAACTGATTTCTTAAAAATGATCGAAAAAATAATTTTGTATGGGAGGGGGTAGAAGTTTTGTAAATATTCGACCAGTTAATATTTCATACTTTGATGGATTTTTTTTAAATGTATTTCCCAAATTTTCAGGTTTCTTCCTTAAAATTACATCCAAAAATTTTCAGTTTTCGTGTTTTTTCGCTGCACATGAAACACCTTGTGCTCAGACCGGGATGGTCGGTTCGTAACAATTGTGGATCAAATTATTATTTTTTTTCTATGTATATCAAATAGATGTATACACATGCCAAATTTAAAGTTTCTATCTTTAACCAGAGTCCTAAAAAAATCACTCAGAATTTTCAACATTTTTGCTTACCACCTCCCTCCCTTTACACCCCCTAACTTAAAATTTTTATCAAAACTAACTATTGTATAGTTCTACAATCTGACAAATTTTCGATTTGATATCTGCACTCTTTTTTGAGATATAAGGATTTGTAATTTTGAAAAGTGCGCCATTGTTGCCCATTTCCCCCCACTACTATTATTTCAACATATTATATATTTTTTTTTTCTGGTATAGCTTAATATAAGTTTTAAGTTTCAATTACAAAGCTTAAGAGATAGTTAAGATATTAATTTTTAAGTGTTTTTCTTTCCACCCCCCGTGACCCTCCCCCTTACAATAATTAGCCACTTTCTAAGTTGATTCCAATGAACCTATATGCCAGCTTGATGGTCCCAAAATATGAATTTCTTACAATAAGTAATTTCGAAGATATAATCATTTAAAAAAACAATTCGGCCGACAATTTGTTTTTAGCCCCCCCTTTTCGGACGCTAATGGATAAAAAAATTAAATTATTTTTGGAGTTTGTCCCATAACTCTCTCCGTACGTGTACTGATTTTCAACTTTCTACCTGCGAATTTGTATGGAACTGTCATTTTTGTTATGACTCCAACGTGTTGTTGTTGGATTGACTTGCATGGCTTTTTACTTTAGAGGGCTTTGTTGTCTTCCATTTAGACACATCAATTATGTATATGACAGTTCTGAGACAACAATTTAGTGACAGTTCGAAAATTCCATTTGGTTATTTTTTCAGAAATGTGTAAAATAAAGCTTTCTCAGGGCTTGACATAAAATTTAAAGAGATTTATATTCTCAAACTTCTTTCTGAAACGAGTTTATGGAAACTCTTTCATTGAGATAAACTCAATCAAATCTTCTCATTTTTAAAAAAAATTAAGGCACATAAACTCCGAAAGCACATAAACTTCTTTTAAACTCTCTAGTATGTCTCGAGTATTAGCGTCGAAGGCAGGGCCTGCTTACGCAAGTCTTATTTGACGAATCCGTCGTAAGCAAGCCTGGGAGGAAACGCAACACAACGCAGTAGCCGGCTCACTCGCTACAAAGGATCTCGATATTTTAATGAAACATTATGTTACTTTTGATGACAAAAAATCTACAAAAATTGTTATTAATTTTATGTCCCTTTTTTTACGCAACGTGGCCCATAATTTACAATAAATTTCATAAATTTAACGAATTACATTTAACGATGGTCATCCTATTGTTTTTACGAGAAATTTCAATGTCTCGAAATTAATGGTGGAATTTGTTAAAACAACGACCATTGTCTCTGATTTTATGGAAAAATTTTCAGGGTGTACACAAAATATGCAAAAAACTAAATTTCCTTGCTCAGTACATTTTTTAGCAAAACAACAACGTTGATGTATACATAATCATAGAGCGAACACTTTGAAACCCTTTGACTGTATCTCTTCTTCTTCAATGGCAGTACAGTCTAAATGAGGCTCTGGCTTCCTGACCTTCACGTTCCTTAACGTTTTAATTTTTATCGCACAACCCTCTTTCCAAGAATTTTCACTTTCGCAGATTACCTTGGCCCAGATATACCCACGCAAATAAATCAATCAGTCAATTGCCTTTTAAGACCCCCGATAGGGGGCATAGAACAGAAACAGTTTTCTTCCACAAGGCGCGATCCCAACCATCGGTTATTAGTTGTCGCCAGGACTTGTTTATTTCTCTGGCCTGCTGCTCAACTACGTGATGTTTCGCTCTGATTTTCTCAAAGTGTGACCGATCCACTGCCACTTCCGCCTTTGAATTCCAATGTCTATTTTAGTCTGTCCAGTTGTTCTCCAAAATTCATCGTTGGTGATCAATTTTTGGTAAGTGGGGAGGTTACTTTCCATGTGGTACAACCATTTAACAACACAAATTTGACACATGCATCAAAAGGAGATCTCTCTTAAGCACCAGAAAGGAGAAAGTATACCGAAGGCCTGACGAGCTTTATTTATACGAGCCTCAATATCCGTTCATGCTGACAATGTTTCCGAAGTAACAAAGATTGTGCACCTCTTCCACATCTTGTCCGTTAAGAACAATCGGTGCGCTTGTGTTCGAACCCATGTGCATGTACTTGGCTTTACGTAACCACGCAAGTAATATGCTGAAATTATGCATCAACCGGGATTTGAACTCCCGACCTTCGCACTGTAGACCAACACGCTACCCACTAGGCTATACCCTAGATTGACTATATGATGAATTGAAAAGCAAAGTAGAAGCAGACTTTCGCTGGAAATATCAAGTGTTGGAAGGAGTGGGGGATTCAAATAATTTTTATAAAGTAAATTGATATAATTATAGAAATAATACATTCTAAATTTCAAATCAATAGCTTTCATAGTTTTCGAGAAAATCTATTTAATGTCAAGTTCCTAAATTGAGTTATTTTGTATGGGAGGGGCTAGAAGGGGTGAAGCAATTTGGCCCGATCATGAACTTGACCTTACTTTTTCACCGAAAATAAGGTGTATAAAATTTGAGCTTCCTAGCTCAACGCATTCTCAAGCTAGAGAGCGAACAGACGGACAGACAGACGGATGGACGGACATCCGGTTTAATATTCTCATATTTCAGCTAGAGTAGAAAAGCTATCTACCTTCGATATTTCTATATTATAATTCAATTCTCTCGTATAACTATGCAAATAAGTCTGCATTGCGTACCGAATACGTGGGTTGCTGCTAGTCAACAAAACAGATACTTATCTAAGCCATAGCCTTAGGTTTAAGCTACACACGTTGAAAATAAACCTGCTTTCGGACCGATTTACCTGTGCCTTTATTCCCCAGAGGTCAAACACGTGCATTGACTTATTGTGACTAACTTAAAGAAAAGAAGGGAAAAAATTTCCAAGTGTAAATAAGTACGAGTATATACATAGCTATCTTTTATATGAGAATTATTCATTTTTTGGACGGACTCTGAAAGTTTGGGGAGTCTGATCTAAACGGGATCGTGCATCATCATCAAATTGTATCTTAAATGGTTTGTGGTTGATTAAAATAAGGAAAAAAAATTCGCGGAATGATCATTTTGCAAAAAAATAGCGTTCTTTTTTGCTCTGCCCAAAAACCGCAAAGTTTTTAACAAATATTTTAAAATAGAAAGAAGCAAACAAGATTTGTGTATCTTGAGCAGATCGGTTCTTAGGCAGTCATTAGTGACAAGTGAGAATATGCTTGTTATGCAACATCGTTAAAACGGTTGAAATTCATTAAGTTGTGAGATATGTCTTTAAATTTACGATCTGAAACGTATAAAAAGGTTCGAATCGACTGCTCCTTGATGCTTCGATTTTAAACTGCTCATAAATTGTTCTTATTAAGAATTCAATTTCGAATACTTAACAATTCGCTTTCACCTAATTTTCCATATTTTTAATATTTTTGCGTAAGAAAATGCCAGGAGATCTAGCAATCTATCTGCTACCCGGATTCTGTTTTGTTTTATATCATTTGCAAATACACCCTTTTCAAATCAAGTTAAAACTTTTGCAGTTAAAATACACTTCAATGGGCTCCCCAGCATAAGCCATGGTACTGCAAAATCAATATTTTTCACCGGCTAATAAGTGCATTCCAATGTAATAAATTGTTTTTATCGAGTTCAAAACAAAAGTTTTAGCGCGTTAACCGACTAAGAAAAGATTAAGGTTAAAGATCCTGTAATCTGAAAAACGTCATATAACAAGCAATTGGTGTTTCTGCAAATTTCCATTTCAGCACCCAAACAATAAACAGTTGTCGCTCCTACAAGTTCTTACAATATCACATACCAATATTATCCTACTAGATTTTAGATGTTAAATTTCTGAAAGTCGTTTCCTAGCTGGAAGTGCGAAGAGCTAACAACCCTTCCACAATAAGTAATATAAAATGTTAAGGAACCTGAATATCAGGAGGCCAAGGTCCGATTTGGGCTGTAGCGCCATTGTAGATGAGATGTAGAGATGTTTCCTAGCTGGTAGACTATAAAGAAAGTCGACGGGGAAACCCTAATGGAGGACAATAAGATGGCAAAATCAGGAGTGGGTATATCCACCCAAATGTCGGTAGGAGGCATGGCCACGACCACCGGGTACAAACGAACGAATGATCATTGACGCAGATCGTGTGCAGGGACTTACGACCAATTTTATTTAATTATAAAACAGGACTACGATTACGCGTAAAGCACAATCGTGCGATAATCTAGATCCGTGGTCCCCAAACATATACCCGCTGGCACCAAGGCTCCCGCCAGCTGTTGTATGTGTGTGCTACCATGAAAAAAAGATAGATAGATAAAGATACTCGTATAAGAAACCAAAATAATTAAAATTTATGCGAAAAATTTTTACTTTAAAAAAAAATTTAAAACGATAAATTTTGAAATCTTTTTATTCATTGAAAATTGTTAACTGTATTCGTTTGTTCAGAACCTTACTAGAAGGCACTGAAGATGAAAATTCCAATCTTATCTTGAATGCAGAGGTACGATGGCTTAGTAAAGATAAAGTGCTCATAAGATTTTTAAGATTGATTGAAGTGAACAAAAAAAATTTCGAGTCTAAAAATCAACATTTTGATGAATTGAGCAAGTCTTCCTGGTTAATGGATTTGCGGTTTCTCACGGATATCATGGACAAATAGAATGCTTTAAATTTGGAACTGCAGTGAAAAGAAAAACACATTGCTACAATACTAGGCTCTGTAAATCCACCTAAATCTAAGCTACATTTATGGATATCTCATCTGAAAATTAAGTCCCTCGTGCATTTCCCAAATATGAATAAACTGGAAATTGATGAAAATTTCGGCTCGTTATCATATATCTACCTTGGAATACTCACAGGCCAGTTTGAAAAACTGATTTAAAGTTTGCTATTATAGAAGCAATGGTAATCTTCTTGTAAATCCATTTACTAGCCAAGAAAATGTAACAGCATTAGCGACATACCTTCCAGTCATAAAAGAGTTAGGCCGTCGAAGGACTCTTGGTTCAACAACGAATGTCTCGATGCAATTAAGACTAAGAAACAAGCATTTCAAACCTTTAAAAGCAATAAAACACCTGTCACAGAGAATCCATACTCAACCGTGTTAAATTTGAGCATGACCAAAAACTTCGAAGGAAGATCCTTCAGTGCCCTAAGGGCTCGAAATCTTACTGGTCATTCGTCAAAACGGTCAACAACAATTTCATTTCTTCTTCAATACCACCTATTGTTGATGGCGACCGTACCGTTATTGATCCTGTCGAAAAAGCTAATTTACTAGCAGCAAGTTTCGCTAGAAACTCACGCCTTCCACCTTCAAACCAATCGCCTCCCGCTCTAAGTGATTCTGTTTTCTCATTGCCTAAACTACATTTTCGCACGAGACTTATTTCTAGGATCCTTCAAGAGCTCAATATCCACAAATCTGCTGGTCCGGACGGTATTCCCCCCATTACCCTTAAATAGTGCTCCTCTTCTTTAGCTAAACCTCTTCGCAATCTTTTCTATCTTTCCTACTCTTCTGGGTGCCTTCCACGTATGTGGAAAGTTGCGAATGTTCAGCCAATTCCCAAGAAAGGAAGCAAAGCAAACCCCGCTAACTACCGCCCTATAGCCATTACTTCAGTGCTCTCGAAAGTAATGGAAACTGTTGTCAATCGCAAAATCGTTGAATATCTCGAGGATAACCAGCTAATCCATGATCGGCAGTTTGGGTTCCGTTCTGGAAGGTCGATATGAGATATTCTGGTCTACTTGACAGAACGTTGGAACTCATGCATACATAAACACGGCGAAGGTCAAGTTCTTGCAGTTGACATTGCAAAAGATTTTGACAGAGTTTGGCATGAATGTCTCATAGCAAAGCTTAGGGCCATAGGTCTTAATGCTACCCTTGTTCAATGGATTGACAGTTCTCTTTCTGAACGCACTATACGAGTAGTACTAGATGGCGTTACTTCTTCCTCTTTCCCAATAGATTCCGGCGTCCCTCAAGGCTCTGTTTTATCTCCAACTCTTTTCTTAGTTTTCATCAACGACCTTCTGTCGTCCACTCTCAATCCAATCCATAGTTTTGCGGATGACAGTACTTTAGGTAACACCTATGAATTTAACTCTGCTGCGTAATCACACAAGTATTCTATTGCTTCCAATCGCATGGAGTTATTCCGTTCGCTGAACTCGGACCTCAGCTTAATCCTGGAATGGGCCAGGAAAAATAGAGTAGAGTTCAACGCCTCTAAAACACAGGCCTGTCATCTATCCCTGTTCCTGTATTATCTCAAAATGTGACCTTTGGTGGCACACAACTTTGTACCTCGGATAACTTCACACTTCTTGGCGTTAAAATTAATGACCACCTGAATTGGGCTCAGCACATTTTTGATGTTGCCCTCGACGCTTCTAAACGTCTTAGTGTTCTCCGAAAGTGCAAAAAGTATTTCACGCGGAACGACCTCGCAACCATCTATAAGGCATACATTAGACCACGTTTAGAGTACAATTCGCATGTATGGGCAGGGGCACCCAAATCACACCTCGCGTTGCTCGACCGTATTCAAAAACATGCGTTCCGACTGAATGGAGACGAAACCATCACGTCTTCTATCGATTCTTTCGAGCATCGCAGAAATGTCGGAGTACTCAGCACTTAATATCGCTACTTCCATGGTAAATGCAGTGCGGAACTAAGCACACTCATCCCTCCACTCTATAATTTTCCCCGAGATACTCGTCAACCTGAACGCTCACACGAGTACACCGTTAAACCCTTGCCTTCTCGTACAGTGAAATATAGGCAGTTATTCATTTCCCGAACATCAAGACCTTGGAACACATTACCATCTAAAGTGTTTCCCAACGAGTTCAACATCCAGTGCTTCAAAGGCAATGTACACCATCACTTTCGTCTTTCTCCACCTAAATTAAACTGATATAACTTGAGTTTTTCTCCCCAAATTCTATACCGACACAGCTGTGCATAGCATTATAGGGTGACCCCTAAGTTGTGTTCGGTTCCTTAAAAAAAAGAAACCAATTGGAATACTTATCGAAAAAAGAGTAAAGTAACTGAAACTTGAGATTTTGGATCTAAGAAATGACATTGTGCTGAAGTCCTATCTAACAGTTGAAAACTTTTGGAAGTTAAATCAATCAAATTCCTGCTCAGACCCTCTATAGGAGCATAGGATAGAAACAATTCTCTTCAACAGAACACGATCCTGAGCATCGGCCTTAAGCTGTTGCCAGGACGTGCTTATTCCTTTGGCCTCATCCTCAACTGCTCGCTTCCATGTGTTATATGGTCGACCAACCCGACGTCTTCCTTGAAGACTATAATCCAGAGCCTGATTGGCTATGTTTCGCTCTGGTTTCCTCAAAGTATGACCGATCCCTTCCACTTCCGCCTTCGAATCTCAATACCTATTTTAGTCTATCCAGTTGTACTCCAAAGTTCGTCGTTGGAGATCACTTCTGGCCAGAATATTTCTAAAATGCGTCGGAAGCACTGGTTCACGAGAGTTTGGAGTTTCTTGGTAAGTCGAACGGTTACTTTCTACGTAGTACAACCATATAACAAAACGGATTTGACGCATGCGTCAAAAACTCCCAGCTTCGTGCGAAGGGAGATCTCTCTTAGGCCTGACGAGCTTTATTTAGACGAGCCTAAATATCCTTTTCTGCTCAGCCGTCCATGCTGACAATGCTTCCGAGATAATAAAAATCTTACACCTCTTCCACATCTTGTCCATTAAGAACAACCGGTGCTCTTGCGTTCAAGCCCATGTGCATGTACTTGGTTTTACTTACATTTATTTTCAGTCCCGCCTCTTTGCATTTAGAATGAAACGAGTGAACATATGACTCTAAGTCCCAACAATTATGTGCAAGCAAATAGACGTAATCAACATAATCAAGGTGATTTAAGATGTTAAATAGTCTCCATTGTAGAACTTTATCTTCCCCACCTTCCAGTGCAGCTTTCAAGATATCATTTATTACCACCAGGAACAAGGCTGGTGATAATATGCAGCCTTGTCTAACACCCGTTCGCACAGAAAAGCTCTTGGACAGCTCTCTTCTATGCAAAACGCGACACCTTGCATCTTCGTAGGATTTTTTAAACATAGTTATGACCTTATCTGGAATACCTCTCCTACGCAAAACATGCCACATGTAATCTTGCTTAACGCTGTCGAAAGCCTTCTCGAAGTCCACAAACATGAGATGTAGTGGCGAACCCATTTCGGCTGACTGTTCCAATATTATGCGTGGAGTATTTGTGTGGTAAATACAAGACGACCCTTTACGGAATCCTGCCTGAGAAACTTCGAGAGTGCTCTCCACGACATCGCTAATCCTATTGAGAATTACCTTAGCCATGATTTTCGATATGGCAGTAAGTAGACATATACCACGCCAATTACCACAATCCTGAAGGTCGCCCTTCTTCGAAATTTTTGCAATGACGCCCTCCATCCATTCAGTCGGATATCGTACTTAATTCCACACCTTAGTGAAGAGTGGGAGGAGTATATCGGCTGTTATTTCCGGGTCCGCTTTGAGGAGTTCGGTTGGTAATCCGTCTATACCTGGGGCTTTCCATCCCGCCATTGACCGAATGGCGGCAACTAGAATAACATTAGAAGAATACATTAACGTTTCTAGAATATCCTCTTCTGACAAGATGTTTAAAATATCAGAGAAATATTCCTACCATCGCCGCAACTGGTGTTCACTCATATTATTAAGAGTTCCGTTGACATCACTCACCAGGTGGTTGACGGTGAAATTCATGTTCGCCAACTGTTTCATGGTTTTAAATAGTGAACCCAAGGTAAGCCGCAGATTTTGCCTTGTTGGCCAGATCTTCAATGACTTTTCTCTTGTTGCATCTAATAACCTTTTTAAGCTGTACATGAGCATCGTGGTAGTTCTGCCTTAAATCGGGTGTTCGTTTGTTGCCATTGGGTTGAGAGATGATTACCAATTTGGCTTTTTCCGATCACCAAACTTGTCCCATGTATCTTGCGACATCCAGGGTTTCTTACCGCTTTGCAACCATCAATTGGTGATCGCTCCCCATGTCAGCTTCACACTTCACTCGTACATCAAGGAGACATCTTCTCCATCAGATACTTATAGCCAAATGGTCGGTATGGTTCTGAGAAGCACCATCAGGGCAAACCCAAGATATTTTAAGGTGACTCTTGTGTCGAAAAAGGGTCACTCTGATGACCATTTGCCAAGTACTACAAAACTCCACAAATAATTCGCCGTCTTCGGGTCTCTTAATCCAAGGTTGTTACGTGTCGACCCAAGGGTCACCATGCTTCCTCATGACGTGCTGTAGTCCAGTGTTGACAGAGCCAACCTGGGCATTCATATCTCCAGAAATGATAATAATATCACATCTTGGAAGACGATCGAAGGTGGCACTCAGTTGGCTATAAAACTTCTCTTTATTCCCAGGTGTTGCGGTATTAGTTGGTGCTTAACACTATAGAATTGTGACATTTCTGACACTGGTCCTAAGGCTGACGACGATAATCTTATCCGAGATTGGTTTCCATCTTATGAGACTGTTTCTCGATCTCAGTGTAAGGACGACCGCTACGCCATTTTTGGCTTCCCTTTCAGGCCCAACGTACAGAATGGTGTTTCCGCTCGGGGTCCGTTCTTCTCCAGATGCTGACCACCTGACCTCAAGCCCAAGATTTGGATGTTATTGTGCTCCATTTCACGGTCGTTCACTGATTGGCGGTGCAAGGACCGAGTGACCCCAGCCACTCCGCCGTTATTCAATGTTCGAACGTTCCAGAAGCCAATCATAGTCCGTTTTCGAATACCAAAAGTCTATACCGTAGAGTTCGTCCGTATCCGAGACGCTATATCTGTTTCTCTTATCAGTTCGGATTCAAGATCACGGGTGTTAAGTCCATGATCCAGTGAATCTCCATTTGCCATTTTTAGGGCAAGCAGGACTGGCTGTGGGTGAATTCTACTGCCCCTATCCTACAGGGGGATAGTCTTCTATAGTATTCACCAATGTTAAACCTGTCTGGGGTGCCTCGAGCCTCTTAGCTCCCCCGCTCCTCCCGTTATTGCGCCACAAAGTTTGTAAAGCTAAGAAATAGGCTCGGAAAAAGAAATTAATAACACAGAAGTTCATATAATCACTCAAAAATCTCAAAACCGGATGTCCGTCCGCCCGTGTCCTCTCTAGCTTGAGAACGCGTTGAGCAAGATAGCTCAAATTTTGTACACGTCGTTTTTAATAAATAAGTAAGATCAAGTTCGTGAACTGGCCAAATAGCTCACCCCATTCTACCCCCTCCCATACATAATTACACAATTTCGTAATTTGACAATAAACGGATTTACTCGAAAAGCATAAATACTATTGATTTGAAATTTGGAATGTAATACTTTTATGATGGTTTCAATTTCCACCACCTCCCATACAAACTGCACTTTTTCATGAAATACTTTAAACAAATTTACTCAGTGCGTATAAAATTTATCGAGCTGAAATTGTACACCAAATATTTATTTAGAATTATTAGTAAAATCGAAAAAAAATAGATGATTAGCCTTACCCCTTCTACCCCCGCCCATACAAAATGAAATAATTTCGTAATTTGACAATAAACGAATTTGTTCGAAAAGTATAAATGCTATTTATCTGAAAT
Source organism: Chorisops tibialis (assembly GCA_963669355.1). Lineage (NCBI taxonomy): Eukaryota > Metazoa > Arthropoda > Insecta > Diptera > Stratiomyidae > Chorisops > Chorisops tibialis. The sequence goes on from OY770263.1 coordinate 91,825,689, forward strand.
TTGGAATATACTATTATACTTTCATAATGATTTCAATCTACTGTATAAAAGTTATTTGAGTCCTTCCCTTCCTTCCATCACCTCCCATACAAACTGCACTTTTTCATAAAATACTTTAAACAAATTTATTCAGTGCGTATAAAATTGTTCGAGCTCAAATTGTGCACTAAGTAATTATTTAGAATTATAAGTGAGACCAAAAAAAAATTACACGATTAGTTTCACTCCTTCTACTCCCTCCCATACAATGAGACACAATTTAACAACTTCACAAAAAGTCAATGTTCCTGAAAAGTATGAATGCTACTGATCTGCAATTTAAAACATGTCAAAAACATGATGTTTTTAGTTATTTGTAAAAAGCTATTAAGACTCCCTCCTTCTACCACCTCTCAGTACCTATTAAATTTTTTAATTCTAAATTTTCTATAAAACATTTTGGTGGCAACTCTAGCGTGATGTGATAAAAGTAGTTCAATGTCACCAGCTCCCCTAAAAAATTTCTTAAAATCAAAAAATTTCTCTTTCATCTAGAGTATCGCACGATTGGGCTTTACGCCCAAACGTAGTTCTGTTATGTGTTTTTCTAGAAATTAATGTGCCAAACTTGGACAGTATGAATTCCACAAAAGACACATATCGTTAGTATCAAGTTACATATCTCTAAAATTAAGGTGATATAGGCGTGACTCAACGAGCTATTTCACTTCGTTAGAAAAGCTTGGGGATGATGCAAAAGCAGGGAAACTGTGTACCATCACATGGTAATTTATCGATAATGATTCGAAATTAATACAGGTCAACCGTTTCGCTTTTTTCTTTAAATAAAAAATAATATTTCAATGTTTTTCATGACATAAAAGAACTATAATTACTGGCCCCGAACTCATCAAACCTACATCAGCGCTTGCAGGCTGATTGTGTTAAAAAATGTAAATGTAATATAACAAAAAAAAATCACAAAATTCATCAACAAAATGTACTGGAAAACATTGCCATCTATTGTTTGAAATGAGGGTAAGCTACTTGTAATATTGTTATCATAGTGGCATTATTCCGTTTCGGACTCTTGATGGAAATTGACATAATGGTGTGAAATCCTAAAATCCTTACTTGAAATATCTCAAGAATTTTCTCAATTATTTTTGACGGTAATTCATTCATGCACAAGCTCTACGAATATGAATACTCGAAGTCACTGAATTAGACAATTAAAAATAGCAGATTTAATGAGGTTCGTTCTTGGGGGCTTGGTGTCACTTTTTTCATATCTGATGTCGGAAAATAAAAATTCAAAATAGTGAATTGATTATGACCACTGAAATATATAAAAATTGAATGATGATGCAGCTACCACGAGCAGAAATGCAACAAATTTAGTTTGATGCGAAAAAAAGATCAACATTAAATAGTTTCTTCGTAAAATATATAAGGTTTAATTTGAAAAAAAAAAAATAAAATGTCATTTCATTTGGAAAAGATTGCATTTATTTGAAAAAATGTTGGAAATAAGATCCAGTTGGTTTTAATTTTTTTAAAAAATTGGTATCAATAATTCATATTCACACACAGTCTCTGATACTTCAACGGATGAACAATATAGCAATCAAATATTTATCTCATGAGCGATCTTTTGAGGTCATTGTAACCCAGTTGCCCTGTCATCTCACTTAAATGAACGTATCATTTTATTAAGCACACATATATAGGTTTGCCTTGCGTCAAACCGAAGCTATACAATAATAATAAACACAGTCAACATCATCAGCAGCTTTTTAATGTTGCAATAAAACTCTTAACTGGCTCAATTGGTTCTAAATCTGAAAATAAATAACATAAAGCAAGGTGGCCGCCGCCATCTCCGAGAGTGTGTCTTCTTGGCTTAAGCTCTTCACACCGATAAAACCCATAAAGATCAAATTCTTCGAATAAGAAGGTTATCCAATTTACAACTAAATTTACAATCCTAATTAGCGTAAACAAAAAATTCTCGTGGCCCCTTGATTGACTTGATGAATTGGCTAAAGTTTCTCTACTGAATTGGCAATAATTTAAATAATGAAATTAATAATAATAAGGCTGAGCCGAAGACTCCCGATCTTTCCCTCGTCTGCCACCCCAAAATGTGTCGATTCCCAATTATTTACAACTCTATTAAATATGCTAATTTCTGTCGAACTATTTGAAATGTAATTGAAATTGACGCAAATGTTCATTTGGTCGATTTTCTGTACTTGTTCTGCGACGGACGGATAACAAAGCAGAAAATGAGATCTATGTTAAAAATGTTATGCAGTGGCTAGAGGCGAGCGATAAGTCGAGCAGGAATTGCGATTCATTAAAGAAAATGTGAAGCAGCATGATTGTGATTAGGAAAAACCTTTGTCCGGTATTTAACAGAATAAATGTAGCAAAATTAAAAGTTTTTCTTTTATTGAATTGCTCCAATTTTCCGTTGGTTTCAATCATTTTCGAATGAAAGAGAAAAAACGGTCGCTTGATAAACACCCTCGTATAATAATAATAATTATCCGGAAATTGTATTTTATTTACTTACGTTACAATAATTGTGTGTGAGAATTTGGAATAATTAGTGTTATAGCTTCATTTCAATTCTATTTATTGCCCATCTGTTAATTATTATTATTATTTATATTAGGAGAACACGTGTGCGATTATTGCCCCTTTACCCTACCATAACTCAATAGCTTTGGCTAATCTGAGTATCTGTAAGGGAGCCATGTTGGCTAGTTCCTCGATGGAAAGGAAACCTTTCCCAAGAAGATTATGCCTTTTTCTTGATACTGCTTCACAGTGGCATAGGATATGTATTGTCGTTTCTGAGTCTTCGAGACAGAGGCGGCAGATGTCGGTTTCAGCTAAGCCCATAGTATTGAGGTGGTGGTTCACTCCACTGTGCCCCGTCATTAGCCCGATTAGAGTACTAATATCGCTGTTGCTGAATTTTAGGATTAGTTTTTTTGAGGTTGATAAGCCTGGAAGTCGATCTATTAATTAAGAAAATAATATTTGTTTTTGATACAGCTAATCGCGAATTTGATGTACAAATTGTTAAAATGGTACCCACAAAAGTACCTTAAAGATACAAAAAAACATAACAGAATTATGATTGGGCTTAAAGCCCAATCATATGATACTCTAGATGAGATGGAAATGACTTTAATATATCGGAAAATATGTCATCTCAAATTCTCTCGAATACTGAATAGAGACTTTTGCATGGGAGGTGGTGAAAGTAGAGGGGGAGTTTTGTATTTTTCGTATATGATACCGACCATGGCATGCAAAATGTTTTTTGCTGAATTTAAAGTTTTTAGTTTTCATTATTTTTAAAGAAATTATTCATAGTTTTCCTGAAATTGGGGCATTTGTATGGGAGGTGGCAGAGGAAGTGGAGCGTTTAAGATGATTTTGAAACTGCTTATCATCATCCTTATCACCATGGTTTGATTCAATTTCAAAGTCGATAGCTCTCATATGTATACTTGAAGGAGAAATACTTTTCTTGAATTTGTTATACAGATATTTGTATGGGAGGTGGTAGAAGGAGTGAAGCGGAGCTGATAATTTTTTCTACACTTATTTCAATTATTAAGAAACAAATTCTGGCAAAGTTTGAAGTTTGTACTTTTTCTAGTTTGAATGAAAATCGATAAAATGCATTTAACACAAATAATGCATATGTATGGGAGGGGGTAGAAGGAGTGTACCGATCAAAATAATTTTTTTTGCATTATTATTATTTCTATTTGTATACTTTATACAAAATATCAAGTTGCTACCCTTAACAGTTTCGAAGAAAAATAATTTAATTTAAATTTCAAAATTTCGTGAAATTTGTATCGGAGGGGGTAGAAGGAGTGAGGTGAAGTTGATAATTATTTTTAAAATAAATTGCAATTATAATGGAATTAATTCTGCCAAAATTTCGTCTTTCCAGCTTTACTAGTTTCAACGAAAATCGAAAATATGTTATTTTCAAAATTGTCTATTTGTATGGGAGGTGGTAGACGGGGTAAAGGGATCGGGTCAATATTCCGTGGTATTAAAGACATCTACATCGCAATACTTTGACCTAAATTTTAAGTCGATAGCTTAAATAGTTTCAAAGAAAAATCAATTTCTTAATATTTCGAAATTTCATGGAGGGGGTAGAAGGAGTGGGAGGATGTAGCCCATTCACGAACTTAAAGTTACTTTTTTGCTAAAAATGACACACAAAAATGTTTAGCTCTATAGCTCAAAGCTTTCGAGAGTTATGCTGTAGACAGACGCACAGACGGACAGACGGACAGACAGACAGACGGACAGACGGTCACTCGGAATCGAAGTTTTTGAGCGACAACAAATATTTCTGTACCCTTGGCGGCTCTGTGCGAGCGTTATTTCTTAGCGTTACAAACGGTAAGGCAAACACAATATACTCTCAGATTTCATCTAGAGTATAAAAATTGTTTTCACTCATATAACTCAGAAGTCAAGGGAAAAAAATTTATTTCAACACGATGAATAAGAACTAGGGTGTGGCCTAGTGGGTAGCGTATTGGTCTTGTAATGCGAAGGTCGTGAGTTCAAATATATATAATTCCAGTACATTGCCTGCTTGGATATACCTCAGTCACCTCAATCTACGAAAATGAAAAATTCGTAGATAGAGGGTTGTGCGAAGAGCTAACAACCCTTCCACAATAAGTAATGAAAAATGTTAAGGAACCTGAATGTCAGGAAGCCAAGGTCCAATTTGGGCTGCAGTGCCATTGTAGAAAATGATAAATAAGGACATATGTATGTCACATTCCAGCGTGAAAAGTTAGTTATAATATAAGTATTCGTGGGAAGCAATGGAAGTAGTACTTGTTTATTACCAGTCGCAGTGACATAGATAGCATCTCCGCTGAATCCTTGTGACGGATGGTGCGCCAGGGCTAAGGGTCGCCGAAGGGCGCGGGTGCTCAAGAGAAGTTGAAAGCAAGTTATACTCAAACTATGAGATCAAAAATTCTCCTTAATAAGTGTAAAAATCTTCTACTCAGTAAAAAAGGATTTGGACATTTCCTTGTCTTACTTGTTTAAATTGTTTTCGTTTAGTTTTCACCATCTCCCTTAGGCAATTTTTCGGTCTGTTATTCAAAATTTTATAAATTTTAAGCATTAAATACATCACACAATTAATGCTAACGATCACAGTAGCAGTACATCGCCTAAATCATATAGATCGCAAATGATAATTTCGTAAGCTCCCTGATAAAAGAATTATTCACTATTCAACCTATCGACAGAGATTTCACTTGGAAAATCGAGTGCATTTGCTAAAAATTTGCACAAATCTTCATGACTTATTATTTTAATAAAAAAGTGTAAAGAAAAATGCTTAAAAAACATAATAGGACTACGATTGTGCGTAAAGCCCAATCGTACGATACTCTAGATGAAGAGAAATGTTTGATTGTGCGTAAAGCCAAATCGTACGATACTCTAGATGAAGAGAAATGTTTTTATTATTATGCAGCAGATTGGAATTATTATAGAAGTAATATGTTCCAAATTTTAGATCAATAACTTTTACACTTTTCGAAAAAATTCGTTTATAGACAAATTGCGTAATTGTGTCATTTTGTATGGGAGGGGGTAGAAGGTGTAAAGCTAATCGTCTAATTTTTTTGGTCTTACTAATTATTATAAATAAATAGTTAGTGCACAATTTCAGATCGATCAATTGCATACACACTGAGTAAATTGGTTTAGAGCATTTCATGAAAAAGTGCAGCTTGTATGGGAGGTGGTGGAAAGAGGGGGAGGACGCAAATAATTTTTATGCAGTAGAATGAAATCATTATAAAAGTATTATATTCCAAATTTCAAACCAATAGCATATATACTTTTCGAGAAAAGCCGTTTATTGATAAACTGCGTAATTGTGGCATTTTGTATGGGAGGGGGTAGAAGGGGTGGACCGATTTGGCCCGTTCACGAACTTGTCCTTACTTTTTTGTCAAAAACGATGTGTACAAGATTTGAACTTTCTAGATCAACGCGTTCTCAAGCTAGAGAGGACACGGACGGACAGACGGACGGACGGACGGACATCCGGTTTTGAAATTTTTGAGTAATTCTACATCATTATTCTACATCAGTAATTTTTTTCTCCGAGCCTTATTTCTTAGCGTTACAAACTTTGTGGCAAGATTTCATCTAGAGTATAATCAATATCTCGGCTATTTCTTAAGCTATGTAATAGAAAATTGGAACCTATATTAATTAAGCTATACTAGCAAAGCAAAATATAACATAATAGTGTTGGGGGAAAATGGGAGCATTCAAAAATGGTCCACCTTTCAAAATTTCAAACCGTTATATATCAAAACTGAGTACAGATATCAAAATGAAATTTTTTCAAAGTGTAGAACTAAATAGTTTTTAAATTTGGAAAAAAATTTACGTCGGAGAGTGTAAGGGGAGGGTGGTGGTAAGCAAAATTTTTCGAAAAATTTTGAGTGATCCTTTAGGGCCCTGGTGAAAGATACAAAGTTTACATTTACCACGTGGACACATCTATTTATTTACATACAAAAACATAACAGAATTATGATTGGGCTTAAAGCCCAAAAACACACAAAACAAATTTTTTTCAAATTATTAATATCTCCATTTGTATAATTTATACAAAATATCAAATTGATAGCTTTAACAGTTTCGAAGAAAAATAATTTAATTTAAATTTCAAAATTTCGTGAAATTTGTATGGGACGGGGTAGAAGGAGTAAGGTGAAGTTGATAATTATTTTTAAAATAAATTGCAATTATCAATCAATCAATCAAATTCCTGTTAAGACCCCCTATAGGGGCATAGGACAGAAACAACTCTCTTCCACAAGGCGCGATCCTGAGCATCGGCTTTAAGCTGTTGCTAGGACTTGTTTATTCCTCTGGCCTCCTGCTCAACTGCTCGCTTCCATGTGTTACATGGTCGACCAACCCGACGTCTTCCTTGAGGGTTATAATCCAGAGCCTGTTTTGCGATGTTTTGCTCTGGTTTCCTCAAAGTATGACCGATCCACTGCCACTTTCGCCATTGAATCTCAATACCTATTTTAGTCTGGCGAGTTGTACTCCAAAGTTCGTCGTTGGAGATCACTTCTGGCCAGAATATTCCTAAAATGCGTCGGAGGCATTGGTTTACGAAAGTCTGTAGTTTCTTGGTAAGTCGAACGGTCACTTTCCACGTAGTACAACCATATAACAACACGGATTTGACGCATGCGTCAAAAACTCGCAGCTTCGTGCGAAGGGAGATCTCTCTTAACCTCCAAAAAGGGGAAAGGATACCGAAGGCCTGACGAGCTTTGTTTAGCCGAGCCTCAACATCCTTTTCGGCTCCGCCGTCCATGCTGACAATGCTTCCAAGATAGCAAAAATCTTGCACCTCTTCTACATCCTGTCCATTAAGAACAATCGGTGTGCTTGCGTTCGAACCCATGTGCATGTACTTGGTTTTACGCACATTTATTTTCAGTCCCGCCTCTTTGCATTTAGAATGCAACGAGCGAACATTTGACTCTAAGTCCGAACGGGTATGTGCAAGCAAACACACGTCATCAGCATAATCAAGGTGACTTAAGATGTTAAATAGTCTCCATTGAAGACCTTTACCTTCCCCACCTTCCAGTGCAGCTTTCAAGATGTCATTTATTACCACCAGAAACAGGGCTGGTGATAATATGCAGCCTTGTCTGACACCCGTTCGCACAGGAAAGCTCTCGGACAGCTCTCCTCTATGCAAGACGCGACACCTTGCATCTTCGTAGGATTCTTTAATCATAGCTATGACCTTATTTGGAATACCTCTCCTACGCAAAGCATTCCATATGTAATCTCGCTTAACGCTGTCGAAAGCCTTCTCGAAGTCCACAAACATGAGATGTAGTGGCGAACCCATTTCGGCTGACTGCTCTAATATTATCCGTAGGGTATTTGTGTGGTCGGTACAAGACGACCCTTTACGGAATCCAGCCTGATAAACTTCGAGAGTGCTCTCGACGACATCACTAATCCTATTGAGAATTACCTTAGCCATAATTTTTGATACGGCAGTAAGTAGACATATACCACGCCAATTGCCACAATCCCGAAGGTCGCCCTTCTTCGGAATTTTCACAATGACGCCCTCCTTCCATTCAGTCGGATATCCTCCATCATTCCACACCTTAGTGAAGAGTGGGAGGAGTATATCGGCTGTTATTTCCGGGTCCGCTTTGAGGAGTTCGGTTGGTAGTCCGTCTATACCTGGAGCTTTCCTTCCCGCCATTGACCGAATGGCGGAAACTATCTCTTCCTTATCTGGGGGATCGTCCCTAATAGAGGATTGTTGCCGTTGGATGTTTGGAAGTTGTTCTGTTTCCGGAATATCTTCATCTGACAAGATGTTTAAAATATCAGAGAAGTATTCCTTCCATCGTCGCAACTGGTGTTCACTCATATTAAGGAGAGTTCCGTTGACATCTCTCACCAGGTGGTTGGCGGTGAAATTCCTGTTCGTCAACTGTTTCATGATTTTAAATAGTGAACCCATATCCCCAAGGTAAGCCGCAGATTCTGCCTTGTTTGCCAGATCTTCAATGGCCTTTCTCTTGTCGCGTCTAACAGCCTTTTTAAGCTGTATATGAGCATCGCGGTAGTTCTGCCTCAAGTCGGGCGTTCGTTGGTTGACATCGGGTTGAGAGATGATTGCCAATTTGGCTTTTTTCCGATTGTCAACCTTGTCCCATGTGTCTTGCGACATCCAGGGTTTCTCACCGCTTTGCGCATATCCCACAGATTCTTCAGCACTAGTTAGAAAAGTTTTTCTGGTTGCCTCCCAATTGGCGTCCAGTGTGCGCATTTCATGTTCACCCAATGTGGATGACTTTTCGCGTAGAATGGTGGTGTATTCGAGTTTTTTGTTGGGATCTCTGAGTTTATCCACATTAAGCTTGCGCTTCATTTGAAGAATTTGTGGTCGTCGGATAGCTGCTGTACACAATCTCAAGCAGGCAACCATCAAGTGGTGATCGCTCCCCACGTCAGCTCCACGTTTCGCTCGCACATCGAGGAGACATCTTCTCCATCGGCGACTTATAGCCAAATGGTCGATCTGGTTCTGAGTAACACCATCAGGGGAAACCCAAGATGTTTTATGATGACTCTTGTGTGGAAAAAGGGTCCCTCCGATGACCATTTGCCGAGTACTACAGAACTCCACAAATAATTCGCCGTTTTCGGGTCTCTTAATCCAAGGTCGTGAAGGGTCGACCCAAGGGTCACCATGCCTCCCCATGACGTGTTCTAGTCCAGTGTTGTCTGATCCAACCTGGGCGTTCATATCTCCCGAGATGATAATAATATCACCTCTTGGAACACGTTCGAAGGTGGCACTCAGTTGACTATAAAACTCCTCTTTGTCACCAGATGTTGCGGTATTAGTTGGTGCGTAGCACTGCAGAATTGTGACGTTTCTGACACTGGTCCTGAGCCTGACGACGATAATCCTATCCGAGATTGGTTCCCAGCTAATGAGACTGTTTCTCGCTCTCGGCGTAAGGACGAACGCCACGCCATTTCTGGCTTCACTTTCAGGGCCAATGTACAGAATAGTGTTTCCGCTAGGGGTTCGTTCTTCTCCTGATCCTGTCCACCTGACCTCGCTCAAGCCCAAGATTTGGATGTTATAGTGCTCCATTTCACGGTCGATCACTGATTGGCAGTGCAAGGACCGAGTAACCCCAGCTCTTCCCCCGTCATTCAATGTTCGAACGTTCTAGAAGCCAATCATAGTCCGTTTTCGAATGCCAAAAGTCGTTACCGTAGAATCAGTCCGTATCCGAGGCGATGTATCCGTTTCTCGTATCATTTAGGTCTTAAGATCACGGGTGATAAGCCCATGATCCAATTGCAATTATAGTGAAATTAATTCTGGCAAAAGTTCGTCTTTTCAGCTTTACTAGTTTCAATGAAAATCGAAAATATGTATTTTTCAAAATTGACCATTTGTATGGGAGGGGGTAGAAGGAGTAAAGGGATCGGGTCAATATTTCGTGATATTAATGACATTTATATCATAATGCTTTGACCTAAATTTCAAGTCGATAGCTTAAATAGTTTCTAAGAAAAATCAATTTATTAATATTTCGAAATTTCACGAAATTTGTATGGGAGGGGGTAGAAGGAGTGGAGGGATGTAGCCCATTCACGAACTTAAAGTTACTTTTTTGCTAAAAATGACACACAAAATTTTTTAGCACTATAGCTCAAAGCTTTCGAAAGTTATGCTGTAGACAGACAAACAGACAGACGGTCACTCGTAATCGAGGTTTTTGAGCGACAACAAATATTTCTGTACTCTTGGCGGCTCTGTGCGAGCGCTATTTCTTAGCGTTACAGACGGTAAGGCAAACACAATATACTCTCAGATTTCATCTAGAGTATAAAAAAGTAATAAAAATTCCACAAATGCTATGTACAGAAGTGGGGGTCTAACGTGTTTCATGTGAAAAAAATAAACTGAAAATTTTCAAATGAAATTTTATGGTAGCAACTTTAAAATTTCCGAAATGCATTTAAAAAAAAATCCTCAAAAGTTTTGGGAGCGCGCTTGCCCTTCTACCTCGTCCCAAAAGTATGATTTCGACCAATTTCAATAAATCAACTACTAACCAAAAATTAAAAGTTACGAACTTGAAATTTTGTATTAGCGCCTGAAACGAAAAACGGAAAAAATCTGCATCACAAATTTTACGATTCCCTTACCTCCTCTACCTCCTCCCATACAAATGATTGATGTCGTGAATGTGAAATACACCAAATTTTATGAAAATTCTATGCAACTTCGTCTATGAAACTGACATTCTATACAGAGAATATTGAACGCGATTCAAGCAATCAATTAAAAAATTATTAATATCCACTCACCCTTACTATACCTCCTCCCCCTTCCCTCATAAAAACCCAAACTTGCATAAACGAATGAAATAATGATTACATGTACTGGAGCTATTAATCGCATTCGCAATTAAGTGTTGCCACTTGTCAAAGGGTGTTCCACTTAGTCTTCCTTAACCACTCTAATCTGCATATTGACTTTCCATGCATCCTCAACTTGTCCCAAAAATAATAAAGTTGCGCCCGACTTGTTGACAGTTTATTTAAATTATCAACTTATGCAGAACTTCTATGAGAGTTTAAAGTGACTATGAAGGCTACGAAGGCTTAACTCCACGGTTGGCTTTAACTACACGGATTGTTTTTATGACGACAATCAAAACAATTAAAACCTTTGGTGGTAGCTGTTTATACTTAATTTCATACTGGTGGATGCGAAACCTATCTAACATCTCTTCCAATCTATTGGTTATGTCGCTCGGTTGTATAACACAACTTCACGCTTAGTAACGGTAAGTAGGTTCCAAGAATCTCTGTCCGCGATGTGGACATACATACGTGTACCCTGAATAGATTTCATCCATGTACCGATTTGCCCGCATGTCATATCAGCCCATTTCTCCAACTCTGTATGACCACTAGATGTTCGACCCATTCCATCAATTTGCGCATTTGATTTTGATCCCATCGAGACGCTACCTTACCATGGAAACATCCAATCTCGCTTTCTCAGTGCAGTACTTTATCAGCCGCAGCGTAAGTACTGTGAATCACAATCTGTGATGTATTTCGCTTACCTTGGTCGCTATTTTCTTCAGCATTTACCATTTACTACCATTCAACATTTAGACATCCCGTTTACCTCCAGTTTCACTTCCTTCAGGTCACTAATTTCACAACCCACTGGGAGGTGGAGTATTTCGTTCTCTTCAGTCCGCTACAAATTTTGTGCAATCTAATTATTCAACAACAATTATCTCGGGTATCACCCGTGATCTTAAGACCTAAATGATACGAGAAACGGATACATCGCCTCGGATACGGACTGATTCTACGGTAACGACTTTTGGCATTCGAAAACGGACTATGATTCTGACTTCTGGAACGTTCGAACATTGAATGACGGGGGAAGAGCTGGGGTTACTCGGTCCTTGCACCGCCAATGAGTGATCGACCGTGAAATGGAGCACTATAACATCCAAATCTTGGGCTTGAGCGAGGTCAGGTGGACAGGATCAGGAGAAGAACGAACACCTAGTGGAAACACTATTCTGTACATTGGCCCTGAAAGTAAAGCCAAAAATGGCGTGGCGTTCGTCCTTACACCGAGAGCGAGAAACAGTCGTCAGGCTCAGGATCAGTGTCAGAAATGTCACAATTCTGCAGTGCTACGCACCAACTAATACCGCAACATCTGGTGACAAAGAGGAGTTTTATAGCCAACTGAGTGCCACCTTCGAACGTGTTCCAAGAGGTGATATTATTATCATCTCAAAAGATATGAACGCCCAGGTTGGATCAGACAACACTGGACTAGAACACGTCATGGGAAGGCATGGTGACCCTTGGGTCGACGCGTCACGACCTTGGATTAAGAGACCCGAAAACGGCGAATTATTTGTGGAATTTTGTAGTACTCGGCAAATGATCATCGGAGGGACTCTTTTTCCACACAAGAGTCATCATAAAATGTCTTGGATTTCTCCTGATGGTGTTACTCAGAACCAGATCGACCATTTGGCTATAAGTTGCCGATGGAGACGATGTCTCCTCGATGTGCGAGCGAAACGTGGAGCTGACGTGGGGAACGATCACCACTTGGTGGCTGCCTGCTTGAGATTGTGTACAGCAGCTATCCGACGACCACAAATGCTTCTGACGTATCAAAAATTAAGGCTAAGATAATTCTCAATAGGATTAGTGATGTCGTCGAGAGCACTCTCGAAGTTTATCAGGCTGGATTCCGTAAAGGGTCGTCTTGTACCGACCACGCAAATACCCTACGGATAATATTAGAGTAGTTAGACGAAATGGCTTAGCCACTACATCTCATGTTTCTGGACTTCGAGAAGGCTTTCGACAGCGTTAAGCGAGATTACATATGAAATGCTTTGCGTAGGAGAGGTATTCCAGGTAAGGTCATAGCTATGATTAAAGAATCCTACGAAGATGCAAGGTGTCGCATCTTGCATATAGGAGAACTGTCCGAGAGTTTCACTGTGCGAACGGGTGTCAGACAAGGCTGCATATTATCACCAGCCCTGTTTCTGGTGGTAATAAATGACATCTTGAAAGCTGCACTGGAAGGTGGGGAAGGTAAAGGTCTTCAATGGAGACTATTTAACATCTTAAGTCACCTTGATTATGCTGATGACGTGTGTTTGCTTGCACATAACCGTTCGGACTTAGAGTCAAATGTTCGCTCGTTGCATTCTAAATGCAAAGAGACGGGACTGAAAATAAATGTGCGTAAAACCAAGTACATGCACATGTGTTCGAACGCTAGCACACCGATTGCTCTTAACGGACAGGAGGTGGAAGAGGTGCAAGATTGAAAGAAAAGATTTTCGGATTTTACACTGTTACGCTTTATTATTCGTGACGTTTCGGTCTCTGCTGAGACCTTTATCAAACTGCAGTAATAAAGCATAACAGTGTAAAATCCGGAAATCTTTTCTTTCATTTCGAAAACATTCACCAAACCATTAGGTGCAAGATTTTTGCTATCTCAGAAGCACTGTCAGCATAGACGGCGGAGCCGAAAAGGATGTTGAGGCTCTGGTAAATAAAGCTCGTCAGGCCTTCGGTGTCCTTTCCCCTTTCTGGAGGTTAAGAGAGATCTCCCTTCGCACAAACCTGCGAGTTTTTCACGCATGCGTCAAATCCATGTTGTTATATGGTTGTACTACGTGGCTTACCTACGACTTACCAAGAAACTAAGGACTTTCGTGAACCAATGCCACCGACGCATTTTAGGAATATTCTGGCCAGAAGTAATTTCCAACGACGAACTTTGGAGTACAACTGGCCAGTCTAAAATAGGTATTGAGATTCAAAGGCGGAAGTGGCAGTGGATCGGTCATACTTTGAGGAAACCAGAGCGAAACATCGCCAAATAGGCTCTGGATTATAATCCTCAAGAAAGACGTCGGGTTGGTCGACCATGTAACACATGGAAGCGAGCAGTTGAGCAGGAGGCCAGAATAATAAACAAGTCCTGGCAACAGCTTAAGGCCGATGCTCAGGATCGCGCCTTGTGGAAGAGAGTTGTTTCTGTCCTATGCCCCTATAGGGGGTCTTAACAGAAACCAAGGGAAGCTGAGAATGTAGTTAGTAATACATTATATGGGATATATAATCTGCTTACTTTAATGGCTCTTTGAACACAATGTTTTGTATTTTGTTGGAATCAGAACCATAAATTATTAAGAATGATAGCATGATACTAGCATTTGAAGGGAGAGGCTCGTGATCTAATCAATCCCTTGATTTGAGATCATATACGTATTGAAGAGGACATGTGAATAATTATAGCTTGTGTTAATTAAAAAAAAGCCCAAATACGATACGTAGAGCACAATCATACGATACCATAGATGAAATCGAAATTTTTGTGATATTATGAAATTTTGTATGGGAAGTGGCTGCACTGAACTAATTTGTTTCACATCATGATAGAGTAGCTATAAAAATGTTTTGTACCAAATTTAAGCTTCAAAAATTGAGAAGGTACTGAGAAACTTAGTGCATTGAATTTAATGAAATTGTGCTATTTGTATGGCAGGTGGTAGAAGGAAAGGGGGTTTTTGGTGATATTTCGAGAAACAACTATAATCATCATGCAATTGATATATTTTAAATTTCAGATCTGCATCATTCACGCTTTTAAAGAAAATCGAATTTTTGTAAAGTCTTGGAATTGTGTCATATTGTATGGGAGGGGGTAGAAGGAGTGAAGCTATTCGGCTAATTTTTTATAGATATTAATAATAATACAAATTAAGGATTAAGTACAACATTTAAGCTCGATGAAAGTTACACGTACTGAGAAAATTGGTGAATAGTCTTTCATGAAAAAGTGCAGTTTGTATGGGAGGTGGTGGAAGGAGTAGGGGGATTCAAATAATTTGTATACCATAGATCACATTTCTGATAAAAATAGTATGTTCTAAATTTCAAATGATTTGCTCCAATGGTTTTGAAGAAAATTCAATTAGTATATATTTTTGAAAATGAGGGGAGGGGGTGGAAGGCGTGGGGGTATTGAAATAAGACCACACGCTGATTACATCTCGGTGCACATCTTACAAACTGTGAAAGTTTCATTACAATCGGTTTAGCCGTTTTTGAGTGAAAACCGGAAAGAAGACAGACAGAGAAATTTTTTAAAAACGTTTGTTTCTGCTTAGTTATTGCTCAAATAAAGCAAAAAATTTATTTATAGCCATTTATAAACAAATAACAGACAGATACTACAATTATATTTATATAGATTAATTTAATTATTAGCTCAAAATTATTGATTATTGTTATTATTGTGACTCGTTTTGTAAGGGAGGGGCTAGAAGAAGTGTAGATATTTGCACCATCACGAATTTGACCTTACTTTTTCCCCAGAAACGACATGTACAAAATTTGGAATTTTTAGCTCAACGTGTTCTCGAGCTAGAGAGCAAACGAACGGACGGGCAGACGGACATGCGGTTTTAAGATTTTTGACCAACAACAAATGTTTCTGTACCCTTGGCAAGTCTGTGCGCGCATTATTTCTTTGCATTACAAACTTTAGAGTAAACTTATAATACTCTCAGATTTCAGCTAGAGTATAATTACCATAACGTGTTCTGATATCATTTCTATACCTTTGCCTACATTTAAGAAATCCTGAACAATATTAATGGGGTAATACTTTTATTTTCATGCGAGCATCGAGGCACATATTTGCGTAAAAGTTTTGCAGCAACTGAGCCTACGTGGAAAAAAAAATTCAAAATCTATTGATTCGATTATTTTCACATTTCAATCACGTTTGCTATACCAAAATGTCAATACAATCCATAGGCGATGAAAACTGAAAGCATACATCTTCCTTTTCCTTGCTGATAAACTTCTCGCACAGCTCCTTCTTGGCGAACGTAACGACGACGCTACCCTCGCTCTCTAAAAAAATCAAGAAGGATGTTTAATTTTTTTCGCTGCATCATTGTATATTTGTAAATTTGCAATAATTTTCTTATTTTTTTTTAAATATTTCATTTTTATGCACATTTTTTTCACAAGTCAAAGATACCAGTTTCACGAAGCTTCGCACCGAAATAATTTGCGCAAAGCATTTGAAAAGTGCGTAAATGTCCCACCGAAATAAATGAAGGTCATCCGTTACCGTATCAAAATTTCAAAATTCCTTCTAACGAAATTCATCTGGCAGGCATACAAGATCCCTTCTTGGGTCGTAAAAACATGTACGAAACCTTTAATTCTTTCTTTCAATGGAAAAAGGGACAAAATTACGATTCACAATTCCTTCTCGAAAAGGAAATAAAAAGAATATTTCGGTGGTATTGCAACAAATGAGCACGCAGAAAGAAATGAATAGGAGAACTACCTACCTGATAGTAAATTTATCTAAATCAATAATAAACTGCTAACAAGTCGCGCGAAACTTTATTATTCTTGGGACAAGTTTCGGATGCGTGGAAAGTCAATATGCAGGTTAGAGTGGTTAGGGAAGACTAAGTGAAAGGGGGTTCTTGGGCAGGGCAGTTCTCAATTTAACACTTTGCGGAAACGTTCAAGAGCTCCAGTATATACCTATAATCAATATTTCGTTCGTTTATTTATGCAAGTTTGAGTTTTGTGAGGGGAGGGGTGAGGGGTGATAGTAAGGGTCGGTGGATGTTAATAGTTTTTTAATTGATTGCTTGAATCACGTCCAATATTCTTTGTAAAGAATGTCAGTTTCATTGACGAAGTTGCATATAATTTTTATAAGATTCTATGTATTTTACATTCACGAAACCAAACATTTGTATGGGAGGGGGTAGAGGAGGTAAATGAATCGTAAAAATTGTGACGCAATTCTATTTCCTTTCTCATGTAGTGTGCTCGTACAAAATTTCAAATTCGTAGCTTTTAATTTGTTAGTTATTAGTTGGTTCAATGAAATAGGTCGAAATCATACTTTTGTAAGGGAGGGAGTAGAAGGGCAAGTGCGATTTCAAAACTTTTAAAGCAATTTCATTTCAAATATTTTTATAAGTTCTTATGCAAAATTTCAAATTGATAGCTTTTAATAGTTAGGTGAGAATTAATTTCTTAAAAATGGTCGAAAAAATAATTTTGTATGGGAGGGGGTAGACATTTTAAAAGTATTCAACCTCTTAATATTTCATACTTTTAGGGATTTTTTTTAAATGTATTTCCCAAATTTTCAAGTTTCTACCTTAAAATTACATCCAAAAATATTCAGTTTTCGTGTTTTTTTCGCTGCACATGAATCACCTTGTGCCCATTAGACCGGGGTGGTCGGTTCATAACAATTTTGGATCAAATTATTATTTTTTTTCTATGTATATTAAATAGATGTATCTACATGCAAAATGTAAAGTTTCTATCTTTGACCAGAGTCCTAAAAAAATCACTCAAAATTTTCGACATTTTTGCTTACCACCTCCCTCCCTTTACACCCCCTAACTTAAAATTTTTAACAAAATTATAAATTATATAGTTCTATAATCTGACGAATTTTCGATTCGATATCTATACTCAACTTTGAGATATAACGATTTCTAATTTTGAAAAGTGCACCATTTTTGAAATGCTCATTTCCCCCCACTACTATTATGACCAAATTTTATATTTTTTTGTATTTCACTAGTATAGCTTAGTATATGTTTTAAGTTTCAATTACATAGCTTAGGAGATAGTTGAGATATTACTTCTTAAGTGGTTTTCTTTGCCCCCCCCCTGACCCTCCCCCTTACAATAATTAGCCTATTTCTAAGCTGATTCTAGTGGATCTATATGTCATCTTAATGGTCCCAAAATATGAATTTTTTATGGTAAGCAGTTTCGAAGATATAACTTTTTCAAAAAAAGATTCGACCGACAATTTCTTTAGTTTTCCTGAAATTGGGGTACTTGTATGGGAGGTGGCAGAGGAAGTGGAGCGTTTAAGATGATTTTGAAACTGCTTATCATCATCCTTATCATCATGCTTTGATTCAATTTCAAAGTCGATAGCTCTCATATACTTGAAGGAGAAATGCTTTTCTTGAATTTATAATTCAGATATTTGTATGGGAGGTGGTGGAAGGAGTGAAGCGGAGCTGATAATTTTTTCTAACACTTGTCAA
Source organism: Chorisops tibialis (assembly GCA_963669355.1). Classification (NCBI taxonomy): domain Eukaryota; kingdom Metazoa; phylum Arthropoda; class Insecta; order Diptera; family Stratiomyidae; genus Chorisops; species Chorisops tibialis. The sequence goes on from OY770263.1 coordinate 91,843,979, forward strand.
GAAACAAATTCTGGTAAAATTTTAAGTTTGTACTTTTTCTAGTTTGAATGGAAATCGATAAAATACATTTAACAAAAATTATGCATTTTTATGGGAGAGGGTAGGAGGAGTGTACGTATCAAAAAATGTTTTTTTCGCATTATTAATATTTCTATTTGTATACTTTATACAAAATATTAAGTTGATAGCTTTAACAGTTTCGAAGAAAAATAATTTAATTTAAATTTTAAAATTTTGTGAAATTTGTATGGGAGGGGGTAGAAGGAGTGAGGAGAATTTAATAATTATTTTTAAAATAAATTTCAATTATAGTAGAATTAATTCTGACAAAATTTCGTCTTTTCAGCTTTACTAGTTTCAATGAAAATCGAAAATCTTTTTTTTTTTCAAAATTGTCTCTTTGTATGGGAGGGGGTAGAAGGAGTGAAGGGATCGGGTTAATATTCCGTGATATTAATGACATCTATATCGTAATACCTTGACCTAAATTTCAAGTCGATAGCTTAAAAAGTTTCAAAGAAAAATCAATTTCTTAACATTTCGAAATTTCATGAAATTTGTATGGGAGGTGGTAGAAGGAGTGGGGGGATGTAGCCCATTCACGAACTTAAAGTTACTTTTTTGCTAAAAATGACACACAAAAATTTTTAGCACTATCGCTCAAAGCTTTCGAGAGTTATGCTATAGACAGACGCACAGACGGACAGACAGACAGACAGACGGTCACTCGGAATCGAGGTTTTTGAGCGACAACAAATATTTCTGTACCCTTGGCGGCTCAGTGCGAGCGTTATTTCTTAGCGTTACAAACAGTAAGGCAAACACAATATACTCTCAGATTTCATCTAGAGTATAATAAGAAGCAAATTTTATCTGATATTCGGATTGACTTACTTTCATTTAAAAGTTCGCGGATGACTTTATGGCCGTACTGAGAAAAATGTCTTATAGCTGCTATAAGAATTCTTATACGCTTTAAAATATATTCTAATACATATGTATAGGCACACCAATTCGTTTTGCTGATTGTACAGGGTGGGCAGTTAATTGGTTTCTTTTTAAATCGTAGAGTATTTTGACACTGAAAGCGGTTTCCCGCTCAAAATCTGGACAGAAAGTCAGTATCATACCTCCGCGGAATGAAATGAGTCGCTTTACACTTGAAGAACGATGGGAAATATTGAACACTTATTTCCAAATGAGTGAGGTGTAGCCCAAACAGTGCGTTTTTTGGCGTTTGGCGATGTCAATTGGCCGCCTCGGCGCTGCGATTTGACCCCTTTGGACTTTTTTTCTGGAGAACTGTGAAGAACCGATGTTATGCAAACAATCCAGAAACGATTCAAGCACTTAAGGCCAATATCATCCAAGCAATCCGTGAGCTACAGCCTGAAACCATCGACATGGTCTTGGAAAATTGGAGTGACAGAGTGCGCTACTGCGAAGCTAGCTGAGGCAGTCACTTGAACGAAGTTGTGTTTCATCATTAATGAGAATGTTTCCTCTTACTAATGAAGTCATAATACATAGGAAAAACTAATTTTGTTCATTTTATTGCATTTTTAAAAAGATACCAATTGATTGCCCACCCTGTATAATCCCGGATTTGCTGAACCAATGTTATACAGTCTATTAGAAAGTTTCATAAACTTATCTAATATCATTTACTACATACTAACGATCCCCCGCAACTTTGTAAATCGCAATAATAAGCAATTTTTGAAAATGTATTTTGTTGAAATCAGAACCATAAATTATTAAGAATGGAACCATGATACTCGCATTTGTATTGGACAGGCTCGTGATCAAATCAATCCCTATGATTTGCGATCAAATACATATTGAAGAGTGTGAAGGCCATGTGAATAGTTGTAGCTTGTGTTGATAAAAAAAAGACCAAATAAAATAACATTTAGCTTAAAACCATAACAGGACTACGATGTACGTAAAGCCCAATTTTACGATACTATAGATGAAATCGAGATTTTTGCGATTTTAACAAATTTTGTGTTAGGAACTGTAGAAGGGGAACAGCATTGCACTCATTTGTTTCACATCATGCTAGAGTAGCTATAAAAATGTTTTTTACCACATTTAAGCTTCAACAATTGAATAGATACTATGTAAATTAGTGTATTGGTTTTAGTGAAATTGTACAGTTTGTGGAGGGAGGTGGCAGAAGGAGCAAGGGGTTTTTTTATTGATTTTTTGACAAACAATTATAATCATCACGCAATTGATATATTTTGAATTTCAAATCAGTAACATTCACACTTTTCAAGAAAATTTAATTTGGGAGGGTGGTCGAAGGAATGCAGCTAATCGGTTTATTTTTTCCCAATATTAATAATAATGCTAATTAAGGATTTAAAAAGTGTAGTTTGTATGGGAGGTGATGTAAGGAGTGAAGGAATTCAAATAATTTGTATACTAAGAGATCGCATCTATGATAGAAATAGCATATTCTAAATTCCAAATTAATAACTCTTATAGTTTCCAATAAAATTTGATTATTACATGTTTTTGAAAATGAGTCACTTTGTATGGGAGGGAGTAGAGGTAGTACTACATTCTATAGAATATATATATATATATGAATGCTAACTCTTATCCATTACCTATGAATTCCTAACGCATTTCAAATAAACCTAACAAATACCTACCGCATGCAATGCATTACCGAATTTCCCGTAGGAAGACAACATAAATAATGAAATGAAAAATATGTGTACTGGCTGGCAAACACTTGTGAATTACTGCCTACATAATAAAAAGTAAATAATTTAATTTAAAATAATGCACTTCGAAAATGCTTTTCTTTAGAAAATTGGGCATCTCAGTCTGCGAAAATCAAAATAGAAGTAAGCTGTGTGAAAAGTTACAATCAATTATTTCACCAATTCAAATGTTTCGAACTTTCAAAATTTTTTTTATAATTAATAGGCATAATCTTATGTTTGAAGCTCTTTTCTTCTAATTATTAACTATTAAATAAGAAAAAATGTTATTTTAAATAATAAAATGTTACTTTTATGCTTCTTCTCTGACTCAAGAAGTTAAACTTCTACCTTATGATTGTATTTCAGACTAAGAAACTCATTAATTTACTTACAACACAGATTGCAGCTGAATCATATAAAAATAACTTTTTTCGTTTTACGTTACATGGACGCTAATTTTGCTCAAAGCAATTTATTACCGACATTATTTTTAACATTTCCCATATTTCATGACATCAAAAGAAATTTACTGTGCTGCTTATTTTAATGCTGTACAGCAACATAACAATAGGAAAAAAAATGTCTTCAAAGTAAAAATGTACGCAATAATATAATTGAATTTATGTAACATCCAAAAATTTATTGAGTACATATACGAGTGTATACCACATTGTGAATATAATATTGACAAAATCTCAAATACATATATTTACGTGACCGTGGAATGGACACTATATAATTTTTAGAGAAACTTAATACTTGACCGTTGTTTTCAATTGTCGGAACTGTTTGAATCAAGTTTTTCATTCGACTCGATTCTCGACATGATTATATATAATCTAGCTCACTTAATGTTCTATTATTATTTTTAACCACGGAATTCTGCAGAATATAAGCACTAGAAAGCTAAGTCGACTTTGAGCTCCATAATGGACCAGTAATTGCTTTAACCACCTTTATGGTAAGATGCTGCAATGAAACTGACCTGTTTTCCTATGACTACTAAATCAACAATCTTGAGACCATAACTTACTTCAATTTAAACGAAGTGTTATGTTACGGCCTGCATGGCTTAATCGTTTATCGAGCGATATTTACTGAAATTATAAAAATGTGAATTGGTTAGAAATTTTGTTTCTTTGTCATTTTTTAAAGTGTTAACACTTAACACATTTGTGAAAATATTGGACTAACATATTTTTGAACTATGGGCTTTATTTATTCCAAAAACTTGAAAATTTTTAAAATTTTGTGAAATTTGTATTCTGTTTTCTAATCTAATCTAATCGGAGTGTGTTTTAATCTGTTTTCCTTTTATAACACTAAATTGCCAGATGTTGGGTATACACCTATTTTTAGATACAGTAAGGTTTCACTAATCCGGATTAATTATTGCAGGGGGTGGCCCGGACTATGGAAACATCCAGATTAAAGAAAATAGTACCTATTTGTGTGTATCAAAATAAGTTCCGTAATATAATCTTACGTTTTAGGTAATTAATGTCTGTTTAACTTTTTCGAGTTCTAAACTTGTTGCTTTTTAGTTTATACCTAAAATCACTGCAATATCGGCCATTGATTGCAGGTTTTGATTGAGAAGGACTGCAGCACACTGCAATGTCCATATTTTTTTTTTGTTCTTTTGGATGTATAATTTCAATGTCATCCTCGGAGTCACCGAGCAGTAAATTTACAGGGATATCAACTTCAGAAATCTAACTATCAACAAATAATACATTTTTGAGCATGTTTCTAAGGAATTCAAAGCTATCTTCCCCATCGTTTTGTTTTTATCTCTATATACAAGCTAAGTCAATCAATCAATCAATCAAATTCCTGTTAAGACCCCCTATAGGGGCATAGAACAGAAACAACTCTCTTCCACAAGGCGCGATCCTGAGCATCGGATTTAAGCTGTTGCCAGGACTTGTTTATTCCTCTGGCCTCCTGATCAACTCAACTGCTCGCTTCCATGTGTTACATGGTCGTCCAACCCGACGTCTTCCTTGAGGGTTATAATCCAGAGCCTGTTTTGCGATGTTTCGCTCTAGTTTCCTCCAAGTATGACCGATCCACTGCCACTTTCGCCTTTGAATCTCAATACCTATTTTAGTCTGGCGAGTTGTACTCCAAAGTTCGTCGTTGGAGATTACTTCTGGCCAGAATATTCCTAAAATGCGCCGGAGGCATTGGTTTACGAAAGTCTGTAGTTTCTTGGTAAGTCGAACGGTCACTTTCCACGTAGTACAACCATATAACAACACGGATTTGACGCATGCGTCAAAAACTCGCAGCTTCGTGCGAAGGGAGATCTCTCTTAACCTCCAGAAAGGGGAAAGGATACCAAAGGCTAAGTGGCAACTATTATTTCTTCAATCTTCCCAAAATTTACTTATTACGTCCGCTGTATAACCTTCCTTAGAGCTAGCCAGAGATGTTTTTTAATCGCGTTGTTGTATCTTTTTCGGGCAAAATCCTTTCAGTTACAGAGCACGTTTAATAAGCTGAATTACATTTTGATCCATATGCTGCAATACAGTTTCTTTTTACGTGACACCGGAACTAGAGGTGTTGCCCTTTTATACTGAAGCACAGCTCCGGTGAGGGGGAAGGATATTGATTTTTGGAAATTAAGGAGATGGAGACGAAAGTGGCTATGAATATTTCTTTTGAATTATTGAATGTTGTAGTCATGCGGTAATACTGAGATGGGCAGCGAGTTCCATATTCGAACAGTCCGGTTTAAAAACGAATCACAAAATTTGCGACCGAAGATAGGGTTGAAAGAATACTTATAAGCGCATGAAGCAGCTCGAGTATTAGGAGGTAAGGGCATACATGGGGGTGAAAGTGTAGAGATTTCGTCCAAAAAATCTCCATTGTAGTAGCGATACAAAAGGGTTAGGGAGCTTACAATTTTTCTATGCTCGAGTGAATCGAGCAATAAATTGATGTCAAAACCTCCTATAATTTTAATGGTCAGAAACTGGATACTATCCAGATAGGAGAGAGAAGTTTTTGCAGCTCCCGCCCATAGGTGGGAATTAAATTCAAGACGTGGTTTAATATAGACCTTATAAATTGTCAGTAACCCAGAAGCGGTGAAGGAGTTTTTACAACGTTTTAGGTAATCCAAACATTTAGATACTTCCTTGGCAATGTTAAATATATAATCATTCCAAGATATATTATCTGTGATTTGGATACCAAACATCTTAACACTTAAAGAGTTGTTTGATGTCTGGGCTCTAAAGGTTAAATTTTAAAAATTAAAATTAAAAAACCAAGTTGTCCGTAACCGTCTTTTTCGTATTGGTGTAATACTGCTCCTACTGCAGTACTAGAAGCATCCATCATAAGACTATGTTTTGCATTTGTTTCAGGATGCACTACAATTGTGGATTTTTGTAATGATTATTTAATTCTAAGAAAAGTCAAGTTCGCTTCTTCGTTCCATTCAAATTGTATTTTCTAAGCATTATTTTTGGAATGCGCTTTTACTATAGAATATAGTAGAATTGCTATGTCCGCTAAATTTGGAAGAAAACGTTAGTAGAAATTAACGAAGTTGGTTTTGAAAATTTAGAAATACCGTCAGCTCGAGAAATTACATGTGATATTCCACCTTGACTGATTTTATATCCAAGAAAATCCAATTCGCTTACACCAAGTATACACTTGGCTGGATTAGTACTTATTCCGTTTTCAGTCAATCTTTTGAAAAGTTGTCGTAAATGATTTTTATGATTTTATTGGCGTCTTACTAGCAACCAAAATGTCATCTACTTAAACGAAAATGAGTTCTAAACCTTTAAGAGTTCCATTTATGAAACGTTTGAGCGCCATTTTTAATTCTGAAGGGCATGCGATGAAACTCGTAGAGCCCGAAAGGGGTTATTATAGCTTTTTTGCGAATATCTTCAGTAGCAACCGGTATCTGATTATATGCTCTTACGAGATCAATTTTTGAAAATATCGTGCAATCTTGGATATTAGGCAATGGGTATTTGTCAAAAATGGTTACCGAATTGAGAAGGCGATATTCACCACAAGGTCTCCAATCTTTTGTGACTTTTTTAGGGACCATATGAAGAGGTGATGCAACAAATGAAAAAGAAAGTCGACAGATTCCTAATTTAACCATATTCTCGAATTCGTTTTTGGCAATCTGATACTTTGCAGCACTTAATCTCCTAGGACGTGTCGAAGGAAATAATCCAGTTGTTTCTATATATTTTAAGTAAAGCGTTGTGGGAGACATTGGTGTAAGGATTAGGTGGTGCTTCAATAAAAGGAAACTCGTTGAAAATAGCACCGAATTTGCCTTGTACTAAAAATAACTTTGGAGAGAACATTTCTACTATTTTGGATGTGCAATTAACAGATTGAAGTGATTGTTTATCAGTCAATTTGCTTTCACGTAAATCAACTAAAAGGTTGAATTTATACAAAAAATCTGCACCAATAATGAGAAGCTATAACAAAGGTATAACTAAAATTCCGATGTAAGTTGAAATCTATCTCTTAAGTGTTTAAGCCCATAGGTTGAAATTTTTGAATCATTTGCTGCAGTTAAAATGAAACTTGAATCATGCAGGCATTTAGGAAAACAATTTTTAAGTGGAACAGAAATTTCTGCTCCGGTGTTAGAAATTGAATTTTATTGTTCTTGTCATAGACAAAAAGGCGGCGGAAAAATAAGTCCGACCTAGCTGCCGCAATGCTGGTTGGACTATTTAGTTTTTAGAACCCTTGTAACTACAAGGAGGGATGCATTTTTTAGCATTTGCTTTGAATTTATAGTGGTACCAACAAAATGGTCGTGATTGTTGATTTTAACGTGATTTTGAAGATATTCTTTTACTTCTATTCCGCGGAGAATCACGTTCTTTAGCTTGTTTAACAGCTGCTTGTTGACAAGACTGTTAGCTAAGGTCTGCATTTGCCGAAATAGTTCTGAAGGTTTCGAATCACCCAGCTCGATTCTATGCAGTTGGTTCTTTTTAAAAGAGCTTCTTTCAAGTGCTCATATTGAAACCAGGAGGATTCCATAAAACGTCGGCTACGAGTTCCATTGTCTCTGATTCCAGAGAAGAGACAATGCTATCATATTTTGTGCTGGATTGTGTTTTTCCCTTTATACGAAATTGCGTATCCACTTTAAGAAACCACAAGTCAGGCCTATTTCCCCAATAAGACTTGTTAAAAAATAATAAAGAGATAAATAATTCTTTGAAGTTGCTAATTACAAAAATTCTAACCCAGAGATGGCCCTGTCATTGATAAATAAAAAAAAAATATTTGAAAAAAAATGAAAATAATAATCTATAATTTTAAATTGAATCGAGAAAAGGTTTGGAACCAGAGTCTGTGTCGTTATTGGCAATGCGAGCCTTCACCTTACAAAAACATTACAATTTTACTTTATTTATATTTATTTCTAATAATAAAGTATTGTGATCGACACAAAAAACAAAAATTTGCTACCCTGAAATTTTTATACTCTAGATGAAATCTGAGAGTATATTGTGTTTGCCTTACCGTTTATAACGCTAAGAAATAACGCTCGCACAGAGCCGCCAACGGTACAGAAATATTTGTTGTCGCTCAAAAACCTCGATTCCGAGTGACCGTCTGTTCGTCTGTCCGTCTGTCCGTTTGTCCGTCTGTCCGTCTGTTCGTCTGTCCGTCTGTCTGTCTGTCCGTCTGTCTACAGCATAACTCTCGAAAGCTTTGAGCTATAGTGCTAAACATTTTTGTTTGTCATTTTTAGCAAAAAAGTAACTTTAAGTTCGTGAATGGGCTTTTGCTGGATGTGTTAATATTTTTATTATAAACTTTTAATTCAGCAAATATTTTATTATGATAATTTATTATTTTTATTTATCACATATAATTAATTAAACAACACAATATTTGATATTTTAATTGAACACTGCAATATATATTTTTGTTACACATTTATTATTAATAATTACTTATTTTTCTTTTTGTATATTTTATTTATGAATATTTAAAATTAATAGCAACGTTTTATTTTTAATGTCTAACTAGCAATCAATTTATTTTTCATCCAATTTTCTATTTTCGACTGATTTCATATCTATAAATTTTTTAATTTTCGAAAACAAAAGTTACTAATTCGAAAATTTCTCGTTAATAAAAATCAAAGTGATTTTTATCAACAAGTGAATTTATAAATGTGTTGGAGCACCACAGGCTAAAGCCCCCCACTCCTTCTACCCCCTCCCATACAAATTTCATGAAATTTCGAAATATTAAGAAATTGATTTTTCTTTGAAACTATTTAAGCTATCGACTTGAAATTTAGGTCAAAGTATTATGATAAAGATGTCATTAATACCACGAAATATTGACCCGATCCCCTCACTCCTTCTACCCTCTCCCATACAAATGGACAATTTTGAAAAATACATATTTTCGATTTTCATTGAAACTAGTAAAGCTGAAAAGGCAACATTTTGTCAGAATTAATTCCACTATAATTTCAATTTATTTTAAAAATAATTATCAACTTCACGTCACTCCTTCTACCCCCTCCCATACAAATTTCACAAAATTTTGATATTAAAATTAAATTATTTTTCTTTGAAACTGTTAAAGCAATCAACTTGATATTTTGTATAAAGTATACAAATAGAAATATTAATAATGCGAAAAAAATTTGTTTTGATCCGTACACTCCTTCTACCCTCTCCCATACAAATGCATAATTTTTGTTAAATGCATTTTATCGATTTCCATTAAAACTATAAAAAGTACAAACTTAAAATTTTGCCAGAATTTGTTTCTTAGTAATTGAAATAAGTATTAGAAAAAATGCTCAGCTCCGCTTCAATCCTTCTACCACCTCCCATACAAATATCTGTATTATAAATTCAAGAAAAGCATTTCTCCTTCATGTATATGGGAGCTATCGACTTTGAAATTGAATCGAAGCATATTGTTGTTGTAGCAGGGTAGCTCCATTATCTAAATTCTGGAGAGTGTCAGGTGGAAGGGGGAGGCGGGGGAGAAGAGTTAAAAACTTCACTTGCTAATGTCTCCACCACGAATGCAGATTGTAAACTAAAAATCAGCAGAGGTATGAAGAGGACTGTGGGCCAAACTTTAAAAATAATTGAATTTTTTTATCCATTGGCGTTCGAAAAGGGGGCACTAAAAACAAATTATCGTCCGAATTTGTTTTTTTCAAATGGTATATCTTCCAAATTCAATCAAATTCAATTTCTGTTAAGACCCCCTATAGGGGCGTAGAACCGAAACAACTCTCTTCCACAAGGTGCGATCCTGAGCATCGGCCTTAAGCTGTTGCCAGGACTTGTTTATTCCTCTGGCCTCCTGCTCAACTGCTCGCTTCGAAATTACTAATCACAAAAAATCATATTTCGGGACCACTAAGGTAGCATATAGATCCATTAGAATCAACTTAGAAAGAGGCTAATTATTGTAAGGGGTGCAAAGAAAAACACTTGAAAATAATTATCTCGACTGCCTCTTACTTGAAACGTATGCTAAGCTCCACTAGCGAAATATAAAAAAAATAGAACATGTGGACATAATAGTAGTGAGGGGAAATTGGGAGCATTTAAAATAAACTGCCAACAAGTCGGGCGAAACTTTATTATTCTTGGGACATGTTGCGGATGTGTGGAAAGTCAATATGCAAGTAAGAGTGGTTAGGGAAGACTAAGTGAAAGGGAGTTCTTGAGCAGGGCTGTTGTCTATTTAACAATATTTCATTCGTTTCTACAAGTTTGGGTTTTTATGGAGAGAAGGAGGAGGGGTAATAGTAAGGGTGGGTGGATGTTAATAGCTTTTTAATTAATTGCTTGAATCACGTCCAATATTCTCTGTGTAGAATGTGTTTCATAGACGAAGTTGCATAGAATTTTCATAAAATTCGGTGTATTTTACATTCACGAAACCGAACATTTGTATGGGAGGGGGTAGAGTAAGTAGGGGAATCGTAAATTTTGATATGCAGTTTTATTTCGCTTCTCTTTTAAGGTGCTTTTATAAAATTTCAAGTTCATATCTTTTAGTTTGTTGGCTATTAGATGATTTATGAAATTGGTCGAAATCATAGTTTTGTATGGGAGGGGGTAGAAGGGCAAGCGCGATTTGAAAATTTTGAAAGCAATTTCATTTGAATTATTTTTATAAGTTTCAATGCAAAATTTGAAATTGATAACTTTTAAGAGTTAGCTGATAACTTATTTCATAAAAATGCTCGAAAAAATAATTTTGAATGGGAGGGGGTAGAGGAGGTAAGGGAATCGTAAGACTTGTGATGCAATTTTCTTTCTTTTTAGTTGTTAGGTGCTCGTACAAAATTTCAAGTTCATAGCTTGCAAATTGTTTGTTATTAGTTGATTTAATGAAATTGGTCGAAATCATACTTTTGTATGGGAGGGGGTAGAAGGGTAAGCGCGATTTCAAAACTTTTAACGTAATTTCATTTCAATTATTTTTGTAAGTTCTTATGCAAAATTTCAAATTGATAGCTTTTAATAGTTAGGTGGTAATTGATTTCTTGAAAATGGTCGAAAAAATAATTTTGTATGGGAGGGGGTAGAAGTTTTAAAGATTTTCGACCAGTTAATAATTCATTCTTTTAGGGATTTTTTTTAAATGCATTTCGCAAATTTTCAAGTTTCTACCTTAAAATTTCATTCAAAAATTTTCAGCTTATGTGTTTTTTCATTTCACATGAAACACCTTGTGCACGTTAGACCAGGGGGGTCGGTGCATAACAATTGTAGAATTTTTATTATTTTTTATGTATGTACAATAAATTGATATATTGACCTGCAAAATTTAGACTCTGTATCTTTTACCAGAGCCCTAAAAAAATTACTCAAAATTTTCAACATTTTTGCTTTCCACCTCCCTCCCCTTACACCCCCTTACTTAATTTTTTTACCAAAATTAAAAACTATATAGTTCTATGATCTGACAAATTTTTGATGTGATATCTGCGCTGAATTTTGAGATATAATGGTTTAAAATTTTGGAAAGTTCAATGCTCCCCATTTTCCTCCACTACTATTTAGTCCAAATATTATATTTTTTTTGTATTTCTTTAGTATAGCTTAATATAAGAACCAAGTTTCAATTGCATAGCTCAACAAATAGCTGAGATATTGATTTTTAAGTGTTTTTCTTTGCACCCCCCCTGACTCTCCCCCTTACAATAATTAGCCTCTACGTAAGCTGATTCCAGTGAATCTGTATGCCACCTTGATGGTCTAAAATTATAAATTTTTTATGCTAAGTAATTTCGAAGATATAATCATTTGAAAAAAAAATTCGGCCGACAATTGGTTTTTAGCCCCCCCTTTTTGCACCCCAATGGATAAAAAAATTCAATTAATTTTAAAAGTTGTCCCATAAACCCTTTTATATGTATACTGATTTTTAGCTTCCTAGCTGTAACCATGTTTGAGATATTTGAATTCTTAGTTTTCGGTTTAAGTGCTCCCCCCGCCTCCCCCTGAGCCCTTACACCTCCAAAAATGAGTGTCCTTCTGAGATCCGCAACTACCTACAATCCCTCCAAAAATGAGCTTTCTATCTCGAAGGGCTTGGGAGTTAATGTGCTCTGAGCGTACACACCGGCGTACGGCGGACGGCGGACGGCGTACGGCGTACAGACAGACGGATTTTTTTTTTTTTGCATTTTTAGGCTAATTTAGTCACGAAACGCGAAAAAACAAAATTTCAGGGTAGCAAATTTTTTTTTTTTCCCAAGTCGATCACAATACTTTATTATTAAAATAATAAAGTAAAATGGTGCACTTTCCAAAATTACAAATCGGTATATCTCAAAATTGAGTACAGATATCAAATCAAAAACTTATGAGATTGTAGAACTATATAGTCTTTAATTTTTGTAAAAAGTTTAATTTGGGGGTGTAAGGAGGTGGAAAGCAAAAATGTTGAAAATTTTGAGTGATTTTTTTAGGGCTCTGGTAAAAGGTACAAAGTTTAAATTTTGCACGCCCATACATCTATTTGATTTTCATGGAACAAAAATAATAATTTGTTCCAAAATTGTTATGCATCGAACAGGGGGGATCTCCCAGATAAGGAAGAGATAGTTTCCGCCATTCGGTCAATGGCGGGAAGGAAAGCTCCAGGTATAGATGGACTACCAACTGAACTTCTCAAAGCGGGCACGGAAATACCAGCCGATATACTCCTTCCACTCTTCACTAAGGTGTGGAATGAGAGAAGATATCCGACTGAATGGAAGGAGGGCGTCATTGTGAAAATTCCGAAGAAGGGCGACCTTCGGGATTATGGCAATTGGCGTGGTATATGTCTACTTCGAGAAGGCTTTCGACAGCGTTAAGCGAGATTACATATGGAATGCTTTGCGTAGGAGAGGTATTCCAGATAAGGTCATAGCTATGATTAAAGAATCCTACGAAGATGCAAGGTGTCGCGTCTTGCATAGAGGAGAGCTGCCCGAGAGCTTTCCTGTGCGAACGGGTGTCAGACAAGGCTGCATATTATCACCAGCCCTGTTTCTGGTGGTAATAAATGATATCTTGAAAGCTGCACTGGAAGGTGGGGAAGGTAAAGGTCTTCACTGTAGACTATTTAACATCTTAAGTCACCTTGATTATGCTGATCACGTGTGTTTGCTTGCACATAACCGTTCGGACTTAAAGTCAAATGTTCCGTTGTTGCATTCTAAATGCAAAGAGGCGAGACTGAAAATAAATGGGTTCGAATACAAGCACACCGATTGTTCTTAATGGACAGGATGTGGAAGAAGTGCAAGATTTTTGCTACCTTGGAAGCATTGTCAGCATGGACGGCGGAGCCGAAAAGGATGTTGAGGCTCGGCTAAATAAAGCTCGTCAGGCCTTCGGTATCCTTTCCCCTTTCTGGAGGTTAAAAGAGATCTCCCTTCGCACGAAGCTGCGGATTTTTGACGCATGCGTTAAATCCGTGCTGTTATATGGTTGTACCACGTGGAAAGTGACCGTTCGACTTACCAAGAAACTACAGACTTTCATAAACCAATGCCCCCGACTCATTTTAGGAATATTCTGGCCAGAAGTGATCTCCAACGACAAACTTTGGAGTACAACTGTCCAGACTAAAATAGGTGTTGAGATTCAACGGCGGAAGTGGCAGTGGATCGGTCATACTTTGAGGAAACCAGAGCGAAACATCGCAAAACAGGCTCTGGATTATAATCCTCAAGGAAGACGTCGGGTTGGTCGACCATGGAACACATGGAAGCGAGCAGTTGAGCAGGAGGACAGAGGAATAAACAAGTCCTGGCAACAGCTTAAGGCCGATGCCCAGGATCGCGCCTTGTGGAAGAGAGTTGTTTCTGTCCTATGGCCCTATAGGGGGTCTTAACAGGAATTTGATTGATTGATTGAAGTGGGGGTCTAACGTGCACAAGGAGTTTCATGTGCAATGAAAAAAACAGATATACTGAAAATTTTTGAATGAAATGTCAAGGTACAAACTTGAAAATTTGCGAAATGCATTTAAAAAATTTCTAAAAGTTTAAAATATTTACTGGTCGAATACCTTTCAAACTTGTACCCCTTCTCATACAAAATTATTTCTTCGACCATTTTTAAGAATTCAATTATCACCTAACTATTAAAAGCTATCAATTTGAAATTTTGCATAAAAACTTACTAAAATAGTTGAAATGAAATTATGTTAAAAATTTGGAAATCGCGCGTGCCCTTCCACCCCCTCCCATACAAAAGTATGATTTCGAACAATTTCATTAAATCAACTAATAACCAACAAATTAACAGCTACGAAATTTTGTACGAGCACTTTACACGAGAAAGGAAATAAAATTGCATCACAAATTTTACGATTTCCCTACCTCCTCTACCCCCTCCTATACAAATATTTAATTTCGCGAATGTAAAATACACCGAATCCTATGAAAATTCTATGCAACTTCGTCTATGAAACTGAGATTCTATACAAAGAATATTTGACGTGGTTCAAGCAATCAATTAAAAACTATTAACATCACCCCCCACCCAACCCATGAAAACCCCCATGAAAACTCAAACTTGGATAAATAAACGAACGAAATATTGATTATACCTAGGTATGTATGTATTGGAGGTTTTGAACGTTTCCGCAAAGTGTTAAGCCCCTTTCACTTGGTTTTCCCTCACCACTCTAATCTACATATTGACTTTCCACGCATCCGCAATTTCTCCCAAGAATAATAAAGTTTCGCCCAACTTGTTGGCAGTTTATTTAATATGATTATTAAAAAAATATTCTCATAAATGTTCAATACATATAATATGAGTTTAAAGTAATAATGCGTGAGAGAATTATTAATACGTACCAATTTGCGACTTCCTTATAACCTCTTGAAATAGTTTGAGTAAATCTTGAATAACTAATTTTCGTCCATTTTTAAAGTTGCTAAAATAAATCTTGAACTAGTTTCAATGATGATAAGATGAATGCAATCAAACCGAATTCAATAAATCGTTGATGTTTGTGTATAAATCTATGCAACAATGATGATGAACGAGCAAAATAATCGCAATATGAATTCCTGCAAAATGCTCTACGATCCCGCTGATTTAAATGATAGTGATGAAATTGCAACCAAAGCACACAATAAATACATCAATAATCTGATGCTACTATTAAAATCGACATTCGTATTTCGGGGTCACCAATTTGTATATAGCTAGAGTGTAGCCTAGTGGGTATCGTGTTGGTTTTATAATGCAAAGGTCGTGAGATCAAATCCCGGTCGACGCAATATATAACTCCAGCACATTGCCTGCTTGGATATACTTTGGTCACCTCGATCTACGAAAATTAAAAAAAAATAATAAAAATTCGTAAAAAGAGGGTTGTGCGAAGAGCTAACAACCCTTCCACAATAAGTAATGAAAAATGTTAAGGAATCTGAATGTCAGGAGGCCAAGGTCCGATTTAGGCTGTAGTGCTATTGTAGAAGGAGAAGAAGAATTTGTATATAATACAATACACTACTTAAATCATCAAATTGCAAATTTATTTAATTAAAGCATTTATAAAATTAAATGTAACGTAATGTTTTTAGATTTAAAATCCAATTGAAACTTAACTAGCGAAACAAAAGTCTATGAAAAAATTAAAAATGGTTTGCTATGATTAAATTACATTTAGTACCAAAATTATTTCATAGTTAATTATGTTCTAAATGTAATTCAAAGTTAAAATTTTGCTATGCCAAACTTGGCGTCGCCACATACCGCCTCTCATACAATAAGGCACAATTTCCCAACTATACAAAAATTCGATTTCCTTGAAAACTATCAATGTTACTGTTCTTAAATTATTAAAATATATCAGTTGCATGATAATTATAGTCGTTCCTCAAAAATTACTATAAACTCCCTACTCATTCTACCACCTCCCATACTAATTCCAAAATTTCGCTAAATCCAACACACTAGTTTTCTCAGTACCCATTCAACTTTTAAAGCTGAAATTTTCAAAACATTTTTATAGCTACTCTAGCATAATATGAAATAAATTAGTTCAATGCTGTCACTCCTTTTATCACTCCCCATACAAAATTTCTTAAGATCACACAAATTTCGATTTCATCTATAGTATCGTATAATTAGGCTTTACGCACATTCGTAGTCCTGTTATGTTTTTAAGTGTAATAATATTTCAAATAGATTTTTTTTAGAATTAACATAAGCACAACTACAACTATTTCATTTAAATTTGAAATATATCAATTGCGTGATGATTATAATTGTTTGTCAAAAATCAATAAAACAAACCCCTTACTTCTTCCACCTCTCATACAAACTGCACAATTTCACTAAAACCAATACACTAATTTCAATCCATCAATCAAATTCCTGTTAAGACCCCCTATAGCGGCATAGGACAGAAACAACTCTCTTCCACAAGACGCGATCCTGAGCATCGGCCTTAAGCTGTTGCCAGGACTTGTTTATTCCTCTGGCCTCCTGCTCAACTGCTCGCTTCCATGTGGTACGTGGTCGGCCAACGGACGTCTTCCTTGAGGATTATAATCCAGAGCCTGTTTGGCGATGTTTCGCTCTGGTTTCCTCAAAGTATAACCGATCCACTGCCACTTCCCCCTTTAAATCTCAATACCTATTTTAATCTGGCCAGTTGTACTCCAAAGTTCGTCGTTGGAGATCACTTCTGGCCAGAATATTCCTAAAATGCGTCGGAGGCATTGGTTCACGAGAGTCTGTAGTTCCTTGATAAGTCGAACGGTCACTTTCCACGTAGTACAACCATATAACAACACGGATTTGACGCATGCGTCAAAAACTCGCAGCTTCGTGCAAAGGGAGATCTCTCTTAACCTCCAGAAAGGAGAAAGGATACCAAAAGCCTGACGAGCTTTATTTAGCTGAGCTTCAACATCCTTTTCGGCTCCGCCGTCTATGCTGCCAATACTTCCGAGATAGCACAAATCTTGCACCTCTTCCACATCCTGTCCATTAAGAACAATCGGTGTGCTTGCGTTCAAACCGATGTGCATGTACTTGGTTTTACGTACATTTATTTTCAATCCGGCCTTTTTGCATTTAGAATGCAACGAGCGAACATTTGACTCTAAGTCCGAACGGTTATGTGCAAGCAAACACACGTCATCAGCATAATCAAGGTGACTAAAGATGTTAAATAGTCTCCATTGAAGACCTTTACCTTCCCCACCTTCCAGTGCAGCTTTCAAGATGTAATTTATTACCACCAGAAACAGGGCTGGTGATAATATGCAGCCTTTTCTGACACCCGTTCGCACAGGGAAGCTCTTGGACAGCTCTCCTCTATGCAAGATGCGCCACTTTGCATCTTCGTAGGATTCTTTAATCATTATCTGGAATACCTCTCCTACGCAAAGCATTCCATATGTAATCTCGCTTAACGCTATCGAAAGCATTCTCGAAGTCAACAAACATGAGATGTTGTGGCGAACCCATTTCGGCTGACTGCTCTAATATTATCCGTAGGGTATTTGTGTGGTCGGTACAAGACGACCCTTTACGGAATCCAGCCTGATAAACTTCGAGAGTGCTCTCGACGACATCACTAATTATGATTATCTCAATATGTTGAGAATTACCTTAGCCATAATTTTTGATACGGCAGTAAGTAGACATATACCACGCCAATTGTCACAATCCCGAAGGTCCCACTTCTTGAGAATTTTCACAATGACGCCCTCCTTCCATTCAGTCGGACATCTTCCTTCATTCTACACTTCAGTAAAGAGTTGGACGAGTATATCGGCTGTTATTTCCGGGTCCGCTTTGAGGAGTTCGGTTGGTAGTTCGTCTATACCTGGAGGTTTCCTTCCCGCCATTGACCGAATGGCGGAAACTATCTCTTCCTTATCTGGGGGATCGTCCCTAATAGAGGATTGTTGCGGTTGGATGTTTGGTAGTTGTTCTATTTCTGGAATATCTTCCTCTGACAAGATGTTTAAAATATCAGAGAAGTATTCCGTCCATCGCCGCAACTGGTGTTCACTCATATTAAGGAGAGTTCCGTTGACATCTCTCACCAGGTGATTTGCGGTTAGATTCCTGTTCGTCAACTGTTTCATGATTTTGAATAGTGAATCCATATCCCCAAGGTAAGCCGCAGATTCTGCCTTGTTTGCCAGATCTTCAATGGCCTTTCTCTTGTCGCGTCTAACAGCCTTTTTAAGCTGTATATGAGCATCGCGGTAGTTCTGCCTCAGGTCGGGCGTTCGGTGGTTGACATCGGGTTAAGAGATGATTGGCAATTTGGGTTTTTTCCGATTGCCAACCTTGTCCCATGTGTCTTGCGACATCGAAGGTTTCTCACCGCTTTGCATATATCCCACAGATTCTTCAGCACTAGTTAGAACAGTTTTTATGGTTGCCTCCCAATTGGCGTCCAGTGTGCGCATTTCATATTCACCCAATGTGGATCACTTTTCGCGTAGAATAGTGGTGTAATCGCGTTTTTTGTTGGGATTTCTAAGTGTATCCACATTAAGCTTGCACTTCATTTGAAGAATTTGTGGTCGTCGGATAGCTGCTGTACACAGTCTCAATCAGGCAACCATCAAGTGGTGATCGCTCCCCACGTCAGCTCCACGTTTCGCTCGCACATCGAGGAGACATCTTCTCCATCGGCGACTTATAGCCAAATGGTCGATCTGGTTCTGAGTAACACCATCAGGGGAAACCCAAGATGTTTTATGATGACTCTTGTGTGGAAAAAGGGCCCTCCGATGACCATTTGCCGAGTACTACAAAACTCCACAAATAATTCGCCGTTTTCGGGTCTCTTAATCCAAGGTCGTGACGCGTCGACGCAAGGGTCACCATGCCTCCCCATGACGTGTTCTAGTCCAGTGTTGTCTGATCCAACCTGGGCGTTCATATCTCCTGAGATGATAATAATATCACCTCTTGGAACACGTTCGAAGGTGGCACTCAGTTGGCTATAAAACTCCTCTTTGTCTCCAGATGTTGCGGTATTAGTTGGTGCGTAGCACTGCACAATTGTGATGTTGATCCTGTCCATCTGACCTCGCTCAAGCCCAAGATTTGGATGTTATAGTGCTTCATTTCGCGGTCGATCACTGACTGGCTGGTCAATGACCGAATAACTCCAGCTCTTCCCCCGTCATTCAATGTTCGAACGTTCCAGAAGCCAATCATAGTCCGTTTTCGAATGCTGTGCTGTTTCCGTTTCTCGTATCAGTTAGGTCTTAAGATCACGGGTGATAAGCCAATGATCCAGTGAGTGTCCATTTGCCATTTTTAGGGCAAGCAGGACTGGCTGTGGGTGAATTCTACAGCCCCCATCCCACAGGGGATAGTTAGGTCAGGTCCGTTAAGTCGCTAGTCTCCAAAGATAGTTTCAGGAATTGGTAAAACCTCATCCTACAACTACCCCCTTGCGGGAATAAACGGTACTTTTCGTTATAAAACAGAGCCGCACAGTAGCATAAAGAATGATTTACCTAGCCGCATGTAGAGTTTTGTCAATGTATTTTCTTAGTTATGTATGAATAACTTGTAAAGTTTATATTGGAGAAAAATTTTTTTGGTTAAATATCAATTAAAATAGACTTAGAACGTAACTGCATCATTACTTTTTTAATTAGTGCCATGGGGCTCGTCAAATAGCGAAAATAGGGGTCGTATGTAGACTTTTGTCGGTCACTGTACTTACTGCCAATAGTATTCCGCCGCCACGTAGCTTGCCGGTAGCGCGAGGAAAGCCTATTTGCAAGGCCTTGTTAAAACATTTTTATACTCTAGATGAAATCTGAGAGTATATTGTGTTTGCCTTACCGTTTGTAACGCTAAGAAATAATGCTCGCACAGAGCCGCCAAGGGTACAGAAATATTTGCTGTCGCTCAAAAACTTCGATTCCGAGTTGCTGTCGGTCCGTCTGTCCGTCTGTCTACAGCATAACTCTCGAACGCTTTGAGCTATCGTGCTGAAATTTGTTGTGTGTCATGTTTAGCAAAAAAGAAACTTTAAGTTCGTGAACGGGCCACATGCCCCCACTCCTTCTAGAAATTTCACGAAATTCCGAAATTTTCAGAAATTGATTTTTCTTTGAAACTATTTAAGCTATCGATTTGAAATTTGGGTCAAAGTATTATGATATAGATATCATTCATATCACGGAATATTGATCCGATCCCGTCACTCCTTCCACCCCCTCCCATACAAATGCATAATTTTGAAAAATGCAGTTTTTCGATTTTCATTGAAACTAGCAAAGTTATAAAAACGAATTTTTTCCAGAATTAATTTTATTATAATTCCAATCAGAATTGAAAAAATTATCAACTTCACGTCACTCCTTCTACCCCCTCCTCACGAAATTTTGAAATTTAAATTAAATTATTTTTCTTCGAAACTGTTAAAGCTATCAACTTGATATTTTGTATAAAGTATAAAAATAGATATATCAATAACAAGAAAAAAATGTGTTTTGATCCGTATACTCCTTCTACCCCCTCCCATACAAATGTATAATTTTTGTTAATTGCATTATATCGATTTCCATTAAAACTAGAAAAAGTATAAACTTAAAATTTTGCCAGAATTTATTTTTTAATAATTGCAGCAAATTCTAAAAAAAATTATCAGCCCCCTTCACTCCTTCTACCCCCTCCCATACAAATATCTGTATTATAAATTCAAGAAAAGCATTTCTTCTTCGAATATATTAGAACTATCGAATTTGAAATTGAATCAAAGCGTGGTGATAAGGATGATGACAAGCAGTTTCAAAATCATCTTAAACGCTCCACTTCCTCTGCCACCTCCCATACAAATGCCTCAATTTCAGGAAAACTATGTCCAATTGAAAATAATGAAAGCTACAAACCTTAAATTCAGCACAAAATATTTTGCATACCACATTAGGTGTCATATCCAAAAATTACAAACCTCCTATCACCTCCCATACAAAAGTCACTATTAATTATTTAAAAGAATTGTAGGTAACATATTTTCCGGTACATTGAACTCTTTGTCATTTCATCTAGAGTATCATATGATAAATAATTAATATAATTCTTTTAGGTTTTTAGAAGGAATTAATAAGCTTTGTGAGAGATGTGATAAATGTATTAGGCTTAAAAGAGAACATATTAAATAGGCAAAATAATAACTTATTTAATTTTATCCCCCTTCCCTGTCATTCCGCGAAATTTTTGACCTCGCCTCGTAAATATTGAACATTCTCAGAAATTGTTTGACCAAGTCGCGGGTTATAGCTAGTATAAAATAAATGAAGATGATGAAATCTGCGTTAACTTCTGCACAACAGTAAGAACGGATGAATCAACTTTGCAGTTTGTTGTGAAATAATTCGAATATTCCAATGATGTTGTATAACGACGTGATTTTGATGAAACTGCTTATGGATGTGATGTGAGTAACATTTTTCAGAAAATGCAAAATAACAATCTATTTAGCTTAATCGTTTTTTTTTGTGACCTCATGGTTTAACTTTATACATTGGAGGTTTTATAAAAAAAAAACAGGTTGGTAACGTACAATCTGTTGATACCATATTCTATTTTGAAAAAAAAAAATTAACTTCCACATAAACAACATCGACAAGCAACAATTACGTATTACGAATCGATTTAGATAAAATTAGAATCCCATGTTGCGTTGCTTCCTTCATTAAAGTCATTCTCGAAATTTGAATTAAATCAATAGAATACAAAAGTAAGCCAAATGATTTTCTGACGAAATTCAAACGTGCAATCTCGCACCCTCATCACGAAAATCAACCCCTATCCCTTCTCGTATGAAACGACAACAACAATGAAACCTTATCCCTGAAGGTAGGGGTAACTACGTCGCGTCAAAACATAACAAAAAATGCCGGTATTGGTCCTTCTTTGCTCCCCCTGCCTCGTTCCGATTCCACATCCGCACTTCCTGATGAAACGACAGACGAAAATTCCAAAATAGAAACCACGCGGTTGACTGGAAACGCCGCCATTGCTATTATTATTGCCGTACAGCTGTTTTCCCTTCCACTTTCTGGAAGTGTTGAAAGGTAAAGACGCTCAACTTTCCAGCGAGGAACGTTTCTTGCAAAGGTTCGAAGTGCATGTGTGGTAGATGATGACACGTCGTCGTCCACCAATCGTAGTGCTGCCAGCGTCAGCGCATTTGCAGGCATCATGTGAAATTTCATCTGTTCAGGTATGCGAGGTAGACAACCTTTCGGAGGTCCAAAATCACGATTCACAACGATGCCATCTTTAAGCCACGTGCTTGATAGTTGCGCACGCAGCAAATTCGAATCGCAAGTACGTCATTCTAAACTAGAGCAGCACCAAACATGCTGATGTTGGTCGAAGCTTAGAGCCATTTTAAAACTAGCGAAACGATATACAACTCAGCAATTAGCCGGTCTACCAATTTTAGATACAAACTGCTTGAGATTTTTTTCATAGATTTTATAAAACTTTAGCATGAGAGTCAGTTGATCCGGCGGGGAAAAAAAGGTCAATTTGAATGACCGCGCGCGGTACGAAAACTACTCAAGTGTGAGTGTTCTTGCCGAGAGAAACGTAACGAAAACAGAGGGGGTATTATTTTTGAAAAATTCGTCGTTGTGTTGGTAATTGAGCGCATCGCCAGCAGCCCCACAAAAAACAAGTCGCTCGACACGCTTCCAATCGTAGTTCCAACGACTCGTGGTTAAGTAGTTGTGCTCTGGTGCTGTCATACAGAACAGTAGTACTACGCAAATTCGAAACGGGCGGGACGTTTTGCACCTTCCTGTAACCGCGGTTTTCGATTCTTACGAGCAAAATTCAAGTTCTCACTTATTTTTCCTGAAAGTTTTTTGGGTGGCCGGAAGTTAAAAAAAAAGCGCGTTTTTTCTTTCGCGGTCTAGCCATGTCCACGGCGAATCAATCGTAGTTGCGCAAAGTAGAGTGCGATCTCTGACCCTCCAGGGGGAAATGACGAGCGGTCGTTTCAAAACAGCTGTAAATTTTCGTGTAAATTTAGGCCGTGTAAACATAATTAACATAAAACGGAAACAAGTGTAACTGAAACTCTGTGAATGTAATTTTCGCTTGATCGCGAGAGACAGTGTAAAGACAGCGCAGCGATATCAGGGCGATACATCAGTCATTGTCACTTTTGGAAGTTTTTATGTAAGCCACTGTTTTCAATTGAACTATTTTTTCATCTTTTTTTATACTTTTTACTAAGTTCTCAGCATGTATAACATAGCATTAAAGTGTCTTTCTTAATTGTTTTTTTTCATCCAGCATCCGGTGCTACACGCACGCGATTCTCTGGCTCAGATCGCACTGAGTACCTAGCTAAGTTGAGACCCTATCAAAGCTCTCATCGGGCGTTAATTACAAATATCTGCCGATAGTCAGGGAGCCGAGCTGCAAGCTATAGCTTACACAGCTGCTGCTACTTTTATTGGTTTGACCTTCGGTCTGACCTCTTGAAACTTTCTACTTACCTTTCACAACTACCAGCAAGACCTGTACCACCGCCCACCTCTCAATACCACGCATCAAAGACTTCTAATATAGTGGAAAGTTTCAGAACAATACCATTTCGAATATTTCATTCAGCATTAAGTAATAATTAAATTTGCGTAATTTTAACACGACGGCTCCACGACTGTCACCACAATCTATTAGCATGATTTTGAATTGTTCTGACCATTACGGAGCTACTGGAATTGTTCAAAGGAGCGGCACTATGCTGTGACTGACTGTTTATTTGTTTGCTGATTTAAGCCAATAGAAATCAATTCTAAAATGTAGATAACGAGTAATGTTGTTGATGAAAGTGGGTCTCTCTGTTATATTTTTAAATAATTTCTTGGTAAGCAGTCGCTAAGCTCATTATCTGGAAGCCAGATTAAGATTTGGCATGATGCCGTCTGCATTCGTGGCAACAGGTTTATCGGTGTATTATTGTTTTCCTATAAGACATCAGATACTAAAATAACAAACGGGACTCGTGCCGTTTGCATGTTTTCCTTTTAAAAGAAATAAGATCCAATTGTTTTCTATCGGCAAGTTCTAAAAGAAAGTAGAAAGCTTCTCTAAAACATTGTAAATTACGATTGATCGTGCGATCTTGGTCACAGGATGTTGTAACAAACACATATGTATAATTCAAATTTGGGAATAACTTCGTTATAAGAGCAAACTGAAAATCCACTAAAAAAAATCACGGTACTTATTATGTACAACGAACAATAAATAAAGTAATTTCAAGGCGCGGACGGCACTTTTTTTTGCCGATTTTCCACCCGAAAAATGGCGAAAAATACGTTTTAAAAACCGATTTTTAGCCGTTAGAACAGCGATTTCGTCACTTTTCTCGTCAGGATTTTAACTATACAGGGTGTTTGGTACTCCATGCGCCACCTTGTAAGGGGTTATTCCTAGATATATTTTGAGGAAAAAATTGTTCTACGGAGATGGTAAATTTTCAATATCCGCGGAGATACAGGGTGACCAAGAAAAGTGTTTCGGACTTATACCCTCACTCACTCAAAACGCTATGTCTTGAAAACTAATAATCGCAATTCAAAGTGTTATAGCTTGTGTTTTAGGAAATCAAATTACCTTTCATTTGGTGTAATAGTCCGCATTGCAATTGTACCCAATCCTGAGGTATTTGCTTCAGAACACAAATTTTTGACACTTTGACCCTCAAAATTCTGGGGTCAATGTAGTTTTTCTCAATAAAACGCATTATAATCATATCAAAAAAAACAAGAATATGTTGATCAACACTCTCCGCTTGAACTAAAAGAACTTAAGAATGGTTTTTATGGTTTATTTCAAATTTCCTTAATTACAATAAATGTTCAAAATGGCCACCTTCATTTTGAATGTACGCTAAAGCTCGTTTTGCCAGTGTTGTCTTTGTGTTCATACTCCTCAACTGCTGCCTTACTTCTGTTGCTGCCGCATCGATTCTGGTGTTTAGATCCTGCAACGTTACTACTTCCGTTGCGTAGACAAGATCCTTCATCCGTCACCATACAAAGAAATCCATAATAGTTAAATCAGGAGATCTTGCAGGCCAGTGTATCGGTCCATTTCTACCGATCCAGCGATTGCTATAATTGAAATTTAACCAATATGTGATCTGGCGGCCGTAATGAGCTGGAGCACCATCGTGTTGGTAAAACATGGAAGCCAATCGTTGCAGTGGCACATCATCCAATAACTCCTGTAGATCATTTATCAAAAAATGCAAGTAATTGGAACTATTTAGAGTAGGCGGAAGCCTAATAGGACCAATGAAATCGTCACCAATCTCACTTGCCCATAAATTGACACTGAATCTGTGCTGAAATGATGCCTCTCTTCTTGTATGTGGATTGCTCTCAGCCCATGTGTGTAAGTTGTGGAAGTTTGTGATACGGTCCCTGGTGAATTGGGACTCATCCGTCCAAAGAATGTTGTTCATAAAATTCTTGTCACTTAGTTGTCGTTCAAGCAGCCAATTGCAAAACTCCATCCTTTTGGGCAAATCAATGGATAACAGCTCCTGCACTGGTGTGTGATGGTAGGGATGCAACCGCTCTGCTTTTAGGACACTCCAAACTTTCCACGTAGAGACGTTTAACTGCAATGTCAAGCGTCGGATACTGATTGATGGATCATTTTGAACTGCATGTAGTATTCCTTCATCAATTGGAACAGCGATTATCGGCGCAGGATTTACATTTACTCTGCTTGTCCTAACGCTGCCTGTTTCCCGAACTCTTCTGTAAACGTCTTGGAATACTCTCCTGTCAGGTATCCGACGATTAGGAAATCTCTGATGATACAAAGATCGCGCCGCTCGTATATTTGCCTGACACTCTCCATAAATCAAAATGATGTCTGCATATTCTTCATTCGAGT
This sequence comes from Chorisops tibialis, assembly GCA_963669355.1. Lineage (NCBI taxonomy): Eukaryota > Metazoa > Arthropoda > Insecta > Diptera > Stratiomyidae > Chorisops > Chorisops tibialis. The sequence continues at coordinate 91,870,155 of OY770263.1, forward strand.
ACTCAGGCATTTCGAAATTATTTTCTAAATTTTAGTGACACCTTCTACTTTTAACAATGTAACTAAAACTGGTAAAAATAAACTGCCAACAAGTCGGGCGAAACTCTATTATTCTTGGGACAAGTTGCGGATGCGTGGAAAGTCAATATGCATGTTAGAGTGGTTAGGGAAGACTAAGTGAAAGGGGGTTCTTGGGCTGGGCAATTATCAATTTAACACTTTGCGGAAACGTTCAAAGGCTCCAGTACTTATAATCAATATTTCGTTCGTTTATTTATGCAAGTTTGAGTTTTTATGAGGGGAGTGGTGAAGAGTAGGTGGATGTTAATAATTTTTTAATTGATTGCTTGAATCACGTCCAATATTCTCTGTATATAATGTCAGTTTCATAGACGAAGTTGCATAGAATTTTCATAAAATTCGATGTATTTTACATTCACGAAACCGAAAATTTGTATGGGAGGTGGTAGAGAAGGTAGGGGAATCGTAAAATTTGATATGTAGTTTTATTTCGCTTCTCTTGCAAGGTGCTTGTATAAAATTTCAAGTTCGTAGCTTTTAGTTTGTTGGTTAGTAGTTGATTTAATGAATTTGGTCGAAATCATAGTTTTGTATGGGAGGGGGTAGAAGGGCAAGCGCGATTTCAAAACTTTTAAAGCAACTTCATTTCAATTAATTTTATTAGTTTTTATGCAAAATTTGAAATTGATAGCTTTTTTAGAGTTAGCTGATAACTGATTTCTTAAAAATGCTCGAAAAAATAATTTTGTATGGGAGGGGGTAGAGGAGGTAGGGGAATAGTAAAATTTGTGACGCAATTTTCTTTCTTTTCTCATGTAAGGTGCTTGTACAAAATTTCAAGTTCGTAGCTTTTAGTTTGTTGGTTATTAGTTGATTTAATGAAATTGGTCGAAATCATACTTTTGTATGGGAGGGGGTAGAAGGGCAGGCGCGATTTCAAAACTTTTAACGTAATTTCATTTCAATTATTTTTGTGAGTTTTTGTGCAAAATTTCAAATTGATAGGTTTTCAAAGTTAGGTGATAATTAATTTCTTAAAAATGGTCGAAAAAATAATTTTGTATGGGAGGGGGTAGAAGTTTTAAGGGTTTTCGACCAGTTAATATTTCGTAAATTTAGGGATTTTTTTTAAATGCTTTTCGCAAATTTTCAAGTTTCTACCTTTAAATTTCATTCAAAAATTTTCAGTTTATGTGGTTTTTTCATTGTACATGAAACACCTTGTGCACGGTAGACCAGGGTGGTCGGTGCATAACGATTGTGGAATTTTTATTATTTTTTCTGTATGTACAACAAATAGATGTATCCACATGGGAAATTTAAATTTTGTATCTTTCACCAGAGCCCTTAAAATATAACTTAAAATTTTCGACATTTTTGGTTACCACCTCCCTCCCCTTACACCTCCCGACCCAAAATTTTTACGAAATTTGAATTTTATATCTGTACTCAATATTGAATTATAATGGTTTGAAATTTCGGAAAGTGCACCATTTTTGAAATGCTCCCCATTTCCCCCCACTACTATTTTGTCCAAATATATTTTTCTCGTATTTCTCTAGTATAGCTTAATATAGGTTCTAAGATTCAATTACATAGCTTAATAAATAGCCGAGATATTGGGTTTTAAGTGTTTTTCTTTGCACCCCCCTGACCCTCCCCTTACAATAATTAGCTTTTGTGTAAACTGATTCTAGTGGATCTATATGCCAGCTTAACGGTCTCAAAATATCAATTTGTTATGGTAAGTAATTTCGAAGATATAATCACTTGAAAAAAAAATTCGGCCGACAATTGGTTCTTAGCCCCCCCTTTTTGCACCCCAATGGATAAAAAAATTAAATTATTTTTAAAAGTTGTCCCACAAACCGCTCTATATGTATGTTGATTTTTAGCTTCCTAGCTGTAACCATGGTTGAGATATTTGAATTCGTATTTTTCGGTTTAAGCGCTCCCCCCGCCTCCCCCTGAACCCGAACACCCCCAAAATGGGTGTCCGCCTGAGATCCGCAACTATCTACAATCCCTCCAAAAATGAACTTTCTATCTTGAACGGTTTGGGAGTTAATGTGCGCTGAGCGTACACACCGGCGGACGGCGTACAGACAGACGGATTTTTTTTTTGCATTTTTAGGCTAATTTAGTCATGAAACGCGAAAAAACAAAATTTCAGGGTAGCAAATTTTTTTTTTTCCAAGTCAATCACAATACTTTATTATTAAAATAATAAAGTAATATGAAGTAAGATTTGCTTTTATACGTTTTTCATTTTGTTAGGTACCCCATTAAAAAAGGCAAAGTGATGCACCTAGTTGTGTTGAAACTCATTATAATTTAATTCAATTCCTCGATAATTTGAATACTAATTAAAGGACATTCCTCGATAATTTAAATAGTAATTCAAGGACACAAAGAATATTTCAGTTTAACAACATTTCAGGTAGTTTTTTTAGAACGAGGGTAGCTTTATGGCATATTTTATTTTCGCTTATTACCTGGAGAACGGGAAAACCTAAGTCATAAGTACATGTGCATCTTTTATAGGCAATAATATGGGTCATAAAAAAACAACATTAGAATGACATTTTTATTATGCGTTTTTTTGAGAAAAACTACATTGATCCCAGAATTTTGAGGGTCAAAGTATCAAAAATTTGTGGTCTGAAGCAAATACCTCAGGATTGGGTACAGGTACAATGTGGACTATTACACCAAATGAAAGATAATTTGATTCCCTAAAAAACAAGCTATAACACTTTGAGTTGCGATTATTAGTTCTCAAGATATAGCGTTTTGAGTGAGTGAGGGTACAGGCCCGAAACAATTTTCTTGATCACCCTGTATCTCCGCGGATATTGAAAATTGACCATCTCCGTAGAACAATTTTTTCTCAAAATATATCTAGGAATAACCCCTTACAAGGTGGCGCACGGAGTACCAAACACCCTGTATACACTCGGCAGAAAAAGTTTGCGTACATACCCAACATATCCGACATATCTATAAAAAACACATCGTTTCTAACATTTTATTCCGAAATATTTTTTTTTTTTTCCTATTTTTCATTACTTCATTATGAACATGAAACAAAACAAAGATGAGAATTACTGTACTCTAAAACAACGGTAAAATTCGGAAACGAAAAATAGTCTGAAATTCCAGGAATAAAAAGTCTGCGTTCAAAGCGTATAAAGGGAAGTCAAAGTCTCTGAGTTGCAGTTAAATCATTAATAACAATAAAGTTTGTGTAGGAAAGTTGATAAACGTGTTTTTATCTAAGGTTTGCGTTAAAAATAATTGCTAAAAAACGTTAAGAGATGTCTAATAAAGGAAAGGAAATTGAATTTGGGCAAAGGAAAAGTATCGTGAATTTGTGGAAAAAATGGTACGTCATATCGTGAAATAGGTGTAATAGTCAGCACAAGTCATTCGTCTGTTCAACGAGTCGCAAACAACTTCAAAAACACAGGAGTTTTGGTTTCAAAACCTAGATCTGCCCGTCCTCCAAAGTTGAGCCCTCAGTAAACTCGGAGTTTGCTTCGAACGATGAATGGCTAATCCTAGATTAACTGCAGCTGATATGGCAAAGGACATTAAAGCAAAGTACCGCAAGTCTATTTCTGATGATGGTGTTCGTAAAATTCTTAGGAAATATGGGTATCACGGACGCGTTGCCCGTAGAAAGCCATTTATAACAACAGTAAACAGACTCAAGCGGCTGGCGTTTGCTAAGGAACACGTAAATAAGCCAAAAGAATTTTGGAAACAAGTTATTTTCTCGGAAGAAAGTAAATTTTGTATTTTTGGAATCAAAGGTCGGAAGATTGTATGGAGAAAAACTGGCGCGGCCTTCGACGTAAAAAGTCTCTGTCCAACAGTAAAGCACGGTGGTGGCGGTGTTATAATATGGAGGTATATGGCTAGTGGAGGAGTTGGAAAAATGGAGTTTATTGAAAGTATTACGAATAAAATAGACTACCTTAATATTCTCAAGCGCAATTTGAAGAAAAGTGCAGAACATTTGGGCTTAAGCGACAACTTTTACTTCCAACAAGACAACGACCCTAAGCACACTGCGGAGGTAGTAAGACTCTGGTTGCTGTATAATGCTCAAAATCAGCTTCGTACACCGCCCCAATCTCCTGACCTTAATCCAATAAAGCATTTGTGGCATCACTTGGAACAAAGGATTCGAGCGCACACAATAACGTCGAAGGTAATGCTCAAGGAAGTCCTGATCCAGGAGTGGAATTCAATAACCCCAGAGTTCACTAAAAAGCTGGTAGATTCCATGCAAAAACGGTTGTGGGAAGTAATAAAGAGACGAGGATATCCCACAAGCTATTAACGAGGAAAAACAATTGTTTTATTTTGAAAAGAAATATTTGTACGCAGACTTTTTACACTCTAGATGAAATCTGAGAGTATAATGCGTTTGCCTTACCGTTTGTAACGCTAAGAAATAACGCTCGCACAGAGCTGCCAAGGGTACAGAAATATTTATTGTCGCTCAAAAACCTCGATTCCGAGTGACCGTCTGTCTGTCCGTCTGTGCGTCTGTCTACAGCATAACTCTCGAAAGCTATGAACTATAGTGCTAAAAATTTTTGTGTGTCATTTTTAGCAAAAAAGTAAGGTCAAGTTCGTGAACGGGCCAAATCGCTCCACCCCTTCTACTCCCTCCCATACAAAATGACACAAATGCGCAATTTGACAATAAACAGATTTGCTCAAAAAGTATAAAAGCTATTGGCCTGAAATTTGGAATATATTACTTTTATGATAATTTCAATCTACCGTATAAAAATTATGCGTGTCCTCCCCCTCCTACCACCTCCCATACAAACTGTACTTGTCATGAATTACTCTAAGCCAATTTACTCAGTGCGTATAAAATTTAGCGAGCTGAAATTGTGCACAAAATATTTATTTAAAATTGTTAGTAAGGCTAAAAAAAATTAGACGATTAGCTTCACCCCTTCTACCTCCTCCCATACAAAATGGCACAATTTCGCAATTCGACTATAAATGGATTTGCTCGAAAAGTATAAAAACTATTAGTCTGAATTTCGGGATATATTACTTTCGTAATGATTTCAATATACAGTATAAAAATTATTTGCGTCCTCCCTCTCCTTCCAACCCCTCCCGTACAAACTACACTTTTTCATGAAATGCTCTAAGCCGATTTTCTCAGAACATATAACATTTATCGAGCTCACATTTTGTGATAAATACTTATTTAGCATTATCACTAAGATCAGAAAAAAATATTTGATTAGCTTCACTGCTTCTACCCCCTCCCATACAATATGACACAGTTTCACAACTTCACAAAAAATCGATTTTCTTGAAAAGTATGAATGGCACTAGTCTAAAATTTAAGGGATGTCAATTTTATAATATTCCTAGTTATTTCTGAAAAAATCACTAAAATCCCCCGACTCTTTCTACCACCTCCCATACAAACTGTACATTTTCACTAAATCTAACTCACTAATTTTTTCAGTTCCTATTCAATTTTCGGAGTAAGCATTTTGCATATGACATTTTTATAGCTACTTTAGCAAGCTCCCAAACGCGGTTATGTCAGTAATACCGTGAATCGTATTATTCTTTTCAAACCATTTTATTGAGTCATATTCCTTTCTAGGGGAAGAACTGAGATCTTGAGAGATATCAGCGTTAATGGAATTGAACGCGCGATCTAAAATTTCAAATCATTAATTATTAAATAGGAAATATTTGACAAAATCCGTACCCAGAATTCCTTAACTAATTTAACTATCTGATATTAATCTATTAACCTTAATTAACTAATTTAACCTTAATAACCTTTCCTTCTATATAATAATTGTGTTTTGTAATTGTCGATCAGTTTGATAAAGGTCTTTCAGCAGAGACCGAAACGTCACGAATAATAAAGCGTAACAGTGTAGAATCCGGAAATCTTTTCCTTTCAATTCGAAATGCACTGTGAAAACATTCACCAAACCATCAGGAAATATTTCATTTAAAAATACAATTAGTTCCAGAGCATTAAAGAACGTCCATTCTTAACGATAGATAGATAGCGCTTTAAGTATGTATTCGCAACGAAATCTAGCAGTTTTATTGAATGACCAAGATATTTTCATAGATATCTTAATTGGATCATCATTCATATAGACAAAAGGTCATCCTGAACAGTAGTTAGAACAAATAATTAAAAGTACATTATTACCCCAATAACTGTACTTAATATGATATAAGATACCGCTAATTGATCACTTAAAAAGAAAATTAGTCGCATCTACTCTTGGCACTGTAAAAGGTGCCAGACATGCAACATATCCATACAAGTTGGTTTCAAGTTACAAAATTATAAAACCGATTCACATCGTGTAAAAGGACACCAAAAGTATGTGGTTGACATAGCGTCCTTTTTAAAGTGTGTCTTTCGACTGAAGAAAAAGGATAATCCGTAACCGATATATAAAATACAAAAATATGGCCACTTGAAAGGCTGCCTCAGGTTTACCCTGTTGATGATGGAGGCCTTGAATTTTCAGTTCCATTACAAGCCATGAAAGCCTACTTGAACCGAACGAAACCAATTTTTGTCTTTTAACAAGTCAAGTCTGTCCGCTGATATGTAGGTACGTACGAGTATTATATATTAGTGTATTTAATTCAATTCAATTTACAGGCCCATATACAGACAGTAGGACGGGACAGACAGACATTCCAGGTCAAGAGATGTCAATCTGATAATTCTCGTGGAACAAAAAGCGAACATATTCATCTTTGAGGCATAGCAATAAGAAATTATACGATCATGGAGTGATTTAATTCTGTACATATCGCATTTGTAACTGAAAATATTAATACATAAATTTAATTCGTTACTTGAAATGAAAGAGTTGAGAGAAGAAAATAAAAGCCTTAAAGTTGAGTTTCTGATATTGTCAACCAGTCTAAGTAGTGTCCCGGTGATTAATTACTTGCAACCTTCGGATCGAGTTCAAATATGGATAGGACTAGATAATTGCCAAGTCTAATTGCTTGTGCGTGGAAAATTGTCTTTATTGATCTTAATATGCAGAATTGTTTAGTTAGGTCTTATTGTCTAGTTTGCGCAACAGCCTTCAATTTATTCAGCAGAATACGTAGTTCTCAAGAATTTAGGAAAAGAGTAAATGGAAGTCGGCCGGAGCTCTTTTTCTCGATGTGTCCTCGTACAAAACAATTTGTGAAAATTCTCTCCGACTAGTACCAAAGTGGTTACAGCCGAAAGCCGACCCCTAATGGAGCAAAGTTTTGACAAACAGGGTCAATAGAGACACTAAGAACAAGTCCATAATAAAATAGACCCGCAGGCTGATTCCGTACAAAATAAAAAACATAACAGAATTCATATGATTGAGCTTTACACCCAATCATATGATAATCTAGATGAAATGGGAAAGAGTTTAATGCACCGGAAAATATGTCATCTCAAATTCTTTCGAATAGTGTATTGTGACTCTGTATGGGAGGTGGTTCAAGCAGAAGGGGGAAGTTTGTAATTTTTGTAAATGGCAACGAACGTGTCGTTTCGCACGGAATTTAAAGTTTGTAGTTGTTATTATTTTTGAAGAAATTGGACGTAATTGTCCTTAAGTTGGTGCAATTCTATGGGAGGTGGTAGAGAAATTGGACGGTCTTATATAATTTTGAAAATGGTCATCAACATCCTTATCACTATGCTTTGTTTCAATTTCAAAGTCGATAGATCTGATATGTTCGAAGGAGAAAGGCTTTTCTTGAATTTATAATATAGATATTTGTATGAGACGGGGTAGAAGGAGTGCAGCGAAGCTTATAATTTTTTTAGTATATATTGCACTTATTAAGTGACAAATTTTGGCAAAATTTTAAGTTTCTACTATTTCTAGTTTTAATGTAAATCGATATAATGCATTTACCAAAATTATGGATTTGTATGGGGGGGCGGTAAGAGTATACGGATAAGAACAAAATTTTTCGTCGTCAATGATTTTTTATTAGTATACTTTCAACAAAACTTCAAGTCGACAGCCTTGACAGTTTCGAAGAAAAAAAATTTATTGGAATGAAAAGATTTCCGGATTCTACACTGTTACGCTTTATTATTCGCGACTTTTCGGTCTCTGCTGAGGCCTTTATCAAGCATTTATCAGCAGAGACCGAAACGTCACGAATAATAAAGCGTAACAGTGTAGAATCCGGAAATCTTTTCTTTCAATTCGAAATGCACTGTGAAAACATTCACCAAACCAAAAATAATTTAATTAAAATTTCGTTAAATTTGTATGGGAAGGAGTAGAAGAAGTGAGGTGAAGTTGATAATTTTTTAAAACTGGTTGCAATTATAATGAAATGTACACTGGCAAGAATTTGTTCATTTATCTTCGCTAGTTTCAATGAAAATCGTATAAATACGTTTTTGAAAATTGTGTATTGTGTATTGAAAATTGTGTGTAGAAGAATTGAGGGGATCAGATCAAGGTTTTGTGATATTAATGATATATATTTCTATACTTTGACCCAAATTTCAAGTCGGTACCTTAAACAGTTTCGAAGAAAATTCTATTTTTTAAAATTTTGTATGGGAGGGGTAGAAGAGTAACGGGATGTAGACCGTTAACGAACTTAAAGTTACTTTTTTGCTAAAAATGACACACAACAAATCTCAGCACGATAGCTCAAAGCGTTTGAGAGTTATGTTGTAGACAGATGGACAGACCGTCACTCGGAATCGATGTTTTTGAGTGACAACAAATATTTCTGTACCTTTGGCGGCTCTATGCGAGCATTATTTCTTAACGGTGCAAACAGCAAGGCAAACAAAATATACTCTCAGATTTCATCTCAATCAAATTCCTGTTAAGACCCGCTATAGGGGCATAGGACAGAAACAACTCTCTTCCACAAGGCGCGATCCTGAGCATCGGCTTTAAGCTGTTGCCAGGACTTGTTTATTCCTCTGGCCTCGTGCTCAACTGCTCGCTTCCATGTGTTACATGGTCGACCAGCCCGACGTCTTCCTTGAGGGTTATAATCCAGAGCCTGTTTTGCGATTATTCGCTCTGGTTTCCTCAAAGTATGACGGATCCACTGCCACTTCCGCCGTTGAATCTCAATACCTATTTTAGTCTGGCGAGTTGTACTCCAATGTTCGTCATTGGAGATCACTTCTGGCCAGAATATTCCTAAAATGCACCGGAGGCATTGGCTTACGAAAGTCTGTAGTTTCTTGGTGAGTCGAATGGTCACTTTCCACGTAGTACAACCATATAAGAACACAGATTTGACGCATGCGTCAAAAACTCGCAGCTTCGTGCGAAGGGAGATCTCTCTTAACCTCCAGAAAGGGGAAAGGATACCGAAGGCCTGACGAGCTTTATTTAGCCGAGCCTCAACATCCTTTTCGGCTCCGCCGTTCATGCTGACAATGCTTCCAAGATAGCAAAAGTCTTGCACCTCTTCCAGATCCTGTCCATTAAGAACAATCGGTGTGGTTGCGTTCGAACCCATGTGCATGTACTTGGTTTTACGCACATTTATTTTCAGTCCCGCCTCCTTGCATTTAGAATGCAACGAGCGAACATTTGACTCTAAGTCCCGAACGGTTATGTGGAAGCAAACACACGTCATCAGCATAATCAAGGTGACTTAAGGTGTTAAATAGTCTCCATTGAAGACCTTTACCTTCCTCACCTTCCAGTGCAGCTTTCAAGATGTCATTTATTACCACCAGAAACAGGGCTGGTGTTAATATGCAGCCTTGTCTGACACCCGTTCGCACAGGGAAGCTCTCGGACAGCTCTCCTCTATGCAAGACGCGACACCTTGCATCTTCGTAGGATTCTTTAATCATATGACCTTATCTGGAATACCTCTCCTACGCAAAGCATTCCATATGTAATCTCGCTTAACGCTATCGAACGCCTTCTCGAAGTCCACAAACATGAGATGTAGTGGCGAACCCATTTCGGCTGACTGCTCTAATATTATCCGTAGGGTATTCGTGTGGTCGGTACAAGACGACCCTTTACGGAATCCAGCCTGATAAACTTCGAGAGTGCTCTCGACGACATCACTAATCCTATTGAGAATTACTTTAGCCATAATTTTTGATACGGCAGTAAGTAGACATATACCACGCCAATTGCCACAATCCCGAAGGTCGCCCTTCTTCGGAATTTTCGCAATGACACCCTCCTTCCATTCAGTCGGATATCTTCCTTCATTCCACACTTTAGTTAAGAGTGGGAGGAGTATATCGGCTGTTATATCCGGGTCCGCTTTGAGGAGTTCGGTTGGTAGTTCGTCTATACCTGGAGCTTTCCTTCCCGCCATTGACCGAATGGCGGAAACTATCTCTTCCTTATCTGGGGGATCGTCCCTAATAGAGGATTGTTGCGGTTGGATGTTCGCAAGTTGTTCTGTTTCCGGAATATCTTCCTCTGACAAGATGTTTAAAATATCAGAGAAGTATTCTTTCCATCGTCGCAACTGGTGTTCACTCATATTAAGGAGAGTTCCGTTGACATCTCTCGCCAGGTGGTTGGCTGTGAAATTCCTGTTCGTCAACTGTTTCATGATTTTAAATAGTGAACCCATATCCCCAAGGTAAGCCGCAGATTCTGCCTTGTTTGCCAGATCTTCAATGGCCTTTCTCTTGTCGCGTCTGACAGCCTTTTTAAGCTGTATACGAGCATCGCGGTAGTTCTGCCTCAAGTCGGGCGTTCGTTGGTTGACATCGGGTTGAGGGATGATTGCCAATTTGGCTTTTTTCCGATTGCCAACCTTGTCCCATGTGTCTTGCGACATCCAGGGTTTCTTACCGCTTTGCACATATCCCACAGATTCTTCAGCACTAGTTAGAAAAGTGTTTCTGGTTGCCTCCCAATTGGCGTCCAGTGTGCACATTTCATATTCACATATTCACCCAATGTGGATGACTTTTCACGTAGAATAGTGGTGTATTCGCGTTTTTGGTGGGATCTCTGAGTTTATCCACATTAAGCTTGCGCTTCATTTGAAGAATTTGTGGTCGTCGGATAGCTGCTGTACACAATCTCAAGCAGGCAACCATCAAGTGGTGATCGCTCCCCACGTCAGCTCCACGTTTCGCTCGCACATCGAAGAGACATCTTCTCCATCGGCGACTTATAGCCAAATGGTCGATCTGGTTCTGAGTAACACCATCAGGGGAAACCCAAGATGTTTTATGATGACTCTTGTGTGGAAAAAGGGTCCCTCCGATGACCATTTGCCGAGTACTACAAAACTCCACAAATAATTCGCCGTTTTCGGGTCTCTTAATACAAGGTCGTGATGCGTCGACCCAAGGGTCACCATACCTCCCCATGACGTGTTCTAGTCCAGTGTTGTCTGATCCAACCTGGGCGTTCATATCTCCTGAGATGATAATAATATCACCTCTTGGAACACGTTCGAAGGTGGCACTCAGTTGGCTATAAAACTCCTCTTTGTCACCAGATGTTGCGGTATTAGTTGGTAGCACTGCAGAATTGTGACGTTTCTGACACTGGTCCTGAGCCTGACGACGATAATCCTATCTGAGATTGAAGCTAATGAGACTGATTCTCGCTCTCGGTGTAAGGACGAACGCCACGCCATTTCTGGCTTCACTTTCAGGGCCAATGTACAGAATAGTGTTTCCGCTAGGGGTTCGTTTTTCTCCTGATCTTGTCGACCTGACCTCGCTCAAGCCCAAGATTTGGATGTTATAGTGCTCCATTTCTCCGTCGATCACTGATTGGCGGTGCAAGGACCGAGTAACCCCAGCTCTTCCCCCGTCATTCAATGTTCGAACGTAGAATCAGCCCGTATCTGAGGCGCTGTATTCGTTTCTTGTATCATTTAGGTCTTAAGATCACGGGTAATAAACCTATGATCCAGTAAGTGTCCATTTGCCATTATCGGGCAAGCAGGACTGGCTGTGGGTGAATTCTACAGCCCCCATCACACAGGGGGATAGTTAGCTCAGGTCCGTGGAGTCGCTAGTCTCCAAAGATAGTTGCAGGAATTGGTCAAACCTCTTCTTACAACTACCCCCTTGCGGGGTTTAATCTAGAGTATAATTATTCTATTATAGTTTTGGAACATTTGACATACGTCTTACACCCATGATTAAACTCGGTTTTCATTTTTAAAAACAAAACAAATCAGTTTATTTTAATTTTGTTTTATGTATAAGAATAATGCTTGTTTGTTATTTAAACTATGATAACAGTCATATATTGCGGTATGTAAAATCTTATCTTTTGCAGCCACATTTCTCAGATCACGAAAAATCTTGCTGTTGCTATGACTATGCATTCCAAACCTAAGATATTTTTAAAGCTATTGTGATGTAAATTATACAATTTAATGATATTCCCATGTTCATGTTACGTACCATAGCCACTAACATTCAAAACATTATAGATTCGTATTAACGAACTTATCTTCTATCTAATTACTATTTTTGTTTTACTTTCAGGTAATGATCATAAACAGTGACGCCAGCCTTTCGTCACATCGAATTCCCCGTCGTCAGCATTAGCAGCAATCACTGTTAATAACCCTCATTGTAGCTTGTGAAGTTGGAGCCGAATATCAGGAGCACCAATCATGTATAAGTTGCTCGGAGGACTTAAAAACTACTTTAAATGGCAAGAAATACAAACAGATAATGCCGTCTTCCGCTTACATAATGTTTTTACAACGGTCCTATTACTAACGTGTAGTTTGATAATTACCGCAACTCAATATGTCGGACAGCCCATCAGTTGTATTGTCAATGGAATTCCACCGCATGTTGTTAATACGTTTTGCTGGATTTCGAGCACATTTACAATGCCCGATGCATTTCGTCGACAGGTAAGTCGAAATAATTTTGAACAGTTTAAGATTAAGATACATACCCGTTCTTAGCAGAAAGATTATGGAATAATCGTTCCCGGAAAATCTGGACTATCAGATCATTTTTGTAATATGAGTTGATGGAGATTGATAATAGTTTTTGTTTTTACAGACTGACTTGTGCTAAAGGCAATTTCGACCTTCATGTGCAATGCACAAACACAGTAATGGAGGGAAGAATTATTGGGAATGAGAAGGTAGACGAAGGAGAGTAAGAACGACCATAGCGAGCGGTGTAGCTGGTATATTTTTCAGGCTGGTGTTACAGAACAATCATCCTCCCAATAGTCCCATACAGACTCAATCAATCAATCAAATTCCTGTTAAGACCCCTTATAGGGGCATAGGACAGAAACAACTCTCTTCCACAAGGCACGATCCTGAGCATCGGCTTTAAGCTGTTGCCAGAACTTGTTTATTCCTCTGGCCTCCTACTCAACCGCTCGCTTCCATGTGTTACATGGTCGACCAACCCGACGTCTTCCTTGAGGGTTATAATCCAGAGCCTGTTTTGCGATGTTTCGCTCTGGTTTCCTCAAAGTATGACCGATCCACTGCCACTTTCGCCGTTGAATCTCAATACCTATTTTAGTCTGGCGAGTTGTACTCCAAAGTTCGTCGTTGGAGATTACTTCTGGCCACAATATTCCTAAAATGCGCCGGAGGCATTGGCTTACGAAAGTCTGTAGTTTCTTGGTAAGTCGAACGGTCACTTTCCATGTAGTACAACCATATAACAACACGGATTTGACGCATGCGTCAAAAACTCGCAGCTTCGTGCGAAGGGAGATCTCTCTTAACCTCCAGAAAGGGGAAAGGATACCGAAGGCCTGACGAGCTTTATTTAGCCAAGCCTCAACATCCTTTTCGGCTCCGCCGTCCATGCTGACAATGCTTTCGAGATAGCAAAAATCTTGCACCTCTTCCACATCCTGTCCATTAAGAACAATCGGTGTGCTTGCGTTCGAACCCATGTGCATGTACTTGGTTTTACGCACATTTATTTTCAGTCCCGCCTCTTTGCATTTAGAATGCAACGAGCGAACTTTTGACTCTAAGTCCGAACGGTTATGTGCGAGCAAAAACACGTCATCAGCATAATCAAGGTGACTTAAGATGTTAAATAGTCTCCATTGAAGATCTTTACCTTCCCCACCTTCCAGTGCAGCTTTCAAGATGTCATTTATTACCACCAGAAACAGGGCTGGTGATAATATGCAGCCTTGTCTGACATCCGTTCGCACAGGGAAGCTCTCGGACAGCTCTCCTCTATGCAATACGCGACACCTTGCATCTTCGTAGGATTCTTTAATCATAGCTATGACCTTATCTGGAATACCTCTCCTACGCAAAGCATTCCGTATGTAATCTCGCTTAACGCTGTCGAAAGCCTTCTCGAAGTCCACAAACATGAGATGTAGTGGCGAAGCCATTTCGGCTGACTGCTCTAATATTATCCGTAGGGTATTTGTGTGGTCAGTACAAGACGACCCTTTACGGAATCCAGCCTGATAAACTTCGAGAGTGCTCTCGACGACATCACTAATCCTATTGAGAATTACCTTAGCAATAATTTTTGATACGGCAGTAAGTAGACATATACCACGCCAATTGCCACAATCCCGAAGGTCGCAATTCTTTGGAATTTCACAATGACGCCCTCCTTCCATTCAGTCGGATATCTTCCTTCATTCCACACCTTAGTGAAAGTGGAAGGAGTATATCGGCTGTTATTTCCGGGTCCGCTTTGAGGAGTTCGGTTAGTAGTCCGTCTATACCTGGAGGTTTCCTTCCCGCCATTGACCGAATGGCGGAAACTATCTCTTCCTTATCTGGGGGATCGTCCCTAATAGAGGATTGTTGCGGTTGGATGTTTGGAAGTTGTTCTGTTTCCGGAATATCTTCATCTGACAAGATGTTTAAAATATCAGAGAAGTATTCCTTCCATCGTCGCAACTGGTGTTCACTCATATTAAGGAGAGTTCCGTTGACATCTCTCACCAGGTGGTAGGCGGTGAAATTCCTGTTCGTCAACTGTTTCATGATTTTAAATATTGAACCCATATCCCCAAGGTAAGCCGCAGATTCTGCCTTGTTTGCCAGATCTTCAATGGCCTTTCTCTTGTCGCGTCTAACAGCCTTTTTAAGCTGTATATGAGCATCGCGGTAGTTCTGCCTCAAGTCAGGCGTTCGTTGGTTGACATCGGGTTGAGAGATGATTGCCAATTTGACTTTTTTCCGATTGCCAACCTTGTCCCATGTGTCTTGCGACATCCAGGGTTTCTCACCGCTTTGCACATATCCCACAGATTCTTCAGCACTAGTTAGAAAAGTGTTTCTGGTTGCCTCCCAATTGGCGTCCAGTGTGCGCATTTCATATTCACCCAATGTGGATGACTTTTCGCGTAGAATAGTAGCGTATTCGCATTTTTTGTTGGGATCTCTGAGTTTATCCACATTAAGCTTGCGCTTCATTTGAAGAATTTGTGGTCGTCGGATAGCTGCTGTACACAATCTCAAGCAGGCAACCATCAAGTGGTGATCGCTCCCCACGTCAGCTCCACGTTTCGCTCGCACATCAAGGAGACATCTTCTCCATCGGCGACTTATAGCCAAATGGTCGATCTGGTTCTGAGTAACACCATCAGGGGAAACCCAAGATGTTTTATGATGACTCTTGTGTGGAAAAAGGGTCCCTCCGATGACCATTTGCCGAGTACTACAAAACTCCACAAACAATTCGCCGTTTTCGGGTCTCTTAATCCAAGGTCGTGACGCATCTACCCAAGGGTCACCATGCTTCCCCATGACGTGTTCTAGTCCAGTGTTGTCTGATCCAACCTGAGCGTTCATATCTCCCGAGATGATAATAATATCACCTCTTGGAACACGTTCGAAGGTGGCACTCAGTTGGCTATAAAACTCCTCTTTGTCACCAGATGTTGCGGTATTAGTTGGTGCGTAGCACTGCAGAATTGTGACGTTTCTGACACTGGTCCTGAGCCTGACGCCGATAATCCTATCCGAGATTGGTTCCCAGCTAATGAGACTGTTTCTCGCTCTCGGCGTAAGGACGAACGCCACGCCATTTCTGGCTTCACTTTTAGGACCAATGTACAGAATAGTGTTTCCGCTAGGTGTTCGTTCTTCTCCTGATCCTGTCCACCTGACCTCGCTCATGCCCAAGATTTGGATGTTATAGTGCTCCATTTCACGGTCGATCACTGATTGGCGGTGCAAGGACCGAGTAACCCCAGGTCTTCCCCCGTCATTCAATGTTCGAACGTTCCAGAAGCCAATCATAGTCCGTTTTCGAATGCCAAAAGTCGTTACCGTAGAATGAGTCCGTATCCGAGGCGCTGTATCCATTTCTCGTATCAGTTAGGTCTTAAGATCACGGGTGATAAGCCCATGATCCAGTGAGTGTCCATTTGCCATTTTTTAGGGCAAGCAGGACTGGCTGTGGGTGAATTTTACAGCCCCCATCCCACAAGGGGATAGTTAGCTCAGGTCCGTGGAGTCGCTAGTCTCCAAAGATAGTTGCAGGAATTGGTAAAACCTCATCCTACAACTACCCCCTTGCGGGACTTACAGACTATTGGACCAAAATTTTGCAACAGAAAGCACAGCATACGCTACGAAAAATCCAAAGACTAGCTTGTCTGAGTATCACAGGCGCAATAAAAACCTGCCCTATTGCGGCAATGGAAATGTTCCTAAATATCCCTCTGATACAGCTTCAAATAAAAAAATAGGCCAACAAAGGGGTATTACGCATACGGAGGGAAAATAATTACAAATCGAGGGATTTTAAAGGTCACTTCGAAATCCAAAACAATACCGTCAAAATTCAACTTCCTATGTGTCCAAGGGAATAGTAGGAGAGCTCATTGCAACAAAAATATCTGTATCTTATAGGATAGGATATCAGGCAGCTCTCAAAGTACAACAAACACGAATCGAGGCTAGTTTGGGACTGCTAAAAGAACATTACAACCATATACTTAGAATGTGGATTGAACAAGAGGAGTGGAGTATGCCACAACCTCAAAAATATGGGTCTAGCTGTAACCGACGTCTGCCGCCACACTCTTAAAAACTCAGTAACGACAGAACACATCTTATGTCACTGCGAAGCAGTTGGAAGGAAAAGACAAAATCTTCTAAGAAAAGATTTCCTTAAAAACAAAGAACTAGCCAACAAGGCTCCCCCTTAAATTAGCCAAATCTATCAAGGTGTAGTAGGGTTAAGGGGCAATAAACGCACAACAGGCTGAGACGGTCGCAGTGTTCTCGCGTGTTCCCCAACAACAACAAAAAATATCAATGGAAAGAAAATTAATCACCACAATTAATTTTTTCCTTCTGAAGCCATGAATTCAATTTTTTCACAAAACGTTAACTACGCTCTTCAGCTATGCATCTTTTCTTACAGAATAAATTAATTGACTTTTATACATTCTCTCAATTTCCCCACTTTCAAACCACTACACAGCAACTGAACGGCCTTACTGTCTCGTATCCAAACTTGGTTGGAATCGAGTAGAATACCTGCATATATGTCGTTGGAACTTGATTTCGCCTTACATAGTTACGAACTACCTTTAATAACGACGATTGGAAAACTGTCGGGTCTTTGAACCTCAAACTGGCCGGTTGATTACCGTGGACCGTGATGGTGGTGGTGGTGCAGCAATTCGATGATATTGAAGTGTCCTCCAGCACAATGCTTTCTGGTGAATGCTGAACGAATCAAACATGATTGACATAGTTGAGGGCGATCAAAGAGCAGATCTAAAGGTTTTAATCATCAGCGTAGACGTCATTCAGTAGAGAATACCTCATTTTTATACTACCTACAATTACGTTGCGACTCTACAAGGTTGTGGCGTGGTTATTAATGAGTTTGCAATCAGGTTTGTTACATACTTAAATCCATGCTAGAACCGATGGTTATTGCTATTGAAACAAATCTCGTTATGTACTTCTGGGATGATATCACCCGCACGGTTCATAGAAATCACTTAGATCCGAGTCGACTGGAACCAGCCATTCGCAGGCACTCTACTTGCCTAATTTCTAGTGACTGTGCGCCTTAAACTTGAATTAATTTCAAAATCATCGTGAGGAGATGTAATTGAAGAAGTCACGTAAGTAATTTGAAGAATGTGCAGCGAAATAGAACTGAAATTATTATTCTGACTGATTGGGACCCTTCTGTGATAACCATCGAATGGAACAATGCATGCCTAATGTGGTGTGATGCATTTCACATTTATTAATGCTTCCTGCTTTGTTGATATATTTTACATATGTTACGTATATACTGACCTTGACTGAATTTCATTCTTTATCAGTTCTTATGATATCAGAATTTTTATATGCCTGATAATAATTTCTGGCTTCTCCTTAATTAAATCGCGTATTTCAATAAAATAAGTGAGGGCATAATAACTATAAAACCACTTATTAGATGAAATATAGTTTTATAATAACAAACGCTGAGCTTTCGATTAAACGCTGAGCTTCTTTCGATCGATATGAGACACATTGTATGCGGGCGGCGATTTGAGCTGACACATTATGGACGGAGCCGGGCAAAATTACAAAAAAAACATAACAGAATTATGATTGGGCGTAACGCCCAATCATATGATACTCTACATGAAATAGGAAATAGTTTATTGTACCGGAAAATATGTCATCTTAAATTCATTCGAATAGTCAATTGTGATTTTTGTACGGGAGGTGGTAAAAGCAGAGGGGGAAGGTTTGTAATTTTTGTATATAACACCGAACGTAGTATACAAAGTGTTTCATGCTGAATTTAAAGTTTGTAGCTTTCATAATTCTCCAGGAAATTGAACAATTTTTGCCTGAATTTATGCATTTTTATGGGAGGTGGCAGAGAAAGTGGGTGGTTTTGGATGATTTTTGATCTCCTTTTCAACATCCTAATCATATTGCTTTGTTACTCATATGCTCGAAGAAGAAATACTTTTCTTGAGTTTTCAATACAAAAATTTGTATGGGAGGTGGTAGAGGGAGTGAAGCGAAGTTAATATTTTTTTTAGCATTTATTGCAATTATTAAGGGACAAATTGTGGCAAAATTTTAAGCTTGTATTTTTTCTAGTTTCAATAAAAATCGATTAAATGCAGTTTATCAAAACTGTTCATTTGTATGGGACGGGGTAGAAGGAGTATTCGAATCCAAACCAAATTTTTTGGCATCAATGATACTTGTAATAGTATACTTTCCTCAAAATCTAAAGTTGATAGCCTTGACGATTTTGGAGAAAAATAATATTGTTCAAATTCCGAAATTTCGTTAAATTTGTATGGGAGGGGGTAGAAGGAGTAAGGAGATCATAGCAATATTTTTTTACAGTAATGGTATTCTCATTATAATACTATTACCTAATTTTCAAGTCATTATCTGAAACGGTTTCGGAGAAAAATCAATTTCTTTAAATTTCCAAATTTCATGAAATTTGTATGGGAGGGGGTAGAAGGAGTGGGGGGATGTGGCCCGTTCACGAACTTAAAGTTATTTTTTTGCTAAAAATAATATATGAAAAATTTCAGCACGATAGGTCAAAGCTTTCGAGAGTTATGTTGTAGACAGACGGACAGACGGTCACCCGGAATCGAGATTTTTGAGCAAGAACAAATATTTCTGTACCCTTGGCAACTCTCTACGAGCATTATTTCTTAGCGTTACAAAAGGCAAGGCAAACACAATATACTCTCAGATTTCATCTAGAGTATAAACATAACAGGACTACGACTGGGCGTAAAGCCCAATCATGCGATACTCTAGACGAAAGAGAATTTTTTTAATCTTGAGAAAATTTTGCAGGGGAAGTGGTAAAGGGGGTGACGACATTGAACTAATTTTTTTATATCACGCTAAGGTTGCCATCAAAATGTTTTATACAAACTTTAGGATTCAAAAATTTAATAGGTACTGAGAAAATTAGTGTATTGGATTTCGTGAAATTGTGCAGTTTGTATGGGAGGTGGTAGAAGGCGTGTGAATTTATTAATGACGATTTTAGAAATAACTGTAAACATCATTTAATTGACATATTCTAAATTGCACATCAGTAGCATTCATACTTTTCAGGGAAATCGACTTTTTGTAAAGCTGTTAAATTGTGTCAAATTGTATGGAAGGGGGTAGAAGGAGTGAAGCTAATCGCCTAATTTTTTTTGGTCTTACTAATAATTCTAAATAATTATTTAGTGCATAATTTCAGCTCGATAAATTTTTTTCTGAGTAAATTTATTTAGAGTATTTCATAAAAAAGTGCAGTTTGTATGGGAGTTGGTGGAAGGAAGGGAAGGACTCAACTAATTTTTATACAGCAGATTGAAATTATTATAAGAGTAATACATTCCAAATTTCAGATCAATAGCTTCCATGCTTTTTGAAAAAATCCGTTTATTGTCGAATTGCGAAATTGTGTCTTTTTGTATGGGAGGGGGTAGAAGGGGTAAAATTAAATGCCTAATTTTTTTTGGTCTTACTTATAATTCCAAATAAATATTTAGTGCACAACTTCAGCTCGCTAAATGTTATACGCACTGAGGTTTAGAGTATTTCATGAAACAGTACAGTTTGTATGGGAGGTGGTAGAAGGAGGGAGACGACACGCATAATTTTTATATTGTAGATTGATATCGTCATAAAAGTAATATGTTCCAAATTTGAGACCAATAGCTTTTATATTTTTCGAACAAATCCGTTTATTGTCATATTGCGCACTTGTGTCATTTTGTATGGGAGGGGGTATAAGGAGTAGAGCGATTTGGCCCGTTCACGAACTTGTCCTTACTTTTTTGTCAAAAACGACGTGTACGAAATTTGAACTTTCTAGATCAACTCGTTCTCAAGCTAGAGAGGACACGGACGGACGGACATCCGGTTTTGAGATTTTTGACTGATTATATGAACTTCTGTATCATTCATTTTTTTCTCCGAGCCTTATATCTTGGCGTTACAAACTTTGTGGCAAACTTATAATACTCTCAGATTTCATCTAGAGTATAATCACTTTGGAAATTTATCAATAATAATATACAAGTGAGCGCAAATGAAGCTTGAAAGCTCACACCTAAAAGCATAAGGGCTGGTCTACAATGGATGCGGCAGCTTCTGCTCTGTGAATATAAAATTATAAGCAATTTAACAAATTAGGTTTTTAATCGAAAAAATTCTACGTACAAATACAAACTTAAGGCTAAGGTAATTTGTTTTGGTTTTAATTTCACTTAATTTATATTTATATCTATGTCTAATGGCTGAACTCAAACAAAAATTTTGTGCGTTACGAAATTCCTCACCGTGAGTTATCTTTCTAACAGACGCCCAATTTCAACTGATCAGTAGGCAGAAAAATATCGACCAACTTAAAATGCCTGTTCTAAAAAAATTCGACCAGAAATTTCACAATTTTCATACAGAATAGAGTCTGAGCAACCCGGCGACCATAGGTTTAGGTTGTAGGAGGGTGGTTTCGTAGAACCGCAACGCACTGGGGCCATCTAGTTGGGCCCATTGTACTCCCCCTATTTATTATGAGATGGATTTTACTCCTCCGGTGCTAGCCAACCGAAGCTGGCTCGAATGTTTGACGCCTGAATGATTGTATCTTCAGCAAGCAATGACCTGTGGCAGGCTAACAATAGTTCGGACGCTATAGCGACTACGTTGTTACAACTTAGATGTAATATATTTATTCGGTTCTTTCCAAAAGGATTTTGCCGTTCTGCAGCTGTCTAGCTGACGTCACCCCGCCAAGAAAGAATCCAAAATAGTTTGTTGGACGGTAGTCTTCAGCAATATTGGTGCTACATCGACTGACTTCCTAATGGAGATAATGTTCGCAGATCCTTGCCGCGCAAGCGTGTCTGCTGCGTCGTTTCATAACAGGTCGCTAAATTTTGCCATGACCAATTTGTGGTGCTGACCACGAGTTAGAGGTTTTTAATCTAATGGCAGCTAGCCCCCTGTTTTTGAGAGAATTACCACCAAGGCTGCAGTTGCTAGGTTGGTTTTTAGTACCACCGATGGTCACCACACCAGCGCGCCATAGCAAATAATCGGTCTGACAATACTGGTATACATCCAGTGGATGAGGTGCGCCTTAAGACTCCATCTCAAGCCGAATGTCTCTTTGCAAGCGAAGAAAATTGCGGTAGCCTTTTTTGCTCGTTCTTGAATGTTAGCCTTCCAGGATATATAACTTGGTTCGAGAGAACCATAGCGATACCCCGAACATTTGGTGGATTGAAAACATATGGTCTTCTTCTTCTGGAGAAGAGGATCAAATCTGTTTTTTGAGGGTTGGTGGTAGTCCTTCATCTAGTGCCCAACTGTCTCATAGTTGTAAAGCGGACTGCATAAGGTCCCCTAGAACTTGTTCAAACTTACCAGTTACCATGATGACAACATCGTCTGCATATGCTATTGTGGGGTAGTCGTTCCGATTAAAAAGGAAAGGGGTGGATTCACGGTTAGAACCCACAAGAGAGGCGATATTATGCCGTCCTGTGGTGTTCCTTAGTGGTCAGAGCATTATCTTGTTTCGTCACCCATCCATGCTACGATTTTTCATGAGCGAAAAAGCTTAGCTATGCATGCAACCAGAAGGAGTTCCATACTATGGCTGCGCAAGGCCTCAAGTATGGCATCAATGTTGATGAGGTTAAGAGCGCCTTCCACGTCTAGAAAAGCACCGAATGCAACCTCTTCATGATGGAAAGCTTTCTCTACGGCAGCTATCTTCACATGCATGGTAGCGTCAGTGGACCTACTTTTCAGATAGGCGTGTTGTTGTGGGTACCTGACCAGTCTTTCCAGGCGTTTAAGAAGGAACGAAGTTAGGCTAATGGGTCGGATAGCCTTCGGAATGTTATAGGACGGTATGCCTGGCTTAGATATGAAAACTACCTTAACCTCTTGCCATCGTTTCAGTATGTGGCAAAGACTGATGCATGCTTTGTATATGTCAACCAGGTACTGAATTATTGTTTAATCCGTATTCTGGATTATTGCGGGGTAGACTTCGTACAGTCCTGGCGACTTGTAAGGTTTTAAGGAACTGAACGCAATTCCTATGTTTTCTGGCGTCACGAATGTACATATCTACTAGTTCTGAGTTAGCTAGAATACGATCGACACATGAACTTTGTGGCGGGGCTCAAAGCATCCGGGGAAACGCGGATAGGGTTCTCCTTATTCGGTACCGTTGACGTTATCGATTTCTTCACAGAATATCTTCCATGAATTTTGTTTGACGGCTCTTAGCTGTTTTTTATACAGTGTAAGCGCTGCTTGGTATTTGCCCCAGTCTATGTCACGTTTGCTGGAATTAGCTTTATTTATTCCACCATACAGCGTCCTTACTATCTTTGGCGGATTTCTAAGGGCAGGAACTCTTTTATGAGTTTGCAAGTACGCGACCATAACTCAGCAGAAAGCAATCGAAGTTCGAGTCCATGTCCTCTCTCTCTCTTTTTTCCATTCATTGCGCATTTACTCGCAGCAGGCCGAAAAATCTGCATTATTTTCATACCGAGTTGAATCTAAAACACCAGGCCCGCAGGACTATGGTCGCCAAGTAGCTCAGATTCCATTAGGTATGAAAAGTGTGAAATTGCTGCCCGAATATTTTCCCGGGTTTGTCGAATTTTTTTTTCCTGCTCGGTTAAGATTATGTACGCCTGTTAGTCGGAGCTCGGTTTGTGGAATTTTCACTTGTTTGCTTGAGGGCGATCTCAAATCTTGCGATGCAACTTTGTTTCAACTATTTTTACAAATTTTTGTGCAAAATTTGAAATTGATAGCTTTTAATATTTACATAGGTGATAATTGATTTCTTAAAAATGATCGAAAAACTAATTTCGTATGGGGGAGGAGGGGGGGTAGAAGTTTTAAGAGCTTTTACCAGTTAATAGTTCATACTTTAAGGGATTTTTTTTAAATATATTTCGCAAATTTTCAAGTTTCTACCTTAAAATTTTATTCAAAAATGTTAAGTTTTTGTGTTTTTCATTGCACATGAAACACCTTGTGTACGTTAGACCCGCCTTTGGTGCTTATCAATTGTGGAACAAATTGTTATTTTTTCTCTATGCATCTCAAAAAGATGTGTCCACGTGGAAAATTGAAACTTTGTATCTTTCACCAGAGCCCTAAAAAAATCACTCATAATTGCCGACACTTTTGCTTACCACCTCCCTCCCCTTTCACTTCCGAACTTAAAATTCTTACCAAAATTAAAGACTATGTTGCTCTACAATATGACGAAATTTCAATTTGATATCTTTACTCAGTTTTGAGTTACAAAGGTTTGAAATTTTGGAATGTGAACCATTTTTGAAATGCCCCATTTCCCCCCCCCCCCGCAAATCTCTCTATTTATATGTTAATTTTTAGTTTCCGAGCTAGAACTATGGTAAAGATAGTTCTCGGTTTTGGCACTCCACCCGCCCCCCCCCCCTTTAACCCTTACACCCCACAAAATGGATGTCCGCCTGAGTTCCGCAGCAATCTACAATCCATCAAAAAATTAACTCTCTATCTTGAAGGGTTTGGGAGTTAATGGGCGCTAAGCGTACACATACTTCGTACAGACATGTGGATTTTTTCTTTTTGTCATGAAACGCGAAAAAACTAAATTTCATGACAGGAAACTTTTATTTTTTCCAAATCAGTCAGAATACTTTATTATTAAAATAATAAAATGAAATGCTTTATACAAAATTTAAGCTTCAAGAATTTAATAGGTACTGAAAAATTAGTGTATTAGATTCAGTGAAATTGTGCAGTTTGTATGAGAAGTGGTAGGAGAAGGGGTTTTAATTTATTTTTCAGAAATAACTACGAATATTATGAAATTGATGTCTCTTAAATTTTAGACCAGTAACATTCATAATTTTTAAGAAAATCGATTTTTTGTGAAGTTGCGAAATTGTGTCATTTTTTATGGGAGGGGGTAGAAGTAGTGAAGCAAATCTGTTAATTTTTTCCTATCTTAATAATAATGCTAATGCTAGTACAAAATGTTAGATCGACAAATATTATACGAACTGAAAAAACTGGTTTATAGTATTTCCTGAAAAAGTGTAGTTTGTATGGGAGGTGGTAGAAGGAGCGGGGAGTAGAATAATTTTTATACCAATATTCTATCAGCTGCTGAATTGTTTTCCTCCAGGGCGACGATACGGGTATTTCTCTGCAGGTGTTGTAGTCGCCGAATTCTCTGAACGGGGAACGTCGTTGCTAACATAATAGAGCCCTCGAGACTCGAAAATCAATTTTCCCTCATCTGGGTGAAATCATTGAAGCGACTGCCAAGGTTAAAGATGCAAAAATGGGATGCGCCCAACTTCTAATTTCTGCAAAACGATAAAAAGCTCTTTTGAAAACCTGAATGATTCAATTCAAAAGCCATAGTTGATCCAACCTATTAACTAAAAAAATTCACTAAAATAATGAAATACGATTTTCTTACAATAATAAAGATCACTACTGAACCATGAAATGCTGTCATAAAAAATTCTCGAAGTGATAATTAATTCATCATATACATGTCTAAATTACTGATAGAAATTTTTCAGAAATAATATTTCGGATACCCATGATTGTCACTAAAGATACTTCAATTTGGTAGTGTTATTCATTAGCACAAGCCCATAAACCACTTCAATAAAATGATGAAATAGACATCAGAAAAGATGCAAAAAAAAATATCGTTGAGTACATTCAACTAAAAATTACGTGATCAGACTCAAGTGAACGAAACCAACCAAGCCGGTCTATCGACCCATATGACAATTCTGTGAATATGATCGAGTTTTAATTGGAAAAAATCGTTATTATATCAATGTATAAATCGAACTAGAAAGCGTTTTTATTTATTTCAAGACTGACCTCGAGATTTGACTTCAATATGATCGACTTCGAATGCGCTCCAATCGATCTATAGCTATTATGATCGTGGACGAAATATGGCGCCCAACATGGGGTCACACTAATTTTATTAATACAATTTCTAATTAATTTTGGCAACAAAAAATTGAATTTCATAACTATGATGGAATCTTAATAATCCGAATATCCGTTGGGCGTAGAGTAATCAACTTTAAAATGCATGGTTGGAATTGAGCTAATTTATAAGTTTGCTACGCTCAAAACACAATGCTAAGATTTTTTTTTTAAATTTAATTTCTCTTTGTATTACAGATAGGCAAAGAAGTTGCTCATCCAGGTATCGCGAACGATTTCAACGACGAGGATGCCAAGAAATATTACACTTACTATCAGTGGGTTTGTTTCGTATTATTCTTCCAGGTATGTTGAAAGTTTTTACGATTAATGTTTTGTCGATGGTTAAAATTAAAATTTAATGGTATTTTAATTATATGCGGTTTCCGATCTATTGTTGATGCGAAAAAAAAACTATTTTGTAATAATAATTGGATATTTCATTTTTTTACAATCAGCTTTACTAGACTGCAAATTATCGTATAATTTTTAGAAATGTTGTCAATAAGCTTGTACACTTTATGATTTTGTTCATAAACTTGTGATAAAACAGGGTAATATAAAAATGCTCTCAAGGCAAAAGTACTCTGATATAAGCTCAACTGCAAAACGGTCATAATTTAATATGACTATTTCATTAGAAAAAAAAATAAGTTGCAGTTTGTTATTCCAGCTTCATAGATTTTCTAGTAAACTGAAACCAAAGACTATGAATAATATAAGATATCCCAAGCCTATGGAAAAAATTCTAACCAATTCTACTGCGTTGAGAGCGACGAAAAGGTTTTAAACACCCAAAGCACTTAATTCCGGCTCATTGGCTTCTACCCGCGCGCCCAAATCCAAGAGCCAACCGATTCAACCGGCGGCCGTCGCTATGGATGTTAAAAACATTTTCTTCGCTCTCAATGCAGTAGAATTTTTCCATAGGCTTGGGATATCTTATATTATTCATATTCTTTGCTGACACTTACGAACGATTAAAACATATATATTTCTAGAATTGTAATCTAACCAATTTATTAAGTTTTCGCACTGTAAACGCAATGTTATGCGTGACGTCAAAGGACAAAGCCCTAATCCTATCTTACTTCCACAAACAACGCATCTAGATTCCATTCAGTTAATAAGAAACCTGAGAGCATATCGTGTTTGCTAAAGGCTCGTACAGAGTCGCTAAGACTACAGAAATGTTCGTTATCGCGCTAAATAATTAGGGAAATGGAAAGGTTTCATCCTTTTAAAAAAAAATTCTCTCTAAGACTGCATCTAGGAATTGGGTTCGATAGTATCTTTCTGATATAAATTATCTGGTTCGAGCTAAACTATTAATGTTCCACTAGGTAGATAGATAGGTAGAGGTGGTTGCCCAGCCACAAGTCTATGCGCACATAGATAAGCCGGTCCGTTGTGATGCCACAGGATCTCAAAAGGGACTCCTGCTTGGTGAACCAACCGGAGCTCTCTATAAAGCGTTAAAGTCTCCTGCCTTCCGCATGACTATCGAAGAAGTCATTCAATCAATCGATTTCCTGTTAATACCACTCACAGGAGCATAGGACAGTGCTCCTCCACAACGCGCGATGCTAAGCATCGGCCTATAGTTGTCGCCAGAGCTTGTCTATTCCACTGGCCTCCTGCTCAACTGCTCGCTTCCATGTCGTCTTCCTTGAAGATTCGCTCTGGTTCCCTTAAAGTGTGACCGATCCACTGCCACTTCCGCCCCCGAATCTCAATGCATATTTTAGTTTGTCCAATTCTACTCCAAAGTTCGTCGTTTGAGATCACTTCTGGCCAGAATATTCCTAAAATACGTCGGAGGCATTAGTTCACGAAAGTTTTTTGGTTAGCCGAACGATCACTCTCCATGTGGTACAACAATATAACAACATGATTTGACGCATGCGTCAAATACTCGCAGCTTCGTGCGAAGGGAGATCTCTCTCAACCTCCAGAAAACGGAAAGAAGGTCTGACGAGCTGTATTTATACGAAGAACTAATAATAATAATAATAATTTATTCGATAATATATATTAAGATTACAATCTTTTGTTTGTATATATGTACATTAAAGTTGAAAATAATTTAGGAATAAATTTTTTAGAAGAGAACAAATTATAATAATGATAATAAAGTAAAATGATAATTTCAAGTACAGGGTGTTTTTCAGAGGCGGAGAACTTTAAATTGAAATAAAACTCAGGAAATGTTTTTAATATCCATGAAATTGGCTTTATTTGATACATAATTTTATGGCATTAATGTTTAAATATGAATTCGAGCATGTGATCGCCGCAGCTAGCGCGTATCTTTCAAATAAAGTGCATTGCTATTAATCAATTTAAAGTTCTCCGCCTCCAAAAAAAACACTTTATATATATATCTCGGAAAATTTTTAATTATTGTTTGGCAGAAGGTTGATACTGGATTTAGATAAATAAGAAGATACGAGTTTTCTGAAGTGTGCGCCCAGGTGGCGTCTCCATTTTCAAGGGAGAGCAGGGCAAGTGGATAACAGATAAAGAATCGCCTCGTCCTCTTCCTCGTTTTTGGAGCTCCTGCAAAAATCATAAAACGGAAGGCCAAGTCTCTGAGCATATCTCCCTCAACGACTCCTACTACGTAGTTGATCATCTGGCTGCTTAGCGAGATCAGTCTACCAAAGCGTTTTAAATCCAGCACAGGCCAAATCTATCTGGTGATATTGCATGTAACGCCGTTTGTTCATTTGTCGTTCGCTTTGCTAATCGCATTCAACTTAACTTGCAGCTTATAATTTGCAAGAGGCATGCTACGCTTCCCTTTCACACATTGAATCGGCAAGGTGGTTCCGTGCCGGGTGAGTTCTACGGCCCTGCTATTCCCGGAATGGCCGAATGCCCTGGTACCCAGTAGTGACGAATGTTTACTTGTTCATCCATTTCCTTCAGAGACGTGCAATAATCAAGGACAGTCTTGGATGTAGACATGACTGACTCCAGGGATTTAATAGCCTCCTGGTTATCAGTGAAAATGCCAATATCCTTAGTAGATACTACATTACACTTCAGCTAGGCCAAAGCTTCTTTTATCGCCATCACCTCTGCTAGAAACATATTACATTGAACCGGAAGACGGGAAGATATTCTCAAGTTAAGCATTGCGGAGAAAGCAACTTCTCCTACTCCACTTCTACTTTCAGAGCCATCAAGAAAGAAGAATGTGGACTCTTCCTCCCGCATTTCATCTACCTCCCATTCTAGTCAGAGGAAATTATTTTCAAAATCAATGTGTTTTGGGTTAAATTCTCGAAATCTTCCAGAATTAAGAAGTGAATGCAAATCCACTGGCGAGTTTCTTTGAGGCGGGCGACCGCACTTGCACCCATCTGTTAGCCAATAATGTCGAGAGGTAGCTCATGAAACAGCACTTCTAATGCTGCGGAGGGGGTTTTCCTGAGAGCCACACTTATTCATAAGCATTCTGTTCTCGGATGACGGCAACGTAGAGTCAATGCATTACTTTGTGCATTTCCTATTTTTTACTTACGGCTTCTTACAGGAGTCGAGCGCAATAGTAGCTTTGTTTACACGTTCCGGAATATTAGGTTTCTAACTCAATTTCCTATCCAAAATAAGACCCAGGTATTCCGCTCTATCCGCGAAAACTAGACTGGTACCATCCAGGGTAGGAGAGTCCACATGGGGAATTTTGTGTGTCCTTGCGAACACGACTAGCTCGGTTATGTGTAGGTTAACTCCCAGTTCACATTCACTAGTCCATTTAGAGAGCATTGAGAGGGTATTTTGCATAACCTCGTCCAGATTACTCGGGTGCTTATACCAGAGATGGCTATAGCTACGTCATCCGCTTAAGCAATCACTTTACAGCCGGCCTCTTCCAGTTTTAGCGGTAGTCCATTAACCGCCACGTTCCAAAGAAGTGGAGAAAAGACCCCGCCTTGCGGTGTACCTCTACTAATAAGCCTTCTAGCAGGTACGACGCCCACCTTTGTGCTTTTAATCCTAGATTTCAACTTCAAATTAATCAGCACCCCATGCGTCCAACTTCAGAATTGAAAGTGCGTCCGTAATTGCTTCTGGTCTTACATACTAAATGCCCCCTCGATATCGATTAAAGTTACCATACTCTTTAATACTTAGGGATTTTTCGACATGGCATAAAAGTGTGTGTAAAGTCATTTCAACCGATTTCCCCTTCCTTTTTGCTGCTGACAACATTCTCTGATCGATGTTACTGCATATATGTCTATGAACCGTTCTAAGATTCTTATAAGGAATGAGAACATAGTTATAGATCTCAGGTCCTTCAGACAAGTATGAGAGCTTCTTCTCGCTTTGGGGATGAAAATCATTTCCACCTCCTTCCATAATTCAGGAATTTGAACCAATTGTAGGCAACCTCTAAAAATAGTGTCTAACCAGGGAAGGATGATATCAGAGATGTTTTGAAATTCGGCAGGTATTATGCCTTCCGGTCTGGGGATTTATACGGGTTGAAGCTGCGTATCGCCGATGGGATTTTGTTCAGTGAGATTATGATTTCAAAGTTAGTGTTGGTTTGAGTTGGTACTCTTCTCGGCGAGGAGCGACTGCAGTGCTACCTGGAGAGTGAGCATTTAAGAGAAGATCAATGGTTTCCTCTCTCTTTCAGGTTCATGACCCGTCTATTTTAGCTGTGCATAGAGAGGGAGGTACGAACAATTGTTTGGATGTCTCTGAAATTTTTATTGCATTATAACGTGGACACATGGGAATTATGTATAGAACATAATATCTGTCAAATGGCAGCAATTGTTCACTTTATTCAAAAAAACAAATCCTTCTTCTCTTATTAATACACCCTATAGGATTCCAGGTTGAGGTCTCTTTTGGTTCACTTGGCCTTATCAAAAAGTCGCCTTTAGCCTTTCGTGAGATCGCGAATTTCGTCGCTCCACCATGGTGGCTTATGTATTATGTTTACCTCTCTACAAGAGAGTGACATTGTCCCATTTAAAGCCCCTGTGAGAGTAGACACGGTCCCATCAAGAGTGACGGTGATATCTGGAATGCTTAGAACTTCGAAGGGAAGCAGTTTCTTGATAGTATCCCTTTAATTGGACCACTTTGACATTCTGTAGTTTCTGTAGACCGGATTTTCAGGAGCATGGTCATCTAAATCAAATTGCGTGTATCGATGATCTGAAAGGGATTGTTTCTTGAACACCTTTCAGTCCCCAACCAAATATTCTCTGAGGCTAGGGTAATATATATTTAGCTAGGGTGCAGCCTAGTGGGTAGCGTGTTGGTTTATAATGCGAAGGTCGTGAGTTCAAATCCCGGTCGACTCATAATTCCAGCACACTACTTGCTTGGGTATATCTGGGCTACCTCAATCTACGAAAATGAAAAATTCATAGATAGAGGGTTGTGCGAAGGGCTAACAACCCTTCCGCAATAAATAATGAAAATTTTAAGGAACCTGAACGTCAGGAGGCCAAGGCCCGATTCGGGCTGTAGTGCCATTGAAGAAGAAGAAGAAGGGTAATATATAGAACTGTTGCTCAAGTGGTATTTAAGCAGCACCTCGCCTCTTTTATTGATGTCGGAGGTACTACATACTGTATAATGTGCGTTAGAGTCACATCCTATAATGAGGTATGCTTTGAGGCTCCGTGCTTCAGCTATTAGACGTCCCAGATTATCCGGCGGGAATGGCCCAGGGTGATCATGAGCCAGATAAGCCGAAAGCAGCCAATATTTTTTTCCTCTCGTTTTGATTCTGGCTGCAAAAATATCCTGGTTACTTTGACGAGAGAGTAGGAATACATTTAAAGTGCTCTTCGAAAAAGAAAACAAGATCTGGGTCTACCTTGATTCCGTGCGTAGATGAGAGTATAAATTGGAGCCTTGGGCCCACAGATTAGATTCCCGACAGCCCAAGCTTATTGGATCAAGACTATTTCTTCTCCTTACTGATTCAGCCCAAAAGTAAGGAGGCTGACGCTAATTTGAAGTGATGAAGATGAGTCATTTCTGCGTTCAACATCCACCACGGTGACGTTCGCTTCTTCCAGAAGCCAAAAGTTCACCCTCGCTGAGCTGATGCGAACTAAGCTACTCGTCTTCCATCTCTGAGCCTGGCAACCCTAAGTAGTCTTGGCTAATAGATAGAATGGCTATGTGAAGAGATGGAACGGGCTCGGATATAGAGTCTTCCCCTCCGTATCCATCATGGCTACTGGAGAAACAGGATCCTCGGCTCTTTACTCCTGTTCCAATCCGACCTTTTTATACGCTTTCATTGTGGTGGCACCGAACCCATAATTGGTGATGCCTCCGGCTTTTGCTAAGAGAGCTAGGGACTCGTTGTTGATCACTATTACGGTGCATCTGGAGTTCCCTTTAATCTCTTGCAGCTTCTCAAGTCGCCAATTACAGGTAGATTTGGGTTGCAGGACTAAATAATGTCCGAAATCGAACCTGCATTGCTGGGTACCCTTGACGCAACCTTCAAATGCGCGCCTGGCCACACCTCTACCAATCTAGCGATTGGAATTTTTTTTTAAAATCCGCGGATCTTTGATCGGCACTCTGGATCAGTTTTACATGGCCTTGGTGCCATCCGCTGTCTCTGGACATCCGTGGAGGACCAGGATGGTCACGCATGATGCTTGAGAATTTGGTTGAAAGTTTGCTTTCAGTCTTCTTACAGCACTCAAGAGTAATGTTTCCATCTGCATCACTTTTGTTGATGATTGCCACTAGTAGGATATCCTCAAGAACGTCGCTAAAGGACCTTGACTAACCCCTGGTACCGGTGCTAGCTGTCTTCAGCCTATTTGCTTCCTTAAGGGACTCATTCTGAGATCTAGTACGCTTTCCCGTCGAGCAGGAGTCTCTACATTCGGCGATCATTTTGGTAACCCAAGCCGCAGATACTCTGCTTTTCGGTTCTGAGGTGTTCCGGGATGGCCTCCAGGCCACTGCCCGGCTTACCAAGAGAGCCTTGGAGGTAGCGTGCTTGCTTCGTTCCGGCATTTTAAGAGAGCCGGAAACGCATTGTGAACAGGGCGCCGTATTTTCCGCTAGCGACTGAGCTATTTAACTGGGCCAACAGTCTGGTCGATTCTCGGCACGAGTACTTAAATCCAGCCCATTGATTGAACAAAAGAATGAGGATTTTAGAAAGAAGATGGATTTCATAATGAAGAATGTTTGTAGAAGGGGAAATTGGAAAACGACGTCACAATGGGAAAACATTCTCTTTTTCCGCGGTTGCCTATTCGCATGTTTTGCTTATTCGCTAACTAACCGACCCAAGTCGGCCATCGGTTGCGGAGAGTGCAACCTATGATGCGCGTGGTGGCAAACAGCTCTGAATAGGATTGTCCTGTTGAAAACACGAATATTCCACAAAGCGTTCATTATTTCCGCTAACCGCAGCAATGAATAATTCACGCGAATTTCAATACGCTCTGAAGTTATCCGAATACGTTTCTATCTGAAAGTAAGGTATAATAAATATTAGTTCCTCCTACCGAGTTTTGAGATGTTTCTATTAATTATTACCTTAAATTCATACAAGCTTAAATATTTACATTTTTTTTTAATTTTCTGCAAATTTTAGGCGATAGCATGCTACACTCCCAAGTTTCTTTGGGATATGTTCGAGGGCGGTCTTCTACGGACAATTGTAATGGGCCTGAATATGGCAATCTGCCCGGAAGAAGAAAAATGTGAAAAGAAAGGACATCTTTTGGACTATCTGCTCAAGCACATTAAGGTAAATTATAAATTATAGTGGCTAATTACAAAATAAACGGTTTTCGCAAGAACAAATCAGTTCCCGGCTTAACAGACAAAACATATTTCAGAATTTTTTCATGGCTCTTTCAATTTTATATTGTTCATAATTTCGTTCTCAGACTATTATCGCCCATTACACACGCATGCATGTGTGCAACATGTGTCTCTTGCAAGGCTATTTTTCAATGCTTCTTAAGAATCTAGCTGGTGTCTCAAGTGGTTTAACAGACCGCAGTAATTTAAGACATGTTGCCCATATAAAGATTACCCTGCAGATTGGCGTAGTACCAAAATTGGATCCGCTTTCTTATATCTTTTTTTTTCTGAGAAGAAAATTTCGTTTATAAATAGCGATCTCAGAGACAAGACTATAAGTAATTTTTTCTTAGAATAAAAAATGAAAATATTCTTTAGAAGTTATCTGATTAGTGAGCTGTATAGTTAATTTACATCATGTATGTTATGTATTATTCAGTAATATGAAAAATAAATAAGTATGGAACCGGATCTTGTTCTTCATGTACGAAACTGGATACTTATAAACATCCATGTAGTTATTAATTTTATTGAAATAATTCCTGTAATTTAAAAGCAAATGCTTGATCTGATTTAAATGTAAAGTTTCAAATTTACTAATTAGTATTGCCCTAAAACAAGCAAATGCAACTACGAAGGTTAGAGATACATAATTGAGCACAGAAATCACTGTTCTTCTGTTTTTATTGCTATGTGGTTTCGCGATTATTATAAGTTTTGTTACTAGAGACTTCTGTAATATGTGGTTTTCGTAGCCTTCAATGTTAGAATATTAGACTCTTAAAATCAAGTTTAATAAAATGAATTATTAATTTCAGCGCCATAAACTCTATGCCATTCGTTATTGGGCATGTGAAGCTCTCTGTCTAATCAACATAATAGTTCAGCTTTATCTAATGAATCGGTTTTTCGACGGCGAATTCATGGCTTATGGATTGCGTGTAATGAATTTTTCAGAAATTCCACAGGAACAACGAGCCGATCCTATGGTCTATATTTTTCCACGCGTAACAAAATGTATTTTCCACAAATATGGTGCGTCCGGATCACTTCAAAAGCACGATTCCCTATGCATTCTACCACTAAATATAGTCAACGAGAAGACCTACATTTTCATTTGGTTCTGGTTCATAATTCTGTCCGTGCTTTTAGTCGGCTTATTGATCTATCGGTGAGTGAAAATTATTTTTGCAGCTTTTAACGAATTTCACATTCAATATCATTTTCCACAGTGGCCTTATTATCTTCATGCCGAAGATTCGTCCACGTTTGCTCAACACTCGAAATCGTATGGTGCCACGTGAAATATGCCAATCACTATCGAAAAAATTAGATATTGGAGATTGGTGGCTGATTTACATGCTCGGTCGTAATTTGGATCCAATCATCTACAAGGATGTCTTGGCCGAATTGGCGAAACAAGTTGAACCGCGCCGCTCAAAATGAAATTCAATTTCGTCTACCATTACGCTATCCGAAAATGATCACAACGACGAAGAAATATCAAAAAAATTGTCAAAAGAACAAACTAATCATGGCCTATCTTTTTGACGACCATAATTTTATTATCATTTAGGTAGAGAAATTTATACCGAACAGAGACGAAAACAAAATAATTAAAAAAAAAAAAAAGAGTTCTGCTGGTAACTCTGTGATTCGAGTCTTTGAAATTTATTGTCGTCATAAAAAATTAATAAATTTCTTAGCAAAAATTTAGAGGAATGATAAAATTACATTTTGCTAAACTGATCACAACGAGTAAAATCTAATTTCATTGTTCCGAGAGAGAAAAAAAAAGAAAATTTGAGATTTAAAAGAGGCTTTTTCCAAAGCCTATTCCTGCCTACTGCAAAACGAAAAGCCTCGTGGGTCCAAATCAATTATCAATCTTAGTGTTATTAATTTTAAGTTTTTTTTTTTTGTAATGATTAAGATTAGGATAAAAAATTTAGTTTTTCTTTTTAAACAAACAAAGAAAAGAAAGAATTGTTCTAAAACAGAAACAAAACTGCTGCTTTTGAGTCTCATTAAATATTTTTATACAAGTAGAAAATATTAATATTAAATATTATTTGTTTTATTAAATTGCCCATGTTTTTAATAATTTTGATAAGCAGATTTTGAAGATAAAGGAGCGCCAAATGCGCAGTACCAAGACCCTCTAGAAATACAGTCAGCGACAAAAGTCATGGCACCTGAGTGCACTTATCGTTTTGCAGATACATATCTTCTAAAATATTAAAGCCATTCCGTTGTGTTTTAGAAATAATAAATATTTATTAATATAGATTATGAATATATAAAAACAAATCAAATTTCACAAAATTAATAAAACAAAACAACTTCGTTTCTATAAAAATTCTACTTTTGCCACGAAAAAAGTTATGGCACTTGATTAGAAAATTGTATCTTTTAATAGCAGTATATTGAAATTAATATTTAGTTGGATATCCTTTGGATTGTATTACCGCTTTCAAGCGCCTTTGCATTGATTGGACTAATTTTAGCGTAAATGAATTGTTGATATTAGCACATTCTTGCCGTATGATGTCCTTCAGTTGTGCTTTCGATGTGATGTCATGTTTCCTTAAGTTTTTTTCCAATTCACTCCAAAGATCCTCAATCGAATTGAGGTCTGATGACTGAGGAGGTGTAGCCAGCATATGAGGACTGTTATAGATTATCCATTGTTTCATAATGTATGCTGTATGCTTGGGATCATTATCTTGTTGAAAATAATAATCACCACTCAAACCCAATTTTTCCGCAATATTTTGAAAATGTTTCTTCAAAATGGCTAAATATCCGTTACGATCCATTGTGCTTTCTATATACTCCATATTTCCCACACCGTTGCAGACATGCATCCCTATATCATAACGCCACCGCCACCATGTTTCACTGTAGGATGTAAATGTTTCGGCAGTAAACTTTCGCCTTGTCGACGCCACACTCTTATGCGACCACCACTTCCAAAAATATTGAATTTCGATTCATCGGAAAAAATTTTCTTGTTCCAGAAGTCAGCTGGTGCATTTAAGTATTTACTGGCGAATTCTAGACGTTTTTTTTGTTTTTGCCTTGCTTATGAACGGTTTTTTGCGAACGACACGGCTTCTAAGTCCATTACTTCGTATGACTCTTTGAATACTCCTTGGAGAAATTTTCTTGCCGAATTCAACTGAAGCTGCCTGGCTTAGTTCACTTGCAAATATTTTTGGATTAACCTTGACTTTGCGCATTATAATCCATTTATCATTGTTGGTTAAAACTTGGGGCCGGCCCGTTCTTGTCTTGTTTTTAATTCTGTTTTCTATTTCCTTTCGTTTTATTATATTTCTTACTGTTGACTTACTCCTTCGTATATATTCTCCAATTTCCTCATAAGTTTTCCCATCTTTCCTCATATTTAACACAATTTTCCTTTCTTCACACGTTGTTTCTTTCCTTGACATCTTTTTTAATCACGAAACACTTTAAAATTTGACTGAATCAACGTAAAACTTTCTCAAACTCAAATAGATAGACCACCGAATTGATATTTACTTCGAACAGGCTACACAGTTCCTGCAAATTACTGTAATTGAATAAGCAACCCGCTGATTGCCATGATTTTTGTCGCGGCATTTGTGTACTACGCAACAAATTTTAGGCTTCATGGACAAACGCAATGCAATATTGAAATCCCGTAAATGGGAAAATATAGCTGCTATTATGAAGATTATATTTTGATTAATTTACTTTTAAAAATTAAAAACCATACTGAATGGTACTTATTGTATTTCTACACAATTAAAGGTGCCATGACTTTTGTCGCTGACTGTATATATTTCTAGAGGGCCTTGGCAGTGCATATAGATGCCATATTGCAATACCATTTAAAACAGAGACCGGTAAACTGCTTGAAAAGTTAGATGACGAAAATGACAGCTTCATACAAATTTGACGCGTTTTGGTATAGGGAAGACACGAATGGCGTCGTTATAGCAGCATTTATTATTAATTACAGTGCTAATAAGAGATGAGGGGGTAAGTAAAATCCTTTATATATGGTATACGGAATATAAACAGAATATTTTGACATCGGTGCAACAGGCTTTGCATCGAAAAAGCGCAATCAAAGTGTTATCGCCGTTTCTCGGATCTAAAGTTGTCCATTATTCATAATGTGCATAGTGCACCGGGTAATTTCTACGAAAAAATATCTGCCAAGGATACGTGAGGATTTGTGTTTTGTGTGTTTTGTTACAAAAAATGTCGAATAACCCCTTTATCCACTTAACCCTTCAATTTTTTGATTGATCGCTTCAAATACTTTCAAAATTCTCTACATAGAATGTTAGTTTCACAGACGAAGTGAAATGAAATGAAATCGGCGCATTTTACATTCTTGAAACCGTACGGGAGGGAGGGGGGGGGGGGGGGTAGAAGAGTTAGGGAATCGTACAATTTTTAATGCAATTTTCTTTCGTTTTTTTTTTTTTTTAAATTTCAATTGTGTAGCTTTTGATTTCTCCTTCTGCAATGGCACTACAGCCCAAATCGGGCCTTGTCCTCGTGACCTTCAGGTTTCTTAACATTTTTCATTATTTATTGTGGAAGGGTTGTTAGACCTTCGCGCAACCCTCTATCCACGAATTTGTCATTTTCGTAGATTGATGTGACGAATATACATATACCCAAAGCAGGCAGTGTGCTGCAATTATGCGTCCACCGGGATTTGAATTCACGAACTTCGCATTGTAGACCAACACGCTACCCACTAGGCAACACCCTAGCTTCTGATTTGCTGGTTATTAATAGAGATATTCGATACACACTAATATTTCTGTCCTAATAGAGTTTGAACAATGCTATACAGTCCAGCGTGATCGTTTAGAAGCACAAGAAGGAAACATAAGAATGTGAAAAACAGCCAAACTTGAGTTTGACCGATTTCAAATGTACGGACACGAGCACAAACTTGCGTTAAACTACAAGTTTTTAAATAGAATACTCATTAAACCGAAAATAAATATGACTTTCATAAATAACAATTCATTGTGATTGTGTTTACATCATAAAAGAAAAAAAATTGAAAAAATTCAAATTTTCAGACGAAATTTCCATGTACATGCATTGTCCAAACTCTATTAGGACAGAAGTGTTAGTGTGTATCGAGTATCTCTAGTTATTAGTTGATTTATTGAAATTGGTTTATATCATACTTTTGTTTGATAGGGGTAGAAGAAATAGAGGCATCTCAAAACTTTTGATGCAACTTTGTTTTAGATATTTCCGTTTTCCGATACGCGAGAAACGCCTTCTATCCTAACGTGCCCCACTTCGGTGCATAACAGTTTTTGGTGCCCATTTTATTCTTATTTTATTATACTGTAGATGAAATCTGAGAGTATATTGTGTTTGCCTTACCGTTTGTAACGCTAAGAAATAACGCTCGCATAGAGCCGCCAAGGGTACAGAAATATTTGTTGTCGTTCAAAAACCTCTATTCCGAGTGACCATCTGTCTGTCTGTCCGTCTGTCTACAGCATTACTCTCGAGAGCTTTGAGCTATGGTGCTAAACAATTTTTAGCAAAAAAGTAACTTTAAGTTCGTGAATGGGCTACACCCCCCTACTCCTTCTACCCCCTCCCATACAAATTTCATGAAATTTCGAAATATTAAGAAATTGATTTTTCTTTGAAACTATTTAAGCTATGGACTTGAAATTTAGGTCAAAGTATTATGATATAGATGTCTTTAATACCACGGAATATTGATCCGATCCCCTCACTCCTACCCTCTCCCATACAAATGGACAATTTTGAAAAATACATATTTTCGATTTTCATTGAAACTAGTAAAGCTAAAAAGACGAAATTTTGTCAAAATTAATTCTACTATAATTGTAATTAGTTTTAAAAAGAATTATCAACTTCACCTCACTCCTTCTACCCCCTCCCATACAAATTTCACGAAATTTTAATTAAATTATTTTTCTTCGAAACTGTTAAAGCTATCAACTTGATATTTTGTATAAAATATTCAAATAGAAATATCAATAACGCGAAAAAAAATTGTTTTGATCCGTACACTCCCCCTCCCATACAAATGCACAATGTTAAATGCATTATATCGATTTCCATTAAAACTAGAAGAAATACACTCTTAAAATTTTGCCAGAATTTGTTTTTTCATAATTGTAAGAAACGCTAGAAAAAATTATCAGCTCCGCTTCACTCTTTCTACCCCCTCCCATATAAGTATCTCTATTATAAATTCGAGAAAAGCATTTCTCCTTCGAATATATGGGAGCTATCGACTTTGAAATTGAATTAAAGCATGGTGATAAGGATGATGATATCATCATCATCAATGGCGCGACAGCCCAAGTCGGGCCTTGGCCTCCTGAAGTCGTCGCCTCCAATCGTCTCGATCCAAAGACTGCGTTCTCCAGCTTCTAATTTTTAAGATGGCTTTGCTATCTTCATCAACCGAGTCTTCTCATCGCTTGCGTGGCTTACCTACTGGCCGGTTACCACTCGCTTTGCCTTTCAGAGCACGTTTGGGGATTCTTCTGTCTTCCATTCGCTCTACATGGCCAGCCCACTGCAGTTTACGTAGCTTGATGAACGTTGAAGCTTCTGGCTCGTCGTAGAGTTGATACAACTCATGGTTGTATCTTATTCGCCATTCCGTTCCTTCCTTCACAGGTCCCAAAATTCTTCGGAGGACCTTTCTTTCAAATGCGTTAACTGCTTTTTCGGAAGTTCGTGTTAATGTCCATGTCTCGCTGCCATAACAGAGCACAGGTCGTATAATAGTTTTATATATCCGCAGCTTATTGTTCCTGTGCACTTTCTTGGATTTCATTATTGCAAGTACCGAATAATACGTCTTAATTGCTAGTATTATCCGTCGTTTGATTTCGTCTGTTTCATTACCGTACTTTGTTAGATTAGCCCCAAGATATATGAAATTGTCCACATTCTCCAAATTATATTCCGCAATTGTAATGTTTTGTCTGATAGGCGCTCTCCTTCTTGATTGCGTCATTACTTTTGTTTTGTTTTCGTTAATGCGCAACCCTACTTTTTTTGCGGCGGAGTCAAGATTGACAAATACCTCCTTAGCACTAGGGAAGGATCTTGATAGGATATTAATGTCGTCAGCGTATGCTACTAGTTGGGTGGACTTGAATAGTAGTGTCCCGTTGGTGTCGACTGGGATTTTTCGGACGACATACTCTAGTGCCAAGTTGAAAAGCATGGGGGCTAGACCATCTCCCTGCTTTAAACCATATTCCGTTCGAAAGCTGGTTGTGGAATCGGTTTGTACTCTCACTTGGGATTCACTGTTCGTCATTGTGAGTCTCGTTAGTCGGACTAGTTTTGGAGGAATTCCAAAGTCAAGCATGATTTGGTACAGTACGCTCCTGTCGATACTGTCGTATGCTTGTTTAAAATCTACGAAGATTTGGTGCACGTTTGTGTTATATTCCCAGCATTGCTCAAGCACCTGTTTCACCGAGAATATCTGGTCTGTTGTAGATCGTCCGGTTCTGAATCCGCCTTGGTATTCGCCAATTATTGATTAGTATGGGGCTTAAGACGACGTTCAATTATTTTTGTCAGTTTTTTATAGGACGTACACAACAATGATATTCCTCTGTAATTCTCACAGCAGAGTTTGTCTCCTTTCTTGTAAATTGGACATATAATACTTTTTCGCCAATCGTCGGGTATGATTTCCTCTGTCCATATTTTGCATATCATGTTGTGCAGTATTTCAGCGACACAATTTCCACCGTTTTTCAGAAGTTCAACTGGTATATCGTCAATTCCCGGCGCTTTGTTTCGTTTTTGGTCACATAGGGCTGCTTTGATTTCAGGAAGCGTGGGTGG
Source organism: Chorisops tibialis (assembly GCA_963669355.1). Taxonomy (NCBI): domain Eukaryota; kingdom Metazoa; phylum Arthropoda; class Insecta; order Diptera; family Stratiomyidae; genus Chorisops; species Chorisops tibialis. The sequence goes on from OY770263.1 coordinate 91,911,882, forward strand.
TGTCGATGATGGTTCATCTTCGTCAGTTGAGGCTTGAATTGAAATGTTGTCTGTCGTTATCGGTGCTACTGGGATGGGATTCAAAAGATGTTCGAAGTATGAAGCCCATCTCCTTTTGATTTCTTCTGTGTCGCTGATGATATTGCCCTCTGCGTCTTTGCAGAGACTGGTTTTTGGTTTATATCCCTTTTTCAAGTCTTTTACTATGGCGTCCCGCGTATTATTTTTTCTCATGTCGTCGTCCATTTTTTGTATCTTGTCATTGTGGTACTTCCTTTGTTTTCGTCTGCAGGTCTTTTTCGCATATCGCCTAAGCTCGTCATATCTTTCTTTTTTGGCTCGTGTTCGTCGTTCAGTAAGAATTTTGTAAGCTTCGTTCTTTCTATCATTATTATAATTATTATAATCATTATTTTTTCGCCGTGCTTGATATCCTAATACCTCTTCCGCGGAGGATTTGATGCCGTCTCGTATTTTCATCCACGCATTCTCCACTGGCATATTTTGGATATTTTTATACTCTAGATGAAATCTGAGAGTATATTGTGTTTGCCTTACCGTTTGTAACGCTAAGAAATAATGCTCGCACATTGCCGCCAAGGGTACAGAAATATTTGTTGTCGCTCAAAAACTTCGATTCCGATTTGCTGTCTGTCCGTCTGTCCGTCTGTCTGTCTGTCCGTCTGTCCGTCTGTCTACAGCATAACTCTCGAACGCTTTGAGCTATCGTGCTGAAATTTGTTGTGTGTCATTTTTAGCAAAAAAGAAACTTTAAGTTCGTGAACGGGCCACATCCCCCAACTCCTTCTACCCCCTCCCATACAAATTTCACGAAATTTCGAAATTTTCAGAAATTGATTTTTCTTAGAAACTATTTAAGCTATCGATTTGAAATTTGGGTTCAAGTATTATGATATAGATACCATTAATATGACTCAATATTGATCCGATCCCATCACTCCTTCTACCCCCTCCCATACAAATGCATAATTTTGAAAAATGCAGTTTTTCGATTTTCATCGAAACTAGTAAAGTTATAAAAACGAATTTTTGCCAGAATTAATTTTTTTATAATTCCAATCAGCACTGAAAAAATTAGCAACTTCCCCTCACTCCTTCTACCCCCTCCCATACAAATTTCACGAAATTTTGAAATTTAAATTAAATTATTTTTCCTCGAAACTGTGAAAGGTATCAATTTGATATTTCGCACAAAGTATAAAAATAAAAATATCAATAACAGGAAAAAAAATTGTTTTCATCGTTACACTCCTTCTACCCCCTCCCATACAAATGCATCATTTTTGTTAAATGCATTATATCGATTTCCATTAAAACTAGAAAAATTACAAACTTAAAATTTTGCCAGAATTTGTTTTTTAATAGATGCAATAAATGCTGGAAAAAATTATCAGCTCAGCTTCCCTCCTTCTACCCCCTCCCATATAAATATCTGTATTATAAATTCAAGAAAAGCATTTCTCCTTCGAATATATGAGAGCTGTCGACTTTGAAATTGAATCAAAGCATAGTGAAGGATGATGATAAGCAGTTTCAAAATCATCTAAAACGTTCCACTTCCTCTGCCACCTCCCATACAAATGCCTCAATTTAAGGAAAACTATGACCAATTTCTTTAAAAATAATGAAAACTAAAAATTTTAAATTCAGCACGAAACATTTTACACGCCATTTTCGGTGTCACATAGGAGAAATACAAACCTCCGCCTCTACTTCTACCACCTCCCATGCAAAGTCTCTTCTCACTATTCGAAAGAATTTCAGATGACATATTTGCCGGTATATTAAAGTCATTTCCATCTCATCTAGAGTATCATATGATTGGGCTTTAAGTCCAATCATAATTCTGTTATGTTCATATATTGGTGTCAGGTGTTTATTACATGCTAACATGTAAGCCCGCGCCACCGTTTCGTCGTTAAGCTTGTCGACATTGAATTTGCGAGCTCTACTCGTTTTCGAATAACCACGACAAGCTATTTTGCATCGATACTTAGCTCTGACTAGATAGTGATCAGAGTCACAATTCGCACCGCGAAGAGTTCGTACATCAGGTATGCTGGAAGCAGGCCTTTTCTCAATTAGAACGTGGTCTATTTGGTTGAAGGTGTGACCATCTGGTGATGCCCACGTTCGTTTGTGAATATCGCGATGTGGGAAGCACGTAGAGCTTACTATGATATTTTTGCTGCTTGGGAAATCAATAAGACGTTATCCATTGTCGTTGGTTATGTCATGGAGACTGTGCCCTCCTGTTGTTCCTCTATGAGCCTCCTCCTTTCCGACTTTTCCGACATTAAGATCCCCTAAGACAATTTTTAGGTCATTCGAGGGCAGTGAGTCATAGATTGTCTCTAGGGTGGCATAAAATTCGTCTTTAGTTATATCGTCCTTGTCTTCTGTTGGTGCGTGAACGTTGATCAACCAAGTGTCGAAAAATTTAGTCTTTATTCGGATTGCACACAATCTTTCACTTACTGGTCTGACGCTCGTGACCTGCTGTTTAAGTTTTTTGTCAACGACAAAAGCGACTCCAAACTCTCTGCATCCCGAAAATTTTCCATTTAGATAGATTGTGTGTGATATCATGTCCATGATTTCGTTACCGAGCCATTGCGTTTGTTGGATGGCAGTTATGTTGATGTTGTGTTTGGAACTCTTTCAGAGCTCCTGTCCTAAATAAGGATCGAACATTCCAAGATCCAATAGAGTAATCCATTTTCCGTTTGCGGGGTCGTTGCCGTTGAGTCCATCTTTTCCGAGGCTGTTCTTCAGGTTTCTGGACAGTGTTCTTTTTCCGGTGATGCGTTGTCGGCGCCTCGCCCAACCCCTGACCTGGAGGACCGGTCCCACTTATTTATTACACCCTAGTAGAAAAAGGGTGGGAGTTTTGAGCTAAATATGACATGCTGGAGTTCTCACAGCTATGCTGCAAGTCCAACTATGTCATACTTTTTGCCTACTTCCTGAGACGCACTGGTGTTACTGGCCATTCAGGTTAACTCCATGGTCTCTCCTCCTTTCTCAAACCGGGCTTGGGACCGTCTATGGCGGATGATGATATGCAGTTTCAACATCATATTAAGCGCTCCACTTCCTCTGCCACCTCCCATACAAATGCCCCAATTTCAGGAAACTGTGTTCAATTTCTTTAAAAAAAATGAAAACTAAAAACTTTAAATTCAGCAAAAAACATTTTGCATGCCATGTTCGGTGTCATATATGAAAAATACAAACCTCCCCCTGTATTTCTACCACCTGCCATACAAAATTCTCTATTCACTATTTGAAAGAATTTGAGATGACATATTTTTTGGTATACTAAAGTCATTCCCATTTCATCTAGAGTATCATATGATTGGGCTTTTTATGTATTTCAAATGAATGTTTGCGAATGTAAAATTTGGTCTTTATATCTTTTAACAGAGCCCTGAAAAAATTCTCAAAATTTCCAACACTTTAGCTCACCACCTCCCTCTCCTTACACCACCCCAACTTATAAGTCACAATCATAGAGATATATAGTCACAATAATAGATCATATACATACATAGCTCTACAATCTGACAGAATTTCAACTTATTATCTGTATGGGATTTTGAGAGATTTCGACATTTTTAAAAAGTCAACCATTTTTGAAATGCTCTCCATTTCCCTTTACTATTTTTATGTGCAAATCGTTAGTGATATGACAATAGCTCCTATCTGACATATTGACCGAAAAAAGGGTATTTGGCATGGATAAATTGCTCATGTAATTGCGGATGCTTTCAGAATACCTCTTACATGATGTAAAATTATTAGACACGTGGTAACATTAAATAAAATATCTCTTTATCTTATAATGTTACCCCAGTTTTTGTCTCCCATTAGCGGACGAGCTCATGTAAAAAATTTTCGAGTAATTAATTCTCCCTGTGATCGTGATATTTTACAATTAGACCGTGATCGTCTACATCAGTGGTCTTTGTCGACTGACCTAGACTTATACATTGACAAATGCTCCGCAATGTCATATTCAGTTAAAACGGAACCTCCCGAGTTGCTTTATTTGATCAATGTCATTAGACTATCGGAAGTAATGATTATTAAGGATTTAGGTGTGACTTTTGATGTAAAGTTGAGTTTGCCGGATTCGTCCTCCGAATTTCTTCAACTTTCGTTCGTTCTAGTACTGCTGTTCACCTTTTTTTCTCCCTAGTTCGTAGCATTTGATACGAAATGAACCTCCGAGATCCATTCCGCATGCATAATTAATGATGAGACTCCTCCTGGTCTGGATAGCACTTCCTGCCGGCTGCTCAGGAGCTTGGGGTGGGGAACTTGACTTGGAGTCGTGATCATCCTTGAGGGTGCTGTCGCAAGTCCGATGTGTGCTCTAATCGCTGATCGTCGCTGATCATTTCAGCCCGGGCTCCATATATGGCCACCTAGGCTATACGGGGCCCCAGGACGGTATGACGCGAGGAGCAGAGGAGTGAAGAGGAATTATGGGGTAGCATCCCAGACATGGGGAGCGCCGAGGCCACAACTGGGGGACTTAGCACTTCATTTTATTTTTCTTATGTCTTAAAACAAAAAAAAAATCTACTTTTGGAGTCCGTCCGTACCTGTACTTACACCTTACAAAAACATTTGTTATAAAAGAAAAATACTTAAAAAGTTAAAACTAATGAATTCTGTATTTTGTATATGTACTTCTTTTTATAAATTCCCTAATACAGAGTATCTAAGTCGTTGGGTACCTTGGCTGAATTTTATTTTGTTCTCCGTTCCTCCTGTTTCTTTTCTCTATTCGTCGTCGTGCTCGCTCCGTTCTGTCTTCGCTGTCGTTGGTTCTTGTGCGCGATGATTTCCACTTTTCACTTCGTTTATTAAGGTATTTTAAGGGGGTATTTTTTTTTCTTTAATTCACGTTTAGTTGCATCTTGGGATCGATTCACTCCCCACTTTCTTGTTACTCATTCCGAGATTAATTCAAAAAAAAACTCAAACTTTATTATTATTTCCGCTAGGCTACTCAGCCAACTCAACTTTTTAAATTTCGAGATTACTAAGAAAAACTCAAAACTCTCTGTTATTTCTACTTAAGCTACTCAGCCAACTTAACATTTTTAAATTTCACCCTTGTTCACTCTTTTTTCAAAAATCAAAACCAAAAAGCCCCGATTTTTCTTCCGCGGCGATTTATATTCTCACTCAACGGTTTTTATTTTCTAGTTTTTCGCGCGAAATGCGTGTCAGTCTGCACCAATTGTTATTTTTAGTTTCTTTGCCGAAGCACTAGATGTCAGTGCTTTTATTATTATTATTGTTATTATTATTATTTTTTTTTATTATTATTATTGTTATTATTATAGAGATTTTAAGAAAAAAAATATTACATAAAAGAAGAAGAAAGATTCATGGCAAAAATACAAGTACGGATAACGAATTCATGTAACGAAGAAATAAAGAAACAAAATAGAAAAGAAAATGAAATGCTATTTAAAAGAATGATCAAAATTAAAAAAGATAAAAAAAATAAAACAAAATTTAATTGCGCATTTCGTATCACATTCTAGAATACTGCACTGTTGTTTCGAGCCCTCAACATAAGTGTCACTCAGCTGCTAACGAATCCGTTCAACGTAAGTTTACGAGAACTCTATTCTTTCGTTCTAAAAAACCGTTGTAATAGTACGCTGACTACTGTACGAGGCTTACGGTACTTCATCTCCATCCTTTAGACTTACACTTGGCAGAAAAAGTCTGCGTTCACCTGCGTTCAGTGAAATTGTAATGTTAAATAAACCAAAACGAAATAAATTATTTCCAGATCTCGTTCAATACATTTATTAGTTACTTAAAGGACTATCTACTAGCAGAATTTCATTTCCTTTACTCTACCAGTTTTTAAGAAAACGGTACTTTTCACAACAAACATACAAAAGCAAGGCAGAAAAAGTCTACGTTCACATTTAATAAAAGTTTTGCAATAACTGAAAATTACCAATATGTAACCAATTAATAACTTGTAGGGTATCCTCGATTCTTTATTACTTCTCGTAGTCTGCTAGGCATCGAATTGATGAGCTTCGCTGTCTCTTCTGATGGAGTTTTCTCCCACTCTTCTCTGAGAATATTTCTTAATATTTAGTTATTATATGTTGTCGAAATCTTTTCTCGAGCGAGTCCCATAAATTCTAAGATCTGGAGATTGTGGAGTCGTATGTAGCTGTTTTGGGGCATTATAAAGCAACCAGAGCCTCACAATTTCTGTTGTATGCTTGGGATCATTATCTTGCTGAAAGTAGTAATCATTACCCAAGGCGAGATTTCGGGCACTTCAACCTTATACTTAGAGAGTGGATTGAACAAGAGCATAGAATCTACTGGAATAGACTTTCAGGCTTATCAATCTCAAAGAAATTTATTATACAAAAAAACAAAGTGGAGGATATTCTGAAATTCAGCAAGAGTGATATTAGTACTCTAATCGGCCTAATGGCGGTGCACAGTTGAGTAAACCACCACTTCAAAAATATGGGCTTAGCTGAAACCGACATCTGTCTCGAAGACTCAGAAACGACAGTACACATCATATGTCACTGTGAAGCATTCATGGCAAAAGGGAAGGGTCCCCTTTCTACCGAGGAACTAGCCAACATGGCTCCCTTAAAGATATTTAGATTAGCTAAAGCTATTGAGTTATGGTAGAGCAAAGGAGCAATAAACGCACAATAGACCAAAAAAATTGTGGTGCTCTCAAGTGTTCCCCTATATAAAAATTAGCAAATTTCATGTACAATTAAAAACATTGTTCTGTGAACATTTAAATTAAAATAAAAATTTAAATTTCTCCGCCTCAAAAAAAACACCCGTTATGTGGTAAAAATTTATATAATAAATCGTGTGAAGCACTCTGAATAAGAAAATACAACGAACAGCCGAGGCACAAATCATGTAGCAAAGGCAGTTTTCATTTAATGGCCGAGTCGCAAGCCATGTAAATTGGAACTTGTATTGTCTTAGCACAAAATGTAAAAAATTAGTGAAATTTTCGGGCGGATGCACAAAATGCAGTTTTATGGATACAAACCACAAAATACAATTTACGATATTTTTCTCGCAATGAGATTACACACGAAATTTCTGTGATTCAATACTTTGTACTACAGAACTACTCGCAAAGTGGAAAAATCAGGAATCACCAGTTTTCGATATTTACAATTTGGGGATCTTTTACTCTTTAAGAAAACATTTGGTAGCCCTAATAAGGGCTTTTTGTTTTGTAATTTTCTCGAATGCAACAAACGTAGCATTCTGAAATTTTCCCAAAAAGAAAATTTACTTCTTGGCTGCTGCCTTCTTGGGAGCGGCTTTCTTCGCTGGTCCGGCAGCCTTCTTTGGTTTCGGCGCCTTCGTCTTGACAAGATCCTTACTCTGGGCGATGCCCAACTCTTGAGAACGCCGTGGAATTGACTGATTTGGATCATTTGCTACGGACGTTTCAACGGCAGCGATATTTTCGACACTTCGACCAACCCCTTGTCTCACTGGCACGGCAACATCACACAACGAATATGTAGACTCAAATTTTTGCACTAAACTTGTTACTGCCTGTCTACTAGGGCGAGAATTACGACCGAAAATCGGAGTTAACGCTCTTAAAGTAGCGGTCACCGACTCCGAATTTCTGTAGTAAATTTTTATAATTTGCAGACGTTGTTCCTTCGTGTACTTTACCATGATAAAAATGTTAACTTTACTGAATAAATTGACAGTGACAGTTCGATGATTGGTGAAAGGGTGCGTTCACAAATTGAATTCAAAGTTGTCAAGTCCCTATTGGAAAACCCGATATAATTTTTAAAGTACACAGACACTTTTCAAGATAATTCGAAAATCGAAATCGGAGACTGGTATTCGAAAACATGAGAATGTGGAAGGACGGCATACGATATTTACAGTTTCCATTTTAAAATGTCGAAGACTTCAGATCAGAATTAGCTAACTTTTATCGCTTTTTATTAATTATATTGAATTGTTATTAATTCTGAATGATTTAAATCAGCTTCGTTAAATAATGATTCTAATTTTGTTAAGACTTTCAAACGCTCGTTTTGTCACGATTACGAAACACGAACGCATTTCTTACCGATACTGGTTCTCAACCTTAACAACAGTTTTAGTACTTTGTTTATATTTTTATTATTAACAAAAATATTTAATTAATTTTCACTTCCTAAGATACATTGATATTGTTGCGAGCTAGGGGTTTGCCAGATTCCAAAGAAAACTCAATTCGTTTAAAAACAATGAATAATTTATTTATTGCACTTTATACACAATTTCCCGGTCACTTCACTAAATTCGCTCTAAAAAAACTTAATTCGTACAACCCAGGAACACTGCCGATCTATCACTTTCGCTTACTTACACCGATAGGTGTTTTCCATGAAACTGTCACTGAGTAACTGGATTCCTTGTCGTGAGCTCTGGCTATTTATAATGGATTTATCCGAGTCTCGAACCTTCTCTGGTGTATGTTTTTCTGCTGGGTCTGGACTATTCTGGAAGTTACTAGATGGCGTCGGGTGTCATTGTTTGTGTCTTTGAGAAATTACTTGAAGCCCTCTACATGTTGGAAGAATATTCTAAATAGTTCTGGCAGATTTGAGAGAGATCATTGCCAGATCTATAACAATATCTTAGCTTTGCAGAATATGACTTAAAAGAATTTTCTTTTCCACAGTTATTGCGTGAAAATTCGTCAAAGTGTAACGTCTCGCACTCGAATTTTTAGATTTTCCAAAACACATTTTTACATTTTCAATTATTTTATTGGAATTTGTTTAAAATTATCAGAAGAGGTTGAAATTTATCGAAATCTTAGAACCATGGTAATTGAATACGGAATTCAGAAAAATTTACTGGGAAACTGCAATTAACGCGAACTTAGATAATTTGTTTATACTTCGCCAAGATTTATTCAGCCAAAGATTTGTTCCTTACATGTGATTTGCTTATTGAAGTTAATTTATTATTAAACTGCTAGAAAAAATTAAATTTATTTTTAAAGTTTTTCCAGTGAGTGTTTTCAATAATTAATTCAACATCAGTTTATTTCAAGTGACTTCTATATCCGTTGGTTCCAAGTTGATTTTCTGAACTTCTTCTCTAGTAGATGAGCGGAATTTTTAACAGAGCGCGATGTGTTACCTACTAGTGGGCGGGTTATGCTCCTTGTGCACTTTTGGAAGTTCGTACATTTTTGGTGTATGAGGATCTGAAGGGATTAATTTGGCATATTTTTTCCGCTAATATTGGATTTTTCTTGATGCATAGGATTAATTTCCGGTGGAGGGCAGCGGTTGGATCTCTCTTTATTTCGGTATATATGGTCCTGTTTGTAGAATATCTCGTATCTTCTCCTCGTATTGTTCCTTAAAGCCTTCCGTTCTTTCGGGAAGATATTCGTCGCAGGTGGCACTGCTCGCTTGATCATGTGAGAAACTTTGTGTCTGATTTGAATCGCTTGCGGAGGACCTCTGATTGCCGGTTCTATTTGCTGAATGATTTCTTCGGTTGGAATACATGTTGGAGTAAGCGCGAACTTGAATCCTTTGCTTAACACATCCTCTTGTTCCCTGGTTAATTGCATTGATGAAAAGTTTGCTACTACGTTCTTGCTTCTCGCCTCCATTGGTTGCGCTGCTTCTAATGTTGATTCCATACTTCCTGTGTCGTTTTCTTCTTGATGAATTCTGCGTTCTGAAATAAAAGAATCAAAATAATTAAAGGTATCCCTCGGTAGATGGCTACCGAGTAGGAGGTGAAGGAATAGGGCTTCCTTATTGAGGTAGTCCAGCTTAGTTCTCTTGAGTTTTGAGTTTGATGTCATTCCACAAGAGCGGCTGACTGGCTTTCTTCAAAATAGCCTTGCTACGATGGTTGTCCCATGTTCCAACGATTTTGAAGCCTTTAGGAACTAAGTTCTTGTCTCTGCATTGTTTTTCGAATGCTATTTGGTTAAGAATGGTGCAGATTTTGTTTTTTGTTGTTTGCAATCGCCGAGCTAATTGGAGAGTTTGCTCTCTAATGGTTTTAGTGAATGTTTTCACAGTGCATTTCGAATTGAAAGAAAAGATTTCCGGATTCTACACTGTTACGCTTTATTATTCCTGACATTTCGTTCTCTGCTGAGACCTTTATCAAACTGATTGGCAATTACAAATAACTATTATTTTATACAAAGTGGGGTTAATTGGGTGTGGGAAGGGTAATTTAAGGTTAATGAGTTAGTTATTGTATTTTTGGTGTTAATATTTTTTCCTTATTTTTCTGATATAACTTTTTTCACCATCAAATTAACGTATTGTACAAGAAGAAGAAGTTTTCAGTTTTGTTTCGGCATTTATTTTCGTGAAGAAAAATAAGAAATTAGTTCAATTATCTTACCGCTTTCATATTTTCGCACAAAATTATTCTATTTAATTTACAATAAATTTCTTATTTTCATTTCAATGCCACTATTTTTGCCCGTATTTTGAAATATAAATAAGGCCGGACATTATTTAAGTTTGAATAGAAAAAATCAAAATGACCACCATTTGTAGCTTTTTTTTTTAGATCTTGTCCAAAAGCGGTTTTTTAATTTTTCGTTCGTTCTTACCGTCATTTTGAGCTATAGATTAGGCTGGACAAGAATTTAGATGCAGCATTTAATTTAGTGATTCAGAAACTGATATATTTTGGCCGTTTCATTTCTTTTCCAGTTTTTTCTGGTAGAAAAGAAACTTGCAATAACTGTTACGTTCTTTTTTTCTTGTTTTTAGCCATTATTTTCACCTACATTTAAAATTAGAGTATAAGACGGAGTCATTTTTCGTTTAGCCTTAGCATTAATTTCGTTTAGAAAATATATTTAATAGCTGAAATTTATTGTCATTTCTTAAATATACGTTCAATAAAAATATTTTAGTGTAGTTTTCATATAATTTTGTATTTATTTTCTACATTCCTGTAACAATAAGGATTTTTTTACAATGTGTGAAGATGAAAATCTTTTGCAAATATTATCATCTATGGTATTGGATGGCGGTGGATCAGTCACACTTTGAGGAAATGAGAACGAAACATCGCCAAACAGGCTCTGGATTATAATCCTCAAGGAAAACGTCGGTTTGGTCGACCATGTAGCACTTGAAAGCGAGCAGTTGAACTGGAGGCCAGAGGGATAAACAAATCCTGGCAACAGCTTAAGGCTGTTGTTTCTGTCCTATGCCCCTATGGGGGCTTACCAGGAATTTGATTGATTTGATGGTGTTGGAGACAAATGTATGATATTTTTCAGTTTGCCTGACGATTTTCGCCTTGCCGTGCCTTATTTCTAGTTCATTGGTATTTTAATTTGTTGGTTCAGATCTCTTTCCTGAAGATTGCCTCTAGAGCCATCCTTTTGAGTGTTCCACCGACTCACATGCGCCTTTTCCGTGAGAAGTTGGGGGGGAAGGACACGGCTTGTACAAGGGGTCCATTGACGTTAATAATGGTTTAATTACTTGCTCGAATCGCGTTTCTCTGTAAATAACGTTAGTTTCATAGACAAGGTTTGATAGAATTACTATTTGTATGAAATTCGGTGTATTTTATCATATATTCATGAAACTATAAATTTGTATGGGATGGAGTAGAGTGGTGAGGGAATCGTTAAAAGTACGATCCAGTTTTATTTTCTACTAGCAATCCCCGCGACTTTCTCCGCGTAAGAATCGCAATAATGATCATTTTTGAAAATGTAGTTAGTAATACATTATGTAGGATATAAAATCTGCTTGGTTTAATGGCTCTTTCAACAAAATGCTTTCTATTTTGTTTGAATCAGAACCATAAATTATTAAAAATGAAACCATGATACTCGCATTTGTATGGGACAGGCTCGTGATCGAATCAATCCCGTGATTCGAGATCATGTACGTATTGAAGAGCGTTATGGACATGTGAATAGTGGTTGCCTGTGTTAATTAAAAAAAAGCCCAAATAACAGGACTACGATTGTGCGTAAGGCCCAATCATACGATACCATAGATGAAATCGAAACTTTTATGGTCTTAAGAAATTTTGTATGGGGATTGGTAGTAGGGGTGGCACACAATTACGTGTTAAATTGAACACAGCCCTGCCCTAGAACACCCTTTCACTTAGTCTTCCCTAGCCACTCTTCGCATATTGATTTTTCATGCATCCTCAACTTTTCCCAAAAATAATAATGTTTGTAACGCCAATAAATAATGCTTACACAGAGGCGTCAAGGGTACAGAAATATTTGTTGTCGCTCAAAAAACTCAAAACCGGATGTCCGTCCGTCTCTGCATTCTCTAGCTTGAAAACGCGTTGAGCTAGAAAGTTCAAATTTCGTACACGTCATTTTTAGGGAAAAAGTAAAGTCAAATTTGTGAACAGGCCAAATCGCTCTATCCCTTCTACCGCCTTCCACACAAAATGACACAATTTAGCAATTTGACAATAAACGAATTTGCTCCAAAAGTATAAAATCTATCTATCTAAAGTATAAAATCTATCTATCTATATCTGAAATTCGGAATATACTACTTTTGTGATGGTTTTAATCTATCGTATACAAATTATGTGTGTCCTCTCCCTCCTTCCACCACCTCCCATACAAACTGCACTTTTATGTGAAATGCCTTAAACCAATTTACTCAGTGCGTATCAGTGGCGTGGCGTGATATTAGGACTAGGGGAAGCAATTCTTTTGCAAGATCATTTAATCTTTTAAATTGAAAAACTGTTGTATGTATACGTATGTACATACATATGTAGGAATTCTCAATAAATAAAATCACTGAAAAGGCCTTTGAAGGTACAAATTTTCAATTCTGGAGTCCGAATCAAATTTAAAACCTGAAATTACTGATTCTAAACGATGAACACTTTTCATCCATGTCTGTTTACAAATTGTGCAAATTATTCAAGTCACAAAGTGCTTCAATCATTTTTATCACTAGAAATTAATTTATACAATAGCAGTAAAATAATTTTAGTTAGATTTATTATACTCTACATGAAATCTGAGAGTATATTGTGGTTGCCTTACCGTTTGTAACGCTAAGAAATAATGCTCGCACAGAGCCGCCAAGGGTACAGAAATATTTGTTGTCGCTCAAAAACTTAAAACTTAAACTTAACTTAAAACTTAAAAATAATGATTTAGTTAAACAAAGAATAAGATATATTGCATAAAAGGTCTTATCCAAACAATTAAATCTATTCTGTCCTTGTCTGAAGATCTATTTCATGACTATCCGGTAAAAGAATTTGTATTAACATATAAGTACAATCAGGATCCTTTGGGAAACTTTTTTGCGAGTGTCAGGAGTAAAGGTGGTGAGAGTAGACAGCCTTCTTTGTGTGATTTTAATCGTATGATGGGTCGAATATGGTCTAACAAAATGCTTGCATTGAAATCTGACCAAAATACTAATTGCGAAGACGACGATGAAAGTTATTTGTTTGAAGATACAAATTTTGCAGAAACTGAAGCCAATGAAACAAATTGTGACACTCAAGGCAATCCGAACGTATCAGTTTATAGATTACAACGGGGGTGGCCAAGCTCCTTGATAGTTTGAGCCATTTTTCAAAATTTGAAATTTTTCGCGAGCCGCAATTAAATACGTATTTAAAAGGTATGCAAAAGAGGTATTAAAAAAAATGTTTACACAAATTATATTTATTGAAAACATATAAATAAAAGTACAAAATATGTGTATTGAATTTAAATATTAAAAATTAAACACAATTATTTTACTTCTCTTGATAATTCTTTAAAATTTGGTGAGTAAATGGTGACAGCACTTCTCAGTAATTCTTTGAGATGCTGGTTAGTTAATACTGATCGGTGTTTGGATTTCACGAATTTTAAAGTGGAATAAAATGATTCACATAAGTACGTTGTTCCGAATATTGAAATAATTCGACAAAAAGCCTTTTTCAATTCAGGATACTTCGATTCTGGTACAAATTTCCAAAATTCAGTAATCGACGTCGACTTATATTTTAATTGTAGAGCTTGATCTTCTTGCAACTCTATTAATTCTAATTCTCCATAATAATATTGGAAATGGAAAACTCACCTTGAATTATGTTAATTTCAAATGGATTCAGAAAAAAATCAAGAGAAGATTTAAAATATTTCAAGTCTTGAAATCTATTTTGGAATTCCGTCAATATTCCTTCTAGCTTTTTATATACTCGTTGAGTTTTTCTTGTTTACTATTGGAACAAATTTTTTTAATTCGAGGAAAATGACAAAATGTTTTATTTTTAATGTCCTTTTGGAAAAGTTGTAATTTAGTTTGAAAACTAAATATACACTGTGAGAGGTCAGATATTATTTTATCCCTGCAATTGTAAATTCAGTGTTTGCAAATGTTCCATGACATCAGTCAAAAACATTAAGTCTTGTAACCACTCGTCATCGTCTAATTCTGAATAGGTTATTTCCTTTTCTTTTAGAAACGCAGTTATGGAATCAAACAAATCTACAAAACGATTTAATACGTTGTAGCTAGATAGCCATCTAACAATGCAAAAGAAATTAATGTCAATTGGAAGTTCTTCGTCCGTTAATTCTGCAAGGAAATTTTTGAATTGTTGATGATTTTTTGCATTGGTGCGAATGTAATTTACAATGTGTAACACTGTTTTCATAACATCAGGATATTTTAAATATTTTGTAACGAGATGTTCTCGGTGAATTATGCAGTGAACCGGTATGAATTGTGGAATTTCAGAATCATCTCTTAAAAGCCCAATAAGACCGATTTTTTTAACCAGCATTGCCGGAGCTCCATCAGTTTGTTATATGTTCTGAAACACACGTTAAACTTGTTATATGTTCTGAAACATATGTTAACTTATGTTTCTGAAATATAGAGAAAAAAAACAACAATAAAATAATATAGAAATTAAGTTTATTTCCCTTTAAGAGCCGTGTGCTCTGGATGAGGTCAACGAAGAACTGACTAAGTCAGAGCCTTTTAGAAAATAAGCTCGGCTCGCAACCGTTTGAGTCAGCAATATTCTTATCTTATAAAATATACAAAATCGTTTACATTATCAAATTGAACAAATCGAATATGAACAATATTGTTTACGTCATCAAAAGTATAAATCGAATATGAACAATATTGTTTACGTTATCAAAAGTAATCACAAAAATGCGCTTCAAAAATATTTTGAAGGTTGTTTACAATATTAAAAGTGAACTTAAGAAATAATACAATGTTTCAAAAATACAATGCTTCAAAAATACAATGTTTCAAAAACAAGAGCATGTACATAAATTGGTTAATTTAAGTACATGTAAAGGAAACAAGTACACAGGCAGGAACTGGAAGTGTACTAGTACATAGTAATATGATTAGTTGTAAGTAGTTACATGCATGTAACATCCCCCTTCTTAGCTGGAAGACATCCCTGGCTTCCCCGAGGTATCATCCTTTTTGAAAAAATTAGAAAGAGGTTCGATAGTATTACTAACATTCTCGTCCTCAGAGGCAATATTCCTTGACTTATGACTTCTCCAAAACTTAAAAATTTTCCAGGAAGCGATTCCCAGTACTATTATAACAATAATAACAGAAATCAAAAAGCTTGTGTTTTCTCTTGTAATAAAATTCAATGGTTTTAAGGCTCGATTCCAAGCGGATTCCTCTTCTGCGATTTCGCCATTAAGATTTTTCAAATCGTGAATATTCAATACGGGTAATACTGTTTTGGATGATGTGTCAGGAATACGTAATTTATCAATGTCTACGTCAAAGCAGCAGTCTGCAAAAGTTATAAGTTTATCTTGCTGCCGCAAAATTTTTATCTCTTCGTTATTAAGTGTGGAATACGTTAATGAGTTAGATTTAATCGTACAGTTATTTATCAAAGTTATTTTGTATGAACCCAGAAGATTGAATTCATTCATATAAAATTTCAAGTTCATCAATCATGTGAAGAACTTCTATGTTTCCATCAACCAATCTTAGCTTACAATTTAAATTAGATCGTCTAATGAAAGCATTAATCTCGCACTCGTTCAAATCGATCTCTAATGTACTTAACATTAAGTTCTTACAAAAATATATATTATTATAATTTTTACAGTTCAATTCATTAATAACCGCATAATTCTCTTTATTTGCGATTAAGTATTTATTAATATTAATAAAAGTAAACAAATTGCTATCTCTAATATAAGGAATATTCAAAGTTTCATACAACTGAAATATTTCACCACCTTTAGTGTCCATTCTTAAAATTACAATTATTTGATTGTTTTCTGAATATGCGATAAGTTCCAAATTATTAATAATTATTAATAATTTTCCATATTGGGTTCTATTGTAAAGTCATATTGCATTGCCAAAGTTTTCAATTTTTCTATTAAAATTTCAGGATCAATTATTGTTGGGTGCAACATACCCAATTTTAAAAACAATATTGAATCTTTAAGTGATTCAATTTGCATGCTAATTACTCCTATTTTGTGAGAAATTTTGTTTGTTAATTCGTCGTAATACAATTGTAATCGAAGCGAATTTGATTCTTTGTGTAAAAAAGTAATTTCATTAATCGTGTAGTTAAGATTTACAGCGACCGCTTTATATTCATCGTTTAAAATTTTATTTTGTTTTGAAATTTCTTTCATCAATAGTATACCTTGTTTAGAGGCTTCCCTAATATTTTCTTCATTTTCGCGGATTAAATTTAAGTTATGTTGAATAGACAGTGCACCTCCATTGTCCATGGTACCAAAAAGAAATTTAAGACCCGAACCTACAACATCAATCAGTCCCCGTCTACCCCTATGATCGGATCGTCCTAGGAGTCTATACACGTTCTTCAATTCATGTTCCAGTGCGCTAGCTTCGCGCAAAAGGTTTGACTTAAAGGCGTTGCAATGATCAATCTGTGTAGCACAAGGATCCTCTATTGTGGTATTGCCTCGTTTAAGTGATTTATTAATGTCGTTAGCAGTACACAATGTTCGTCTAGACAAGCATATTCTGTGTATTTCCTTGATCAAATCATTGCAATCGTTTATATAGGAATGAAATTCCTCGTCTATGTCTATAATTTTGATTAACTTAATACTACCATTAATAAGTTGAAGTTTCCCTAACTTCTTAAAATATAACCCAGGGTTGTCAATTCTGTCTATTTGAGGGCCCAGGCGTGTTGGTTGTACCCTGTAAATATAATTTAATATCCTGATTATTCACATGTGTCATTTTATTTTGCTTTTGAATTGTAACATGGTTATCTGAAACATTTTTAATAGGGTATGGTCCATACCAAGTTGGGTCTAATTTAGCTGGGCGGCTAGTATTTCTAACCAAGATCATGTCTCGTATTTTGTACTTCCTGTCCTTCCCTACGTGCTTGTCATAACGTTCCTTCGACTTAGCCTTGGACTGGGAAGAGGAAAGTTTTGCTTGTTTGTGAATGTTATTGAATGTGTTTCTGAGTAGTTCCACATAATCGAGATTTGTGACGTCTCGTTTATAACATCTAGTATGACTCAAGATTCTGGGCTTCATGCCAAAGAGCATTTCGTATGGTGTAAATCCCACAGATTTATGAATCGTTTGATTGTAACAAAATGACGCCAACCTAAAACGCAGTTCCCAATTCACCTGGTCTGGGAATTCTTTCAAAGTTACGACTATCTGAGTCGGGCGTGCGCTCTTTCAACAGCTCCGTTTGATTGTGGATGCGCTATAGAAGTTGTTTTGTGTTCACTTCCTGAAAGTGTAAACAACTTCTTCATTAGTGCAGAACAAAAGTTTGCTCCTTTGTCAGTCAAAATGTATTGCGGTAATCCGAAAGGCACTATCCAACTCTCAATCAACGCTTGAGAAACAGTTTGCGCCTCAAGATTAGCAATGGGAACAAACTGAATATATTTAGTTAAATCGTCCTGGATCGTAAGAGCATAATTGTTGTCAGACGATTTAAATTTAAATGGTCCGACACAATCCATACAGATTTTTTCAAAAGGTTTACTTGATGAAGATGTTATCTTCATAGGAGTTCTTCTATTAAATCTTTCTATTTTATTTCTCTGACAAGAGTCACATTTTTTAATAAAATCGTTTATGTCTTTAGACATATTTTCCCAAGAGCAAGTTCTTTTAATAAACTCCTCTGTAGAATTGATTCCTCTGTGTCCGTTTGTGGGACCACAGTGGGCATTTTGGATAATTTCCTTTTTATCCTTCAGTGATAATACTGCAGTGTTCCTTTGAGATTCGTCATCAATGTTTAATGGAGTTGCAACATGTACGTCGTTCGGCGAGCCAGAGAAATCCACACCGAGTTCGTTTAAGATATTCTCAACATCATCATCATATGTGATAATTTCTGATTCATTTCCACCTGTAACCGGTCTAATATTCCGACTCAACTCATCCGCAACAACATTAGTTTTGCCCTTGACGTAATCAACAACGTAATCATATTCCTCCAATTTAAGTCACCATCTAGCAAGACGTGAACTTGGATCTTTTATGCTAAAAAGCCATTTTAGTGGTTGGTGATCTGTTTCAACTGTAAAGCGCTGACCGTACAAGTAATGTCTTAGCTGCTTTACAGCCCAGACTATGGCCAAGCACTCCTTTTCGATAGTTGAATAATTCCTTTCTGCTTTATTTAAAGCTCTACTAAGAAATTGGATAGGATGATTCATACTATCATATTTCTGGCTCAAAACGGCTCCAATGCCAACATTACTGGCGTCCGTTGAGAGTGTAAACGTTTTTTCATAATCGGGATATTTCAGAATTGGGTCCGAAGACAATTTCCTTTTTATGTCCTCAAAAGCCCTTATCTGCTCGTTCTTCCATATAAACGGAGTATCCTTTTTCAGTAAGCTGTTAATTGGGCCGGCTATTATCCCAAAGTCTTTGATAAATCTCCTATAGTAGCCAGCCATTCCCAGGAAACTCTTCACTTCCTTTTGGTTAGTGGGGGCTTTGAGATTACTAATAGCTTCAACTTTCTTTGGGTCGGTCTTGACACCATCGGGTGTAATGATGTGTCCCAAATAACCAACTTCTTTGCTAAGAAAAGTGCATTTCTCAAGTTGAATTTTCAGATTATTTTCCTTAATTCGTTCCAAAACCTTCCTAAGTTTATTATTATGGTCTTCTAAGTTATGACCGTATATAACAATATCGTCTAAATACACATAACAAGTATTGCCTTGCAGTCCTTGAAGGACTTCATTCATGGCTCTCTGAAAACAAGCGGGTGCATTTCTCAACCCAAACGGCATTCTATTAAATTCAAAATGACCGTAGGTAGTTGAAAACGCAGTTTTACCTTTATCTTTCTCTTTAATTGGGATTTGATGGAATCCGGAGGTAAGGTCCAGAGTAGAAAAATAGACGGATCGTCCCAATTGGTCCATAATTTCACTTATATGTGGGAGCGGAAAATTGTCTTGAACAGTCTGTGCATTTAGCTTCCTATAATCAACGACAAGTCTCCACTTTTTAGATCCATCAGCACCATCCTTTTTCGGAACTACCCATATGGGTGAGTTCCATGGTGACTTACTTGGTCTGACTGTATTATTGTCAATCAGTTTGGTTATCTCGTTGGAGACAAATTCCTCATGAATTTTGGGGAATCTGTATATCTTTGTATACACAGGTTTGGCACCATCAATTGTATCAATGGAGTGTTCAATGGTTGGAATTAACCTGTTGGGATCAATTTTCCCAAAAGCCTCCCTATTATCGTTCAGGATTTCATACAAAGAATCCTTCTCTTCTTGAGTTAAATGATTTGTATCTATCTCAATCTCGTCCAGCCCCTCCAAAATTATTGAATTCTCGGAGAATTTTTCGGAGTTCAAATTTCGAATTTTAATCGATTTCACCCTATCAGTATCATTAATCAATGATACGAGAGCTCTTCCCGTTTCATCTATTGTTGTTAAACAAGAGGGCATTCTTATTCCATTGAATTGCTTCTCACTGATTAAAACCTCGTTTCCGATTTGTCCAAAAGTAGGCACACATCTAAAAACTTCCTCCGAAGGCCTTAAGGTAATTTTATTTGATTCAAGTTTCACCTCAAGATTGCTGCCTCCAAGCATACGATTCCTGTAGTCAATTATCAATTCATTTTTTTTCAAAAAATCATTTCCTAATATAACGGGATAGTCCTGCAGCAATTTGCTGGACACTACGTGAAGTTTAGTTAAGAAAATACTTTTTCCAATACCAACTTCTATAGCCGCTTCTCCTTGCGACCGTTCTTTTGTCTTACTTATGCCATTAAAAGTCAAAATAGCTTTTTCATCAACCTGTGATGCAAATACTTCGTTCCTCCTTATGAGACTGATCTCAGCGCCAGTATCAATAAGAGCCTTCATTAACCGTCCGTTAACCCTTACAAATATAAATGGACTTTCATCGAGTACCGATTTTTTGTCCACTTCATTGAGATTTAAAAAAACTTTAGAAACATTATTCGTTCGGAAAGTATCCGAATTTCCATCGCAATCATAATCAAACTCGTTAATTTGGCCGTCTGCCTCCTTCACGAATTTAATATTCCGCTTTTCAAAAGTTTTCGTTTGTTTTTTCGGGCAGTTCATACTTACATGACCGCTCGCCTGACATGATCCACAATTTGCCTTGCAATTTGCAGAAAAATGTCCAAGTTTGTTACAATTGTAACACTTTGAGTCCTTTAGACTCACGTTTTTTCTTTCGTTTTTTCCCCCATCAAGGGTCATTTGTTGAAAAGATTTAACAGCCTTAATAGAAGCTAGCCTGGTTTCTTCGGCTTCGGCTTCTATTGCTGCCGCCTCTAGTGTTTGAACCTTCTGTGTAATAACAAAGGTTTGTATGGGAGGACAAAGTCCATTGATATACCAGGTCCTGCTTAACACCTTAATCAAATTCAATTCGCCCTTGATAAGTTCCCTAGGAGAATCCCCCAGTCTAGAATCTACTATTCTTTGGGTAATCCTCCTAAATTTCGTAGTATGTGAAGCAACACTTTCTGATCCTTGCTTTATTCCAGGCAACTGCACGAATAGCTGATCAATAGTAGCCTTCTCCTTGCAAAGGCTCTCAATATGAGGTTTCAAGTCATCCCAACTATCTATGTCAGAGTTAGAACGCAATATGGCCCTTGCATTCCCCGTAAGGGCATGTTTAATGTTCCTAAAAAGTCTGGGCTTGTCTCCATCAGAAGCAAGCAGCTCGTAAGCCAACTCGCAACCTTCAATGAAACGCTCAGCCTCCTTTGCGTTCCCGTCGAATTTCTCGACATAGCGAAGGGTGTCAGACCACGAACTCATGTCGTAAAAAGATGCGTTTGAGTTACAGAGGAGGGAATCACTATCGTCACTGAGATTACCGGGGTCACTATCCTTGTTCACGACTGTATTATCAGAATCAGATTCGTCCTCTGAATCTTCCTTGATTGAATTTTTGTCGAGATAAGCGGACACCGATGGCTGAACACCTTCTATCACAGAATAAGGAACGAAAGTTTCCCTACCATTAACCAAGGCTCTGATCAAAAAATTCACACCGTATCGTTCGCGGAAACCGACCAATTCTTCAGGATTACAACTATAAATCTTTTCACCGACTTTTATCAACACGGAACTATTATCACTCATTTGGCAATAGCAACACAATAACAATGTTTAACACAATAGATAATCACGACATTCCGTATTTAACAAAATCAACAAAAAAATAATAAACGGCATAAAAATGTACTTATATGCAATAATTAGTAGATACAACTGCAGCAACCAGTAAGATGAACTTCATGACGCTGTCCAAGCGATTGCGAAGCACAGCAAAATTCGAATCCCTTCGCAGGATCAAAAAGAAGTGTTGAAAAGTCCCGATGCAGGAACTTGAAGAAGTGTTGAAAATTCCCGATGCAGGAACAGGAGTAAGTGTTGAAAATTCCCGATGCAGGAACAGGAATAAGTGTTGAAAATTCCCGATGCAGGAACAGGAATAAGTGTTGAAAATTCCCGATGCAGGAACAGGAATAAGTGTTGAAAATTCCCGATGCAGGAACAGGAATAAGTGTTGAAAATTCCCGATGCAGGAACAGGAAGAAGTGTTGAAAATTCCCGATGCAGGAACAGGAAGAAGTGTTGAAAATTCCCGATGCAGGAACAGGAAGAAGTGTTGAAATACAAAAGCGATGTTAAGGCGATGATTTATTCAATTTAACAATCCATTTGAGGATGACGCGTTGGAGCGTTTTTTTTAAATTGACACGTTTCCGCTGCCACCAATGTTATATGTTCTGAAACACACGTTAAACTTGTTATATGTTCTGAAACATATGTTAACTTATGTTTCTGAAATATAGAGAAAAAAAACAATAAAATAATATAGAAATTAAGTTTATTTCCCTTTAAGAGCCGTGTGCTCTGGATGAGGTCAACGAAGAACTGACTAAGTCTGAGCCTTTTAGAAAATAAGCTCGGCTCGCAACCGTTTGAGTCAGCAATATTCTTATCTTATAAAATATACAAAATCGTTTACATTATCAAACTGAACAAATCGAATATGAACAATATTGTTTACGTCATCAAAAGTATAAATCGAATATGAACAATATTGTTTACGTTATCAAAAGTAATCACAAAAATGCGCTTCAAAAATATTCTGAAGGTTGTTTACAATATTAAAAGTGAACTTAAGAAATAATACAATGTTTCAAAAATACAATGCTTCAAAAATATAATGTTTCAAAAACAAGAGCATGTACATAAATTGGTTAATTTAAGTATTTACATGTAAAGGAAACAAGTACACAGGCAGGAACTGGAAGTGTACTAGTACATAGTAATATGATTAGTTGTAAGTAGTTACATGCATGTAACAAGTTGCAATGCTTACCAGTTTATTAAAAGACACATCAAGAGTTTTTATTATGGAATTTAATGCATTTTTAATATCGACACCGCGGGTTGACTCTTGAAGTGCTACTAAATCTAATAATTCTTCTTTAACAACGAAGTCAGGCGAAACAAAACATATGAAAACTGCCAATTGCGGAAGATCTGTGATATCTGTCGATTCGTCAAGGGCTAAGCTGAATGCAATACAGTTCTTCAAATAATTTGTTAAATTATATTCAAGAGATGTATTAATTGCAGATATGCGTCGTTCGGTTGTGTGTCTCGAGATGGGAATTTGCGAAACAACTTTGTGCAATGCTGCATTATTTGGATCTAAGACTTTAAGTACATCTTCCATTTTTTTTTTTAATAAACTCTGCCTCTCCATACGGGCCTTTTGCAAGAGCAATATTCCAGGCAATATCAAAACTGGCTTCGCCACATTATTAGCTTGATTGCTAAATGATTGCTAAAGGTTGTTGTGTTTTAGGCCGAGGAGAGAATTATTTTGACAACAATGTCGTAATAATTCAAACCAAAACACGTCAGGGTTCGCGGAAAAGATGGGCCAATTCCACCTACGTCTGAATTGGTGGCTGAAAATGGAACGGAAGCGACACGCTTGCTGGCGGCCGGGACTAGCTACGGCAGTGTGGGGGGGTACTTGTTCCATAATCAGACCATTAAACCCATGGCCTGGACAACAAAAATTTCGTGTCGGCTTACTCCGGGTTGGGTGAAAATTGGGATTATTTTCCCAACAGGTCGTGAAAGACCAGGAAAGCGGTGGAGTTGCCGACTTCGCGATTTGTCAGGGCGCTCAGGTGTCATAGCGCCCTGTCTGCCCACCCTACCTCAGCCACGACTTTCCTCAAAAGAAAATTTATTTGTGTCGTGGCCCCATGTTGAGGTTCGGGGCAAAAGAGCTATACGCTCGGGTTCATTTTAATTTTTGAGGCTCTTTAGCCTTTAATCATCGAAAAAACAATATTTTTTTTTTTTTTTTTAAATATTCGCAAAACGAAAATAATCAATTTAGAAAGAAAGAAATCAGAGCATCAAAAAAAAAAACAACAAAAAAAATAATAAAAAAAAAACTTACCACCATCACAGAAAACCTTTATCCTTTTTCTTTTTCTTCTTCTTTTATTTTCACTTTTATTTTTATTATGTTCTGTCTGTCTGTCTGGTCAAGTTCGTCGTTCTTAGGTCTATTCCATTATAATTTTTTTTATTTTTTTTTTTGTTTATTTATTTAATTCATTTATTTATTTTTCGTGCATTTTAATTTTTATTTATTTAATTAATTTATTTATTTTTCGTGCATTTTAATTTTTATTTATTTAATTCATTTATTCTATTTTTCGTTCTACAAAAGCGATTTCCGGTTGCAACAAAAACTCGACGTTTTCGATTGAATTTCACGTGCGCGCCTTTTCTTTTTATTTACTAAATGAAGTAGCCAGCCCGCGGGCTGAAGCACAGTTACGGTTCGTTTCCACACAAAACACCATATCAGAAAATTCAACAACAACCGAATTTATCTCGAGATTCGTATAAACTGAGTTAAATGAAGACACGAACTTAGCTCATTATCAAAAAAAATTTTTGAATACGTTTACCGAACGTAATTTCCATGAATTTTCTGCACACTATTCTTTCTTTTACTATTTTCGAGAATTTTCGCTTTGAGCGGAACAACCATATGTGAAATCTTGGTTAAAGTTGATATCGTAGGTAATCATGGAAATGGCCAGGAAGGAACCCAACAAAACTGATAAGCCGAGGTCGATTCACTTTATAGCTTGGGCGACAGCCGATTCGCGGGCTCTGTTCGGAAGCAGACAAAAAAAACTTTCGATTGTTTTACAGAAGTGTGGGCGGGCTGCCGTAACGGTGTAGCTCAATCGAACGATCTAGCAATTTCCGTTGGAGAAATGAAAAAGGAAGTACATATTGACCTGGCAACAGGACAGTTTTGAAACGCATGATTTTTGTTCGATTCTTTCTCTTTTTTTTTGATTTTGATTAATTCGCTTGTGTTTTGGTATGTGCGGCGACGCGATGCGAAGAAACACAAGCGGCTCCGACCTTTTTTTGCAGCACAAGTCGATTTCCCGCACTTTTCCGCGTGAAAACAACGCACAGCGGTCGAACGCGTTACTTTTTCAACAATTTTCCGACGAAATTGTCCGAATTCGAGCTCCGAAAACCCCTGAAGAAAACCAAACATCAATCTCGACAGCACAAAAAAAACTTTTTATTCCCACACGGAAAATCGGACCCGCCACAATTTCAGTACCGCTCAGCTTTACGGTTCTCCAAGAATTCCCGCCATGTGGTGAACTTCTTGTGAATTTCTCGATTTTCAGCCCAAATTCACGCAAAACATTTAAATTTTCATCGCCCGCAAGGAGTTTTGCAGTCGGACGTTACCAAACGATTGGGTCGCGAATCAAAAGCACTTTTTCTCCCGTTCAAGATGAATTGATTAATGCGGGGGACGAAGACACGGCAACGAGATTTTTCTTTCTTTCTGTCGCTCGAAATGACGACGATGTATCTCCTTTATAAACTTTCGCGCTGCATAGCACTTAAAAAAAATAAGCGAATAAAACTGAAATTTACCCTTTTTCAGGAAACTTTTCGCGCACCGTCAACCTCAACGTCTTTTCTATCCGCGGATTTTCACTCGACTCCACGAGCTGTCGCCTCCCGCACGCGGTCTCTATCGTCGGCCGGCAACAAAACTAACGGCATTTGCTTTTTGGTCGGTTGTTATGTCGAAAAGACTCAGGGTTTGCGAACCTTTTCGATGATTCGATGTTTGCATCGAAGGCGGGAAAATTTCAAAAAAAAATATTATATACAGGGTGTTTGGTACTCCGTACATAACCTTGTAAGGGGTTATTTCTGGATATATTTTGAGCAAAAAATTGTTCTACGGAGATGGTCAATTTTCAATATCCACGGAGATACAGGGTGATCAAGAAAAGTCCTTCGGACCTGTACCCTCACTCACTCAAAACGCTATATCTTGAAAACTAATAATCACAATTCAAAGTGTTATAGCTTGTTTTTTAGGGAATCAAATTACCTTTCATTTGGTGTAATAGTCCGCATTGTAACTGTATCCAATTTTGAGATATTTGCTTCGGAACACAAATTTTTGACAGTTTGACCCTCAAAATTCTAAGATCAATGTAGTTTTTCTCTAAGAAACCCATTATAAAAATGTCATTTTATTATTGTTTTCTTTTGTGTCATATTATTGCCTACAAAAGACGCATACATTTGCATTGCATAAGTTTTATAGTTTAGAAGAAATTATCATTCCAATAATTTAGCACTTTTGTCAAAAAAGCAAGAATAGGTTGATCAACACTCTCCGCTTGAACTAAAAGAACTTAAGAATGGTTCTTACGGTTTATTTCAAATTTCCTTAATTACAATAAATGTTCAAAATGGCTACCTTCATTTTGAATGCACGCTAAAGCTCGTTTTGCCAGTGTTCTCTTTGTGTTCATACTCCTCAACTGCTGCCTTACTTCTGTTGCTGCCGCATCGATTCTGGTGTTTAGATCCTGCAACGTTACTACTTCCGTTGCGTAGACAAGGTCCTTCATCCGTCCCCATACAAAAAAATCCATAAAAGTTAAATCAGGGGATCTTGCAGGCCAGTGTATCGGTTCATTTCTACCGATCCAGCGATTGCTATAATTGGAATTTAACCAATCTCTGATCTGTCGGCCGTAATGAGCTGGAGCACCATCGTGTTGGTAAAACATGGAAGCCAATCGTTGCAGTGGCATATCATCCAATATCTCCTGTAGATCATTTGTCAAAAAATGCAAGTAATTGGAACTATTTAAGGTAGGCGGAAGCCTAATAGGACCAATAAAATCGTTGCCAATCACACCTGCCCATAAATTGACACTGAATCTGTGCTGAAATGATGCCTCTCTTCTTGTATGTGGATTGCTCTCAGCCCATGTGTGTAAGTTGTGGAAGTTTGTGATACCGTCCCTGGTGAATTGGGACTCATCCGTCCAAAGAATGTTGCTGATAAAATTCTCGTCACTTATTTGTCGTTCAAGGAGCCAATTGCAAAACTCCATCCTTTTGGGTAAATCAATGGGTAACAGCTCCTGCACTGGTGTGTGGTGGTAGGGATGCAAACGTTCTGCTTTCAGGACACTCCAAACTTTCCACGTAGAGACGTTAAACCGCAATGCCAAGCGTCGTATACTAGTTGATGGATCATTTTGAACTGCAGCTAGGATTCGTTGATCAATTGAAACAGCGATTACCGGCGCAGGATTTGCATTCACTCTGCTTGTCCTAACACTGCCTGATTCCCTAATCCTTCTGTAAACGTCTTGGAATACTCTCGCGTAAGGTATTCGACGATTGGGAAATCTGTGATGATACAAAGATCGCGCCGCTTGCTCATTTCCCTGACACTCTCCATAGAGGAAAACTATGTCTGCATGTTCTTCGTTCGTGAACTCAGGCATTTCGAAATTCTTTTCTAAATTTTAGTGACACCTTGTTCTTTTACAAATTTAACTAAAACTGATAAAAATATGAAGTATGGTTTGCTTTTATAGGCTTTTCATTTTGTTAGGTAACCCATTAAAAAGGGCAAAGTGCTGCACCTAGTTGTGTTGAAACTCATTTTAATTTAATTCATTTTCTCGATAATTTTAATACTACCTAAAGGACATTCATTGATAATTTAAATAGTAATTAAAGGACACAAAGAATATTTCAGTTTAACAACATTTCAGGTAGTTTTTTTAGAACGAGGGTTGGTTTATGGCATATTTTATTTTTAAGCCATATGTATTTTCGCTTATTACCTGGAAAACGGGAAAACCTAAGTCATAAGTATGTGTGCATCTTTTGTAGGCAATAATATGGCACATAAAAAAACAACATTAAAATGACATTTTTATAATGCGTTTTCTTGAGAAAAACTCAAGGAGGATATATAAAGAGGAGTATCTGATAGGCTGTCTCATATGGGAATACTTTTTGATTCGGGAATTTTCGAAAATTGCGTCGAAGCTTAACTTGGCTTCAAACTTTTACAAAAAAAAATATCATAACTCGTATTATCTCGTGGTTGCTAATATTCAGTCAGCAATAAAGTAATTTTCAGTACAATGAAGTTTGCTGTTTTATTTCAAAAATCTTTATTTTTTCAATTTTTATTAGTTTTTGGTTCGTGTTTAAGCTAAGCACTTTAGCAACGGACAATATAACGCGAGGCAGAGATAGTTACTTTGGGTTTAAGTATGCCAAGCAAGGATAGCGAAATAATTATTTCGAAAATTTGACAATTGTCTAACGTGGGAAAGAGTTAGTTGCAATACTTTTCAGTGTGCCAGACAAAGATAGCGCAACGATTTTTTCGAAAAATTTCGAGCATTTCGCTAGTAAGGGAGGGAAATACTTTCATTCCTATGCTCATACACGGAAAAGCATGCTCATAGTCACTCCTTATTATATATCCTCCTTGGAAAAACTACATTGATCACAGAATTTTGAGGGTCAAAGTATCAAAAATTTGTGGTCTGAAGGAAATACCTCAGGATTGGGTACAGGTACAATACATACTATTACACTAAATGAAAGATAATTTAATTCCCTAAAAAACAAGCTATAACACTTTGAAATGCGATTATTGGTTTTCAAGATATAGCGTTTTGAGTGAGTGAGGGTACAGGTCCGAAGGACTTTTCTTGATCACCCTGTATCCCCGTGGATATTGAAAATTGGCCGGCAACAAAACTAACGGCATTTGCTTTTTGGTCGGTTGTTATGTCGAAAAGACTCAGGGTTTGCGAACCTTTTCGATGATTCGATGTTTGCATCGAAGGCGGGAAAATTTTTCAAAAAAAAATATTATATATATATTTTTTCTTTTTTTTCGGGCGACGGACTCAACAAGGTCATCAAAATTGACCGTTTTTTATTTAAATTTGATTTTAAAGAAGAAATTTTATCTGATCTTAATTTGGAGTTTGGTGGATACTGATTGGAAAACTGAGGATGATTGGTTTCATAATGTCGACGTAAATTGCTCGCTTTATAATTTTTGACCGTAGAATTACAAATAACACATAATGCTTTTCCGTTATTGTCAATAAAAAAGAAATTCTCCTCCCACTCATTATTAAAACTTCTATTTTCTTGCTCGTATTTTCTTTTTTTATTTTCGTTCTCTGTCGGCATATTTTTAAAAGAACTAGAAATAAATAAAGAAATTTAGAAAATACAAGTTTTGTGTTATTAAAACAATAACAACACGTGTTACATACTACGAAACAAATTTAGTTAACTCACCAAAAATTCCAGATTACAAACTATATCCGTAGCAAGAGTGATACAAATTGTTTCCTCCAGAGTACAATGTTAACTGTCCGTTGCAATGAAAGTTTACAAATTCAAAATCGGTCTGGAGTCGGTCGATTACGCCACTGTTTATGTTCGTTCGCGCAGTTTTCGATGAGTCATATCATTCTTAACTTGGACGGAAATGAAATTTGTTGCAACGTTGCACTTAGTCTTTCATATTTGTTGTCAGCAATTTAAAAGACATTTTGAAACACATACGGAACGATAATAATTTTTTAAAATATAATAGCACAAAAACTAAAAGGGAACTCGGATACATTTATCGAGAGCCACCAATAATCCTTCAAAGAGCCGCATGTGGCTCGCGAGCCGCAGGTTGACCCCCCTGGATTAGAAGAAGTAAATACAGACATATCGGAAAATTACTTACAGTATGTTAATGAAGAAATTTTAATTCACGACGCATCGTTAAAGTATTTTGTAGGCTATATTGCCTTTAAAATGATTCCGAAGAATGATTGTTTTCAATGTTCACAAGACATGTGCCGATCTGAAGTAGTAATTAGTTTGCAATGTGCATCTGAGTCTTTTATATTCCATAAGAATTATTCCACACATTCTGATTTTGGCTCTTTGAAGGCTCCCACGGATATTTTTTTTAAGATCATAAAAATATGCCTTAATATGTCATTTTGGATTTCTGTTGAAAATCCGTCTTATAGACATCATTTAGAGGCTCTAGATTATTCTATATTAATCCTTTTAGAGAAATATTGTAAATGGGAGTCCGACAAATCCCAAACAAATATGCATGCCAACCGTCATATGGGTATGAATTAAAAACTTTGCAGTTCGAAGGATATTAAATAATTTTATGCACAATCTCATGTTTCTGACGTATCTTAAAATCCATAATGTCCAAAAGACAATTTCCTTCATTCATAAATCATACAAGACCTATGCTTTACTAGAGATTCAGATTAATTCATGAAATCAAAAACAAAACCATGGTACTGACTTTGCTAAAAGAAAAGAAAAAGCGTTTAGGAGATCAATTCAATTCTACATACGATAAAAACGCACAACCCAAGTATCCCTTTTCTTATATTCGACCTGGTCATAACTACAGTTACTCCATGGGACACTAGAGGCGCTTTTCCATAGTTTGGCAGAGCTGAAGCACCTGTTTTTGGAGCGAAATTTAAAAAAAGTGTCGATTTTTTTTTCGGTACGTTATTAACATCAAGAATTGTGCGCAGTTCATAAGACTTGAATAAAAAGTCATAAACAAAAATTTTGAAGGAAAAATTTTGTTAAATATTTACAAAGTTTGCAAAAGAAAATCTCTGAAAGTGCCACGCATACATATACAAGTCGGACATTTTCGAAACAGTTTCTTATGACTTTCGAAGTTGAGAAATGTCATCTTTCAAACGTCAGTTATCTGTATACGCATACGATAGTTTCGTCGTCACTATCCCCAGCGTCCATGAAGAATATTGTAGGAATAGCTCCGTTTACTAATTTTAAACGACCGTTTTTGTTTATCGTTATTTGACTCACATTGAAATGGCGAGTGCAAAGGCATGAATTTTTGGTCGGCCTTCAATTTGGTCTGTTTAATAGACTTACCCATTTCTCACGTAAAGTAGCTTTCTGCGGAAATTTAAAGAGCCTATTCCCTTTCTTTCTACTACTTGTACATCTCAGTGCACTACACGACATTTTTAACACAGTTTTTCAAAGAATATTCACTGTATTAAAATAATAATTTAAACCTAAACCGTAAAAAGCGCGCCAATTGTGTCAGTTCGACGAAAGCGCCGCCAGTGCATCCATGGCTAACTATTACCAGCTGGTTACAGACATTCTCACATATCCAACCAAATTACAATTTTCGAAAGCTTACGCGAATTCGATTTCGAAAGTCATAAGTGTCGACTGTGACGTCTATGCCAGAATCTAGCCAGGCAGCCTTTTTCTAATGGAGGGACTCTAGTCATAACCAGTTTATTATCAATTTCTATCACATACGTCATCATTCGCCTTGAACTTTGTTTCCCCTTCGTGCTGGCACCGGTATTGAATTCGCCTGGATGCGAGACGATCTGGCGGGCTATTTCCTCATTTGACAATTTTCTTGTACTGAGTGAGACATCTTTATGTCTTCACTTATCTCTGCTAGTGGAATTCCGTATCATGAATTATGTAATAAATCGTGCGAAGCACTCTTAATAAAACAATATTAACCTAACAGCCGAGACACCAACTAATTTCCACAGATCAGCCGAGGCGCAAATCATGTAGAAAGTACGAACACGAAATGTCTTAGCACAAAATGTAACAAATTAGGGTTTTTCAACTTTGGATGCAAAAATTTGAATTCAAATAATCAGCAGAAAGAGTTTGCTTGCGCCTGAGATAGAAAATAAAATTTTCATTTAATGGCCGAGTCGCAAGCCATGTAAATTGGAACTTGTATTGTCTTAGCAGACAGCTTTGTCTTAGCAGAAAATGTAAAAAAATTAGTGTAGTGAAATTTTTGGGTGGATGTTAAGCACAAAATGCAGTAGTAACTGCAAGGGTTTGCGCCCTTGATAGAATATATTCAAAACAAAATCGAATGCCTAGGGTTGTTGCTTCGTCTCAAATGTGTTTCCATTACGTCGGAAAATTCGCGATATTCTTCACTATTGCGGTCACGAATAATTGTGCTACAGTCAGATGTTGATTTGATTCTTTCAGACCGTGATGGTATTGTCCGAATTGGTACGTGAACACCTCAAGTTTAACTTTGTTGGTATGTAAAATACGAGCCCATACAATTTTAGTATTTTATTCCCATTTCCAGGGTGTATGGATAAAAACCACAAAATACAATTTACGATATTTTTCTGGCAATGAGATACACACGAAAAACGGACCGCACGTCATTTCTGTGACGATCTTTGTACTACAGAACTACTCGCAATTTGTGAAAATCCGGCATCACCAGTTTTCGATATTTACAATTTGGGAATCTTTTACTCTTTAAGAAAACATTTGGTAGCCCTAATAAGGGCTTTTTGTTTTGTAATTTTCTCGAATGCAACAAACGTAGCATTCCGAAATTTTGCCAAAAAGAAAATTTACTTCTTGACTGCTGCCTTCTTGGGAGCGGCTTTCTTCGCTGGTCCGGCAGCCTTCTTTGGTTTCGGCGCCTTCGTCTTGACTACTTTCGAGGCGGTTTTCGACGTTTTGGTCGCTTTCTGCTTGGGACTCTTGGTCTTCACGGCTCCGGTCTTCTTGGCTGCTTTGGCGGTAGCAGAAGCCGCCTTCTTCTTGGCTACTCCAGCAGCTGGTTTTTTCGCGGCGGGTTTCTTTGCAGCTGCGGTCTTTGGCTTGGCAGCCTTCGCTTTCTTTTCACCAGCCTTGGCTGCTTTCGGCTTGGCAGCAGGTTTCTTGTCGGCGGCCAATTTGAACGAACCGGAAGCACCCTTACCTTTGGTTTGGATCAGCTTACCATCGACCACGGCTCCCCTCAAGAACTTCTTGATGAATGGCGCCAATTTCTCAATGTCGACCTTGTAGTTGGCGGCCAAGTATTTCTTGATGGCGGGCAACGACGAACCACCTCGTTCCTTCAAAGCACCGATGGCACTTGTGACCATCGTGGCAGTCGGTGGGTGAGTTGGCGCTGCTTTCGGCTTCTTCGGTCCGGCTGCGGCTTTCTTTCCGGCCTTCTTGGGGCTGGCGGCTGCTGGAGATGCGACAACGGTGGACGATTCTTCTGCCATTTTTTCACTTTTTTAATAAATCAATATTTTTAGAGATAAACAGCAAGGACGCGATTATTATAACTTTCAAAGTACACAGACACTTTTCAAGATAATTCGAAAATCGAAATCGGAAACTGGTATTCGAAAACATGAGAATGTGGAAGGACGGCATACGATATTTACAGTTTCCATTTTAAAATGTCGAAGACTTCAGATCAGAATTAGCTAACTTTTATCGCTTTTTATTAATTATTTTGAATTGTTATTAATTCTGAATGATTTAAATCAGCTTCGTTAAATAATGATTCTAATTTTGTTAAGACTTTCAAACGCTCGTTTTGTCACGATTACGAAACACGAACGCATTTCTTACCGATACTTGTTCTCAACCTTAACAACAGTTTTATTACTTTGTATATATTTTTATTATAAACAAAAATATTTAATTAATTTTCACTTCCTAAGATACTTTGATATCTTAGCTTTGCAGAATATGACTTAAAAGAATTTTCTTTTCCACAGTTATTGCGTGAAAATTCGTCAAAGTGTAACGTCTCGCACTCGAATTTTTAGATTTTCCAAAACGTTAATGCATTGCCCAGCTCTTTTACATTTTCAATTATTTTATTGGAATTTGTTTAAAATTATCAGAAGAGGTTGAAATTTATCGAAATTGAGTCCTAAATCTTAGAACCATGGTAATTGAATACGGAATTCAGAAAAATTTACTGGGAAAGTGCAATTAACGCGAACTTAGATAATTTGTTTATACTTCGCCAAGATTTATTCAGCCAAAGATTTGTTCCTTACATGTGATTTGCTTATTGAAGTTAATTTATTATTAAACTGCTAGAAAAAATTAAATTTATTTTGAAAGTTTTTCCAGTGAGTGTTTTCAATAATTAATTCAACATCAGTTTATTTCAAGTGACTTCTATATCCGTTGGTTCCAAGTTGATTTTCTGAACTTCTTCTCTAGTAGATGAGCGGAATTTTTAACAGAGCGCGATGTGTTACCTACTAGCGGGCGGCGGGTTATGCTCCTTGTGCACTTTTGGAAGTTCGTACATTTTTGGCGTATGAGGATCTGAAGGGATTAATTTGGCATATTTTTTCCGCTAATATTGGATTTTTCTTGATGGATAGGATTAATTTCCGGTGCAGGGCACCGGTTGAATCTCTCTTTATTTCGGTATATGGTCCTGTTTGTAGAATATCTCGTATCTTCTCCTCGTATTGTTCCTTAAAGCCTTCCGTTCTTTTGGGAAGATATTCGTCACAGGTGGTACTTTTCGCTTTATGATGTGAGAAACTTCGTGTCTGATTTGAATCGCTTGCGGAAGACCTCTGATTGCCGGTTCTATCTGCTGAATGATTTCTTCGGTTGGAATACATGTTGGAGTAAGCGCGAACTTGAATCCTTTGCTTAACACATCCTATTGTTCCCTGGTTAATTGCATTGATGAAAAGTTGGCTACTACGTTATTGCTTCTCGCCTTCATTGGTTGTGCTGCTTCTAATGTTAATTCCATACTGCCTGTATCGTTTTCTTCTTGGTGAATTCTGCGTTCTCAAATAAAAGAATCAAAATAATTAAAGGTATCCCTCGGTAGATGGCTAGGAGGTGGAGGGGAAGGAATAGGGCTTCCTTATTGAGGTAGTCCAGCTTAGTTCTCTTGAGTTTTGAGTTTGATGTCATTCCACAAGAGCGGCTGACTGGCTTTCTTCAAAATAGCCTTGCTACGATGGTTGTCCCATGTTCCAACGATTTTGAAGCCTTTAGGAACTAAGTTCTTGTCTCTGCATTGTTTTTCGAATGCTATTTGGTTAAGAATGGTGCAGATTTTGTTTTTTGTCGTTTGCAATCGCCGAGCTAATTGGAGAGTTTGCTCTCTAATGGTTTTAGTGAATGTTTTCACAGTGCATTTCGAATTGAAAGAAAAGATTTCCGGATTCTACACTGTTACGCTTTATTATTCCTGACATTTCGTTCTCTGCTGAGACCTTTATCAAACTGATTGGCAATTACAAATAACTATTATTTTATACAAAGTGGGGTTAATTGGGTGTGGGAAGGGTAATTTAAGGTTAATGAGTTAGTTATTGTATTTTTGGTGTTAATATTTTTTCCTTATTTTTCTGATATAACTTTTTTCACCATCAAACTAACGTATTGTACAAGAAGAAAAAGTTTTCAGTTTTGTTTCGGCATTTATTTTCGTGAAGAAAAATAAGAAACTAGTTCAATTTTCTTACCGCTTTCATATTTTCGCACAAAATTATTCTATTTAATTTACAATAAATTTCTTATTTTCATTTCAATGCCACTATTTTTGCCCGTATTTTAAAATATAAATAAGGCCGGACATTATTTAAGTTTGAATAGAAAAAATCAAAATGACCACCATTTGTAGCTTATTTTTTTAGATCTTGTCCAAAAGCGGTATTTTAATTTTTCGTTCGTTCTTACCGTCATTTTGAGCTATAGATTAGGCTGGACAAGAATTTAGATGCAGCATTTAATTTAGTAATTCAGAAACTGATATATTTTGGCCGTTTCATTTCTTTTCCAGTTTTTTCTGGTAGAAAAGAAACTTGCAATAACTGTTACGTTCTTTTTTTCTTGTTTTTAGCCATTATTTTCACCTACATTTAAAATTAGAGTATAAGACGGAGTCATTTTTCGTTTAGCCTTAGCATTAATTTCGTTTAGAAAATATATTTAATAGCTGAAATTTGTTGTCATTTCTTAAATATACGTTCAATAAAAATATTTTAGTGTAGTTTTCATATAATTTTGTATTTATTTTCTACATTCCTGTAACAATAACGATTTTTTTACAATGTGTGAAGATGAAAATCTTTTACAAATATTATCATCTATGGTGTTGGATGGCAGTGGATCAGTCACACTTTGAGGAAACCAGAGCGAAATATCGCCAAACAGGCTCTGGATTATAATCCTTAAGGAAGACGTCGGTTTGGTCGACCATGTAGCACGTGAAAGCGAGCAGTTGAACTGGAGGCCAGAGGAATAAACAAGTCCTGGCAACAGCTTAAGGCTGTTGTTTCTGTCCTATGCCCCTAGAGGGGTCTTAACAGGAATTCGATTGATTTGATGGTGTTGGAGACAAATGTATGATATTTTTCAGTTTGCCTGACGATTTTCGCCTTGCCGTGCCTTATTTCTAGTTCATTGGTATTTTAATTTGTTGGTTCAGATCTCTTTCCTGAAGATTGCCTCTAGAGCCATCCTTTTGAGTGTTCCACCGACTCACATGCGCCTTTTCCGTGAGAAGTTGGGGGGGAAGGACACGGCTTGTACAAGGGGTCCATTGACGTTAATAATGGTTTAATTACTTGCTCGAATCGCGTTTCTCTGTAAATAACGTTAGTTTCATAGACAAGGTTTGATAGAATTACTATTTGTATGAAATTCGGTGTATTTTATCATATATTCATGAAACTATAAATTTGTATGGGATGGAGTAGAGTGGTGAGGGAATCGTTAAAAGTATGATCCAGTTTTATTTTGTACTAGCGATCCCCCGCGACTTTGTCCGCGTACGAGTCGCAATAATGATCATTTTTGAAAATGTAGTTAGTAATACATTATGTGGGATATAAAATCTGCTTAGTTTAATGGCTCTTTGAACAAAATGCTTCTATTTTGTTTGAATCAGAACTATAAATTATTAAAAATGAAACCATGATACTCGCATTTGTATGGGACAGGCTCGTGATCGAATCAATCCCGTGATTCGAGATCATGTACGTATTGAAGAGCGTTAAGGACATGTGAATAGGGGTTGCCTGTGTTAATTAAAAAAAAGCCCAAATAACAGGACTACGATTGTGCGTAAAGCCCAATCATACGATACCATAGATGAAATTGACATTTTTGTGGTATTAAGAAATTTTGTATCTTTTCCCAAAAATTATAATGTTGCACCCGACTTGTTGACAGTTTATTTATACGCTAGATGGAATCTGGCAGTATTATAAGATTGCTTTAAAGTTTGTAACGCCAAGAAAGATTGCTTGCACAGAGGTGCCAGGGGTACAGAAATATTTGTTGTCGCTCAAAAATCTCAAAACCGGATGTCCGTCCGTCTCTGCATTCTCTAGCTTGAAAACGCGTTGAGCTAGAAAGTTCAAATTTCGTACACGTCGTTTTTGAGAAAAAAGTAAAGTCAAATTTGTGAACGGGCCAAATCGTTCCAGCCCTTCTATCCCACACAAAATGACACAATTTAGCAATTTGACAATAAACGAATTTGCTCTAAAAGTATAAAAGCTATTGGCCTGAAATTTGGAATATATTACTTTTGTGATGATTTTAATCTATCGTATACCACCTTCCATACAAACTGCACTTTTATGTGCAATTCTCTAAACCAATTTACTCAGTGCGTATCAGTGGCGTGGCGTGATATTAGGACTAGAGGAAGCAATTCTTTTGCAAGATCATTTAATCTTTTAAATTGAAAAATTGTTGCATGTATACGTATGCACATACATATGTATGTATGAATTCTCATTAAATAAAATCACTGAAAAGGCTTTTGAAGGTACAAATTTTCAATTCTGGAGTCCGGATCAAATTTAAAACCTAAAATTACTGATTCTAAACGATGAACACTTCCATGTCTGATTACAAATTGTGCAAATTATTCAAGTCACAAAGTGCTTCAATAATTTTTATCACTAGAAATTAATTTATACAATAGCAGTAAAATAATTTTAGTTATTCAGTAATGTCGTTTTTCAACGCAATAAATCCGAGATCTGCACACGATCTAGAACGTTAATCAGTAATATCATTGACACATACCGCAGCTAAATTATAATTAAGGCCTAAATTATTATTAAACGGCTGTGTGTCATACGCTTATTTAGCTAATACCATTGACATATAGCGCAGCTAAATTATAATTAAGGCCTAAATTATCATTAAGTGGCTGTGTGTCATACGCTAATTTAGCCAAATTACCAAAATAGTGATCATTTATCAGCTAAATCATCTCATCATGCTCTCAGCTAAATCATCTCATTTAGCTAAATCCTCTCATTTTTCTCATAATTTAGCCTACAAAGATGAAAAATGTAGTACTAGAGTTGGAGCTTTCATAAAAGCTTCGTCATGCAAGAGAGAAGAAAAGTCATTTTCTGACAGCTTTGAATTATACAAAATCTTGGAATCAAGATTTAAACGCCTAGCCAGGAAATCAATCAATCAAATTCCTGTTAATACCCCCTATAGGGGCATAGAACAGAAACAACTCTCTTCCACAGGGCGCGATCCTGAGCATCGGCCTTAAGCTGTTGCCAGGACTTGTTTATTCCTCTGGCCTCCTGCTCAACTGCTCGCTTCTATGTGTTACATGGTCGAACAACCCGACGTCTTCCTTGAGGATTATAATCCAGAGCCTGTTTTGCGATGTTTCGCTCTGGTTTTCTCAAAGTATGACTGATCCACTGCCACTTCCGCCGTTGAACCTCAATACCTATTTTAGTCTGGCGAGTTGTGCTCCAAAGTTCGTCGTTGGAGATTACTTCTGGCCAGAATATTCCTAAAATGCGCCGGAGGTATTGGTTTACGAAAGTCTGCAGTTTCTTGGTAAGTCGAACGGTCACTTTCCACGTAGTACAACCATATAACAACACAGATTTGACGCATGCGTCAAATACTCGCAGCTTCGTGCGAAGGGAGATCTCTCTTAACCTCCAGAAAGCGGAAAGGATACCGAAGGCCTGACGAGCTTTATTTAGCCGAACCTCAATATCCTTTTCGGCTCCACCGTCCATGCTGACAATGCTTCCGAGATAGCAAAAATCTTACACCTCTTCCACATCCTGTCCGTTAAGAACAATCGGTGTGCTTGCGTTCGAGCCCATGTGCATGTACGTGGTTTTACGCACATTTATTTTCAGTCCCGCCTCTTTACATTTAGAATGCAACGAGCGAACATTTGACTCTAAGTCCGAACGGTTATGTGCAAGCAAACTCACGTCATCATCATAATCAAGGTGACTTAAGATGTTAAATAGTCTCCATTGAAGACCTTTACCTTTCCCACCTTCCAGTGCAGCTTTCAAGATGTCATTTATTACCACCAGAAACAGGGCTGGTGATAATATGCAGCCTTGTCTGACATCCGTTCGCACAGGGAAGCTCTCGGACAGCTCTCCTCTATGCAAGACGCGACACCTTGCATCTTCGTAGGATTCTTTAATCATAGCTATGACCTTATCTGGAATACCTCTCCTACGCAAAGCATTCCATGTGTAATCTCGCTTAACGTTGTCGAAAGCCTTCTCGAAGTCCACAAACATGAGATGTAGTGGCGAACCCATTTCGGCTGACTGCTCTAATATTATCCGTAGGGTATTTGTGTGGTCGGTACAAGATGACCCTTTACGGAATCCAGCCTGATAAACTTCGAGAGTGCTCTCGACGACATCACTAATCCTATTGAGAATTACCTTAGCCATAATTTTTGATATGGAAGTAAGTAGACATATAACACGCCAATTGCCGCAATCCCGAAGGTCGCCCTTCTTCGGGATTTTCACAATGACGCCCTCCTTCCATTCAGTCGGATATCTTCCTTCATTCCATACCTTAGTGAAGAGTGGGAGGAGTATATCGGCTGTTATTTCCGGGTCCGCTTTGAGGAGTTCGGTTGGTAGTCCGTCTATACCTGGAGCTTTCCTTCCCGCCATTGACCGAATGGCTAATAGAGGATTGTTGCGGTTGGATGTTTGGTAGTTGTTCTGTTTCCGGAATATCTTCCTCGGACAAGATGTTTGAAATATCAGAGAAGTATTCCTTCCATCGCCGCAACTGGTGTTCACTCATATTAAGGAGAGTTCCGTTGACATCTCTCACCAGGTGGCTGGCGGTGAAATTCCTGTTCGTCAACTGTTTCATGATTTTGACAGATCTTCAATGGCCTTTCTCTTGTCGCGTCTAACAGCCTTTTTAAGCTGTATATGAGCATCGCGGTAGTTCTGCCTCAAGTCGGGCGTTCGTTGGTTGACATCGGGTTGAGAGATGATTGCCAATTTGGCTTTTTTCCGATTGCCAACCTTGTCCCATGTATCTTGCGACATCCATGGTTTCTCACCGCTTTGCACATATCCCACAGATTCTTCAGCACTAGTTAGAAAAGTGTTTCTGGTTGCCTTCCAATTGGCGTCCAGTGTGCGGATTTCATATTCACCCAAGGTTGATGACTTTTCGCGTGGAATAGTGGTGTATTCGCTTTTTTTGTTGGGATCTCTGAGTTTAACCGCATTAAGCTTGCGCTTCATTTGAAGAATTTGTGGTCGTCGGATAGCTGCTGTACATAATCTCAAGCAGACAACCATCAAGTGGTGATCGCTCCCCACGTCAGCTCCACGTTTTGCTCGCACATCGAGGAGACATCTTCTCCATCGGCGACTTATAGCCAAATGGTCGATCTGATTCTGAGTAACACCATCAGAGGAAACCCAAGATATTTTATGATGACTCTTGTGTGGAAAAAGGGTCCCTCCGATGACCATTTGCCGAGTACTACAAAACTCCACAAATAATTTACCGTTTTCGGGTCTCTTAATCCAAGTTCGTAGTGCGTCGACCCAAGGGTCATCATGCCTCCTCATGACGTGTTCTAGTCCAGTGTTGTCTGATCCAACCTGGGCGTTCATATCTCCTGAGATGATAATAATATCACCTCTTGGAACACGTTCGAAGGTGGCACTCAGTTGGCTATAAAACTCCTCTTTGTCACCAGATGTTGCGGTATTAGTAGGTGCCTAGCACTGCAGAATTATGACGTTTCTGACACTGGTCCTGAGCCTGACGATGATATCCGAGATTGGTTCCCAGCTAATGAGACTGTTTCTCGCTCTCGGTGTAAGGACGAACGCCACGCCATTTCTGGCTTCCCTTTCAGGGCCAATGTACTGAATAGTGTTTCCGCTAGGGGTTCGTTCTTCTCCTGATCCTGTCCACCTCACCTCGCTCAAGCCCAAGATCAAGTATCCCTTTTCTTATATTCGACCTGGTCATAACCAGTTATCAATTTCTGTCACACTACGTCATCATTCGCTTTGAACTTTGTTTCCCCTTCGTGCTGGCACCGGAATTGAATCCACCTGGATACGAGACGATCCGGCGAGCTTTTTCTTCATGACAATTTTCTTGTACGGAGAGAGACATCTTTATGTCTTCACTTATCTCTGCTAATAGTGGAATCATGTATCATGAATTATGTAATAAATCGTGCGAAGCACTCTTAATAAAACAATATTAACGTAACAGCCGAGACACCAACTAATTTCCCCACATCAGCCGAGGCTCGAATCATGTAGAAAATAAGAACACGAAATGTCTTAACACAAAATGTAACAAATTAAGGCTTTTCATCTTAGGATGCAAAAATTTGAATTCGACTAATCAGCAGAATGAGTTTGCTTGCGCCTCTGATAGAAAATATTTTAAATTAAGTCGAATTTCTAGAGTTGCTTGGGTCGGAAATTCCGCGATATTTTCTTCACTATTGTGGTCAGCGAAAAAATATCCTTTCAGACATTCCGGTGATGGTAATGTCCGAATTAGTACGTTAACACTTCAAAATTTAACTTTGTTGGTATGTGAAATACGAGCCTATACAATTTTCGTACTTTATTGCTATACAAACCACAAAATACAATTTACGATATTTTTCTGGCAATGAAATCCACACGAAAAACGAACCATGTCATCATTTCTGTGATCCAATACCTTGCACTACAGAACTCAATTTTTAAATATCAGGAATCACCAGTTTTCGATATTTACAATTTGCAGATTTTACTCCTTAAGAAAACATTTGGTAGCCCTAATAAGGGCTTTTTGTTTTGTA
Organism: Chorisops tibialis; assembly: GCA_963669355.1. Taxonomy (NCBI): domain Eukaryota; kingdom Metazoa; phylum Arthropoda; class Insecta; order Diptera; family Stratiomyidae; genus Chorisops; species Chorisops tibialis. Next base: position 91,953,875 of record OY770263.1, read on the forward strand.
ATTTTCTCGAATACAACAAACGTAGCATTCTGAAATTTTCCCAAAAAGAAAATTTACTTCTTGGCTGCTGCCTTCTTGGGAGCGGCTTTCTTCGCTGGTCCGGCAGCCTTCTTTGGTTTCGGCGCCTTCGTCTTGACTACTTTCGAGGCTGTTTTCGATGTTTTGGTCGCCTTCTGCTTGGGACTCTTTGTCTTCACGGCTCCGGTCTTCTTGGCTGCTTTGGCGGTAGCAGAAGCCGCCTTCTTCTTGGCTGCTCCAGCAGCTGGTTTTTTCGCGGCGGGTTTCTTTGCAGCTGCGGTCTTTGGCTTGGCAGCCTTCGCTTTCTTTTCACCAGCCTTGGCTGCTTTCGGCTTGGCAGCAGCTTTCTTGTCAGCGGCCAATTTGAACGAACCGGAAGCACCCTTACCTTTGGTTTGGATCAGCTTACCATCGACCACGGCTCCCCTCAAGAACTTCTTGATGAATGGCGCCAATTTCTCAATGTCGACCTTGTAGTTGGCGGCCAAGTATTTCTTGATGGCGGGCAACGACGAACCACCTCGTTCCTTCAAAGCACCGATGGCACTTGTGACCATCGTGGCAGTCGGTGGGTGAGTTGGCGCTGCTTTCGGCTTCTTCGGTCCGGCTGCGGCTTTCTTTCCGGCCTTCTTGGGGCTGGCGGCTGCTGGAGATGCGACAACGGTGGACGATTCTTCTGCCATTTTTTCACTTTTTTAATAAATCAATATTTTTAGAGATAAACAGCAAGGACGCGATTATTATAACTTTCAAAGTACACAGACACTTTTCAAGATAATTCGAAAATCGAAATCGGAAACTGGTATTCGAAAACATGAGAATGTGGAAGGACGGCATACGATATTTACAGTTTCCATCTTAAAATGTCGAAGACTTCAGATCAGAATTAGCTAACTTTTATCGCTTTTTATTAATTATTTTGAATTGTTATTAATTCTGAATGATTTAAATCAGCTTCGTTAAATAATGATTCTAATTTTGTTAAGACTTTCAAACGCTCGTTTTGTCACGATTACGAAACACGAATGCATTTCTTACCGATACAGGTTCTCAACCTTAACAACAGTTTTATTACTTTGTTTATATTTTTATTATAAACAAAAATATTTAATTAATTTTCACTTCCTAAGATACTTTGATATCTTAGCTTTGCAGAATATGACTTAAAATAATTTTCTTTTCCACAGTTATTGCGTGAAAATTCGTCAAAGTGTAACGTCTCGCACTCGAATTTTTAGATTTTCCAAAACTTTAATGCATTGCCCAGCTCTTTTACATTTTCAATTGTTTTATTGAAATTTGTTTAAAATTATCAGAAGAGGTTGAAATTTATCGAAATTGAGTCCTAAACCTTAAAACCATGGTAATTGAATACGGAATTCAGAAAAATTTACTGGGAAACTGCAATTAACGCGAACTTAGATAATTTGTTTATACTTCGCCAAGATTTATTCAGCCAAAGATTTGTTCCTTACATGTGATTTGCTTATTGAAGTTAATTTATTATTAAACAGCTAGAAAAAATTAAATTTATTTTGAAAGTTTTTCCAGTGAGTGTTTTCAATAATTAATTCAACATCAGTTTATTTCAAGTGACTTCTATACCCGTTGGTTCCAAGTTGATTTTCTGAACTTCTTCTCTACTTCTCTTTGAGAAAACAAATGGTAGCTCTAATAAGGGCTTTTTGTTTTGTAATTTTCTCGGATGCAACAAATGTAGCACCGATGGCACTTGTGACCATCGTGGCGGTCGGTGGGTGAGTTGGTGCTGCTTTCGGCTGCTTCGGTCCAGCTGTGGCTTTTTTTCCGGCCTTTTTGAGACTGGCGGCTGCTGGAGATGCTGCGATAACGGGGGATGATTCTTCTGCCATTTTTAAATTTCACTTTTATAAAATTAACAGCGACGCGTAAAACACGTGTACTCAAGAACTTTTCAAGATTCCATGTCCGCTTTTTATACTTTAGATGGAATCTGAGAGTATTATAAGTTTGCTCTAAGGTTTGTAACGCCAAGAAATAAGGCGCGGAGAAAAAAAATGAATGATACAGAAGTTAATGTTATCACTCAAAAATCTCAAAACCGGATGTCCGTCTGTCCGTCTGTTGACCTAGATTGTTCAAATTTTGTACACGTCGTTTTTGACAAAAAAGTAAGGTCAAGTTCGTAAACGGGCCAAATCGCTCCACCCCTTCTACCCCCTCCCATACAAAATGACACAATTGCGCAATTTGACAATGAATAGATTTGCTCGAAAAGTATATAAGCTATTAACCTGAAATTTGGAATATATTATTTTTATGATAATATAAATCTACCGTATACAAATTATGCGTGTCCTCCCCCTCCTTCTACCACCTCCCATACAAACTGTACTTGTCATGAATTATTCTAAGCCAATTTACTCAGTGCGTATAAAATTTAGCTGGCTGAAATTGTGCACCAAATATTTACTTAAAATTGCTAGAAAGGCCAAAAAAAAATTAGACGATTAGCTTCACCCCTTCTACCCCTTCCCATACAAAATGACACAATTTCGCAATTTGGCAATAAATGGATTCACTCGAAAAGTATGAAAGCTATTAGGCTGAATTGTGGGATATATCACTTTCATAATGATCTAAATTTACAGTAGAAAAATTATTGGCGTCCTCTCTCTCCTTCCACCCCCTCCCATACAAACATCACTTTTTCATGAAATGCTCTAAGACGATTTTCTCAGAACATATAACACTTATAGAGCTCACATTTTGATCAGAAAAAAATATTTGATTAGCTTCACTGCTTGTACCCCCTCCCATACAATATGACACAGTTTCACAACTTCACAAAAAATCGATTTTCTTGAAAAGTATGAATGGTACTGATGTGAAATTTAAGGGTTGTCAATTTTATAATATTCCTAGTTATTTCTAAGAAAATCACTAAAATCCCCCCACTCTTTCTACCACCTCCCATACAAACTGTACATTTTCACTAAATCTAACTCACTAATTTTCTCAGTCCCCATTCAATTTTTGGAGTAAGCATTTTGTATAAAACATTTTTATAGCTACTTTAGCATGATGGGGAAAAAGTTAGTTCAATGCTATCACCCCTTCTAACACTCCCTATCCAAAATTTCTTGGGATGACAAAAAATTCTATTTCATCTAGAGTATCGTAAGATTGCGTTTTATGCGCAATCGTAGCCCTGTTATGTTTTTCAATTAGTTTTAGTTTATTAGTGACTCTATGAATAAACTGTACAATGTAAGCACAAAAATTACGTCATCTCTTGATATCGGTAATAAGCCCTGCGCAATATTTCTTGATTTAGCAAAAGCATTTGATTCTATTCCACACAGAAAAATTATACAGAAACTACATAGATTGAATATAAACCAAAATTTGATTAATTGGATCACTAGTTACCTATATGAACGAAAACAACGAGTTAAAATTTTGAAAAAACACAGTAATTATCTGTCGTTCGAATACGGAGTACCACAAGGGACAGTGCTAGGTCCTCTATTATTCATATTATATGTTAATGATATCTATTCGATATCAATTGAAGGAGAACTGATTTCGTTTGCAGATGACACAGTACTTTTTATAGAAGACTGCTCTTGGGAAAGAGTCAATATAAAGGCTAATTATAGCTTATTGAATATTAAAGAATGGTTAGATCATAACTCCCTTACTTTAAATATTTCAAAAACAAATTATATCGTATTTAAACTGACTCAACATGGAGACCCAATTAATATAGACATCAGGATTCACACAAATCAGTGTGGTACAAATTGCCAGTGCCCCCCACTAAAAAGAGTCCCGTCCACCAAATATCTAGGTATTACATTCGATGAACACCTTAAATGGGAAATCCATATCTCCAATCTTATATCCCGTCTACGAAAACTTATTCCAATTTGCCTCGAAGTAAGATCTTTTCTGCAAATAAAAACTATCAGGATATTTTACTTCTCCATGATTCACTCACTACTACAATATGGAATAATTGCTTGGGGTAATAGTAACTCTAGTTTTCTTTCACCACTTAATATCGTCCAAAAATTATTAATAAAAATTCTATTGAGAAAAAGTAGACTTTATCCTTCTGATAAGTTATATTCGGACTTACAAGTACTTTCAATTGAACAAATATTCAAACTAATATCAAGTATTCAAATACACAAAGAAATCAAAAAACTTATTCATCCGGTTAACTTAAACTTCACTAGGGCTGGCACTTATGAATATATATTGCTACCGAAACGAAAAACAAAAGTTGGCCAAAACCATTATTCATACTCTGGGGTCAAATTTTATAATGCCTTACCTTCAATAATAAAAAAAGCAGTAATATTGAAACCTTCAAAACTAATATAAAAATGTATTATTATAAAGATATTGGTTAGTTGATATTATTTCATTTTCCATTTAACAATCAATTTTAAAAAAAGTTATTACTATAATCTTAGATTGAAAAATTTGCTTGAATTAGATTTAAATTCCTACTGAATAATTTGTGAAAATAATTATAATCTTAATAATGTAACTTAAACTTATGTATTAATTCTTAAATTTAAGTATCTTACTTTCCTAAGCTTAATATATTGTAAAAATTATATACTAGTTATCGACTCCTCACCCCTATCACAAGAATAATCTTTAAAAGGGGGAGTAGTGCATTAATTCATTTAACTTGGAATTTGTCAAAACAATAATTATAATGCATTAAATAAAAAAAAAAAAAAAAAAAATGTAAGATAATTCTTAATAATTAATAGGTGACTATAGTTTATTTGGTATATATGTATACCTAGTACTTAATTTTATGGTTTTATATCTTTTTAGTTGCTTAGTTGTTTGATTATTTATTTTTATAATGCTTAACTTTTAGCTTATTACGCCGGCACAGTGCAGGTTCTAAATGGTGTTTTTTTTAGTATTTTACTCAATAAATAATGTGCTAAAGCGCTGCTATTTCGTCCCGTTCGAATGCCTAGCTCGAACATCACCTCTACCGCATTTCACTTCGAATACCCAGCCCGAACGCATCGCTGTATACACCGTCTAGCTCCAGTACTACGCTGTAGTTGCCATCCCGTCCGAATGTCCAGTTTCCCCCATTTCTCTCGAATGTCCAGCTCGAGTTCATCGCTGATTTCGGCGCCAATACCAAATTCTTTGTTGACAACACAGCTCTAGTGCTTCATGGCACCAACTCGCGGGGCCATCTCCTATTGGCTGCATGCGTTCAGGGAATCCAATCACTTCTTAATATTTCTAAAAAATAATAATTAAAAGCAGCTTCTGCTTCGTTGAATTGTAGAGTTTGGTTCCTTGGTATGAACTTCACCCTCTCTTATGGCCTGCTTGAATTCTGTAACTATAAAGATTTTTTTTTTTTTTTAAGGCACCGAGTTTAATTTAGGGGGTCACCCTTTAATGCATTGCACAATTAATTCGGTAAAGGAAGTGGATAAAATTTGAGTGTACTGAGGAATTTGGTTGGAGAGAGACGGAAGTGACGGTGGAGATTATTCTTGAAGGACTGGAGGTTATACCTACTTGGGAAAACGTTAGCCGGCAATGCATTCCAAAGTCTGGACGTTCGGGAAATGAATGACTGTCTATATTTCACTGTACGAGTAGGAATAGGGTTGACGGTGTACTCGTGTGCGCGTTTAGCTTGACGAGTATCTCGGGCAAAGGTGTAAAGTGGAGGAATGAGTGATCTAAGCTCCGCACTACATTTACCATGAAAGTAGCGATAATAAATGCTGAGTACTCCGACGTTTCTGCGATGCTCGAGGGAGTCAATAGAAGCCGTAATGGTTTCATCTCCAATTAGTCGGAACGCATGTTTTTGGATTCGGTCGAGCAGCGCAAGGTGAGTTTTGGGAGCCCCAGCCCAAAGATGCGAGTTGTACTCTAAGCGAGGTCGAATGTAGGCCTTGTAGATGGTAGCTAAGTCGCGAGGCGTAAAATATTTTTTACATTTGCGAAGAATACCCAGGCGTTTGGAGGTATCAAGGGCAACATCAAAGATATGTTTGCTCCAATCAAGATGGTTGTTTAATTTTACGCCTAAAATGATAAATTCATCTACAGAGCAAATTGGTACGCCATTAAAGTTTAAATTGGACGACGTCCCTGGAACATCACGTTTATGGGAAAGATGACAGGCCTGTGTTTTAGCAGCGTTGAACTCTACTCTATTTTTCCTGCCCCATTCCAGGATTAAGTCGAGGTCGGAGTTCAGCGAACCGATTAACTCACTGCGTTTGGAAGCAACAGATTGCTTGTGAGAATCCGCGGCAGAGTTAAATTCAAAGGTGTTATCTAAAGTACTGTCATCAGCAAAACTATGGATTGGATTGAGAGTAGAAGACAAAAGGTCGTTGATAAATACCAAGAACAGAGTAGGCGATAGAACAGAACCCTGAGGGACACCGGAGTTGATTGGGAAGGAGGCGGAAGTAACGCCATCTAATACGACTCGTATAGTGCGATTGGACAAGAAACTCTCAATCCATTGAATAAGGGAAGCATCGAGGCCAATGGCCTCGAGCTTAACTAGAAGACATTCGTGCCAAACTCTGTCAAAAGCTTTTGCAATGTCAAGTGCAAGAACTTGACCTTCGCCGTATTTGTGCAAGCAAGAGTTTCATCGTTCCGTCAGGTAGACCAAGAGATCTCCCGTCGACCTTCCAGAACGGAAACCGTATTAGCGATCGTGGATAAGCTGTTTATCCTCGAGATAATGAACGATTTTGCGATTGACAGCGGTTTCCATTACTTTCGAGAGCACTGAAGTAATGGCTATTGGGCGGTAGTTAGCGGGGTTCGCTTTGCTTCCTTTCTTGGGAATTGGCTGAACATTCGCAACTTTCCACAATTGTGGAAAGCACCCGGAAGAGTAAGATAGATGGAAAAGATTGCGAAGTGGCTTAGCCAGAGAAGAGAAGCACATTTTAAGGGTAATGGGGGGGAATGCCATCAGGGCCAGCGGACTTGTGAATATTGAGCTGTTGCAGAATCCTGGAAATGAGACGTGTGCGAAAATGTAATGAAGGCAGCGAAAAACCAGAAGGTGTTGCGATAGGAGGGCTTTGGCTTGAAGGTAGTAGTGAGGAGTTTCTCGCAAAGCTTGCTGCCAATAGGTTAGCTTTCTCAACAGGATCGACTACGGTACGGTCACCATCTACGAGTGGCGGTGTTGATGAAGAGACGAAATTATTGTTGACCGTTTTTACAAAAGACCAAAAAGATCTTGAGCCTTTAGGACTCTGAAGGATCTTCCGTCGAAGTTGTTGGTCGTATTCAAATTTAACACGTTTGAGGATGGAATTGCAGGTATTTCTTGATTTAATATAGAGCTCTCTGTAAGCTGAGGTTGGATAATTTTTGAAAGTTTGAAACGACTGTTTCTTCGCCTGAATTGCAACAAGACATTCGTTTGTAAACCAAGAGTCCTTCGACGGCCGGACTCTCTTAAGACTGAAAGGTATGTAGAGCTTCATACCTTTCAGGATGGTCTCGGTGACAAGTTTACAGGCCTCATCGCAGTCATTAGAATCGATGCACAATTTCCAATTGAAGGCAATGAAGAACTCGTTCAGCGCCCCCCAATTGGCTCTAAAATGCCAAACAGTTCTGCGGGGTGCCTTAACTGGCAGCGGTTTTTGTGCTGCAACAGGAAATTGTGCACGAATCATGAAGTGATCCGTATTACCAATTGGCGATGGAGATATTACAGAGAGGGAATATTTCTCAGGTTGATTGGTAAGAAATAAATCAAGAAGATTGGAGGATTGTCCTGCAATTTCAGGTAAACGAGTAGGCTCATTTACCGGTTGTGTTAATCCGTTAATCGAAGCAAACAGCTCGGTGTCACGTCCCTCATGGTCCGTGCAAGAGGAATACTTAAGCCAGGCAGTGTTATGAACATTGAAATCGCCCGCGATAACGATTTCAACGTCAGGGTGTGCAGTGTAAATGGACTGAATGGAGTCTGAGAGGCCATCCAGCTCACTAGCTGTTCTAGCTGCACTCAATGCCGGACTTCTATAAACATAACAAAAATACAAAATGTGCCCTTGGATTAAAAGTTTTATCCAGATATAGTTAAATTCCGGATTGGAGCAGGTTCCTAATTGCGGAACCAAATGGAAGGGCACATCATCGCGGATGTAGAGAGCGACACCCCTCTGGCGAAAAAATGCTGGGATAAGGTGATACCCGGGTACAGAGTAAAACTGTTCGCTCCCCGGTAACACCTTGCATTCGCCTAGTGCTAGAATATCCGGTTTTTCTAATTGAGTATGGATGTACAGAGAAAGATAAGCGGAACATAATCCCCGAACATTGACCTGGTCAATAATAAAATTAACCATAACTCACGGAAGAAAAAAAAAAAAAAAAAAAAAAAAAAAAAAAAACACAAAAAAAAAATAATGAATAAATAAAACATAAAAAAAAAAAAAAAATATATATAAAAAAACAAATTTATCACAATTGCCAGGAAAATAAAATATATATTAAAAAAAAAACAAAAAAAACGAAAGAGAAACAAAAAAAAAAAAATACTGGCAGCACGAATTGAAAGTAAACAAATATTTATATAAAAATAAAAATAAAAAACATAACAGGGCTACGATTGCGCGTAAAGCGCAATCTTACGATACTCTAGATGAAATAGAATTTTTTTTGATCCCAAGAAATTTCGCATGGGAAGTATTAGAAGGGATGACAGCATTGAACTAATTTTTCCCCATCATGCTAAAGTAGCTATAAAAATGTTTTGTACAAAATGCTTACTCCAAAAATTGAATGGGAACTGAAAAAATTAGTGAGTTAGATTAAGTGAAAATGTGCAGTTTGTATGGGAGGTGGTAGAAAGAGTGGGGCGATTAGAGTGATTTTTTCAGAAATAACTAGGAATATTGTAAAATTGACATCCCTGAAATTTCAGACTAGTGCCATTTATACTTTTCAAGAAAATCGATTTTGTGTGAAGTTGTGAAACTGTGTCATATTGTATGGGAGGGGGTAGAAGCAGTGAAGCTAATCAAATATTTTTTTCTGATCTTAGTGCTAATACTAATTAAGTATTTTTTACAAAATATGAGCCCAATAAATGTTATATGTTCTGAGAAAATCGTCTTAGAGCATTTCATGAAAAAGTGTAGTTTGTATGGGAGGGGGTGGAAGGAGAGGGAGGAAGCAAATAATTTTTCTACTGTAGATTAAAATTACTATGAAAATAACATATCCGAAAATTCAGACTAATAGCTTTTATACTTTTCGAGTAAATCCGTTTATTGTCAAATTACGAAATTGTGTCATTTTGTATGGGAGGGGGTAGAAGGGGTGAAGCTAATAGTCTAAATTTTTTTGAGCTTACTAACAATTTTAAATAAATATTTGGTGCACAATTTCAGCTCTCTAAATTGTATACGCAATGAGTAAATTGGCTTAGAGTAATTCATGACAAGTACAGTTTGTATGGGAGGTGGTAGAAGGAGGGGGAGGATACGCATAATTTTCGTACGGTAGATTGATATTATCATAAAAGTAACATATTCCAAATTTCAGGCCAATAGCTTTTATACTTTTCGTGCAAATCCGTTTATTGTCAAATTGCGCAATTGTGTCATTTTGTATGGGAGGGGGTAGAAGGGGTGGAGCGATTTGGCCCGTTCACGAACTTGACCTTACTTTTTTGTTAAAAACGACGTGTACAAAATTTGAACTATCTAGCTCAACGCGTTCTCAAGCTAGAGCGCGCACAGACGGACGGACGGACGGACGGACGGACGGACGGACGGACATCCGGTTTTGAGATTTTTGAGTGATAATATTAATTTCTGTATTCATCATTTTTTTCTCCGAGCCTTATTTCTTAGCGTTACAAACTTTAGAGCAAACTTATAATACTCTCAGATTTCATCTAGAGTATAATAACGTAATCCCAAAGGGAAAAAAAAAAACTGGCAACACGAATTAAAAAAAAATAAATATGTATATAAAAATCAAAATAAAAATAACGTAATCCCAAAGAGAAAAAAAGTAAAACCAACAGCACATACAAAAACAATAAACGGCTCGGGGTCCACAGTGCTCGAATGCAAGCCCGCGCAAGTTCTAGGCCTATGCAACGGAAACAGTCAACACACAGAAGACCCCGGGTCCGTTACCCGACACTTAGCTGGGAATGATGATGTTGTGGTGATCTGATGGATTGGTGACCCCCTCGATGACGCGCACAAATTAAAAATTTTGTTATTGGAAAAAAAGAAAAACAGCACTCGCGACAGAAGAACGACAAAACAGCATAATAAAAAAGGTGAATAAAACAATGAATGACGCGGACGCGTATGAAGTACAAAAAAAAAAATTATTTCAATTTTCAGATACTTTAAAGAGAAAAAAAAGCGGAAAGCGACAAAGATGTGAAGTACATATAATGATAGAACGCAGTGTAACTGATTATTAAAAAGAATGGTGAAATTCGGATTCAGTATCCCCTTTAGTTCCACGAAGAAATTGTTTTGGTCAAGGTTAAGTCCTGACAAGTAGAGTCCTCTAACGCGTTCATTAGGATGATCTTTTGTTCTCAAGAAATGATTCTTGGACAGCTCAAGGGTTCTTTCAGAAAGCTTTTGAATTTCAGCTTGCTCATAGATATAGCTACTTTTATAATGTTTTTTTGGATTCGTATTATGTCTTTTGAATTTTCTCAGACATTGTCTTAGAATTTTCCTTTCGAATCTCTCAGCCTGCCTGATCGCTGTTTTAGAGCATGTTAGCCAGGTTGGCGATCCATACGTTATTATAGGTCTGATGAGAGTAATATAACTATATAAATATATTGTAAATTCAATATGGTAGTAAATAATTCATTTGTACTACAGAACTTAACATTGGTAGGCTTTCAATTTCTTTTCTTTTCTGCTAAAGTGATTCGTGTCATTACATATAAAATAAAAAAATATAAATAATAATTTTTGTTTGGTCCAGATGTCCTACAACGAAATTAATTTAGTAATACTGATGTCATTTTTTGTTTAATATTGCAATTGTTTTAAACTTAAACAATTTCAAAGGGAAAATAGAATTTAATTTATGTGGCTATCAAAGGTAAACAAATTGATTTTAGAAAATAATTTTATCTTAAGATTTCGAAACTTTCGAATTTTCATTTCTTTCAATTTACAACAAAATCCAACTTAAACGTTTTCTTTAGTTTTATATACATATTTCCTTTCAATCTAATTATGATATTAATTACTTCATTTGACATAGTTATGATAATAAATTAAAGAGGGAATAAAACCCATGTAGTTTCTAACCCTTTCGGATTATCAGAACATTTACTAAACAGTTAAACCTGAGGTTTATTGATTCCCTCCCTATTCCTTGCGCGCACAACAATAGGGGTGGGACACTCCTTGAGGAATAATTTCTAAATATCCTGCTTTTGTTTATAACCCAAAAGAAGAGGAAATACCTAGTCTAGCCATAAATATTGTTACAAGGTTTGGCAACTCTGCAGAAAGGAACCGTTATATTGCATTTCTTAAAAATTGAGCTAATCGCTATAGTACGCTTGTGCTTGATGCATTTGTCATCATTTGAGTTTAATTTTTAGTGTAGTGAACATGGATTGGGGTGACAAAGAAAATAGAATTGCTGTGATTGCACTTCATAAAGTAGGAATGCAACCAAGTGATATTTTTAAGACTGCATACCCTTGGTATAAGCCGAATGTTTGTATATCGGGCTATTGAAAGAATTAATGATACGTCTGGAGTAAGTGACCGTGAAAGAAGTGGCCGTCCGCGAACTACTCGAACACCTCAAGCGGTTAAAGCCGTGCGCGAGAGAATTCGCCGTAATCCTCTTCGGAAACAAAAAATTTTATCGCGTGAGATGAAAATACCCCAAAGAAGAATTTCACGTATCATCAAAAGTGACTTGGGGTTGGGTGCTTATCGTAGATCTACCGGGCATTTACTAACAGATTCGTTAAAAAAAAATAGAGTGGAAAAATCAAAACGATTACTTTGCCGGTACGCAAACCAAGAACACCGTAAAATTTTGTTTACGGACGAAAAAATTTTTACTGTCGAAGAAACATTTAATAAACAAAACGATAGGGTTTATGCTCGCAGTGCCAGAGAAGCTTCTCAAGTTGCCCAAAAGGTTCAAAGAGGTCATCATCCAGCCTCAGTAATGGTTTGGTGGGGTATTAGCTACAACGGGGTGACAAAGTTGCATTTTTGTGAGAAGGGCGTCAAAACGTCTGCCAAAATTTATCAAAAAAGTGTCCTTGAAAGTGTAGTGAAACCTCTCAACACGCCTTGGAGTTTCCAGCAAGATTCTGCACCAGGTCATAAGGCGAAGTCAACCCAAAAATGGCTTGAAGAAAATGTTCCAGATTTTATTAAAGCTGAAGATTGGCCTTCCTCTAGCCCAGACCTGAATCCGCTGGATTACGAATCATGGTCTGTCTTAGAGCAAATGACGTGCTCTAAAAGACATCCTAATATCGAATCCTTAAGGAAGTCTCTTACACATGCAGTCGCCAACTTTCCGATTGAAGTTGCGCGTGCTTCCATAGATAAGTGGCCAGCTCGATTAAAGGCTTGTGCAAAGGCAAAAGGCAATCACTTCGAATAACTTGTTGCAATTTCCGTTGTTGACAATGCATTTAATAAATAAACAATGATTTCTTAACATATAACACCTCTTTTATTGAACAGTGCTTCAAAAAGTTTGTAACAGTATTTATGGCTAGACTAGGTATATATAAAAATTATAAGACATGTAAAAGCATTACAGAAATGGGAATTGAACATTAATAAAAACATAACGGGACTACGATTGGACGTAATGCTTAATCGTGCGATACTCTAGATGAAAAGAATTTGTTTTATTTTAAGAAATTTTGTAGGGGAAGTGGTAGAGGGTGTGACGGCATTGTACTAATTTTTTCACATCACGCTAAGGTTTCTATCAAAATGTTTTATATAAAATTTAGTACTCAAAAATTTAAAAGGTACTGTGAAAATTAATGTATTGGATTTAGTGAAATTGTGCAGTTTGAATGGGAGGTGAAGGACTGTGGAGCGTTTAATGACTTTTTTAAAAACAACTGTAAATATCAATTAATTGCCATATTTTAAATTGCAGATCGGTGACATTCATACTTTTCAGGAAACTTTTTGTAAAGTTGTTGAATTGTGCCAAATTGTATGGGAGGGGGAAGAAGGAGTGAAGCTAATCGCCTAATTTATTTTGGTCTTACTAATAATTCTAAATAAATATTTAGTGCACAATTTCAGCTCGATAAATTTTATACGCACTGAGTGAATAGGTTTAGAGCATTTCTTAAAAAAGTGCAGTTTGTATGCGAAGGGGTAGAAGGAGGGAGAGGACACAAACAATTTTTATGCAGCAGATTGGAATTATTATAAAAGTAATATATTCCAAATTTTAGATCAATAGCTTTTATACTTTTCAAAAAAATGCGTATATTGACAAATTGCGTAATTGTGTCATTTTTTATGGGAGAGGGTAGAAGGAGTAAAGCTAATCCTCTAATTTTTTTTCGGTTTTATTAATAATTATAAATAAATAGTTACTGCACAATTTCAGCTCAATCAATTTTATACGCACTGAGTAAATTGGTTTAAGGGGTTATACTGAATCAACGAAAACAAATCGAAACCGATCGTCAACGAAGCGTTAAATTGCGAGCATGCAAAACATCGTCCACACTGTATTCCGTGGTGAAAACCAAAAGCGCCGATGGCGACGATCCGTCGGAAAATAACGATCACGAAATGAATAGTAAAAACGATGAGAATAGTCCGAGAATTTATCAAAAATATGCAACACTGGCACGACTGTCGCCGAATAAGTATCTGGAGAAGTCTTAGAATATGTATATAAGGAAATGAAGAGCCCTATAAAGCCCTATAAAGAAAACTGAAGCAATTCCTATACATGAATAACACGATCGCCACCTGTCGCCGACCCTTCTCAGATTCCCTAAAATCGGTAAATTTGCTCTCAGTTCGACGACAATACAAGCAAAAGTCCAGGTATCGCCTCTCTTTTCTCTATCGTAAATCATTCCCCTTGCATTTTACCTCCGCAAGTTCCTACAAGACCGGTTTATTTTTAGCCGTCGTATTTCTCCGATGTTACACGATCGGGACAAAATCGACCAAGCTGTCAATTTGTCACGTGGTGAAAAAAAGCGGGAAATGAATAAAAATTTTCGGAAGTAATTTCTTGAATGAAAATAAGTGAAAAAATAATATTTTCAGACTCAGGACAATAAAACAGTGTAATTAGTAAACTATTTGCTAAGGATTCCGAAATTTAAAAGAGTTTTTAAGTGAAGAAACACTGTTACTAAGGGAATTAAAAACATGAAGTGTTGTATTTCCACCTGTGGAAAAAAGTACGTCAAAAAGGGCGAAGCGGTATCATTTTTTAGGTAAGTACACAAACAGTGAAACTGGTCGCAGTTGGGGTTTTGTCCTTTTCTTAAGTTTTCATTCAAGAATAACAAATTTAAAAAATTAAACTTGAGAATCGACCAAATGATATGCGCATTCCGATATTAATGCAGTGGCGTAGTATAAAGGGTTGTAATGCTGGAGTAAAACTATGGTGTTAAAATTAGCAATCGGTTTTTTTTAAGATCTTTTAGAAGATTACGATTTAGGTCGTGATATAGTGTTTCAAAGAAAAAAATAATAAATCGAATATATAAAATAGAAAAAACATAATTTTTTGGTTTGAGTAATTTAGTATTATTAAAAAAAAAATAGTCGTGGAAATGAGGCATTTATATCGGAAATAAATCGTGCGCCTTTGAAACTTTTGTGTTTTTGAGCATATTGAAGAAAACCTGTTCGCACCGTGAATAGTGAAAATTGAGATTTAGATCTTACAATTATTCCCTGCAGCACAGAGCTTATATAATACACTTATACACAGAAAACATCAGAAAGCAAAAAAATACTAACATTTACGATATTTCTGTTAATTTTTGTCGTAAAAAAAAATTAAATACTGAAGATCTTCACTACGATTCAAAAAAGTAATTTTCAAAGTTTGCGTTTTTCATTTTAATAGATAAGATTCTGTTTGCGGAAAAAATACACACTCTTACTGAATTAGACACACTTAATATACAAGGCCCCCCATCCAATTATTCAAACATTAACGGCGGCACTGGGATTTAAACTGGTTTCTCGTTTTTTTCTTACTCATTTTTTTTTCAACGCAAAAAAGCTTCAATTCTCTTTCAGAAATGGTCTTCCTTTACTACCACTTCTATGGGAGAAGTGCGCTAAGAAGACGGCCGATTTCGGTTCAGTTAAGAAATTCGCATCGTTGCCGCGTTTCAAGAAAATCGACTTTTCACCGTTGAAAATCAAAATCAACAATGTCCTTCAGCGACATCAATCGGATGGCTTATGAGATGATTGCATTCTGTTGTTGTTATTGCGCTTTTAGTTAGGAAGTAAAGTAGGATTTCTGCATTGACTTTTTTTTTGCAGTTTTACTTTATTATTTTAATAATAAAGTATTGTGATCGACTTGGAAAAAAAAAAAAATTTGCTACCCTGAAATTTTGTTTTTTCGCGTTTCATGACTAAATTAGCCGAAAAATGCAAAAAAAAAAATCCGTCTGTCTGTACGCCGTACGCCGACGTGTACGCTCAGCGCACATTAACTCCCAAACCCTTCAAGATAGAAAGTTTATTTTTGGAAGAATTGTAGATAGTGGCGGATACCCATTTTGGAGGGTGTACGAGTTCAGGGGGAGGCGGGGGGAGCGCTTAAGCAAAAACATACGAATTCAAATATCTCAACCATGGTAACAGCTAGAAAGCTTAAACTCAACACACATATAGAGGAGTTTGTGGGACAACTTTTAAAAATAATTTAATTTTTTTATCCATTGGTGTCCGAAAAGGGGGGGCTAAGAACAAATTGTAGGCCGAATTGTTTTTTCAAATGATTATATCTTCGAAATTACTTATCGTAAAAAATTCATATTTTGGGACCGTCAGTGTGGCATATAGTTCCTTCGGAATCAGCTTAGAGAGTGGTTAATTATTGTAAGGGGGAAAGAAAAACACTTAAAAATGAATATCTCAACTATCTCTTAAGTTATGTAATTGAAACTTAAAACTTATATTAAGCTATACTAGGAAAATACAAAAAAAATATAACATGTTGAAATAATAGTAGTGGGGGGAAATGGGGAGCATTTCAAAAATGGCGCACTTTTCAAAATTACGAATCCTTATATCTCAAAAAAGGGTACAGATATCAAATCAAAAATTTGTCAGATTGTAGAGCTACATAATGGTTAATTTTGGTATAAATTTTAAGTTGAGAGGTGTAAGGGGAGGGAGGTGATAAGCAAAAATGTCGAAAATTTTGAGTGATTTTTTTAGGGCTCTGGTAAAAGATACAAACTTTAAATTTTGCATGTGGATACGTCTATTTAATGTTCATAGAAAAATAATAATAGCTTGATCCATAACTGTTATAAACCGACCCTCCCGGTCTATCGTGCACAAGGTGTTTCATGTGCATTGAAAAAAACACATAAACTGAAAATTTTTGAGTGAAATTTTAAGGTAGAAACTTGAAAATTTGCAAGATGCATTTAAAAAAAATTCTTAAATATACGAAATATTAACTGGTCGAAAACCTTTAAAACTTCTACCCCCTCCCATACAAAATTATTTTTTCGACCATTTTTAAAAAATCAATTATCACCTAACTTTTAAAAGCTATCAATTTACAATTTTGCATAAAAACTTACAAAAATAATTGAAATGAAATTACGTTAAAAGTTTTGAAATCGCGCTTGCCCTTCTACCCCCTCCCATACAAAAGTATGATTTCGACCAATTTCATTAAATCAACTAATAATCAACAAATTAAAAGCTACGAACTTGAAATTTTGTACGAGCATCTAACAACAGAAAAGAAAGAAAATTGCATCAAAAGTCTTACGATTCCCCTCCCTCCTCTACCCCCTCCCATACAAAATTATTTTTTCGAGCATTTTTAAGAAATAAGTTGCCAGCTAACTCTTAAAAACTATCAATTTCAAATTTTGCAGAAAAACTCATAAAAATAATTCACATGAAGTTGCTTTAAAAGTTTTGAAATCGCGCTTGCCCTTCTACCCCCTCCCATACAAAACCATGATTCCGACCAATTTCATTAAATCAACTAATAACCAACAAACTAGAAGTTACGAACTTGAAATTTTATACAAGCACCTCACAAGAGAAGCAAAATAAAACTACATATCAAATTTTACGATTCCCTTACCTTCTCTACCCCCTCCCATACAAATGTTCGGTTTCGTGAATGTAAAATACACCGAATTTTATGAAAATTCTATGCAACTTCGTCTATGATACACATTCTATACAGAGAATATTGGACGTGATTCAAGCAATTAATTAAAAAGCTATTAACATCCACCCACCCTTACTATTACCCCTCCTCCCCTCATAAAAACCCAAACTTGCAGAAACGAATGAAATATTGTTAAATTGACAACAGCCCTGCCCAAGAACTCCCTAGCCTTCCCTAACCACTCTAACCTGCATATTGACTTTCCACTCATCCGCAACTTGTCCCAAGAATAATAAAGTTTCGCCCGACTTGTTGGCAGTTTATTTATAGTTTGATTCATGTCAATTTTACAATTATTTTGATTTATTTAATTAGGTTTGATCTCTTCTTTCGTTGATATTTTAAAATTTGTAATTTATTTAAATTTTTTTCGGCAAGTCCTTTTGCTTGTTATTTGAATTTTTTACGAACTATTTATTTATTGATATTGTTAATATTTAAGCTGCTGAATGTCGAATTGAAGATAGAAACTGAAAGAAAATTTCCAGTAGATATTTTTCAGCTTTCGTTAGAGTGTGTGGCATTAAAGGGATCAATGTAATTGTTCTTATCTGTTAGATTGAACTTGAGAATAATTTCTCCCTTTTCTTCTTTAAGGGTTAATGTCAATGTAATATAATTTAGTGAGTGTTCTCGGGCGTATTAATCCAGCCGTGAGGCTCCAGCATTAAAACAGTTGAAAATAAAATGGTGGACTACTGAACGTATGTTGAAGTTTGATTCAAATATGTTACACAAAAACTCGTAACCTTTTACCGGTCACGTGGAAGGGGCTGCCACACTAAAATTTCATGTTTTAGTACACACATACTTTGATTTTTGCACATAACGCCATTCTACAGGGAAAACTCATTTCAATGAGTTTAGATCATGCTGTTTAGAACTTTTACATAAGTCGATTCACGTATTACTAAAAAGCATTGGTACAAACATACTGAATTTCGTAAAACTAGTATTACATTAAGGGGGTTATTACTTGAGGGTTTCCCATACAAAATCGCACACCTTTTTCGCGGGAACGGCCTAACCGATTTTTATCAAATTTCGGACTCTTATTATTTTAGTAAAACTAAGGCTACCGAATGAAGAAATTTCAGGAATATTGAAAACTAACTCATTTATAAGATTCGAAAGTTTTCTTTTTTTTGAATTAAAGTAAATATTTAGAATCAATTTTTTGAAAATTCCTTCATTTAGTGTTTGGTCAGTGTTGCTATATCTCAACCAAAAAAAAACAACATCTCTTTTCAAGTCCGAAAACGGATGAACATTCGCACAATACTCCGACAGGAGTTCGAGCATTTCGAGCATGTTCTTCTGTTTTCAGATTCTCGTTCAGACTGGACAAGTGTGTTGCTTACCTTCAACCAGGCAAGAGAATTTTTGGTGTAAGGTTGTTGACATGACATCTGGGACTATTTCCTAAGGTAAGTTAGAGCCTGTCTGTGTCCTAATAAAAAATATTTATTTTGAAAAAAATATATATTGTTATAAATCTGGCCACCACGCAATATTGATCTTCTCCAATATGCCAGAACAAACCACGCAATATGAACTTTCTCTACTTAAAAGAAAGTTCTCGAATAATCTTCTAATATTGTTATAGATCTGGCAATGATTTCTCTCAAATCTGCCATAACTATATAGAATATTCTTCCAACATGTAGAGGGCCATAGTAAACGCTTCTAGTAACTTCGCGAAAGCACAACCAATGACACCCGACGCCATCTAGTAACTTCTAGAATAGTCCAGACCCAGCAGAAAAACATACACCAGAGAAGGTTCGAGAATTGGATAAATCAAGTATAAATAGCCAGAGTTTTGCGACAAGTAAGCAGCGACAGTTTTATGGAAAACACCTATCGGTGTAAGTGAGCAAAAGCGATAGATCGGCGGTGTTACCATGTTATGCGAATTAAGTTTTTAGAGCGAATTAAGTGAAGTGATCGGGAAATTGTGTAAAAGTGCAATAAATAAATTATCCTTATATCTTAAACGAATTGTGTTTTTCTTGAAATCCGGCGAACCCCTAGCTCGCAACAATATATATATATATGTATATATATAAATTTCAATATAAAACACTCTTCATAAATCGAAAAGGCTTTTTAAATTATCTATGCTAAGCTTAATGCCCTCACTTTCTTTAACACCGGCTAGAATTCCATTTGCAATCGCTAATTTATGATACTGTAACGTTTTGATTCGTTCTTCGACAGTTTCTTTACACATAAACTTATAGATATGAACAGATTTCTTTTGCCCAACTCTGTCAATTCTATCTTGTGCTTGCGATTCTTATTCTAGATTTCAATGTAAATCAAGCAAAAGTAAGTGGTTCGCTCCAATTAAATTTAATCCCACACCGCCGGTAGTTAAGAACAGCAGCATTATCCGTTTATTATTCCGTTGATCATTGAAATCATTTACAATATCATTTCGTAATTTTACAGAAACCGGTCCGTTTAAGCAAACAATAAGAATATGTTTTGCCGATAAATGTTCCTTTCAAATATTCAAAACACTTGTCCATTGCGAAACAACTATTGCTTTATCGTCGGTATTTAAAATTTTCTGTTCTAAAATTTCAATTACTTCCGTGGCGTAGTGGGCAGCGTGCTTGCTTCTCAGTCAATAGGGCGTGGGTTCGATTCCCATTCCAGACGGGATTTTTTTAATCCCAAATTTTTCAGTTGCTACTGGTAATAAAAAATTATTCGCAATAAAATGGGGAAACGGTGTAAAAGTGAAACAGTTCCACTTCCAAAAGGCCTAGATACTCAGTAGATGGTTTCTGTTCGCTTTCTATCATTCAGTCCCCCATAACATCTGCAAATATTTGTCAGTAAGCAGCCAGTACAACTGAGCACTATACCAGCTTCTCCACTCGCTACGGTCGTTCTCACTCCCTTTCCCCAACCTTCCCAATCCCATTCCTTCCCTCCATGACTGTGTTTTTGCATTGCACAGAAAGGCCTAAATTGCCTATAACACAGGTCATTCTGTAAAAAAAAAAAATACTAGTCTGGAACATTAAATTTTTTCTAAAATTTTTTGTTTGGCTTAAATGATGTATAAACTATCAAAGCATAATATCTTAAAGCAATTTTGGGTGAAAAGTGACTGAAAATAATTTTTTTAGCCTGTTTTGTAAGTGCTTTAGAGCGCACATGCATGCGTCATAAAACTTTAAACATGTTTTTCTCGAAACTGGGTTTTTCGAACTGGCGTTGCCTGGAACTCAGCCAATTTTCATCAGATTTACTTGAAATTTTAACTGTTGCTTCTCAGATAGATAATCTGTGGAAGTACTCGGGGTTTTTTTGATTGATAAAAAATTACGTTTGTTATAAACAATTTACGGTCGATTTTTACCCCAAAAATCGAAAAAAAATTGAAATTGATGCCAATTTGCGAATTTTCAAAAAAAATAAATTATCCCGTGTACTTCCAAAGAAGAAGTAATATATTTTAAGAAAAAAAATTATTTTGGTCTAGGTGCCATAGGACTGCTGAAACCGACTACGCCGTTTGCCGCCTCGGAAAAAACATGGTTTTAACTAATATAGTTTCACGGCACCATTTTGTATAAAAAAATGATAAAAAAAATTGTGTGTATGCCTAAATATATGTCTAATTATACTTCAAAATTTCATTTCAATCCATTCATTAGTAACCGAGAAAAAAATTTCCAAAAAAAGATCCATTTTTCAGCACGCCAGACTAGTATAACCCCATAAAGCATTTCATGAAAAAGTGCAGTTTGTATAGGGGGTGGTGGAAGGAGGGGGAGGACACATGTAATTTTTATACAGTAGAATGACATCATTACAAAAGTATTATATTCCAAATTTCATAACAATAGCATTTATGCTTTTCGAGAAAAGCCGTTTATTGGTAAATTACGCAATTGTGTCATTTTGTATGGGAGGTGGTAGAAGGGGTGGAGCGATTTGGCCCGTTCTCGAACTTGTCCTTACTTTTTTGTCAAAAACGATGTGTACAAAATTTGAACTTTCTAGATCAACACGTTCTCAAGCTAGAGAGGACACGGACGGACAGACGGACGGACATATGGTTTTGAAATTTTTCAGTGATTATATGGACTCACTAGCAAATACCCGCAACTTCGTCCGCGTAAATATCGATACAATGTGCTTTTCACAGTAATGTACGGTATATTTCATATATAATCTGCTTACACTAATTTCTGCGAAAAATGTTACCCCGTTTTAACCCTTACATATTTTCTTGAGAGTTCAGCACTTTTTATGTTCTATTCCAAAAAAATTTCTGCGAACTAAATTCTAGAAAAGAAATCACTATTAGTGCAAGGCCTCTTTGTATACAATGTTATGTGTTTTGTTAGTATCGGAAGTGTAAATTATTAGATTGGAGGAATCACTGACTCTTGAGCAGGCTATGTATAATTGCCCATGAGTAAAGCAATTTTTACTTAAATCTACGCCTACTTTTCTGAAGGTTTGGCCTTGTGATTTGTTAATGGTCATAACAAAACATAGATTTATGGGAAATTGTAGGCGCTTAAATTGGAAAGGATAATTGCTGGGTATGATGGGAATTCTTGGAATAAATACATTTTCGCCTTTACCACAGCCGGTTAAGACCATGGCTTCAATTAAATTGTTTTGCAATGAGACTACTCTTAGTCTAGTTCCATTACAAAGCTTGGGAGGATTCAGATTCCTAAGTAAAATAATAGGAACTCCAACTTTGAGGTCTATTTTATATGCAGGTAAGCCAGGTGCTGTTATGCTATTTAAAAATTCTACAGGAAAATGAACTGCATCGTCTTGATTGCAAACTGAATCTATGGAGTAGTATGATGTTAAATCACCTGGAATCTTTCCTAGAATTTCATTGTTTAGATGGTTTACCATTTCATTTTTAGGAGCCAAAATTGACCGCTCACAAAGCCAAGAATTTTCTTTTCCACTGAGATTCATTCGGCGTCTGACGCTCAAGCGAACAGGACGTGTGTAAATAGAATTGTGAATTTTGAATAAAGTGAATAATTAGCAAGTGATAGGGAGAAAAAAGAAAAAAAAAAAAAAAAATTTTTTTTTTCTTTTGTTAAAGTGATATTATCCTTATGGAAGGCAACGAGGTGATATTAAGTGAGGTTGAAGACGATCCTCTTGGAATTGGTGAAGAAATTCCAGGAAAAGGATCATTTGAAACAATTGAAAGTGAAATGGCGAAAGAAAACATTGCCTTAAAGAAACAACTTATGGAGTTAATAAAAAAACTGACTTCCTTTTGAAGCAGATTACGGATCTCACTAAAATAAATAGTGAGCTAAATAGTGAGCTGAAGATGAATTCCTCTGAAGGAAAAAAAAAGAGAAAATTGTCTCACAAGAAAAAGAAGAAGAGCAAACGCGTCACCGGAGATATAGTCTCGGACAGCTCTGCGATGGATTTCGAAATACTTGGCGGCTCTCCTTCCCGAGCGGGGCATTCTGAAGCAGCATCGAGTTCTACGCGTCAACTTAAAGAGGCAGTGGACCAGCGAGGCGGCGTCCAAGTGACATCGATTTCTACGCACCAGTGTAACGTGGCATCGGATCAGCGAGGCGGCGTCGAAGCAGCATCGGATCGTAGGAATCAACGAAGCGAGGCGGTGGATCATCGTGGCGGCGTCGAAGCGGCAACGAGCTCTATGCGGCAACGAAGTGATGCGTTCGATCAACAAAGCGGTGGCGATACGAAACGGAACTCGAGTTTGGGAGGACAATCGGATTCTGTGCGACCCCAAGGAAATGCGTTTGTTGAAGGAACGGTTCATCGAAGCATAAATCCAGGTAATTCTTTTAATAAAAAAAATACTAAAGTTAGTCCAAAAGCTACCAATCAAACTTTGGACACTGTTGGCTCTGGAGTATCCTTAAATAAGGACGCCTCTAGCTCCGAGCGGGATAAATCTATTAATCCCATAATATTCTATAATGTTAACTTGAAGGCGTTTAGAAATGCCCTTTTAAGTAATAATATAACTCAATTCAAAATTTTCAGTGGTGCCAACAAAGAGAGGCATTCCATCCTGTTGAATAATAAATCTGACCACCTTAAAGTTCTTGAACTCCTCAAGAGTTACGATTGCGATTTCTTCTCACATGCCCATAAGAATGAGATTGGTCCCAAATTATTAATTAAAAATTTATCAGGTGACTTTGACGAGAAAGACATTGAGGCTGACCTTTCGAATAGGGGCCTCAATGATTATATTAAAGTCGTGCCTTTTAATTCTTCTAAGCCGAATAAAAATAAATTTAACTTTTTTATAGTAAAACTTAAGCCTGAAGCCCCAATTGGCAATTACTTAAAAATTAAAGTTCTGTTGAATCAGATTGTGAGAATTGAAAAATTCAAACAATCTGATTTATTGCAATGCTACAATTGTCAGAGAGTGGGTCATGTCTCCCTTAACTGTAGCATGCCCTCCAGATGTGTGAAGTGCCTTGACTCACACGAAAAGGGTAAATGCAAGGTTACTTCTGAATCCAAAATCCCTGTTTCCTGTGTTTTATGCAAAGGTGGCAATCACACAGCTAACTTCAGAGGCTGCCCTGTCCTCAGTGATCAGCTTAAAAAGAAGAACCAAAAAAAGAATGCTGTAGTCACGAATCAAAATACTAAGTCTTCCAGCACAATTAGTCAGAACATTATACCTGGTGTTTCATTTGCTGACTTGTTTAATAAACAGAAACCTAACCCCAAGGCTTCTCAACCTACTGGCAACATCAATACTCCAAGTATTACTGCTATTCTTGACAGTGCTTGTCTCGAATCTTTCGGCTGTTCTTTTGATGCAGTCAGAGTCAGGTTTGAAAATTTTGTTAGTAAACTTAATGCTGCTTCTAACACCACCGAAAGAAGGGATGTTATCTTCAATTTCATGTTTGAAAATTATCATGGCTCAGTTCAACAACCTTAATTTTAAAATTTATTCCCTTAATGTTAATTCCATTGTGAATAAACATAAAAGGCATGAGCTTGATTCCTTTTTAAAAGAGTACAGACCTGATGCAGTGTTGCTTTCTGAGACTAAGCTCAACTCTAGGCACAAACTTAAATTCTCTAATTACAACCTTGTCAGAACAGATAGGCTTACTCGGGGAGGGGGTACAGCTATTCTTATCAAGGACAAATACAGGTTTAATAAATTGAATTTTAATGGCATTCTAGGCACTGAATTTACTGCTATCAGAGTGCGTAATGGTTCGTCTCCTCTAAATTTGATTTCTGTGTATGTCCGTGACCAAATTGTAGTTGGGGATTTTAACATATTTGCTTCTAATTCTGATTGTCAGCTTGTGATTGGTGGAGACTTCAATGCTAGGCATACTTCATGGCTTAACCCTTATAATAATCAGAATGGTAAGTTGCTCTTCAAATGGATGGGTGATAGTCTTGGTTTGCTTGACTTAAAGCATGCCTACTCTTGCTCTCCATCTCGAGTGGCTGGAAGTTCTTACTCATTTATCGACTTTTTTATTTTATCTTGTTCCCTATCAATTCTCTCTCGACACTCCAGTGGGCTTCTTGATGTTAGGGATTTTCAATCTGATCATCTGGCTGTTGAACTCATAATTCCTTTTCCGATCTTTGATTTGGCTGAGCCCATTTATGCCTATAACTACAGGAAGACTGACTGGAAAAAGTTGAAAAGACTTGTTTCTGAGAAATTTCCTGGAATTGGAGTTCCTTATAACCGTAATTTGTCAATTTCCGAAATTGATGAATATATCTCCAAAATTAATGATGAACTTAATGCAATCATGTGTGAATCTATACCTAGGATCAAAGTCAGAGCAGATAACCTAATCATTCTTGGTGATAATATTCTAGCGCTGTTGGCTGAAAAGAAGAGGATGAGAAGAGTTTGGAACAGGCAGGGTAGACCTAATGGTACTCTTAAGTCACTGATCAAAAGACTATCTCAAATTATTAAGGAATTAATAAGTATAGCTTATACTGAGTACTTTGATGGCAGGCTTAGAAACTGCAAACCTGGCCCCAACTTTTTTCGGGAGGCTAAGGCTTTTTCCGGAGGTTTTACTCGAAAATCAGTGCCAGTTCTGAATGGCTGCACTGATGATGTTGACAGCGCTACTGCTTTTGTGGAACACTTTGCGTCTATACACAATGATTCCCTAGCTGCACAGTCTTCGAATGGCAGTGATCCCATTGAGACATTTGCTAATGGGTTTAAGCAGTTAGGCTCTAATCCATCCTTTTATTTCGATAATCAACTCAGAGCCGATGGATCATCCATTACAGATCATCCAGCCTATGGGGAGTTTATTAATTTTGACACGCTTAAATCAATTATTAAATCCAGAAATAATAAAAAATCTTCGGGTATCAATGGTATACCCAACTTTATTATAAGAAAACTACCTGATGAATATGTAAATTGTTTGCTTACTCTGATTAATAATGCTATAAACTATAGCTATTTCCCTGGAATTTGGAAGGAGGCTTTGGTTACCCCCATTCCTAAGCGCTCTGGTCCATCAACTGATGTTACTAAATACAGGCCCATTTCACTGTTAAACAATGAGGGTAAGATTTTCGAATTTGTCATTAAAGAGAAAATTACAAGGTTCTGCTCTGAAAACAACATAATTCCTATGCACCAATTTGGTTTTGTGCGTGGTCGATCTACATCTCAGGCTTTATGTCTCTTCTCCGAGTCTCTACATGAGGGCTTCAGGGAAAAGGCTCCCCTTGCTTGTTCTCTAGACATTTCTAAAGCCTTCGACACTGTCTGGATTGCTGGTCTTTTTTTTAAAATGGTTGAATCTGGGTTTTCGATAAACTTGAGCAGGCTTATTCTGAGTTTTATGTCTGACAGGAAGATTGCTGTTAAGATGAATACCACTGTATCTGAGTTTCGTTTAATTAAGGCTGGAGTTCCCCAGGGATCTATACTGGGACCCATTCTTTTTAATATTTACATAGCTGACTTTCCTCTGGACCATGTCACCAACTACAAGACTCTGTTCTTTGCGGATGATGTACTGATTTTTAAGGCCAATAGAACAGTATCCTATCTCATCAAAAATCTTAATGAATATTTGGTGAAGATTGGCTCCTTTCTTGATAAATGGAAGCTTAAATTAAACACGGATAAGTGCTGTGCAACGCTCTTCAGAACAAGTGAGAGTATGATTGGGGGAAACCACAAGAGATTTAAGAACAATGATAATGTAATTATTTCTGTCAATGGAAATCGCATGAAGGTCAGTAATGAACTTAAATACCTTGGTGTCATTTTTACAAGTAAATGCTCCTTTACTAAACATGTAGACAGTATTATCCTCAGGGGTAGAGTTTTATCCGCTGCTCTTCAGGGCCTCTTTAAAAAAAATGCTTTTAGCGTCGCCTCCAAGTACCTACTATATAGACAAATGGTTAGACCCATTCTGGCATATGGCTTTGTAGCCTGGTGCTCGATCTCTTCTGCTCAGATGATGAGGTTAAGAAGGTTTGAGAAAAGCATTCTCTATAAGTGTCTTCCTGCTGCTATTGCGTTCATAAATCGGGATCCTGAAGATGATGTCTATGTTAGAATTCCTAGGGTTGAACTTTACACTAAGTTTGACGGCTATTGTAGATTAGATATTTTTCTCGTAACATTACTTCTTAAATTTCTTTCCAGACTTGAAGCCAGCAATATATCTAGCTTAAATAGAATTAGTAATGTCAGTTTTTTAAATCAAACATATAGCTCACATTTTGAAAAATTTATGTATAAGAATTTTCCTGCTTCCTTCCTTTATTTTTTGCATTTTAATAATCAACTTACGTTCAATAATAAACTGACTTTTTATAATAGAAAATTCAATTCCAATAATCTTCTTGATTTTGTTTATGACACACTTTAAAGCTAACTCCCTATATAAGTATGTAACATGTATGTTTTAATATATATTATAATGTATCATATTTTAAGTAATAATGTAATAGATATAGTCTTATGCTAATTCTTTGTCCGTCCTTTTGTAGTGTTGTCCTTTGTGTTATTTATTTAAAATTATGTTTTAGGTTTTTTTTTTGGAATTTTCCTGGAATACATCTATTAAGATAATTTTCATCTAGTAGTTAGGTAATTTTATTAAAATTTTGTCGTTTGCTGAAAAATTAGACTTAAGAATCTGTGTAGCAAACCCTATATTAGTAATTAAGAAAACTTTGTAAGATCCATGTAATATCATTATCCAATAAAAAACTTTGTTCAAAAACTTTGTTCCACTGAGATTCTCTACATCTTCATATATCTCCCGAATTAAAGAGTCGGTTTGCTCAACTATACGGCAAAGAGCAGGTGGGAGTATTATTTCATTTCTCTGAATTTCAGGGAGTTCGCCCTCTCCAACACGTAAGAGAACTCTGGAAAATTCAGCATCTCCCGATCGAGCTCTCATATTTTCGGTCAGATGTAGTTTTTTAATGTTCCTCCAAAGTAAAGACTTTTTAATACACGCATTAATTTCGTCAGCGCGTGTACCCTTCGGAATAACTGGTAACGTTTGTCTAAAATCCCCCGAGAATAGAAATGTTACTCCTCCAAAAGGTCTATTATCATTCCTAATGTCCTGCAACGGTCTATTAACTGCCTCGATTGATACTTTATTAGCCATCGTGCATTCGTCCCAAACTATGAACATGCAGTCTTGTAGCACTTTAGCTTTATGGCTGTTCTTTGATATACCACACAATGGGTTTTCCATGCGATCCGCTTCAATTGGTATCTTAAACATGGAGTGAGCAGTCTTTCCACCAGGTAAGAGGGTTGCAGCTATTCCGGACGACGCTACTGCTATTGCGATTTTCTTATTATTTCTAATTTTGGCCAAGAGAAGGTTTATAAGATATGTTTTTCCAGTACCTCCTGGTGCATCCAAAAAGTATATGCCACCATTTGCAGTATTTATACTATTCAGAATACATTCAAAGACGTGTCTCTGATCATTATTTAATTTTGGTTCATTTTGCTGAATAATATCTCGAAGTTCCACTAAGTTATAGTTCATTGCTGCCAAGTATTCCCTATTCAAATCGTAACGCATATCGGTTATTCGTGGAGTTGGTAACCCAAAATTATCAATTGTATTTCCACCCATTGAAAGAACTATATCTTGTAGTAGAAGTAGTGCTCGATTATTTAATTCGTCAATATGAGCATTGATATCAATATCCGTATAGCATCGTGTATAATCTCTGATTAAATCTTCAGCAAAATTTTCTTTAAATTGATTCCATAACTCCAGTGGATGTGATATATTACAAAAGACTAATATAATGGCGAATAGCTCCCGAAGTTTTCCTCCACCACTTCTCATACTGGCTTCTGCCAACGTTTCGTGCCAGTGATTATCATTTTCCAATAAGCCGAGCGCTAAACATGCCGCTTGATATGTTTCATGTAAGACATCATTAATGGTCCTAAGACTTTCAAAAGATGTTGGTCCTCTAATCACATGTAATAACATACGAAGATAATAGCATTCGTGATTATTAGGATGAATTGTGTAGATCCTACCCAAAGCATGTTCTCGAAATACGTCGCGGTATCCTTCAAGGATAGTACCGCGTCGTCTACGTTGAAAGGTTCCACTTGGCTTGTTATAAGTAGAATAGGCAGGGACCTCTTCGTAAAGTAAAGTTTTAGCAAAACTGTCAGTTTGGCATAATTGGAAGAATGCCATCAAGGTTGTGTTTTTTGGATTTTCTATTCTATCGTGAACGCTGTCAGGGTTAAAATAAACTCTTTGTCCATTTTCCAAATGTATATCAAGATGTGTAACCGGAGGAAATCTTTCGTGAATAGAAAATGAGAGCATCCGCCAAACTGCTTCTGAAGTACTAATATAGCGCCCACTTTGGTAAGATGTCACTTCATCGTACTGATTTTGCACACCAAAAACAGCTAAATCAGAGCCTTTATTTACATATTTGCAAATATATTTAATTGATTTGACACTGCTACAGAGTTCGATGTTAATATGTGCCTTGAAAGCTCGAGATAAGACGGGTGAAAATGGCACTATCCACCTGTTATCAATTTCAACGGAACTGTTATGTAAACGAACCTTTGCTGTAGTTCCGCCATCTATAGGAGATCGGCGCCTGTATAATGGATAACTGTCTTCACCAGTGCAAGTCTCCAGAGTAAATGGCTTAGGAAATTTTTTGATACAAAGCCCATCCTTCATACAGGGTGACTGATTGTTGAAAGCGCCACACGGACCATGAACCATATGCGTTTTAACAATTTGGAACAATTCTGGATCTTCCACTTCATTAGGGAATTCTGCTCGGATTACACTGTCAATCTGATCCGGCGTTATTTTATTTTGCAGCCATAGTAAAATGTGTGCATGTGGCAAACCTCGCTTTTGCCATTCTACGCTATACATATAGCATAGAACAGAACCGAATAACTTTCCTTTCACCAATAGATCAATCAATGTTTTAAGTTTTTGTTTGAATACTCTAGTAACTATGTCATGTCGATCAGATGCAGATTGACCTGGAGAAAGCTCACGGGCAATTTTCTCCCATTTCGGATTTGTTGTGAAAGTTATAAAGAAGTCGGGACGTCCATATTTTCTTACATAACAGAACGCGTCTTGAGTACGTTCATGCATGTATCTTGGCCCTCCTGTGAAAGAAGACGGCAAGATAACCAATCTTTCTAAGTTATCAGTACTTTCATTTCGGTTTATTGCATCTTGCAGATGTATATAGTTCTCAACTCTAAGCTTAGTTTGATTGGTTCTAATAAAAATCAGTCTTTCTGTTTCAATTTTTGCATAAACGTCGACTAAGTATTGGTTAAGTAACTGCCTAAAATGATGTATATGATTGTATTCATCCTTTCTTACCATAAGTCTGTAACAATAGTATTGTAGAGCAGAAATTTTCTTGCTCAAATTTTCCTGACCTGTTTCTGGATCGACTTGGTAGACTCCAAAATTGTATCCATCTTCGCTTCGACAAAAGATTAATGGGTATTGTAGAGCGTCGTACGATCTATGCGTTTCCGCAATTCGCTGTAAGGTATTATCTGTTTTATGCAGTACAATATCTCGTTTATCACATTGCTGGTCTACTAACAGTACAGAGACTTCATTTGTACTGGGTGCATTATGACGACCTCTATGATAACTATTTTATAGTTATTTTGATTACATTCTAAAGGAAATGATTGCAACGCAGTTTTAAAGTCTTTAATGTAAGGATTTGTTTCATTAAGCATTGTTTGTAAGTTACATATTAATGATGCATTTAAGTTCGGAAAGTGTCCCAATCTTGTATCCCTTTGCTGGACATAATCGCTAATGAAATAAATTTGTAAAACGTTTCTTTAACATTTTCTTTAGGAAGCAGTGACCCTATTAAATGATACACTTGACCCTGTACTTTAAAAGTTGGCATGATATTTCCTTCATTTATTTCTTTTGCGCCAAACGAAGTCATTTGAAAAGCTGAATTATAAGCCCGGACATTATTCAAGAAATGCCGAGAATTCGGATGATCTCCATTTATTAAGGACTTTAATGGTTCTGCGGACTGCAAAATTGATTCCAGGTGCACCTTTCCAGAGGAACAACACAGGCCTTTTGATTCTCCTTTCCATTTCAGTGCCTTACAGAAGTTGCACATTACATTCATTTTTCCTATCTCCGCCTCTTTTGAATAATTTATATTTGGTTGATAATTAAAACCACTATTATGTTTTTCTTGCCATCTCGAGATCTGTCTGCTACTTCTTCTTTCTTGGTCCTGAATCAAATGTCGTCGTCTCTCTGTTTCGGTCTGTATATTTCTGACTTTATTTCTTTTGCGTTTAAATAATATTTATTCATGAAATAAATGTTGGTTTTACATAATAAAATACATACGTTATATGATAAATTTAATTGTACGTTAATTACTACATTAGTATATTAAAACTAATTTCCCAGCAATCATCAGGACTTAGATTGGCTTAACATTATGGATGTTTAGTATTTTACATAATATATTTCCAGGGAAAAGTTTCAAAAACCTGGATTTCCTTAACTTGGTGAATAAATAGATAGAAAAGAAAGAAAAGAGGAAAGAAGTGAAAAGAGAAAAGAAGTGAAAAGGTTACAACACAAAACATAGCTATGGCTATGAACAAAGAGTATTGAATTTGAAATTTAGTTAAGTAATGGGAACAGTAATTAATATTATTGTTATTATTATCACTTATATATAGTTACATTTTGAGTAATGAACTTAGAACTAACAGAGAAAAAGGACAGAGTATATTACCGATCTAATGATATTAGTTCATTAGACTAAAAATTTTATTTTCATTATATATTTTTCAAAATTATGGTATGTCGAAGAGAAGACTCCATAACTTGTTATTATCATTATAACTTATTATTATTATTAATCTAATATTTTTTAATTTTTATACTACTTAGAACTAACCGAACGACTTTAATAAAAAAGATAATTTTATCGAATATATCTCACTAACATAACTATTGTTATAATTTCAAGCTTTTATTTTTAGGCTATTTCAAATCAAGATATCAAATCATAGACAAAGTCATTCAGATTGTTGGAGTTAAACCTCCTATTATAAAATGTCAGGTTACAATTACTTAGGAATAATTTTTGTTTTAAGAAGAGATAGTAAAAGAAGGAAGGTGGAAAACTCTTGTATAAGAATTTTCCATCAGATTCATCATAGATTTGGCATAGGTATTCAGGGTCAATAATTTTCGTCAATTCGGGCAGGTCACAAAACTCAATTTTACCAAGGAATCTAAGAAGCAATTTAACAAGGTAAGCATCAAGCCTAACGTAATTCTCAAATTTGGAGTATAGTTCAGTCTTAGGAATTCTAACAAAAATATCCTCAGTAGGGTCAAGACGCGAAAAAGCTATCGATGCAGGGAGACATCTGTAAAGTATTCTTCTCTCAAAGAGTCGCAATCTATTCATTTGTGCCGAGGAAACTGAGCACCAAGAAACAAATCCGTACGTTAAGATAGGTCTAATTATTTGTCTGTACAACAAGAACTTAGATTCACTTTTAAAAGATCTTTTTTTAAAGAGATTAAGAAGGGAGTGATACACGAGCCTGGCTTTGTGAAGAACAATGTCTAGGTGTTTGATAAAGGAGACTTTTTTAGAAAAGGTAATTCCAAGATATTTGAGATCGTCTCGAGCATTGATGCGACCACCATTAACGGAAATCAAAATATTTTCATTAATCTTAAATTTTTTTTGACTATGTGTGATCATTTCGTCACTTTTTCTGAAGAGTACCGCCGTACATTTGTCTGTATTAAGTTTGAGCTTCCATCTGGCAAGATGCAAGGAAATTACTTCAAGATACTCATTAATGTCCTTTATAAGATGAGAAATAGTTCTACCAGCCTTAAAAATCAAAATGTCATCAGCAAAAAATATAGTTTTAAAATTAGTTCTATTGTCGACCGGGAAATCAGAAACGTATATATTAAATAAAATCGGCCCCAGAATCGACCCTTGCGGAACTCCAGCGAGGATACCGAGAGAGTCAGACGAGGAGCAGTTGATTTTAATTCTCATTCTCCTGTCAGATAAGAAGCTCAGAATTATCCTACAGATATCCAGAGGGAAGCCAGCTGAGATTAATTTGAAAAAAAGACCATCAACCCAGAGAGTGTCAAATGCCTTGGAGACATCAAGGGAGCATGCAAGAGTTGGGGCTTTGTTACAGAATCCTTCATGAAGAGATTCAGTAAACAGGCAAAGAGCCTGCGAAGTGGATTTATTAGGCATGAAGCCAAACTGGTATTTGGAGATAAGGTCATTCGAAGAACAGAAATCGATAATTCTATCCTTAATAATGCATTCCAGAATTTTACCCATATTATTGAGCAAAGATATCGGTCTATAATCGGATACATCAGTAGATGACGATGAGTTCTTCGAAATAGGCACAACCAAAGCTTCCTTCCAGGAAAGAGGGAAGTAACTATAATTTAAACAATTATTTATCAGGATTAAAAGGCAATTTACAAATTCATCAGGCAACTTTCTGATGATGAAGTTAGGCATACCGTCAGGACCCGAAGACTTTTTGTTATTTCTTGACTTAATTACCGATTTGAGTGATTCAAGATTAATAAATTTGCTATAAACTGCATGACTTGATGTTGCGGAGCCATCCGCTTTAAAATGGTCACTGAAAAGGAAGGATGGAGTAAATTTACAAGTTCGAAACTCATTTGTTAGTAAAGTAATGGGATCATTATTGCTCGAAGATAAGACAGCAGCTGAGTTGTTATGTATCGAAGAGAAGTGGTTGGCAAAAGCACGAGAGCTATCAGCATCATCAGTGCAGTCATTCATAATAGGGACGGATTTGCGAGAAAACCCTCCAGAAAGAGATTTAGCTTCTTTAAAAAAGTCGGGCCCAGGTCTACAATTTCTAGCTCTATCATTAAAATACTCGATATAAGCCATGGAAATGAGTTCGTTAATTATTTGTGAAAGTCTATTAATCAAAGATTTTAGGGTGTTGATATTTCTTCCCTGTCTATTCCAATTTCGTCTCATCTGTTTCTTTTTCTGCAGCAAACTAAGTATGCAATCATTCAGAATAATTAGATCACTGGTGTGAATGCGGACTCTGGGTATTGAGTCATTCATAATGGAAATAAGCAATAGACTCATATTATTTATGGCCTCGTCAATCTGAGAGATGGACAAGTTACGATTGGCACTGAGATTAAGGCCCGCAAACTTCTCCGAGGCCAGTCTTCTCAATTTAGCCCAATTAATTTTTTTATAATTGAAAACAGAAATTGGGTCGGCAAGTTCATAAACTGGAAAGGTGACATAGAGTTCGACTGCAAGATGATCTGAATCAAAGTCTCTAACGTTAAGAAGGCCGCAGTGATGGTTACTATGCACCTGTAATGAACTTGAAATAATAAAAAAATCCATAAGAGAGCTGGAGCCAGGGACCATCCTAGTAGGAGAATGAGAGTGAATATGTTTTAAATCAAGCAGAGCAAGACTGTTAGTCATCCAATTGAAAAGTCGTGCACCATTAGCATTGTTGACATAATTAAGCCAGGAAGTATGTTTGGCATTAAAGTCACCACCCAATATGATTCGGCCGTCAGAGTTATTGGGAGATGTGAGTATATCAAAATCGCCCGGGAGAAACTTAACCGGGATATAAACTGAAATAAGCGTCAAGGGGGAAGATCCGTTACATAATTTAATAGCTGTAAACTCAGTGGAAAGTATACCATGAAACATTATTTTTTTAAATTTATATTTGTCTTTTAGGAGTATAGCAGTACCACCCCCAGGAGTGAGTCTGTCATCTCTGATAAGATTATAGTTAGAAAATTTAGGTTTATAAATTTGATTTAGTTTAGTTTCGGATAGAAATACAACATCAGGGTTATGTTCCTTGAGAAAGGAGTTAAGTTCATGCCTTTTGAGTTTCGATACAAGGGAGTTAACATTTAGCGAATAAACCTTAAGTTTATTTAGCTGAGACATGATTGGTTTCCATCATAAAAGAAAAAATTGCTTCTCGTTTTTCATCAGGATTTAAAGCATTGCCAAGTTTGACCAAGAATTTGTCAAACTTAACCTTGACTATATTGTAGGAGCAGCCAAAAGTCTCCAGACAAACACTATCAAGGTATGGGACGAAGCCAAGAGGTCGACTATCAGCAGATTGCCTAATCGGCTTAGGATCAGAAGAGGTGTTACAGCGGTTACTGTTAAAAAGATCAGCAAAGGACAGGCCGGGGACAATAGGGTTGTCAATTCTTTTGGAGTTATTAGTATTTTGTCTATCTAAGATAGAATTCCTCTTCTCGTTTTTCTTTTTTATCATGTCCTTAAGTACCGGACAGCCTCTAAAATTGGCGGTTTGATTAGAACCCTTGCATAAGACACAGGAAACTGGTAACTTAGATTCAGCAGTGACCTTGCACTTGCCTCTCTCATGACTATCCTGGCTCTTAACGCACCTAGGAGGCATGTTACAGTTTAATGAGACGTGACCTATTCTCTGGCAGTTAAAGCACTGAGTTACATCAGTCTTATTGAATTTTTCGATCTTTACAATTTGGTTAAGTATACATTTGGTTTTAAACCGCTCCCGGTTTAAGCTTGATTATAAAATAATTGAATTTATTTATCTTGCCATGAAGAAGGGGCACAACTTTGAGAAAGTCACAAAGGCCTTTATCTTTCAAGTCAGATTCATTGAAATCACCTGAAAGATTTTTAATAATCAGATTATGCCCAATCTCGTCTTTGTGGGCATGAGAAAAGTACTTGCAACTAAGTTGCTTGAGTAAATTACAGACTTTAATATGGTCAGATCGATCACTAAGTAAAATGGAAAGCCTATCCTTATTTGTCCCATTTAACATCTTGAATGAAGTGATTCCATTATTAAGCAGGGTGCTTCTAAGGGTCTTTATGTTGACATTGTAGACAATGATAGGATTTGTTGATTTACTGAAGTTAATTTCTTTAGAAACAGAAGGGATGTTATGATTAACCTTAGGGCTATTACTTACTTTCTTAGTTTGACTAATCCTAGGTTTCGAAATCTCGCTTGTTGAGGGGAACACAAACCGATCAGAATTGACGCCGGAGTCACGAATTGCTTCAGTACGTGGATCAGAAGCTATATCCTTCGAATTACTACGATGAGGTACCGAATCCGTATAACCGCAAACTGAAGAGCCAGGAACCTTCACAGCATCGCTTCGCATGTCAATCTCTCCAGTCGTCTGACATAATAGTGTCCACTAGTTCATTAGTATTTTGGATATTTTTGCTTTTTATTTTACGTTTTTTTTTAACATCACTATTAATTTTAGCTAATTCGTTATTTTGGGTTATTAAAGTGCTAATCTTTTCATTATATGCATTGTTTTGCATAATTAACTGGTTAATCTTTTCATTTAGTTCACAGTTCATTAAAATTAATTTTTCGATTTCTAATTCCTTTTTATTGAGGTCATCAGATCCACCAGGTATCAGCAAAGGACCGATATTTAGAGGATCATCCTCAACTTCATCACTACTTGTCATTTTGGGTATGTTAAATAACTACCATGACAATAATTCAAAAATACAAAACTGTATTGTTGGTAAAGAGTTCGAATTGAATTTAATTTATCACCACTGCACGGAGGGTCCTGAATAATATGTGAGCCGCGAAAGCGACTCAATCACACACTTTTTGAAAAACAAATTCTAACTAAAGACAAATTGTTTTGAGGAGAACCTTCCAGCTCGAAGTCTGACTCTGACTCTCTGACTTTATTTCTTGATGAAGCATGTCTTATAAGATCATCCCGCAATCTTCGATTTCGTGTGTCCTCTGACTCAATACTTCTAGAGAGTTCGTGACGAATACGATCACTCTGCAACCTCTGCTCTCGTAAGTCATCGGATTCGAGACTTCTTGAGAGAGCATGATGCGTACAATCATCACGCAATCTCCGATGTCGCACGTCTGCAGATTCTACACTTCTTCTGACTACTTGTCGCATACAATCTTCTCGCAACCTCTGATGTCGCGCGTCATTGGATTCAGACCTTCTTGCGACTTCGTGACGTGCAGAATCATATTGCAATCTCTGCAGTCGCACGTTAGTAGATTCTAATCTTCTAGAAATTGAGCGTCGAGTTCTATCAGATTCCTGTCGATTAGCTCGATCCTGCTCAGTTTCAACTTCCTGAGCCAATCTTTTCCTCTTAGCATCCGCGGCTCTGTGCGAAATATTTGGTTTTCTCTTTCTAGGCATTATGTAATTTTTATTTACTTACGTAATTTAAATTACTTCGCCTTTAATTCCTACACCGAAAAAAATTAAAATATAATTCTAAGTACAGCAATAGATTTTGCACTTAATTTCAATTAATAACTACACTGACACACTTACCAAAATCAAAATATAATATTAAAACGCAGCAATAGATTTTTCTCTTAATTTCAATTAATAATTACTTGTACGTATTTTAACTTCCTTTACTTAGAATTACTCACTGACAAAAATCAAAATATAATGTCAAAAATCACCAATAGACTTTTTCACTTATAGACGATCAACAGCATATGATTGAAAAAACTGAATTGGATAAACTTTCTATGTTTTCGTCATAAGCAGCACTTGACGTTTGACACAATACACAATACATACTATATAACGAATGAACCCAGCGAGAAGTCGTACCCACTAAGCACTTTAAAAACCGTAAAAGATATGGTATTTCCCTAAGGTGCGAATACCAACCAAATCGCCAGCCTATTAATACATCTATTGTTTTTGTGCCTCACATCTTACGTACTAAAATAGCCCCCGCAGAATACGCTGGCTAATCATATACGATAGATACCACGCTAGGGACGAAATTTTACTGTTTGAATGTGTGAGTAGGTTACGCAGGTTGGTTGCTACAGGTAGCCGAAATACCTACGACATCAATGGCTTTTTGGCATAGCCTGTTCTTAACAAATCTCAGCCGATGTAGGATGGCTACGATTTTGCTGGTTTGGCCGGCCATGTACCAGTCCAAAGCGGCTACCTACGCTTTTTACATCCACTTTTGTTGGGTTCTCTCTGAAGATCCCTGCTAATTAAGGATTTAATACAAAATCTTAGCTCGATCAAAGTTATATGTACTGAGAAAATTGGAGTATAGTATTTAATGAAAAAGTTTAGTTTGTATTGGAGGTGGTGGAAGGAGTTGGGGGATTCAAACTATTTATAGATATACTTGAAGATTGTATTTATAATAGAAATAATATATTTTAAATTTCAAATTAATAGCTTTCATAGTTTCCATGAAAATTTGATTATTATAAGTTTTTGAAAATGAGTCACTTTGTATGGGAGGGGGTAGAAGGCGTGAGGGGAGAAAAATAAAACCTAAAGCAGATTACTCCCAGAGGTAGAGCTAATAATCTGTGAAAGTTTCATTGCAATCGGTGCAGCCGTTTTTGCGTGAAAGCCGGCAAGACAGACAGACACTACAATTATATTTATACGTATAGATTAATTTTTTTCTCCGACCCTTATTTCTTAGCATTACAAACTTTGTGGCAAATTTATAATACTCTCAGATTTCATCTAGAGTATAGAAAAGAAAAAAAAAATTCACAGAAAGAGAATTTAATGGATGGCGTGACTTATTTGCGATACAGAATTTTTCACGATTTCACAAGCCGTAATACAAAACAATTCCAAAATTTAAGTTTGACGTTTAAATTTGAAGCTTCACTATGACGTATTGCCTGGAGCTTTCTTAGATTGATTTAATACGGTATTAAAAATAACTGTCGTATGTCATACAAAAGTTGTAGTGGAGGCTTTAATACGATTTTTTCTCTATCGTAATATGTATGTAATAAATCGTGCGAAGCACTTTTAATAAAACAATATTAATCTAACAGCCGAGACACCAACTAATTTCCACAGATAAGCTGAGGCGCAAATCATGTAGAAAATAAGAACACGAAATGTCTTAGCACAAAATGTAACAAATTAGGGTTTTTCAACTTTGGATGCAAAAATTCGAATTCAAATAATCAGCAGAAGAGTTTGCTTGCGCCTGAGATAGAAAATATTCGAAATTAAATCGAATTTCTAGAGTTGCTTGGGTCGGAAAGTCCGCGATATTTTCTTCAGCGAAAAAATATGCTAATGTCCATTTGATCCTTTCAGACATTCCGGT
This sequence comes from Chorisops tibialis, assembly GCA_963669355.1. Lineage (NCBI taxonomy): Eukaryota > Metazoa > Arthropoda > Insecta > Diptera > Stratiomyidae > Chorisops > Chorisops tibialis. Next base: position 91,993,142 of record OY770263.1, read on the forward strand.
GATGGTAATGTCCGAATTAGTACGTTAACACTTCAAAATTTAACTTTGTTGGTATGTGAAATACGAGCCCATACAATTTTAGAATTTTATTCCCATTTCCAAGATGGATGGATACAAACCACAAAATACAATTTACGATATTTTTCTGGCAATGAGATACACCGAACCGAAGTCATCATTTCAGCGATCCAACATCTTTGCACTACAGAACTACTTGCAATTTTTGAAAATCAGGAATCACCAGTTTTCGATTTTTACAATTTGGGAATCTTTTACTCTTTAAGAAAACATTTGGTAGCCCTAATAAGGGCTTTTTGTTTTGTAATTTTCTCGAATACAACAAACGTAGTATTCTGAAATTTTCCCAAAAAGAAAATTTACTTCTTGGCTGCTGCCTTCTTGGGAGCGGCTTTCTTCGCTGGTCCGGCAGCCTTCTTTGGTTTCGGCGCCTTCGTCTTGACTACTTTCGAGGCGGTTTTCGATGTTTTGGTCGCTTTCTGCTTGGGACTCTTGGTCTTCACGGCTCCCGTCTTCTTGGCTGCTTTGGCGGTAGCAGAAGCTGCCTTCTTCTTGGCTGCTCCAGCAGCTGGTTTCTTCGCGGCGGGCTTCTTAGCAGCTGCGGTCTTTGGCTTGGCAGCTTTCGCTTTCTTTTCACCAGCCTTGGCTGCTTTCGGCTTGGCAGCAGTTTTCTTGTCGGCGGCCAATTTGAACGAACCGGAAGCACCCTTACCTTTCGTTTGGATCAGCTTGCCATCGACAACGGCTCCCTTCAAAAACTTCTTGATGAAAGGCGCCAATTTCTCAATGTCGACCTTGTAGTTGGCGGCCAAGTATTTCTTGATGGCGGGCAACGACGAACCACCTCGTTCTTTCAAAGCGCCGATGGCACTTGTGACCATCGTGGCAGTCGGTGGGTGAGTTGGCGCTGCTTTCGGCTTCTTCGGTCCGGCGGCGGCTTTCTTTCCGGCCTTCTTGGGGCTGGCGGCTGCTGGAGATGCTGCGACAACGGGGGATGTTTCTTCTGCCATTTCTTAATTCACTTTTATATATTATCAAACTTTTATGAAGTTAACAGCGACGCGTAAAACACGAATACACAAGAACTTTTCAAGATGCCTTGACCGCTGAAACGGCAGTAGGTTGTCGAAATCATGAGAATGTGGAAGGACGGCACTCGGTATTTTCGGTTTCCATTTTAAAACATCGAAGACTGAAGTTCAGAATTAGTTCACTTCTATGCGGTTTTGTAAATTATAGTAAAATTATAAAGCATAGTTACGTACAAAATCTGATTCTTTGAATATTAATTTCTGCTTTACTAAAAATTGCATGAAAAGTTTAAGTCACGATTGTGAATCACGAACTAATTTCCTTCCACTACCGGATAGTGATGTGAGCAACAATTTTAGTAATTTCGATATATTTTTGTTTATAACAATCATTTATAGTTTATTTTTAATTTACAAGACACCTTGATATCTTAGCTTTGCAGTATATTGCATTTTTGATTTTTCCTCTCTGCAGTTATTGCGTGAAAATTCATCAAATTTCAACCTTTCGCACACCATTTTCGGCCATTGAAATTATTTTCATACGGAATTGCTATTTGATTTGTAATTTTTTAGTAAAAATTATTAACAATAGGATTTTTTTCCTAACTCAATTTTAATATATATTATGTTATATGTTAAATAAGATTAAAACTCCTAAATAATCCCTAGGAAAATTAAATTCCCGCCATATTACGCACTCCCCATACTAAAATCCGAGTTAAGACGCAATTCTTGCAGTTCAATTGTTTATACATTGAAATTATTCCTTTTAATTTATTAAGTGGGTGCAGATGCTCGTCTTACGGCTATCGTAAATTAAACTGATTTTTTTTCCTCCAGAATATTCATCGAATGAAATCCACCGAGATTTTAATAAAATTAAAATGAAGAATACGAACCGATTATTTGGTCTCCAAAATGAATCGACAATGGATTTTAATTCAATCTTGAACTTGCGAAAAATTTAGGCCATGGGAAATTTTTATGAAGTTAGAGAGCAAATTTTTGCGACTTTCACTTATTTTACACTTTGAAGCTGTGGAAATAAAAAAATAATACTTTCTGCTCATATTCTCTGAATATTGCGAAGTTTTTTTTTGACAAAGTTTTTTATTGGAAATAAGAGATTACATGGATCTTACAAAGTTTGCTTAATTACTAATATAGGGTTTGCTACACAGATTTTTTAGTCTAATTTTTCAGCAAACGACAAAATTTTAATAGAATTACAGAATTACTAGATGAAAATTATCTTAATAGATATATTCCAGGAAAATTCCAAAAAAAACCTGGTGTTGGAAATCCATCAATCAAAATTATGAAAAGTCGAATCATAGATTTTTTTGTATCGGAATTTTCACTTTTTTTTTTTTTTTTTTGTAGTCAATTGTACCAGAATTTTTTTTTGTCGATTGTAGTTGACCTAGAGAACTAAGTCGTTAAACTTTTGTTTTTTTTTTCAGTCTTGAAATTGTCCTTGAATTAAAACATACTTGATATTGTTCTTGAATTAAAACGTACTTGATAATTTAGTTTTAATACTTGAAATTGTTTTTGATTTTGAACAGTGGAGTTCAAAAAATATATAAAAAATAGTATTAAACATTTGATCGTATTGAACATTTGATCATATTGAACATTTGGTCCGTCGAGCCGGATTACTTCTTGTGATTCAGTCAAGAAAAAGTGAATTTGAAATGGAAAACGTACCAAAGTTAGTGATGCAACAAAAACTGACGACATAGCAGTTGCTACGGGCTCAAAGTAACTTCCGTAAGGATGCGAAATCGCGTAAAACGGTCGCATATCTCAAAAGAATCCTTGCAAGGCTTGAATCCTTGCGTGAAACCTTCACGGAAACGCACAAAGGAATTCTTGATTCGCTTAGTGGAAACGAAACGGAGTTAAAAATACCGTATTTCGCGAACGACGTGAGCGGGACCTTTGAAGATACGCTTTTAATGTTCCAAGCTGAAATCGATGACCTGATACAGATACAGGAAAATCAAGTGACAAGTGAAAATTCGGTTACAAACGTTTCTCAAGTAGCAAAAGGGGAACGCGACATAAAATTGCCTAGAATCTCACTACCCACATTTTCCGGGAATTATGAAGCGTGGCTGTCGTTCCGAGATTTGTTTGTCGCTTTAGTGCATGAACGGAAATCAATTTCCGATGTGGAAAAACTTCACTATTTGAAGTGCAGTTTAGAGGGTGAAGCGCTAGGGCTTATTAAACAATTCCCAACTACGGACACGAATTATAAAATTGCGTGGAAGGTTTTGAACGACAGATTCGAAAATAAAAATGCGTTATTAGCGTCACAGTTCAAAAAGTTGTTCGGTATTGTGAACGCAAACGAATCTTCCTCGTCAATAAAGACCCTATTAGATCAAACCGTGGAGTCAGTACAAGCTTTAGAAAACATGAAAATTCCAGATTTGTGGAATGCATGTGTAGTTTTTATGACTGCACGACCATTACCTTCAGAAACTCGGCAATTATGGGAACAACAGCAAGCGATAGATTCGGAACTAGCTTCATTTGAAAATTGAAACTCTTCTTACAAAATAGGTTCAGAGCATTGGAAGCTGCTGGAGTAGAACGCCCGAGATTTGGAAAACCATCGACAACTACACAACATAACACTCGTAATAACAGTACAACGAATATTCATTCTCATCACAGCGAATCGCAATCAGCGTGTCCAGTATGTAAGGAGTCACATTATTTGCGAAATTGTGAACAATTCATTGCTATGGAACATCAAGAAAGATTTGAAATTGTAAAGCGGAATGGATTGTGCTTGAATTGTCTGGGAAGAGGACATCTTGCATCCAATTGCTCCAGTAAATTTAGATGCTCAAGGTGCAAACGGGCGCATCACACTTTGCTGCATAAGGAAGAACGAAACGCGATGTCTGTAGCTGAAGGTACTATTTCACCTCAAACTTCAACTTCGCATGCAACCGCAGAATTTGTTGATATCAATTCTCTTACTGTAATGACGCAAAAACAAGTATTGTTAGCAACTGCGTTGGTAACCGTAGAATCACCAAATGGTCGAGTCATCTTGCGAGCTTTACTAGACCAAGGTTCACAAGCTTCATTCATCACGGAATCTGCAGTGCAAAAATTAGGCCTACAAAGGAAATCTGTATGTGCAAACATCATTGGAATTGGAAAAACAAACGCTACCATCGCCAAAGGATTAGTGCAACCAATGCTATTAGCTTATGATGATGAAACAATTAATTTTCAAGCCTGGATTTTAGACAAGGTGACGAATTTAATCCCAACGCAGACAGTTGTATTCTCTCAATGGGAAAAATTGAAAAATATTAAATTGGCAGATCCTCAATTTGATAAACCAGGTCGCATCGATTTATTACTAGGTGCCGATGTGTATGCTCTAGTGATCCTTGGCAATATTCGAAATTTATCAAATGGAACAATCGCACAAAATACGAAATTAGGTTGGATCATCTCTGGTGAAGTGAAGTCAGCACATACATCTAATTATCAAAGTTTCAAGGTCGAAATAGAAACCCAGCAAGACGTGAGTGATCAATTGCGGAAATTTTGGGAATTGGAAGAACTGCAAGATTCTCGAAAACTGAGCCAAGAAGAACAATTATGCGAAAATCACTTTCAAGCGAATGTTTCAAGAGAAAATAGTGGACGGTTCATGGTGAGGTTACCATTTAATGATGATAATGCTAAGAATACACTGGGATACTTCCGTACAACAGCTGTTAAAAGTTTAATCTCTATGGAAAATCGATTTTCTCGGGATGGAGAACTTGAACATGAATATAGAAAATGCATAAAAGAATATATCGACTTGGGTCAGATGAGTTTGGTCACTAACAAAACCGAAATTATTGTTGAAAACGGAAATTCAGTGTGCACCGCGCATTACTTACCACATCATGCTGTTTTGAAGGATAGTACCAGCACAAAGCTTCGAGTAGTCTTCGACGCATCACGTAAGAGCAGCTCTGGAGTTTCGCTAAATGACACATTGAAGACAGGACCCGCGATTCAAAACGACATGATTTCGGTGGTATTGAGATGGAGATTGCATAAATATGCATTTGTCGCTGATATAGAGAAAATGTATCGTCAAATAAACATGCACCCCAACGACGCTCATTTTCAACGGATAGTATGGAGACCCAAACCGTCTGAAGACATTCAGGATTATTGTATGAACACAGTCACATTCGGAACAACGTGCGCTCCATATTTAGCCATCAGGACTTTGCAACACTTAGCTGAAATCGAAAGACCGAATCATCCAGATGTATATGATACCATCATGAACGATTTCTACGTTGACGACGTATTGTCAGGAGGACTTGATCTAAACAAGACCATAGAGCATCGCAAAGCAATTTCTAAAGTATTGGAATCCGGAGGATTTAAATTGCGAAAATGGATAGCTAATGATGCAAGAATTTTAGAAGGTGTGCCTGAAGTTGATATCGAAATGAAAACTCCGTTGGAAATGGATCTCAATCAAGGTTACAAATCTTTAGGCATCGTCTGGAATCCTGCGATTGACCATTTCACCTATCGAGTAAAACTTCGAATTAACAACGCACATTTCACCAAACGACAGCTGCTTTCGGATATCGCACGTCTTTATGACCCATTAGGATGGTTGGCACCGACGATCATTATAGCTAAAATCATGCTTCAAACATTATGGTTGCATGGGCTGAAATGAGATGATCCGCTTCCAATCGAAATCCACAATCGCTGGAATAAATTTAGAAATCAATTAGTGGAATTGGAAAGAATAAGAATTCCAAGATGGATATTGATCGACGTCACTTGCAACTTTGAACTTCATGGATTTTCTGATGCATCCATGGAAGCATATGCCGCTGTAATCTATGCAGTAAGTCGCAGCAAAGATAAGACTCGTGTGCAACTTATAATGTCCAAAACGAAAGTCGCTCCTATACGACCCGTTACGATTCCTCGATTAGAACTGTGTGGAGCTGTTCTACTTTCGAAATTGATGAAAAGAGTCAAAGATTCGTTGAAAGTATCTGGTGTAAACTGTTGGCTGTGGACTGATTCGCAGATAGTGCTTTCCTGGTTACATGGTCATCCAACCCGATGGACTACGTTTGTTGCCAATCGAACGACGGAAATATTTGAACACACGGGAAATATACCATGGCGCCACGTACCTTCTCAACAAAATCCAGCCGACCTGGCATCTCGAGGTGTAGAACCTACAGAGTTGCAAGATAGCATTTTATGGTGGAACGGTCCAGAATGGTTGCAACATGGTGAAGACCATTGGCCGAAACATGAAGTTATTCCAGGTACTGAACTCGAAAAACGGAAAAATGCAGTGACATGTTTGAGCAACACTATCGAAAATGACGACTTGATCAACAGGTTTTCGTCAATGACCCGACTGATCAGAGTGACGGCATACTGTTATCGGTTTAGGAAGCTTTCATCAAAATTGGAAAATAACAGAGGTCACTTGACATCTAGCGAACTAAAGGAATCTTTTGAATTTTGGCTTAAATACACCCAAAACCAAGCATTTGAACAAGATCTTCGACATTTGATAAAAGGAAGCCCACTTAACAAGACCAGTAAGATCAGGAATTTGAATCCATTTCTAGACGGAAATGGAATCTTACGTGTTGGCGGACGCCTCGCAAACTCCAATTTGGCATTCGACGAAGTTCATCCGATCATTTTACCCAAAAGTGGAAAATTCACGGAATTGTTATTGCATCGAATACATAAGGCTACGTTACACGGGCAAACACAGTTAATGTTAGCATTTTTGAGAAGAAGATTTTGGCTTATTGATGGAAGAAATACTATAAAGAATTTCGTGCATAAGTGTGTAACTTGCTTTCGAACTAAAGCGAAAACTTCCACTCAATTAATGGGAAATCTACCTACATCTCGGGTCACAATTTCTCGTCCGTTTTCACATGTTGGCATTGATTATTGTGGACCATTTGAATTGAAGGATCGAAATGGAAGAGGAAGCAAAATTCGAAAAGGTTATGTTGCCGTATTTATTTGTCTAACCATTAAAGCGATACATATTGAAGTCGTTAGCGATTTGACGACGCAAGCTTTCTTAGCAGCCTTTCGACGTTTCATAGGTAGACGAGGCTTATGCAGCCACATCTATAGCGATTGTGGCACAAATTTCATCGGAGCCAACAGTGAGATTCAAAAAATACAACAGGCAAACGTCGCCGTAGCTGAAAACTTGTCCAATGAAGGTATCACATGGCATTTTAATCCACCAGCAGCTCCCCATTTCGGAGGACTATGGGAGGCAGGAGTGAAATCGATTAAATTACATTTACGACGCATTTTGGGAAACGCCGCTTTGACATACGAAGAACTTACAACTACCCTTATCCAAATAGAAGCATGCTTGAATTCCAGACCATTATGTCCACTTACTGACGATCCAACAGACGACACCGCTTTGACTCCAGGCCATTTCTTGATCGGAGATATGCTATTGGCACCACCTGAAGTAGATGTATCAGAAGTCAACATTAATAGACTAGATCGATGGCAGCTTACTCAACGACTTGCTCAAACATTTTGGAACAAGTGGACGAAGGAATACCTCGCACGACTACAACAAAGGCCCAAATGGCTCCAGGAAGAAAAGTCACCCAAGGTAGGAGATCTTTGTTTACTCAAGGACGAGAAACTTCCTCCGTACAAATGGCCACTTGCCAGAATCGCTGAGATACACCCAGGAAGGGACGCACTTATTAGAGTAATATCAGTAACAGCAAGAGGAAATACATTTAAGAGACCAGTAACTAAAATAGCCTTACTACCGACTCAAGACATTGAATCACACCAGCATTAAGAAAATTCCTATCCCATCATTCCTTATACATTGTCAACATCAATCAACATAACGTAAATTTAGATATCTAGAAGGAGAAAGAGGTGAACTTCCAAAATTGTTGGAAGAACTTCACCATTTCAAATTCTTGATACGCTCAGAATAATTCGTAGTCAATCAGCATTCAGCTCAAGATTTTTTAAACTAACATAGCAGCCCTGTATCGATCTTACTGAAACTGTCGTCTCAGCGGGGGGAGAATGTTGGAAATCCATCAATCAAAATTATGAAAAGTCGAATCATAGATTTTTTTGTATCGGAATTTTCACTTTGTTTTTTTTTTTGTAGTCAATTGTACCAGAATTTTTTTTGTCGATTGTAGTTGACCTAGAGAACTAAGTCGTTAAACTTTTGTTTTTTTTTTCAGTCTTGAAATTGTCCTTGAATTAAAACATACTTGATATTGTTCTTGAATTAAAACGTACTTGATAATTTAGTTTTAATACTTGAAATTGTTTTTGATTTTGAACAGTGGAGTTCAAAAAATATATAAAAAATAGTATTAAACATTTGATCGTATTGAACATTTGATCATATTGAACACCTGGTATTACATAATTTTAAATAAATAACACAAGGGACAACACAACAAAAGGAACGATTCGTTCTTTGAACGTTGAAGCGAGCAGGTCGTGTGCAGGTAACCTCGCCAGGTAGCAATAAACAGTATCAGTGTACTTAATTATTTTTCAAGAATCCTTTTTGATGAAAATTTTATACCTGTGCCACGGTGACTACATTGAAGCGTTAGACTAATTACCCGGTTGTTAGATTTTAGAAAAAAGTACTTTGTAAACCCTTGTGTGTGTGTATCAGGTAGAAAGTGGACTTTATTCACAAGTAAGTAAGTGAGTGCCCCAACATGGAGACCAACTCCGAATCGGAGTTGGTATCTGAGTTGAGACAACGGATCGCAGATCTGGAGCAACAGATCCGGAAGTTCGTTCAATGTCCGAAAAAGAAAAAGTTAAAAAAGGGCAAACGCCAGTCGACTTGTTCGCGCAGTCGCAGTCGGGGCTCAGTCATTATTGACTCTGACTCATGCGCCGAGCCAACTCCAGCAGGCGTTAACCGAGTCTACCAGGATGCTAGTTCTTCCCGATCCCGCTCAGTATCGCGTCCCAATGCAGATACTCCGTCAATTATTTCACTTAAAAAACCTATCTTCGACCCCGTTCAGCAAGCGTCCGTTCTGCCAAGTGCCAAAAAGCCTAAGACGGCTTCACAAGGTGACGTGAACGCAGAGGAGCCCCTTAATGACCCACCCGTGACCTCAGAGGGAAAAATCCCCGCAATTTTCCTAACATCTAAGTCTGGTTGGCTCTCCATAGCCAAATCCATTAAAGATGCCAACTTTATCATCAAAAACGCCCGAGCGACAGCTGAAGGCGTCAGAATCCAACCCATTGATGCGTCCAGCTTCAAGGGCATCATTCGCCTGCTGGAACACAGCAAGGTTCAATTTCACAGCTTCCCGCTGAAAAGTGAGGTAAATCTCAAAATAGTTCTCCAAGGTGTTTTAGAAACAATCTCGGAAGATGAGGTGAAAGAAGACCTTACCATCCAAGGTTTTAAACCTATCAAGGTGGTCCGCATGAAGCGGACCCATAACAAAACGCCAATGCCCTTAGTTCTCGTTGAGGTTGACCGTAGCCAAAGACACCGCTACGATATAAAGAGATGCTGTGGTCTTGTAATTAAGACCGAACCGCTCAAATCTAAAACTGGACTCGGACAATGTCACTGTTGTCAGCGATTTGGACACGCACAGAGTGGGTGCCGCTCCAATCCAAAATGCGTGAAGTGTTCTGGTGCTCACTTTACCGCAAATTGCGAAAGAAAATCGACCAGCCCTGCCAAATGCGCAAACTGTGGGGAAGCGCATACGGCAAACTACAAGGGCTGCCTGTACAGCAAGACAGTCCAAAAAAAAGCCAGTACTGCACCCAAACCCGCACGCACTGTGCCACCCAAATCAACCCCTCTCCCAATGGCCCCTCCTCAACAGCCATTAACCAAATCATTCGCTTCGCTTTTCAAAAGCCCCAAGCCGGCGCAAAAGCCACAAACGGCACCATTACTACCAAAAACCGACTCTAAAAATGGACATGCGAATGGCAACACCCACTTAAATAAAGGGATCCAGTCTATCCTTTTAAGCAATTTGGGTGCCTTAATACAAGGACTTGGTGCACTCCCTGTGGAACCCAGTCTCAAACAACCGATGATTAAGAACATAAATAATATGTTCTTAGCCTTAGTGCATTAGAAGGCCGATTCCTGAAGAACATTAGGTTGGCGCTCTGGAACGCCGACGGCCTGATCATCAAGCGACTAGAACTCTTTGACTTTGCAGAAGAACATCAGCTGGATGTTATTCTGATAGGTGAGACCCACTTAAACGGGGCCGACGAACCGCACCTACGAAACTACACACTTTACCGCCAAGATAGAGGCAGCCGTGGAGGTGGTGTTGCCATCTATGTCAAAAGCGATATAGCTCACTAGTCAGTCCCAAACCAAGATACAGGTACCCTCGAGTCGACGGGAATTTGTATCATGACAAGCCTCATGGGGCCACTCTACTTGTACTCTGTTTACAACCCGCCACAGCATCATCACAAGCTGTCCACCTCGCAAGCTGGATAAATTACTCTCCCATAGCACCCCAACTATTATGGGCGGCGACCTGAAAGCGAAACACCCGAGTTGGAACAGTAGAATGACTAACCCTAGAGGGAAAGTACTGTACTCCTACGCAGACAAATACAACAAATCGGTTGTAGACCCTATCACACCTACGTTCTTCGGAGGCATTGGCAGACCAGACGTCATAGACATTGCGGTGCTATCCAATATCTCCATGCATCATGAAATCAATGTGGTGGATGAACTGTCCTCTGACCACTCGCCGGTCTTGCTCTTTCTAGGTGAAAATGATTTTGATGCAGACAAAATCTCCAGAAGGATTATCCATTGGGATAAATTTAGCAACACCATGGCAGACACCTGGAAAAGTGTTGAGCACGTGGATTCCCCCGACGACATAGATAGAGTCATCGGAAAACTTCAAGATGCAATTGCTATGTCAGTTGAATCAATTACCACGACCCATACGTTTGAAAACCCGAAGGGCGCCCTCCCAAAAGAACTTCGAGCTCTGAAAAAAGAGCGGAATCGTTTTCGCAGACAATACCGTCGCACCTTGGATCCCAGGATCAAACTTGAACTCAACCAATCTGTCCATAAAGTGCGATATGCCACGCGAGACCTGTACAACGAGCGTTGGCAGGACAAGATGGAGATTATATCGGGTGATGACAGAGAAATGTGGAGACTATCTAAAGTCATGCGTAATCGGCACTCAACACGACAACCACTTCACGGCCCAAATGGTATTGTGTACTCGGACGCCGACAAAGCAGAGTGCTTCGCAAATTCTCTGGAATTGCAATGCTCCCCGAACTACTCCCACACTGACCTCGATCACATCGAGCGTGTGAATCGCTAGATGAATCTGACGAACAAACCCCTCTTACTCCAGTTTCCCCGGGCGAATTAAGTCTTGTGCTAGCCAATCTTCAAAAAGGCAAAAGCTCCCGGACCTTGCGGCATAAGCAATATCGCTTGTAAAGCACTCCCACATATGGCGATCATGCAACTAGTGGCAATTCTAAATGCCATGCTGATAAACGGCTACTTCCCATTTCTATGGAAAACTGCCGACGTCATTATGATCCCGAAGCCTGGCCAAAACGCACTTTTCCCGAGGAACTTCCGGCCAATAAGCCTACTCTCCGCGCTTGCAAAAGTCGCAGAAAGAATAATCCTAGCTCGTCTGCAGGAACATGTTACTGCGGAAGGAATTATTCCTGATGAACAATTTGGTTTCAGGTCAGAACACTCTACTACCTCACAGCTTGTAAGGGTCGTAGAATTTATAGCAGATGGTTTCAACAGAAACCAATACACAGGGGCTGTACTTCTGGACATCGAGAAGGCGTTTGACAAGGTATAGCACAACGGTCTTGTGCATAAACTTAATGAGTATGAATTCCCACTAAGGCTGGTTTGCTTCGTATCCTCCTTCCTAAAGAGCAGGACATTCAGAGTTAAGATTAACGGTGTGAAATCATCCGTGAAGGAAATTAGTGCTGGGGTTTCCAGGGTTCAGTCCTATCACCATTACTCTTCTCGGTATTCATGGCTGATATGCCAAAAACTGAAGGCATTGAAACCGCCTACTATGCGGACGATACAGCATTTCTGTGTAGATCTTGGCAGCTCAAAAGAATCACACAAAAGCTTCAGCAAGCAGCTAACGCAATTGAAGATTGGTTCAAGCGCTGGAGGATCAGCGTCAACCCCAAAAAAAGCGAAGCCATACTCTTCAAATAAACTGCCAACAAGTCGGGCGAAACTTTATTATTCTTGGGACAAGTTGCGGATGTGTGGAAAGTCAATATGCAGGTTAGAGTGGTTAGGGAAGGCGAAGTGAAAGGGAGCTCTTGGGCAGGGCTGTTGTCAATTTAACAATATTTCATTCATTTCTGCAAGTTTGGGTTTTTATGAGGGGAGGAGGAGGGGTAAGGGTGGGTGGATGTTAATAGCTTTTTAATTAATTGCTTGAATCGCGTCCAATATCCTCTGTATAGAATGTGTTTCATAGACGAAGTTGCATAGAATTTTCATAGGATTCGGAGCATTTTACATTCACGAAACCAAACATTTGTATGGGAAGGAGTAGAGGAGGTAGGGGAATCGTAAAATTTGTGGCGCAATTTTACTCCCTTTCTCTTGTAGTGTGCTTGTACAAAATTTGAAGTTCGTAGCTTTTAATTTGATGGTTATTAGTTGATTCAATGAAATAGGTAGAAATGATACTTTTGTATGGGAGAGGGTAGAAGGGCAAGCGCGATTTCAAAACTTTTAAAGGAATTTCATTTCAATTATTTTTATAAGTTTTTAGGCAAAATTTGAAATGGATAGCTTTTAAGAGTTAGCTGATAACTGATTTCTTAAAAATGCTCGAAAAAATAATTTTGTATGGGATGGGGTAGAAGAGGTAGGGGAATTGCAAAATTTGTGACGCAATTTTATTTCCTTTCTCTTGTAAGCTGCTCGTACAAAATTTCAAGTTCGTAACTTTTAATTTGTTGGTTATTAGTTGATTTAATGAAATTGGTCGAAATCATACTTTTGTATGGGAGGGGGTAGAAGGGCAAGTGTGATTTTGAAACTTTTAAAATAATTTCTTTGCAAATATTTTTATAAGTTCTTATGCAAAATTTCAAATGGATAGCTTTTAATAGTTAGGTGATAATTAATTTCTTAAAAATGGTCGAAAAAATAATTTTGTATGGGAGGGGGTAGAAGTTTTGAAGGTATTCGACCAGTTAATATTTTATACTTTTAGGGATTTTTTTTAAATGTATTTCCCAAATTTAATTTTTTAATTACATCCAAAAATTTTCAGTTTTCGTGTTTTTTTCGTTGTGCATGAAACAGCTTGTGCCCATTAGACCGGGGTGGTCGGTTCATAACAATTGTGGATCAAATTATTATTTTTTTTCTATGTATATCAAATAGATGTATTCACATGCAAAATTTAAAGTTTCTATCTTTGAGCAGAGTCCTAAAAAATACACTCAAAATTTTCGACATTTTTGCTTACCACCTCCCTCCCTTTACACCCCCTAACTTAAAATTTTTATCAAAATTATAAATTATGTAGTTCTATAATCTGACGAATTTTCAATTCGATATCTGTACTCAATTTTGAGATATAATGATTTCTAATTTTGAAAAGTTCACCATTTTTCAAATGCTCCCCATTTCACCCCACTACTATTATGACCAAATTTTATATTTTTTTTGTATTTCGCTAGTATAGCTTAGTATATGTTTTAAATTTCAATTACATAGCTTAAGAGATAGTTGAAATATTAATTCTTAAGTGTTTTTCTTTGCACCCCCCCCCCCCCCGACCCTTCCCCTTACAATAATAAGCCTATTTCTGATTCTGGTGGATCTATACGCCATCTTAATTGTCCCAAAATATGAATTTTTTATGGTAAGTAGTTTCGAAGATATAACCATTTCAAAAAAAGATTCGGCCGACAATTTGTTTTTAGCCCCCCCTTTACGGACGTCAATGGATAAAAAAATTAAATTATTTTTGGAATATGTCCCACAGCTCTCTCTATACGTGTGCTGATTTTCATTTTTCTATCTGCATTCGTGGTGAAGATATTAGCAAGTGTATATTTCGACTTTTTCCATCCCCCCGCCTCCCCCTTCCACCCCACACTCCCCAAAATTTGGATAATGGAGCTCACTTACCAAGTTAATAACCCACCCAAAAATCAACATTCTACCTTTAACGGTCTTGGAGGTACGAGTCCTTATGTACGGTGTACGGCGGACGGCGTACGGCGGGACGGATTTTTTTTTTTTTGCTTTTTTAGGCTAATTTAGTCATGAAACGCGAAAAAACAAAATTTCAGGGTAGCAAATTTTTTTTTTTTCTGTGTCGATCACAATACTTTACTATTAAAATAATAAAGTAAAAGAGAAGAAAACCACCAAGCGGACATATCTCCATCTTCGGAGACCAAATTCCTTGGAAACTCGTGGAGAAGTATCTAGGTGTTATGCTGGATACCAAACTGACCTTCCGTCAGCATATTCAGTTCGTCCTACAAAAAGCCAACTCAACGTGTAAGTTGTTCTATCCGATGAACAACGGAAGAAGCAGACTTACACCACGGAGCAAAATATTATTATACAAAAGTATAATCCGACCAACCCTCTGCTACGCCTCACCAGCCTGGGGGCACGCAGCCAATTGTCACATAAGAAAGCTCCAAGTGAAACAAAACAAATGCCTTAGGGCAGCTTTTAGCGCACCATGGATCGTCAGAAACACGCAACTGCATCGGGAGGCTGATTTGCCAACCATTAAAGAATTCCTGACGGAAAGTGCGCATAGGCATTTCAAAGTGTCATCCACACACACAAATCCGCTGGTCCGCCAAAGTGTTGACTATGACACATCAACAATCCGCAAACACAAGCGGCCCAAGACGGCCCTGCTCTAATGCTCAATCATTATTGCATTTTATTTTTTATTTAATTTATTTAGTTTTTGTTATTTCACCAAAAACTAACCCTATGGCAAATTCTCAGCAATACTGATAAAGCCGTCTAGATTAAATGCAGCTTCATTGGTCTTGACTAGAGATACTCGATACACACTAACACTTCTGTCCTAATAGAGTTTGGACAATGCCCTTATACCAACAGTTAATACTGCGTTTAGAAGCACAAGAAGGCAACATAAGAAATACGAAATTCGGCCAAACTTGAGTTTGGCCGATTTCAAATTTACGGATACGAGCGAAAACTTGCGTTAAACTACAAGTTTTTGAATGGAATTCTCATTAAAACCGAAAATGAATATGACTTTCATAAATAACAATTCAATTTGATTGTGTTTACTTGATAAAAGAAAAAGAATTGAGAAAATTCAAATTTCGGACGAAATTTCCCGCGCAATCGGGGTACACCCCATGTCCAAACTCTATTAGGACAGAAGTGTTAGTGTGTATCGAGTATCTCTAGTCTTGACCAAGTGCTAGCACACCCCCTAGGTATGTTATGTGATACCTACACGCCCCACTCCCCGTGACCCTTTTTAGGATAAAATTTAGGTGAAGGAGTCAGCGCCAAGGGCGCGACTTATCAATCTGTCGACTGAGCTCTTCGGGCTCAGCCTTCAGCACAGACTAGACAACAAAAGGACGCACAAAGAATTAGCATAAGACTATATCTATTACATTATTACTTAAAGTATTAATAATAATAATAATAATATTTAATGGAATAGACTCCATTTCAATTATATTTGTACTAGCGGACCCCGCGACTTCGTCCGCGCTAAAATCGCATTAATAAGCTATTTTTGAGAGTGTTGTTATCTGGGGAAATATAATCCGATAAAAAACCTCGAATCCGAGTGACCGTCTCTCTGTCCGTTAACGAACTTGGCATCACTTTTGAACAAAATCAGTGAGCACAAAATTTGAACTTTCTAGTTCAACGTGCTGTGGAACTATAGAGCGCACGGATGGACTAACGAACATACGGTTTCGAGATTTTCGAGCAAAAATATTGACTTCTGTGTCATTCAGGTTTTTCTTCGAACGTTATTTCTTAGCGTTACAAACTTGAAAGAAAATATATAATACAGTCAGATTCATTCCATCCCGCTCCCCAATAAAACCCAAAAAAATCGAATTTTAGCGAATTTTCTTCAGAAATATTTAAACTATGGATCTGTAACTCATCATATTACAAATATATCATTTGCATAACAATGCTAGTCTATAAACGAAAATTTTATCGATATCCCATCACTTCTTATGCTCCCCCCTTCGAATACCACAATTTTATAAAATTATTTTACTACTTTTCTTAATAACTATGAACCACGCTGTGATAGTGTACATATTCTTTAATGTATTTTAAAGAAATATAGAATTGGAAATAGTTCGCATGATTAATTACGAATCTCTACACATAAAAACAAAAATTCCGGACGAACGCAAATCAAAACACGCGGCCACATGGTCATACATATACATATACATTCATATGCTATCTTTATACATAAAAAAAAAATCCGGACGAACGCAAATCAAAACACACGGCCACATGGTGATACCTATACATATACATATTTTTGTATATGGATATGTATGACCATGTGGCCGTGTGTTCGTCGGCGTCTGACGCTCAAGCGAGCAGGACGTGTGTAAATAGAATTTTGAATAAGTGAATAATTAGCAAGTGATAGTGAGAAAATGAAAAAAATTTTGTTTTTCTTTTGTTACAGTGTAATTATCTTTATGGAAGGCAACGAGGTAATATTAAGTGAGGTTAAGGACGATCCTCTTGGAATTGGTGAAGAAATTCCAGGAAAAGGATCATTTGAAACAATTGAAAATGAAATGGCAAAAGAAAATATTGCCTTAAAAAAACAACTCATGGAGTTAATAAAAAAACTGACTTCCTTTTGAAGCAGATTACGGATCTCACTAAAATAAATAGTGAACTGAACGTAAATTCCTCTGAAGGAAAAAAAAAGATAAAATTGTCTCATAAAAAAAAGAAAAAAATCAAACGCGTCATCGAAGATATAGTCTCGGACAGCTCTGCGATGGACTTCGAAATACCTGACAGCCCTCCTTCCCAAGCAGGGCATTCTGAAGCAGCATCGAGCTCTACGCGTCAACCTAAAGAGGCACTGGACCAGCGAGACGGCGTCCAAGCGACATCGATTTATACGTACCAGTGTAACGTGGCATCGGATCAGCGAGGCGTAGTCGAAGCAGAAACGAGCTCTATGCGGCAACGAAGTGATGCGTTCGATCAACAAAGCGGTGGCGATACGAAACGGAACTCGAGCTTGGGAGGACAATCGGATTCTGTGCGACCCCAAGGAAATGCGTTTGTTGAAGGAACGGTTCATCGAAGCATACATCCAGGTGATTCTTTTAATAAAAAAAATACTAAAGTTAGTCCAAAAGCTACCAATCAAACTTTGGACACTGTTGGCTCTGGAGTATCCTTAAATAAGGACGCCTCTAGCTCCGAGAGGGATAAATCTATTAATCCCATAATATTCTATAATGTTAACTTGACGGCGTTTAGAAACGCCCTTTTAAGTAATAATATAACCCAGTTCAAAATTTTCATTGGTGTCAACAAAGAGAGGCATTCCATCCTGTTGAATAATAAAACTGACCACCTTAAAGTTCTTGAACTCCTCAAGAGTTACGATTGCGATTTCTTCTCACATGCCCATAAGCATGAGATGAGAAGAATTTATCAGGTGACTTTGACGAGAAAGACATTGAGGCTGACCTTTCGAATAGGGGCCTCAATGATTATATTAAGGTCGTGCCTTTTAATTCTACTAAACCGAATAAAAATAAATTTAAATTTTTTATAATAAAACTTAAGCCTGAAGCCCCTATTGGCAATTATTTGAAAATTAAAGTTCTGTTGAATCAGATTGTGAGAATTGAAAAATTTAAACAATCTGATTTATTGCAATGCTACAATTGTCAGAGAGTAGGTCATGTCTCCCTTAACTATAGCATGCCCTCCAGATGTGTGAAGTGCCTTGACTCACACGAAAAGGGTAAATGTAAGGTTACTTCTGAATCCAAAATCCCTGTTTCCTGTGTCTTATGCAAAGGTGGCAATCACACAGCTAACTTCAAAGGCTGCCCTGTTTTAAGTGATCAGCTAAAAAAAAAGAACCAAAAAAAGGATGCTGTAGTCAAGAATCAAAATACTAAGGCTTCCAGGACCATTAGTCAGAACATTATACCTGGTGTTTCATTTGCTGACTTGTTTGATAAATAGAAACCCGAAGGCTTCTCAGCCTACTGGCAACATCAATACTCCAAGTATTACTGCTATTCTTGACAGTGCTTGTCTCGAATCTTTCGGCTGTTCTTTTGATGCAGTCAGGTTTGAAAATTTTGTTAGTAAACTTAATGCTGCTTCTAACACCTCCGAAAAGAGGGAAGTTATCTTCAATTTCATGTTTGAAAATTATCATGGCACAAACTTAAATTCTCTAATTACAACCTTGTCAGAACAGATAGGCTTACTCGGGGAGGGGGTACAGCTATTCTTATCAAGAACAAATACAGGTTTAATAAATTGAATTTTAATGGCATTCTTGGCACTGAATTTACTGCTATCAGAGTACGTAATGGTTCATCTCCTCTTAATTTGATCTCTGTGTATGTCCGTGACCAAATTGTAGTTGGGGATTTTAACATATTTGCTTCTAATTCTGATTGTCAGCTTGTGATTGGTGGAGACTTCAATGCTAGGCATACTTCATGGCTTAACCCTTATAATAATCAGAATGGTAAGTTGCTCTTCAAATGGATGGGTGATAGTCTTGGTTTGCTTGACTTAAAGCATGCCTACTCTTGCTCTCCATCTCGAGTGGCTGGGAGTCCTTACCCATTTATCGACTTTTTTATTATATCTTGTTCCTTATCAATTCTCCCTCGACACTCCAGTGGTCTTCTTAATGTTAGGGATTTCCAATCTGATCATCTGGCTGTTGAACTCATAATTCCTTTTCCGATCTTCGATTTGACTGAGCCCATTTATGCTTATAACTACAGGAAGACTGACTGGAAAAAGTTGAAAAGGCTTGTTTCTGAGAAATTTCCTGGAATTGGAGTTCCTTATAACCGTAATTTGTCAATTTCCGAAATTGATGAATATATCTCCAGAATTAATGATGAACTTACTTAAACAATGAGGGTAAGATTTTCGAATTTTTCATTAAGGAGAAAATTACAAGGTTCTGCTCTGAAAACAACATAATTCCTATGCATCAATTTGGTTTTGTGCGTGGTCAATCTACATCTCAGGCTTTATGTCTCTTCTCCGAGTCTCTTCATGCGCTCCCACACTTGCTTGTTCTCTAGACATTTCTAAAGCCTTCGACACTGTCTGGATTGCTGGTCTTTTTTTTAAAATGGTTGAATCTGGGTTTTCGATAAACTAGAGCAGGCTTATTCTGAGTTTTATGTCTGACAGGAAGATTGCTGTTAGGATGAATACCACTGTATCTGAGTTTCGTTTAATTAGGGCTGGAGTTCCCCAGGGATCTATACTGGGACCCATTCTTTTTAATATTTACTTAGCTGACTTTCCTCTGGACCATATAACCAACTACAAGACTCTGTTCTTTGCAGATGATGTACTGATTTTTAAGGCCAATAGAACAGTATCCTATCTCATCAAAAATCTTAATGAATATTTGGTGAAGATTGGCTCCTTTCCTGATAAATGGAAACTAAACACGGATAAGTGGTATACAACGCTCTTCAGAACAGGTGAGAGTACGATTGGGCGAAACCACAAGAGATTTAAGAACAATGATAATGTAATTATTTCTGCCAATGGAAATCGCATGAAGGTCAGTAATGAACTTAAATACCTTGGTGTCATTTTTACAAGTAAATCCTCCTTTACTAAACATGTAGACAGTATTATCCTCAGGGGTAGAGTTCTATCCGCTGCTCTTCAGGGCCTCTGTAAAAAAATGCTTTTAGCGTCGCCTCCAAGTACCTACTATATAGACAAATGGTTAGACCCATTCTGGCATATGGCTTTGTAGCCTGGTGCTCGGTCTCTTCTGCTCAGATGATGAGGTTAAGAAGATTTGAGAGAAGCATTCTTTAAAAGTGTCTTCCTGCTGCTATTGCATTCATAAAACGGGATCCTGAAGATGATGTCTATATTCGAATTTCTAGGGTTGAACTTCACGCTAAGTTTGACGGATGTTGTAGATTAGATATTTTTCTCGTAACATTACTTCTTAAATTTATTTCCAGACTTGAAGCCAGTGATATATCTAGCTTAAATAGAATTAGCAATGTCAGTTTTTTAAATCAAACCTATAGCTCACATTTTGAAAAATTTATGTATAAAAATTTTCCTGCTTCCTTCCTTTATTTTTTGCATTTCAATAATCAAATTACGTACAATAATAAACTGACTTTTTATAATAGAAAATTCAATTCTAATAATCTTCTTGATTTTGTTTATGACACACTTTAAGCTAACTCCCTATATACATAAGTATGTAACATGTATGTTTTAATATATATTATAATATATCATTCCAATAAATATTATTATTATTAATATTTTAAGTAATAATGTAATAGATATAGTCTTATGCTAATTCTTTGCCCGTCCTTTTTTGTAGTGTTGTCCTTTATGTTATTTATTTAAAATTATGTAATACCAGGTTTTTTTGGAATTTTCCTGGAATATATCTATTAAGATAATTTTCATCTAGTAATTATGTAATTCTATTAAAATTTTGTCGTTTGCTGAAAAATTAGACTTAAAAATCTGTGTAGCAAACCCTATATTAGTAATTAAGCAAACTTTGTAAGATCCATGTAATCTCATTATCCAATAAAAAACTTTGTTCCAAAAAACGAACGCAAATCAAAACACACGGCCACATGGTCATACATATACATAAATGTACATATTTTTGTATTTATGTATATATGTTTGGCAGATGGTGTTTATTGGGACATTTTTTAAGGGGTATTTTTTATTGTTGAAATTAATCGCAGAGATCACGATTAACACAATACTCCTCGGTTTTCATATTTTTATTGGTGTAATACGATTAATATTAAGATAATAATCCATAATGGTAGTTGTTGGGACTTTACTAGTAACGGTAGTTATCAGGACAGTACCTAAATTGGTAGATAACGGGACTTCCAAAACCAAACCATCATATTGCTTCATGATACCGTTCCTCAAGTACGATCGTTCAATTTAATGATTTCCTAACACATTTATAATCAATTGATATGAAGTGGACAATAGTGAGTACACTCAGCTATCAGAAATAATGTAAATTAAGCAACAACTCTACAAGTAAAACAGTCCTGACAACTTCCATTGCTCATGTAGAGTTCTTCCAACCACCAAAAATTGGATTTGTAGATATCTACCATTCGGAATTTGTCAGGACTTTTTCATCCATGTATTGTATATTGTCGGGACATAAGGAGTTAACTAGAACTGTCCCAACAAGAATCTTGCAAAATTTGAAAACGCCTAGGCAATCAATAGATTTATCTATGCATATAAATATAATTGTAGTGTATGTCTGTTATTTGCTTACAAATGACTATAAGTTTGTTTTTTACTTTATTTTAACAATAACTAAACATAAAAACATAACAGAACTATGATTGGGCGTAAAGTAGTTTTAACAAAATTGATTGCAATTGTAATAAAATTAATTATGGCAAAAATTGATTCTTTTAGCTTTGCCAGTTGCAATGCAAACCGAATAAATGCATTTTTGAAAATTGTGCATTTGTATGGGCGGGGGTAAAAGGAGTAGAGGATCAGATCAATATTTTTTGACGTCAATGATATTTGCATCATTCAATTTTCAGCACAATAGGTTAAAGACTTCGAGAGTTATGTTGTGGACAGACAGACAATCAGACGGTCACTCGGAATCGAGGTTTTTGAGCGATAACAAATATTTTTTACACTTGGCGACTCTGTGCGATAATTATTTCTTAGCGTTACAAACGGTAAGGCAAACACAATATATTCTCAGATTTCATCTAGAGTATAGACATGTTTTTTTTTTTGTTGCCTTGTCTGCCCGGCTGTCTTTGACGCATAAACGATTGAACCGATTGCAATGAAACTGGCCTAGGTTGTTAGGTATACTCCGAGATATAATTTACTTTTGGTTTTATTTCACTCCCATCACGCCTTCTACACACACATGACACATTTTCAAATATATATAATAATCCAATTTTCTTCGAAACTATAAAAGCTATTAATTTCGAATTTAGAATTTATTAATTTTATCATAAATGTTGTCTATAGTATACAAATTAATTGAATCCCACAACTCCTTCCACCACCTCCCATACAAACTGCACTTTTTCATGAAATAATATACACCAATTTTCTCAGAACGTATAACTTTCATCCAGCTAAAATTTTGTAATAAATCATTAATTTGCATTATTATGAATATCGGGAAAAATTATTCGATTAGCTTCACTCCTCCTACCTCCTCCCATACAATCTGGCATAATTCCATGACTTTACAAAAACTCGATTTTCTTGTAAAGTGTGAATGTTACTGATCTGAAATTTAAAGCATTTCTTTTTCATAATAATTATAGTTGTTTCTCGAAAAATTACCAAAACCCCACTACTCCTTCTTCCACCTCTCGTTTAAATTGTTCAATTTCACTAAATCCAATGCACTAAGTTTCTCAGTACCTATTCAATTTTTGAAGCTTAAACTTGATACAAAACATTTTTATAGCTACTCTATCATAATGTGAAACAAAATAGTTCAGTGCTGTCACCCCTTTTACCACTCCCCATACATCACAAAACTTTAAATTTCATCTATGGTATTGTATCACTGGACCTTACACACAATCGTAGTTCTGTTATGTTTTTAAGCTTAATGTCATTTTATTTATACTTTTTTTAAAATTAATACAAGCCAATAATATTTGCATTTCCTTAACACTCTTCAATATCTATATGATCTCAAGTCACTCCCGTGAGCACGGACCTTGTATGCGACAGGTCCGTGCTCGTCATTCATTTTTCATAATTTATGGTTCTGATTCGATCAAAATACAAAACATTGTGTTCAAAGTGCCATTAAGCTAATGCCTTCGACAGGCGATGCAATCTAATATGTACTACCTTCCTATATTGATATAAGTAGGCTGAATTATGTATAGGATAATGACACTAGTAATATCGAAAAGCGAGATAATATAGTATAATAACTCGCATCGTGTGTCGAAGGTATAAGCAGATTATATATATCCCACATAATATATTACTATTATAACTACATTCTCAAACATAACAGAACTACGATTGGGCTAAAAGTCCAATCATGCGATACTCTAGACGAAAGATATTTTTTGTGCAGTTTTTTAGAAGGTGGTCTAAAGAGTAGGGAGTTCTTAGTGAGTTTTTCAGAAATTACTATAAACTCATGCATTTAACATGTTTTCAATCGCAGTTCTGTAGCAGGAAAATCGACTTATTGTAAAGTTGTGAAATTATGTCATATTGCATCGGAGGGAGTAGAAGGGGTGAAGCTAATCATTTATTTTTTTGGTCTTACTAACAATTCTAAATAAATACTTTGTTCAAAATTTTAACTCGATAAATTTTATACTTACTGCGTAAATTGGTTTATAGTATTATGAGAGGTAGTAGAAGGAGTTGAAGAATTCATTTAATTTTTATACTCTAGATGAAATCTGAGAGCATTTTAAGTTTGCTCTAAGGTTTGTAACGCCAAGAAATAAGGCTCGGAGAAAAAAATAAATGCTACAGAAATTAATATTATCACTCAAAAATCTCAAAACCGGATGTCCGTCCGTCCGTTCGCTATCTAGCTTGAGCTAAAAAGCTCAAATTTCGTACACGTCGTTTTTGACAAAAAAGTAAGGTCAAATTCGTGAACGGACCAAATCGCTCCACCCCTTCTACCCCCTCCCATACAAAATGATACAATTGCGCAATTTGACAATAAACGGATTTGCTTAAAAAGTATAAGGGCTATTAGCCTGAAATTTGGAATATATTACTTTTTTGATAATATCAATCTACCGTATAAAAATTATGCATCTCCTCCCCTCCTTCTACCACCTCCCATACAAAATGACACAATTTCGCAATTCGACAATAAATGGATTCGCTCGAAAAGTATAAAAGCTATTCATCTGAATTTCGGGATATATTACTTTCATAATAATTTAAATCTACGGTATAAAAATTATTTTTGTCCTCCCTCTCCTTCCACCCCCTTCTATACAAACTACACTTTTTCATGAAATGCTCTAAGCCGATTTTCTCAGAACATATAACATTTATCGAGCTCACATTTTGTAATAAATACTTATTTAGCATTATCACTAAGATTACAAAAAAATATTTGACTAGCTTCACTGCTTCTACCCCCTTCCATACAATATGACGCTGTTTCTCAACTTCACAAAAAAACTATTTTCTTGAAAAGTATGAATGTTACTAGTCCAAAATTTAAGAGTTGTCAATTTTATTATATTCCTAGTTATTTCTGAAAAAATTACTAAAATCTTCCCACTCTTTCTACCACCTCCCATACAAACTGCACATTTTCATTAAATCTAAAACACTAATTTTCTCAGCTCCTATTCAATTTTTGGAGTAAGCATTTTGTATAAAACATTTTTATAGCTACTTTAGCATGATGGAGAAAAAATTAGTTCAATGCTATCACCCCTTCTAACACTCGCCATACAAAATTTCTTGGGATCAAAAAAAAATTCTATTTCATCTAGAGTATCGTAAGATTGCACTTTACGCGCAATCGTAGCCCTGTTAGTTTATACAGTAGATTGAAATTAGTATAAATAAACTACCAACAAGTCGGGCGAAACTTTATTATTCTTGGGACAAGTTGCGGATGAGTGGAAAGTCAATGTGCAGGTTAGAGTGGTTAGGGAAGACTAAGTGAAAGGGAGTTCTTGGGCAGGGCTGTTGTAAATTTAACAATATTTCATTCGTTTCTGCAAGTTTGGGTTTTTATGAGGGGTAATAGTAAGGTTGGGTGGATGCTAAAAGCTTTTTAATCGATTGCTTGAATCACGTCCAATATTCTCTGTATAGAATGTGATTCAGAGACGAAGTTGCATAGAATTTTCATGAAATTCGGTGTATTTTACATTCACGAAATCGAACATTTGTATGGGAGGGGGTAGATAAGGTAGGGGAATCGTAAAATTTGATATGTAGTTTTGTTTCGCTTCTCTTGTAAGGTGCTTGTGTAAAATTTCAAGTTCGTAGCTTTTAATTTGTTGGTTATTAGTTGATTTAATGAAATTGGTCGAAATCATAGTTTTCTATGGGAGGGGGTAGAAAGGCAAGCGCAATTTCAAAACTTTTAACGTAATTTCATTTCAACTATTTTTGTAAGTTTTTATGCAAAATTTCAAATTGATAGCTTTTAATAGTTAGGTGATAATTGATTTCTTAATAATGGTCGAAAAAAAAAAATTTGTATAGGAGGGGGTAGAAGTTTTAAAGATTTTCAACGAAATAATATTTTGTATATTTAGGGATTTTTTTAGATGCAAGTTTCTACCTTACAATTTCACTCATAAATTTTCAGTTTATGTGTTTCTACTCTAGATTAGATCAGAGAGCATATTGTGTTTCCTTACCGTTTGTAACGCTAAGAAATAATTATCGCACAGAGTCGCCAAGTGTACAAAAATATTTGTTATCGCTCAAAAACCTCGATTCCGAGTGGCCGTCTGTCCATCTGTCTGTCTGTGCGTCTGTCTACAGCATAACTCTTGAAAGCTTTGAGCTATAGAGCTAAGAATTTTTGCGTGTTATTTTTAGCAAAAAAGTAAGGTCAAGTTCGTGAACGGGCCAAATCGCTTTACCCCTTCTACCCCCTCCAATGCAAAATGACACAATTAGGCAATTTGATAATAAACGGATTTGCCCGGAAAGTATGAAATTTTTTGGACTCAAATTTGGAGCATATTACTTTTATAATGACTTATATCTACTGTATTTAAATTAAATGTGTCCTCCCTCTCCTTCCACCACCTCCCGTACAAACTGCACTTTTTCATGAAATGCTCTAAACCGATTTATTCAGCGCGTATAAAATTTAGCGAGCTGAAATTGTGCAAAAAATATTTATTTAGAATTATTAGTAAGACCATTAAAAATTAGATAGCTAATCATCTAATTTTTAACCCCCTTCTACCGCCTCCCATACAAAATGACACAAATACGCAATTCGACAATAAACGGATTTGTTCAAATAGTATAAAATCCGTTAGTCTGAAATTTTGAATATATCACTTTCGTGGCGATTTCAATCTATCATTTAAATTTTTTTTAAATACTTCCCTGTCTTCCACCACCTCCCATACCAACTCTACTTTTTCATGAAATACTCTAAAACAATAACTCAGTGTGTATAAAATCTATCGAGCTTAATATTTATTTAGAATTATTAGTAAGCCCAAAAAAATGAAGCTATTATTTATACCCCTTCTACCCCCTCCCATACAATCTGACACAATTTCGCAACTTTACAAAAAGCGGATTTTCCTGTAAAGTATGAATGCTATTGATCTACAATTTCAAACATATCAAAAGCATGATGTTTATAGTTGTTTGTGAAAAATTCATTAAGGACTCGCCCCTCCTTGTACCACCTCCCTTACAAACTACACAATTTGGATAAATCCAATAACCTAATTTTCTCAGCAACTATTAAATTTTTTAATCCTAAATTTTGTATAAAACATTTTGATAGCAACTTTAGCGTAATGGGAAAAAATTAATTCAATGTCGTCAACACCTGTACCACTTCCCATACAAAATTCTTGAAATCAAAAAATTTCTCTTTCATCTAGAGTACCGCACGATTGGGCTTTATGCCCAATCGTTGTCCAGTTATGTTTTTTCAATGTACATGAAACACCTTGTGCACGTTAGACCGGGGGGCTCGGTTTATAACAATTATGGATCAAGTTATTATTATTTTTCTATGTATATTAAATAGATGTATCCACGTGCAAAATTTAAACTTTTGTATCTTATCACCAGCGCCCTAAAAAAATCACTCAAAATTTTCGACATTTTTGCTTATCACCTCCCAACTTAAAATTTTTATCAAAATTAACCACTATGTAGTTCTACAATCTGACAAATTTTCGATTGGATATCTGTGCTCTTTTTTGAGATATAAGGATTTGTAATTTTGAAAAATGCGCCACTTTTGAAATGCTCTCCATTTCCCCTCACTATTTCGACATGTTATATTTTTTTTTTATTTTCCTAGTATAGCTTAATATACGTTTCAAGTTTCAATTACATAGCTTAAGTGATAGTTAAGAATAGTTAAGAAGTATTTTTCTTCGCACCCCCCTGACCCTTCCCCTTACAATAATTAGCCACTCACTAAGCTGATTCCGATGGAGCTGTAGGTCACCTTAATGGTCTCAAAATATGCATTTTTTACGATAAGTAACTTCGAAGATATAATCATTTGAAAAAACAATTCGGCCGACAATTTGTTTTTAGCCCCCCCCCCCTTTTCGAACGCCAATGGATAACAAAATTAAATTATTTTTAAAGTTTGTCCCACAACCCTCTCTATATCTCTACTAATTTTCACCTTCCTATCTGCACTCGTGATGGAGATATTAGCAAGTGTAGTTTTTGACTTTTTCCATCCCCCGCCTCCCCCTTCCACCTAACACCACCCAAAATAGAGCTCACTTACCCAATCAACAATCCACCCAAATACGAACATTCTACCGTTAACGGTTTCGGAGATATGAGTCCATACGTACGGCGTACGGTGGGACGGAATTTTTTTTTTTGGAATTCTTAGGCTAATTTAGTCATGAAACGGAAAAAAAAATAATTTCAGGGTAGCAAATTATTTTTTTTCTTGTGTCGATCACAATACTTTATTATTAGAATAATAAAGTAAAATAATATATTCCAAATTTCAGTTCAATAGCGTTTATACTTTTTGAGAAAATCGGTTTACAGTCAAATCTCGAAAATGCGTCATGGAGCGATTTAGTTCGTTCAAAAACATCGTGTACAAAATTTGAACGTTCTAGCTCAACGTGCTCTTAAGCTAGAGAGCGAACAGACGGATGGCAGACGGACGAACGGACAGACGGACGGACTGACAGACAGATGGACGGACAAATGGACATCCGGATTTGAGATTTTTTAGTGATAATATTAACTTCTGTTTCATTCATTTTTTTCTCCGAGCCTTATTTCTTAGCGTTACAAACCTTAGAGCAAACTTATAAAACTCTCACATTTCATCAAAAATTAAAAGCAAGTGAAGTTTTTGACTCTTTCCCTTCTCCCGCCTTTCCCTTCCACGTGACACTCCCAAAATTGATAATGGAGCTCACTTACCAAATTAACAATCCACCTAAGAACCAACATTCTACCTTTAACGGTCTTGGAGATATGAGTCCATATGTACGGCGGACGGCGTACGGCGGGACGGATTTTTTTTTGCATTTTTGTATAATTTAGTCCTGAAACGCGAATAAACAAAATTTCAGGGTAGCAAATTTTTTTTTTTTTGTGTCGAACACAATACTTTATTATTGAAATAATAAAGTAAAATATATGAAACGGGTGAAATTAACATAGTTTTAATCAAAAAGTATTGACTCTGGCGATCATTTAATTGATCCCCGGAAAATATACGTAATTGATATGCGCGGACCTGTTGCTTACAAATACAAGTATCATTCATTCTTAATCATTTATGGTTCTGATTCCAACAAAATACGAGAAAGACTGAACAGAATTTTCGTCTATTGTCTCAGCAAACATTTTAACAACCCCTATTAAATTTATGATCGAAAACCGATCGTTTTGCATACCCGAGTTGCCTGCAATATGCTTGAAAAACAAATAACATGATGAGTAATCTAAACGTTCGAAAACCGAGTAGCACAGTAAAATAAACACATGTAACTTGCGATAAGCGAGTCCGAAAATGATGCCGACATATGTAACTATGCCTATAGGCATACCGCACATTTGCTAGTATGATGTTAACCGGTTTTCTATTCCAATTGTTTGGAGATCGTTTGAAGGAGTTTCATCAGAATCGCTTGACGGTCCAGGGTTTTGTTGTAATAAACCAATTAAAGTGGAAAATTTTTCAATTTCTGTCACCTATCAAAGCGTTTTCTGGACGTCTACCGCCAAAAATAACTTTTTTTCGAAATCTGACTTTTGTAGTCGGTTAAGGACCAATTCAAGAGGCTTGGAATTTTATAAGAATTGTTTGACGGTCCAGGGTTTTTTTTTTTAATAAATGAATTAAAATGGAAAATTTTTCAATTTCTGTCACCTATCAAAGCGTTTTCTGGACGTCTACCGCCAAAAATAACTTTTATCGAAATCTGACTTTTGCAGTCGCTTAAGATTTAATTCAAGAGGCTTTTTGTTTTGTCAGAATTGTCTGACGTGTCACCGTTTTTTTTAATAAATCAATTAAAATGGAAAATTTTTCAATTTCTGTCATCTATGAAAGCGTTTTCATAACGGCTACCGCTTTTTTCAAAATCTAACTTCTGGTTTGGATATTGTAGATTATATGAACTTCTATATCATTCATTCTTATGCTCCGAGCCTGATTTCTTAGCTTTACCAACTTTAGAGCAAACTTATAATACTCTCAGATTTCATTAAGAGTATGCAAATTTAGAAATTGGACCATGGGGGGGCAACTTTACACAAAATCGGAAAGCTTAAAGCTTATTTCGAAATTTGTCTACTATTGCTATGTAAATGGGTACCAAAGTATAAGACCAATCAACACCAAACGAGTAGTGAAATCAGTTTTGCTGTAAGAATATCGTAACTCCAGTTATTTACAAAAATGCATTATGGGGGGCTGATTTCACGCTTTTCAACAAAATCATTTACTACAGCTAATTGAATTACTACCAAATATTGGAAGTTTACTAAGAAACACCACCAAACGAATGGCATAATTTGTTTTACGCTAAAGTTAACTGTAACTCCAAATATTTAAGAAAATTTGTTTTGCAGGGGTTCAAGTTCACGCTAAATAAAGTAAACTTGATTTCTAAGAATACGGATTACAGTCAAACGAAAAAAAGTGACTACCAATCACCACCAAACGATTGCAACAAGAAATAAGCTGCCAACAAGTCGGGCGCAACTTTGTTATTTTTGGGACAAGTTGAAGATGCAGGTTAGAGTAGTTAAAGAAGACTAAGTGGAGCCCCCTTTCACAAATGGAACCCCCTTTTACAAGTGGAACCCCGTTTAGGGCAGGGCTGCTGTTGATTTAACAATTAATTGCGAATACGATCAATAGCTTCAGTACATGTATTCAATATTTCATTCCTTTATGCATGTTTGGAATTTTATGTGGGATGCGGGGAGGGTTAATAGCGGTGGGTGTGGGTGGATGTTAATAATTTTTTAAATGATTGCTTGAATCATGTCCAATATTTTCTGTATAGAAAATCAGTATCATGGACGAAGTTGCATAGGATTTTCATAAAATTCGGTGTATTTAACATTAGCGAAATCAAACATTTGTATGGGAGGTGGTAGAGGAGGTAAAAGATTCGTAAAATTTGGGATGCAGTTTTATTTCATTTTTTGTAATGTGCTCGTACAAAATTTCATGTTCTTAGCTTTTAATTTGTTGATTTACTGAAATTGATCGAAGTCATACTTTTGGTTGGGAGGGGGTAGAAGTTTAGAAGTTTTAAAGGTATTCAACCAGTTAATATTTCATACATTTAGGGATTTTTATACTCTAGATGAAATCTGAGAGTATTATAAGTTTGCCACAAAGTTTGTAACGCCAAGAAATAAGGCTCGGAGAAAAAAATGAATGATACAGAAGTTCATATAATCACTCAAAAATCTCAAAACCGGATGTTCGTCCGTCCGTCCGTCTGTCTGTCCGTCTGTCCGTCTGTCTGTTCGTCCGTGTCCTCTCTAGCTTGAGAACGCGTTGAGCTAGAAAGTTCAAATTTTGTATACGTCGTTTTTAACAAAAAAGTAAGGTCAAGTTCGTGAACGAGCCAAATCGCTTCACCCCTTCTACCCCCTCCCATACAAAATGACACAATTTCGCGATCTGACAATAAACGGATTTGCTCGAAAAGTACAAATGACATTGATTTGAAATTTGGAACATAATACTTTTATGATGATTCCAATCTACTCTATAAAAATAATTTGTGTCTTCCCCCTCCTTCCACCACCTCCCATACAAACTGCACTTTTTCATGAAATGCTCTAAGCCAATTTACTCAGTGCGTATAAAATTGACCGAGCTGAAATTGTGCGCTAAATATTTATTTAGAATTATTAGTAAAACCAAAAAAAAAAAAATTAGGCGATTAGCTTTACCCCTTCTACCCCCTCCCATACAAAATGACAAAATTTTTTTCAACTTTATAAAAAGTCGATTTTCATGGAATGTATGAATACTACTGATCTGCAATTTAAGACATGTCAAAAGCATGATATTTATAGTTAATCCTGAAAAGTCATTAAAAACTCGCACCTCCTTCTATCACCTCCCATACAAACTGCACTACTTCACTACATCCAATACACTAATTTTCTCAGTACCTATTAAATTTTTAAATCCTAAATTTTGTATAAAACATTTTGATAGCAACCTTACCGTCATGTGAAAAAATTATTTCAATGTCGTCACCCCCTCTACCACTTCCCCTACAAAATTTCTTAAGATACAAAAATTTCTCTTTCATCTAGAGTATCGCACGATTGGGCTTTATGCCCAATCGTACTCCTGTTATGTTTTTTAAATGCACTTTTCAAATTTTCAAGTTTCTACCTCAAAATTTCATTCAAAAATTTTCAATTTTTGTGTTTTTTTCAACGCACATGAAACATTTTGTGCACGCTAGACCGGGGGGGGGTCGGTGCATAACAATTGTGAAACAAATTATTAATTATTTTTATGTAAATCAAATATAGGTATGTATCGACATGGAAAATTTAAACTTAATATCTTTTACCAGAGGCCTAAAAAAATCACTCAAAATTT
This sequence comes from Chorisops tibialis, assembly GCA_963669355.1. NCBI lineage: Eukaryota > Metazoa > Arthropoda > Insecta > Diptera > Stratiomyidae > Chorisops > Chorisops tibialis. Next base: position 92,025,396 of record OY770263.1, read on the forward strand.
TCGATATTTTTGCTTACCACCTCCCTCCCCTTACACACCCCATCCTAAAAATTTTATCAAAATTAAAAAGTAAGTGGATCTAAAATTTGACAAAATTTTAATAAAATATGCACATAATTTTGAGATATAACGGTTTGAAATTTTGAAAAGTGCACCATTCTGGAAATGGTCCCCATTTCCCCCCACTACAATTATGCCCAAATGTTATATTTTTCTCGTATTTCGTTAATATAGTTTAATATGCGCTCCAAGTCTTAATTACATAGCTTAATAAATAGCCCAGATGTTCATTTTTAAGTGTATTTCTTTGCACCCCCTGGCCCTTCCCCTTACAATAATTAGCCTCACTCTAGGCTAATTCTAGTGGACCTATTTGCCTCCTTAATGGTTCCAAAGTAATTTCGAAGATATAATCATTTAAAAAAAAAGAAATTCGGCCAAAAACTGGTTTTTAGCCCACCACCCCTCCACCCCTTTTCGCACTCCAATGGATTATTTTCAAAAGTCGTCCCACAGACCTTTTTATATGCATGTTGATTTTTAGCTTCCTAGCTGAAATCGTGGTTGAGATATTTGATTTATTATTTTTCGGTTTTAACGCTCCCCCTGCCTCCCCCTTAACCTGGGGGTAAAATGGGTGTCCGCATGAGATCCGCA